>JAVJIX010000024.1:8347500-8947500 GCA_036785185.1 Paratrypauchen microcephalus
CAGTAACATTTGTTCAGTAATCATTTGTAACAGTTGTCCGCGAAAAATTCAGCAGCCTAATTCGCATGGTGCTGTTTTCTCTCGAGTCGTATCACTGCGTGCGTACAAGCTTTATTAAATGTCCCCGCGGACTTACCGGACCTACTTCTGTGAGCTCCAGAACCGGAGCAGAACTCGGCTCATACATCGCGGTCATCAGTAAGCCAGTGTTAATGAACCCATACAGATTCATCCATCCATCCATTTTCTTCTGCTTATCCGGGGCCGGGTCGCAGGGACAACAGTCTAAGCAGGGACTCCCAGACTTCCTTCACCCCGGACACTTCCTCCAGCAACTCCAGGGGGACTCCAAGGTGTTCCCAGGCCAGCCGGGACACATAGTCCCTCCAGCGTGTCCTGGGTCTTCCCTGGGGCCTCCTCCTGGTGGGACATGCCCGGATCACCTCCCAAGGGAGGCGTCCAGGAGGCATCCGGAACAGATGCCCGGGCCACCTCAGCTGGCTCCTATCGACGTGGAGGAGCAGCGGCTCTACTCCGAGCTCCTCCCGTGTGACTGAGCTCCTCAGCCTATCTCTAAGGGAGCGCCCAGCCACTTTGAGGAGGAAACTCATTTCGGCCGCTTGTATCCACAATCTCGTCCTTTTGGTCATTACCCAGAGCTCATGACCATAGGTGAGGGGAGGAACGTAGATTGACGATAAACCGAGAGCTTTGCCTTTCAGCTCACCACAACGGTCCGGTACAGCGACCGCATCACTGCCGACGCTGTGCCGATCCGCCTGTCAATCTCACGCTCCATCCTCCCCTCACTCGTGAACAATACCCCGAGATACTTGAACTCCTCCACTTGAGGCAAGGACTCTCCACCCACCCGGAGAGGGCAAACCACCTTTTTTTTAAATTTGAATCTGTATGGGGGGAACCCATACAGATTCACATAACAAAATTTACTATCCCTTTAATCTGTGATTTCAGTTCAATTCAGTTTTGTTTATTATTTGGAATATATATATATATATATATATATATATATATATATTTTTTTTTAAAGCATTGGAAAAAGGGAGCCCAGAGTGCCCAGCATTCGTACACTCATTCAGACAAATTAAAACATTAAAAACACAAGTCAAAGAAACCATTAAAATTTAATTTATTCTCACATAAAGTAAATAAATAAATAAATACATATAAAGTGCCTGCTGAAGTCTTAAAGTGCTTTGCTTAAAGTGATCAGAAGAAATTCAAAAAGTCACCTGCGGGATGATCAGAGTCATTGATAACTGATAATAGAAGCGTTTGGTTAAAAACATTGCGTAGTAATTTTGGCACAAATGAAAAAAAATCTGCACCTCTCAAGCGTGATCTGCAGCTATCCATCGGAAGTACGGACAACTTCACGGCTTTGTCGTGAGGCTTACGGCGATGTCTGCTCCCATCAGGCACCGCAGGTTTCATTGATTATAACCATTGATTATAACCATAGCAGACACGAGCACAATAGGTCTCTTTAACGCTGCAGAAATGTGCAAAACTTGAAATGTTTCACTCCATCTCCAAAGGCTGGAAACAAAGTGTAGTTCTTGTTCCATAATCGTCCGTAAATACCTGGGTGCTCTCCTCTGGTAAATACAACTCAATTGAATACTAATGTGCTTTGATTTAAATGTTTATTCACTTTAACTACTCTGCGTTCTCTGGAGAGGCAGGAAGCAGCTCTCACCTGATGTAAACAGGCTGAAAATAGGCCCAGGTCTGTGGGGACCACCAGAACAAGCGCTTTTTCACTAAAGTATTCTACAAGTTTCCAAGGTAACAAGACTCCTAAGTTCGGAGTTTGTGTTTATTAGCTCAGTGGAAAAAAACTACTTAAAGAATCTCTGAAGGCCTTGTTTTAAAAATGGAATGAATAGTATTTGTCCGTGCCGTGAACATGAAGAGTTGTGGAGAGTTATAAAACTAAAGGGCCGACTTTTATTTAACTTATTTATGATGCATTTTTATGATTCTCTGTTTTTGATTTAATTTGCTGGGATTATAAGGCTTGTAAATATAAATTATGGTTTTACAGTGATCCCTTGCTATATCGCGGTTCACTTTTCGCGGCCTCACTGTTTCGCGGATTTTTTTTATTCCAATTTTTTTTATAGTGTTTCAACGCACATTGTGTTCTGCGTCCTGATCAGTGACGGACTGGGCGGTCTGGCATTTGGGCACATGCCAGAGAGGCCGCGGCCATGCGTCTCACCTGGGACTGTGAGTACGAGACCGTGGCCGGCAGTGTCCGGACCGTGTTTCTTCTCGGGACCACGTCCATGGCTAACGGCGCAGTCTGAGTCGCGAAGCGAGCACGCACATCATAAACACAAACTTCGATATGAACGTAAGAGCCGCATGAAACCAGGCAATGTGGCTCCAGAGCAGCCCCGCAACCGCATTGCCGTGGCCCATCCGCTAGGTATTCGGTCGTTAGCCGTGGACGTGGTCCCGAGAAGAAACACGATCCGGACACTGCCGGCCTTGGCCTCGTACTCGCGGCCCCAGGTCAGACGCACGGCCTTGCTGCTCTATCACGGATATGACCACGATGAGCAGGTGCACGTGTCCGCGTGCACACTTCTCCGGGAGGTTAATGCACATCGCGTCCCAAGATGTAGCAGTGCCGTTGGATGAGCGCGGTGTGCCCTCTGTGCTCACACTGTGTTTAACTGAGGCTCGCACCAGGCTCGCCTTTCAGCCCCAGTGCGTCCTTCTCCGCGAGCCGTGGATCATGAGGATGGATGCGAAAACCAGGGACAGACTCAGCACTGGCTTCAGCAAACCCAACAAGAGCCGCTTCCTACGGATCCAGTGACTCATGTCTCTGCCCCTCGCGTACCCAGCTGGACTCCCGGAGCCGTGCCCCCTCCCCCCCACGCGTCACTATTAATACATTTTTTTGTTGAAAATCTACGAACGTTTGAGTCTTTAAACGAGAGAGAAATGTGAGAAAACATTCATTCCAGTCTGAGAAAAGTGTATAATGTGTGTGGTGAGGCGTTTACAGCCTTAAAAAATGTAGAATAATTGTAAAATATAAAGTTGTCCTACTTCGCGGATTTCGCGGGTTATTTTTAGAACGTAACCCCGCGATAAACAAGGGACCACTGTACACCAATCAAGAGGCAATTTGCGAAGAAAAGTATAAAAGAACAATCTGGCTGTGTCCGAATGTCCACCCTAGTCCCTAACCCCTCGTTCACTACATAGTCCTAAACTCTTTAGCACCCCCTACAGTGCACTCATTCACAGAGCGATTCAGACACGCAGATCACTACAGTCGGGTCACGTAACTCTGGCGTCTGGGTGAAAAAAAGTCCACTAAACTGTGATAAAAGTTGATTTGTGTCATAAATAAAGATCAGATCAGACCGACACAAGTGTTTATGGAATAATAATACAAGTTTTTGTCACGCTGGATTTCACGTAAACAGACTGAATTATTTCCTTTTTGTCTGAGATGTGGAACTTATCAATCTTTGAACAGCTGGAGATGTTGGGGTACAGCCACGGAGGGACCCAAAAAATGCACACAGACCAATAGGAAAAAGGAAAAGGTGAATTTATTTTACAGAGGCGGGATGCAGGCCGGAATGTGGCTGGACCGGGTAGATATCAGCCTGGAGTGGGTGAGTATCATGCTGGAGCAGGCGGGGATCTCTGGAGAGCAGAAAAAGCAGATAATAATACATAACACTTGTATAGCGCTTTTCATGACATTCAAAGACGCTTCACATCGATCCAAACACAAACACAAATGAAAGAAACAGAGAAACAGGAGATATGGTTATTTAAAGGCAGTTTTGAAGATGGGGAGTGTAGACGAGTCTCTGAGGTGTTTGGACAGGGAGTTCCAGAGCAGAGAAGGCCCTGTAACCCCAGGTCTTGTGTTTAGTCCTGGTGGGGGGAGACAGGAGGTTGGCGTCAGCTGATCTGAGGTGGTGGAGGAGCTCAGAGAGGTCGGTGGGGGCCAGTTCCACAGTGCACCTTTAAAACAGGATTAACCTCACCCGTAAGAACAGATTTTATTTATTAACTGAATGCGATATGCTTCTGTATTTCCAATCTAACCTTTATACACTGCCATCCTCCTCAAAGGTCTGCTCTCCCTTCATCTCCACGGTAACAGTGTCCTTGCGTGAAAACACAAATATTAGTTTAATGTTGTGTGATCTGCTAATGACGGTACGCTCCATTACTCGAGAATTGATTGGTCACGGCTGTAGCCTCAGAGGGTAATTAAAACATGCTCCTCGCTGCAGTTTAAAAAGGACACGGAGGAACGTTTTAGTGAACAAGCAAAAATAAATAAAGGAATATAGAATTTACAAGCACAATTCTGATTCAAGATTTCAACATTTACCTCAGACCTGGGCTCTGTGCAGCTCCCGGGCACAGACGGCCCTTTGATTGACTCTGACCGGCCCCTTTAAAGGAAAAGTAACATTTTTTTTTACAATTTGAGCCTTATTTCGGTAATAAAACAAGTTGTTTTACTCACCCATAGCACTTTGGTGTCATATGGAGCACTTCCAGAGATGTTTTAGATTAGCGTTAGCCTAGCACGACTTCTAGCCATAGCTCGGGGGATATAATATATTCCCCGAGCATGTAATATGCCCCGTGCGGTCTCCAAATAACACAAACTTTAGCACTTTTCAAATCATAGAAGCTCAATGTCTTAGTCTACGATTTAATTTGAGTCAAAAGTGGCCTGTAATCCGAGATTTATCCATAGTTTACAGCTTTGCGTTTCATGTTTGGGTCCCGGGAGCTGAGAGCACACTCCGCACATGCGCACTGGCCTCCTCATCTACTCGAAACTATGGATAAATCTCGGATTACAGGCCACTTTTGACCAAACAAAATCGTAGACTAAGACATCGAGCTTCTATGATTTGAAAAGTGCTAAAGTTTGTGTTATTTGGAGACCACAAACATGTGCCCCGAGAACTCACATTATGGAGATCGCAAATCTAAAACATCTCTGGAAGTGCTCCATATGACACCAAAGTGCTATGGGTGAGTAAAACAACTTGTTTTATTACCGAAATAAGGCTCAGATTGTAAAAAAAATGTTACTTTTCCTTTAAGCTAATTTGGAATTACAAGATAAACATATTTTATAATTTTACCTCATGCATGGACTAAAACTGCATTGCTTTTATTTTAGACGTGTTTTTTTTTTTTTTTTTTTTTGTTTTATGTAAGGCAACCTCATTTTTTCACTGCTTAGTCATAACATAAACTCTTACCAGTCTTGCCAGCATTTCTAAACAACGCTATTTACTGCTTTTTTATAAAGAAATACAATTAATATTATGCAGAATTGAGTTAGGCATTCGGCCTTCCGCAGTATTTTCTGTTTCTCGTGTGGCCCCATGGAAAAAAAATTGCCCATTCCTGATTTAACTGATTCTTTAAAAAGAGAGTACAGTGGTACCTCACCATACGAAATTAATTCGTTCCAGAAGCGGTTTCGTAACGTGAATTTTTCGTAAGTTGAGTAGCTATTTCAATGGAAAAGGCCTGATTCGTTCCAAGTTTTATAGTGTAACACTGTGTCCTGCGTAGAGACTGTAGACCCAGGACTAAATGTGGACTATACCAGGTCTAGACCAAGGTCTAAACCTGGACTGGACCAGGTCTAGACCTGGACTAAACCTAGACTAGACTAAACCAGGTGGATTAAAGCGCCGCGTGCGGGTCTATTTCCTGGTTTCGTTTCGAGTCACGGCTGAGGCGAGCAGCGAGGACTCCCCTCGGGACCGCACACAGTCTGAGCGCATGAACGAACGCATGCAAGAGCCGCGGTGGTCTAATCCTGGTTTAGACCTGGTTCAGAACTGGTTTAGACCTGGTTTAGACCTGGCACAGTTTCCCCCCACGCTTCACTATTAATACATTTAGTTGAAAATCTATGAAAGTTTGAGTGTTTAAACCAGAGAGAAATGTGAGAAAAGTTTAAATCCAGTCTGAGAAAAGCGTATGATGTGTGTGGTTGAGCGCGCATTATTTGAATTTTTGAGATTTCGCGTTTCGTAACTTGAATTTTCTTTCGTATCTAGAGACCAAAATTTAACGTGAAGGCGTTTCGTAACTTGAAATTTTCGTTTGTTGGGTCTTTCGTAAGGTGAGGTACCACTGTATTACAAATCAAGCAATCTTTCCCATCATGACAAATTTCCATAACTATAGTAAAACATGATACAAAACAATGCACTTCGTGTGTAGAATCCCTCGGTCGTCCAGGTAGAATCCACTGCAAAAGGAGAAATTCAATTTGTCAACTGGACAAAAGTTTATTTGGTCAAATCTGTTTCACAGCTCATCCTAATCCCAGATCTAACAGGCCCACCTAACTAACAGAAACTGTAAACAAGTAGGTGTGGTAGTTTCAGGGTAATTTCATTGTAGTTAGCGCCCTCTTCAGGCAGATATAGGCAGTGTCCACCAGCGTCTGACCAGAACTGAAGAAGCAGCTTGGATTTTTTTTTTATTTGTATTTATTTAACCTTTGTTTATCCAGGTAAACTGTTTGAGAACCACTTCTCATTGACAAACATGACCTGGCCAAGAGGCTGCAGGAATAAATAGAAACATACTATACAAATGTACACAGACATACACATAACACCATTAAACAAACGTTTGCATTAAAAAGATACACAATAAAGAAGAAAGCAAGAATAAAGTGCTTAAATAAGTGTATGTAAATATGATTTAGATTAGAATGTCAGCATGAGCAAGATTCAACTAACGTGTTTTGAAGATTCTGCTTAAAGGTGGAGATTGAAATCAGAGTTGTGAGTTTCAGGGTGTTTTGTAGTGTGTTCTAGTTTAGACCTGGTTTAGTCCCATTTTTAACCTGGTTTAGCCCTGGTTCAGTCCAAGTTTAGGTCTGGTTTAATCCTAATTTAGTCCTAGTTAGTCCCCGTTTTAACCTGGTTTAGTCCTAGTTCAGACCTGGTTTAGTCCCAGTCTTTCACATTGTTCTTGGGTGACTTTATTCCACTCCTGGTGCAAGAACTGAAGTAGCTCAGCTTTGTGTTTGTGTTGGAATTCAACAGACGCTGGAATGGAATGGCTGTAATACATGTCGAGATGCTGATTTCAGAAAAAAATGCAGTGGTCTCTTATTTTTTGAAGTGTAATACCCACATTTTAACGATGAACCTGCAATAAAATTTTGTGAAACTTTTGGTGAAGTGATCTCCATGTGAACTGCTGTCTCAATATAAACATTTATGACGACATTTTAATATGGCGTAAAGCTTAAGAGTCCATTTATCCTCCTGAGACCCGCCCATTCATCTGTGTCCTTTATAGTGCACATTGAGTTAACCAGTCTGTCTTTTAAGTGTTCTGAGATAGACTCTAGTTTGTGGTTGCACTATGATTAAAAATAAATAAATAAATAAATAAATAAATAAATAAATAAATAAATAAATAAATAAATACATAAATAAATGAATGAATGAATGAATGAATGAATGAATGAATGAACCATGCCTAAACTAGAACTAAACCAGGACTAATTCAGGACTAAATCAGGACTAAATCAGAACCAAATTAGGAATAAACTGAGCCAAAAGAGAACTAAACCAGAACTGAACCAAGTCTAAACTAGGACTAAACCAGGACTAAATCAGGAGAAAATCAGGTCTAAACCACGTCTAAACCATGACTAAAGGAGGTCTAAATTAGGTCTAAGCCAGGTCTAAACCAGGATTAAACCAGATCTAAACTGTGACTAAAAAAGGTCTAAACCAGAGGTTTAAGCCAGGTCTAAACCAGGTCTAAACCAGGTCTAAATCAGATCTAAACCAGATCTAAACCAGATCTAAACTGGGTCTAAACTATAACTAAAAGAGGTTTAAATCAGGTCTAAACCAGATCAATAAATAAATAATAATATAAAAAATAAATAAATACATTAATTAATTAATTAAAAGGGAGTCTAAAAACTTTTTGAGGCGACTGTAGAAGCTTGTCAGAGATGTTGGTTGTCAAAAATTGTTTTATTTATTTATTTATTTATTTATTTATTTATTTATTTATTTATTTATTTATTTATTTATTTATTTATTTATTTGTTAACTTCACATGGATCACTATTACAGTCCATTACAGAGGACATGTTACAAAAATATGAATAGAAATAAAATTAACAAAATGTAAATGCTAAGGTGTTCATTTACCTCCAAATAGAAAACCAAAAAAAAAAAAACACTTTTTTTTCTTCGGGTCTCAGGTGGATATAGGACCTTTAACATGTTGTACTCGCTTGACTTACACCACCGTCTTTACAGAATCCAAGTGTTTTTACTGTTTACAGAACAGCTCGTATAAGCTTTCCCATGCTATTTTTTTCCCTAAATGTCGGTCAGCCCCACCGCTGCCGTTCCGCTCTGGGTTGGGTCCAGCTCATGTCTGCACCGGGGCATCCAGGTTAAATGAGTGATGGCGCCTCAAAATTGGTCCAACCTCACGGGAGGCACACTACTTTAGCCCAGGTCCACTTCATGCACGGGGCTGATAATAGTAGCTGGCACTGGGGGGAATAAACAGGGTAATGAGTTTGTATTCCTGGGTCTTGCGCTCCTGACTGGCAACCCGGGTGAAACTATGTGAAAACGCCGGTTGGCACTTGGCACGGCGCAGCTCTCCGAAGTGCTCTGATGTGACAGGCGGGAATGTCATGATGAAAGGGGGAAATAAAACGCTGCATAAACAAAACTGGAGAGAGGAGGAGGGCGAGAGGTGTCACCGTGGTCGGGAAGTGTGTGTTTTGTCTGTTTTCCGAGGAAATGCTGAGATGGAGATATCAGTATTTGTCGTTCCAGGCCATTTGGCGGGTTATGACCTTGTACGCGCAGCTGTTCATGCAGTTTTTTGAGGGGGAGTTGGTCAGTTTTTACGCAGTATTTATATCTCCATTCTAAGAGCTTTTGTCATTGTCACGGATATTATTCCACTTAGGCTACGTTCACACTGCAGCCTGAAGTGAGCTAAATGCGATTCTCACCCCTATACGACCTGTATCTGATCTTTTAATGACAGTCTGAACGAAACAGATCCAATTTTTTCAAATGCGATCCAGGCCACTTAGATATGTGGTCCTAAAACCGATACATATCCGATCTTTTGACCTGCGACTTCAATCTGCATTCATCCGACCTACACGTCATCAGCAAGCGAGAGTGGTACAAGTAGGCGCTCACAAATGTACACAAACGTTCTTCTCGTCATACAAAAATTTTGTATGAAGTGTTTGTATGGATAGCTGCGTTACTGAAGAGGAACCCACAAAATGCCGTGGCCAAAAACCTCATCCTTCACCTTCTCAATCTCCTCCTCAAATACGTTGTACATGTTCTGTCTGTAAAGGACCATCGTTTTTGACTGTTTACGTGACGCCCTCATCAGCAAAATGGCAAAAATGAGAAAAATGGATGCCGAGTGCAGGATTTTCCAAGAAAAATGGACTGTACGCTTGCATTTTTCTTAAAGGTCCCATGGCATGAAATTTTCACTTTCTGAGGTTTTTGAACGTGAATGTGAGCTCCCCTACCCTGTTTAGCCCCCCCCCCATGGTTAAAAGTTGCGAAATGTCTAAACATTTCCGATCCTTTTCTGCGTTACAAAAAATCGGAGCTCAAACGGGCGATTTTGAACAAGGCACCTTATTGACGTCAGATCGAAAAAAGAAATGCAAATGCAGTTCCACCCCCGTCTGTCTGAACTCAGCGTCTCTGTAAATCACGCCCAGAGAGTTTGGACTGCGAATGCGCTAGGCAATGTGAAATGCGTTTTTTTATTTGCCTGGAGGCACGTCCGAGTGTTTCTAAGCTTGGAAGTCTTTTATCTGAGCCTCTGGACCTTTGAACAACAGTGGTTTAATTTTATTTTCTGTGGAAATGTGTTTATTTTTCAATGGAACGCTTCTCGTCTCTTCTCCACGCAAAAACGCGGAAATGGATCAGAGAGCGCACAGCTGAGAGCTGAGAGCGGAGAGTTTGGCCACGCCCCCACCCTCTACTATAGGCCATCTCTTTTCTCCTCATTTGCACACACATTACTCTTTCTCATCTTATCTGTTTCTCATGCACTGAATCTTGATTTTGAAGAAGGATTTATTTACAGTATTAGGGAACCATTAAGGAGCCATATAAAAGCATCAAGAAGTACCATGTCATGGGACCTTTAAAGTTTCAGGTTGTTCATAACATAATAATATTTTGTAAAAGAAAGAGTTAATCAAATAAAAAAAGACTTCTGTAATAGATTTGGGTTTCTCTGCACAAATATTTGGACTTATTGCTATTTTTGGTGTATATTTGCCTTGAGTTTTCTGATCCGGCCCCTTTGGGATCAAAGTCGGTTGGATACGGCCCCCGGAGCAAAATGAGTTTGACCCCCCTGCTGTAGAGGCTTTGTTTTGTATCATGTTTTTTTGTATATTTATCCATTAATAATCATTTTCTGAACCAACACACAAAAGCTGCATTTTAATCAAAGAGGATTGCTTCAAGCCGTAAAAAACCAAGCCTAAAGTGTGTCAAATTTAAAAGTGCACTGTGTAACATTTCTGCCATGAAGAGCCTATTGCTTTCCGTGAAATGTGCTGCATTAAACGTATCTCGCCTGCATTTACTCAAGTGTTTTTATTGCTTAAGAATATCTTTAAGCACATGCTGTTTCTGAGTGCGTTTTATCTGGTATGGATGGAGTTCTCAGTGTTGGTGGTTCTCGGCCAGTGTGCGGGTCATGACCTCGTACATGCAGCTGTTTTTATTTTGGAGATAAAGTGGTAAATTGATGTTTTTTATATGTGATTTTCTATCTTCACTCTAAAAAAGTTTTGTCATGGATATTAGTCACACCCCAGAATTATACACATAAGTAGATCCTGGAGGAAATGTAGGTGAAAGGTGCTGTAGGTCTTGTCCTGTAGGACCTGTCCCAGTTACGTTTTCTTGCTGTGATGTTAATATATTTGGAAGAACAAAACATTAAACATCCTATATTACACAACAATAGTGAGCTCTAAGCCATGTTATAATGTTGTGTTTTGTTTCTTTCACACATGTTTGAGTAACTATTCACTATTCGTCTGTCTGCATCCAAAGGTCAAAATGCTCTGTTCCATCTTGTGATGTCATGAAGTGGTATGGCAAAAGGAGAAATTCACTTTGTCAACTGCATAAAAGTTTATTTGGTCGAATACGTTTGGCAGCTCATCCAAGCTGCTTCTTCAGTTCTGGTCAGACGCTGGTGGACACTGCCTATATCTGCCTGAAGGGAGGAGCTAACTACAAAATAAACTTTTGTCCAGTTGACAAATTGAATTTCTCCTTTTGCCGTGGATTCTACCTGGACGACGGAGGGATTCTACATACATGAAGTGGTAGTTTTCAAGTTAACAGCTCCTTTAAATGAATATTAACTTTTTTTTTTACAATCTGAACCTTATTTCGGTAATAAAACAAGGTGTTTTACTCACCCATAGTATGTTGGTGTCATTTGGAGCATTTCCGGAGATTTTGTAGTTTAGCGATATCCATTTAATGTGAGTGCCTGGGGCAGGCAATTACAGTCACCAAATATCACAAACTTTATCACTTATTTTCAAATCACAGAAGCTTGATGTGTCAGTGTACAGTTTCGCTGGCCTGAAACCCGATATCCAGCTATAGTTTCATTAGATGACGTCATCATTGAGGACAGCGTGCACTCACGTTACCCGGATATCGCTAAGCTACAAAATCTCCGGAAATGCTCCAAATGTCACCAAAGTACTATAAGTGAGTAAAACACCTTGTTTTATTACCGAAATACTGGGACTGCGGATGGAAATTAGCACTGTGCTAAATCCGGCATATTTACGTCGGTTTGTGTGATCTTATACAAATTGTACTTTCATTAATATGCATTGTCCCTTCCAAATAAACAAATTTAAAAAAAAGAAAGAAAAATAAGGTTCAGATTGTAAAAAAAGTTAATATTCCTTTAACCTTTAGTTCAGTAGAAATGGGAAATTCCATGGCAGAATCCAAATGATTCTAGTGAAGATGTACAGAGTTTAAAACACAGTGGAGCACTTCCTGTATGTATTACCACATGACATCACAAGGTGGAACAGAGTTTTCTGTTTTCAGAGAAGAACAATGCCTAAATCTGAGGGGTTTGTGTGTTAAAGATCCCATGACATGGTACTTCTTGATGCTTTTATATGACTCCTTAATGGTTCCCTAATACTGTAAATGAATCCTTCTACAAAATCAACACTCACTGCATGAGATATGACTCTGACAGTCTTCATGAGGCTACATATGTGTCTAAAATGCTTTATTGTGGGTGTTGCTGCTTCAATGCAAATGAGAAGGACAGAGAGATTGGCTAAGGAGCGGGGGGGGGTTTCCCCCGCTCGAAGCGCAGCTCTGCGCAGCGATCTCCTCTCTTCCGTGTTTAACACAGGAAGACAGATGAAAGACTTTGCAATGAAAAAAAGCATATTTACACAGAAAATAAAATTAAACCACTGGTATTTCAGAGGTCCAGAGGGTCGGGTAAGGGACTTGCGAGCCTAGAAACACTCGGACGTGCCTCCAGGCAAATAAAAAAACGCATTTCGCATTGTAGCGCATTCACAGTCCAAACTCTCTGGGCGGGATATACAGGGACGCTGAGCGGAGACAGAGGGAGGGGCTGGAGCTGCATTTGCCGATCTGACGTCAAAAAGGTGCCTTGTCCGAACTCGCCCGTTTGAACACTGGTTTTGTGTAACGCAGAAAAGGACCGCAAATGCTCAGTTTAGACATTTCGCAACTTTTAGACAGGGTAGGGGGAGCTCACATTAACGTTCAAAAACCTCAGAAAGTGAAAATTTCATGCCATGGGACCTTTAAACATGTGTGAATGAAACAAAACACAACTCCAGGTCTGTTTGTGATGAGGAAACGGCATTCTAACAGGTCAGAAAATGGTGTAACATGGGCCCTTTAACCTTTAAAGGGCCCATGTTACACCATTTTCTGACCTGTTAGAATGACTGTCATTTTCAAATGGAGCATCCGCTACCTATTTATTTATTTATTTATTTATTTATTTGAAAGGGACAGTGCACATTAATGAACATATAATATATATGTAAATATGCCAGATTATAGCCACAGGCTAATTTCCATCTGTTGTCCCTGGACAGGTTAATGGTGCCAATTAAAAGGTCTCTCATACAATAAAACAAAAACAAAACAAAACAAAACAAAACAAAAAAAAAAAATATATATATATATATATATATATATATATATATATATATATATATATATATATATATATATATATATATATACACCAAACACACAGATTACACACAGGAGCGATTCACAATCAAAAATAGTCAAAAAACATAAATTCGGGAGGGTTACACAGTTCATATTGCACAAGTCCTAAAGTGCTAAGTGCTGAATGTATTGCACAAGTCCTAAAGTGCTGAGTGCTGTATGTATTGCATAAGTCCTAAAGTGCGGAGTGCACTGCTCCAGTTCCAAAGCAGTGTTCCACTGCTTTGGAACTGCTCACCTTCATAGAAATACTACACCACATTATGTGCAATCTGTGAAATACTCTACTTACACCTTATTTAATTCTACCTGCACCTTTGTACATTGTACTTTGTATTTTTAATACATTTTATTACATATTTTTTATTATATTGTTTACTTCTTCCCCTGCACTTTTTGCATCACTTTTTACCATGTACTATTATTGCTGCTATTAGTACTTCTTGACTATCTTAGAGAGTCAACGCTTCCTCTGGTCCTAAACATTTCATTGCATTGTTGACCCTGTGTTGATTCTGCATATGACAAATAAACAATCTTGAATCTTGAATCTTGAAATTGCATAGTTTTGCGTTGGAAAGTTCAACAATATGGCATTAAATTTGTCCATCTTGGATTTATTCAATTACAGGTGATTTTATTTTTCCAAAACCCTGAAAACTCTCCTTGGATTTTACTTATCACCTGGCTTGCTGACATCACGTTCGCCTCAGTGGAGATGGATAAGGTTAATGCCATACTGTGGAACATTCCAAGTAGCGGGTCGTCCACCAGCAAAGTTACACAGTGCAGCTTTAAGGTTATCCTCCAGCTAGGTCCTCCTTATTCTAGCTCACCTACAATTGCTGACAGACTTCGCCAGAAAGAATGGGTGAAAGGAAAAGTCTGCCTTATGAATAGTGGAAATTTAAAATACAAGACACTTAGCCACTAAACTCCCATTATGCACTGCTGGAAAACATTACACACCCAGTTGGATTCTCACAAGATTTGTTATTTCAAAAACCCTGACTATCCACTTTTTCCACTTTGAAACAGCAGATAGCAAATGGCTGTACTGAATTTATCAAGCTCCGACTGTAGCCCACAGGAGCTGGAGCTAGCTCATCTCTGGTATCTTCTGGGCATCGCTTCAGGGATTAAAACCACTGCATTGGTTTGGCAAGATGAATTAAGAAAATACACTGTTCCAGCATGATGGATGAGCTGCCTGATGTACAGAACTTGCTCTTAATGGTCTGTGTTCACTTTGTAGTCTCTTGGTTAAAATTCCTTTGTGGTATTTTAAATTTCGTGTAGCTCTTTTGTTTGCTTTGTGGAAACGTCTCGTATAGGGGAATCATTTTGTTGTGCTTTTTGCTGTGTTAAAATGTGGTTGCCTTGTCAAAAACATGCAGTTTATTTTCATTAAAGAGGAGCAGTATGCAAAATCGATTTTTTTGTGCTTTCTGCCATGTCATAATGTTGTTCCCTCATCCAAAACATGCCTGTAGAGGTTTTTATAAGTCATCCATGCATGTCTGAGTTATTTAGGCTGCGTTTATATGATGACGGTCTGAACAGAAGACGCAAAACTTGCGTCGCGTCTTCACTTTTTATTCCGCGTTTAGACGAGCGTTTTTGGGAGGAAATCTGCGTGGATATGGTGATGCAAAAGTGTGTGGAATTGGATTGGGTATGCATGCCAGGCGGCTAGGTGGCGCTGTGATACATTATCACTATGTCCGCACACATGCGTAGAATCTTCCTTCTTCTCATCTGCGCCGCGAAAAGCAAAACAAAACATGGCTACCGGTAGCAAAAATAAATAAAATTGTGTGGTCAGACGAATTACTATTACTTCAGACCTATTATTAACTAATTATTAACCTATATATGTACTGTTGCATGTATGTGACGTAAACGCGTACGTGACGTCAGCAGATTTGACCAGGATTTTGCATCTTGGGCAGTGTGGATGAAAACGCTACGGTGGATTGTATTCACGTTTTTCACGTTTTTTTCCACGGTTTCAGTTTTTTGTGTTTTTAAGCCCCCAAAACGCCGTCACCGTCTAAACGAAAGGCACTTCCGATCAAATATTTTGTCATTTTTACCCATAAACGTTCTCGTGTAAACAGGCCCTTAGTGATCTCTTGGGCCCTATTCAGTCCCTCCTTACGGTGAGCTGTAAGATTCTGTCTAATGCTCCGCCCACAAACCTACATCACATGCTCCCACACAACTATTCTCCGTAAATGTACAAAAATGAACAAAAAATGATACAAAACTGCGCACAACAGCTTAACAAACCTGACGCGATGTGCGGGAGTTTCATTGGCGGGATGCACGCTGATTGTGTTGTGATAGCGCTCTGAAGGGGGAGCGACTTACCGTGGAGAGCAATGGGCGTTGAAATAAACGTATCTCAGCGGAGGCAAGCAGCTGTGTCAGGCTAAGTTACAGCACAGTGCAGTTCAGATCTAATATGTTTTATTTAGTGCCTTTTTTACACCCAAGGTAACTGTAATTACATCCACGCAAGACAGTTTAATAACGTACTGTGCTCATTCCAGACAAAGCAATAACATCTCCATGAGACCAGCAGGTGAAAATATTATCTCCATGGTTACGGTTGAGAAAATATGGAAGGCTGCAGTGAAAACGCTCCAAACTATTTTGAATAATTTGATTTGAAAGTTGTGGATTTGATTTAAAAAGATATAAACCCAATATTTTTACCTATTGGATTTTAATTACAAGCATCGTCTGATTTTCAAACTAGTACAGCTGATTTTTGTTCTTTCAAAAATGAATACTTCAAATAAAAAAGTGCAAAAATACAAACTTTAAAGGAAATGTACCACATTTTGTTGTGTATTTGAGCAAAATGTGTCCCAGTACAGATATATTTTATAAGCTGCTCTTGATGTCAAAATAAGTCTGATGTCTGCACCTAATTAGAGAACATTGTATTGTCTAATAATCAGGAAGTGCAGGTTAGCATGCTAGTTTTTGTAAGCTTTACCATCACAACAAGCTTTAGACTATTTTTTTTAGACTTTAGACTTTTATTGTCCTCGAAGGGAAATTCATTTTCACGCACACAGAGCTTGTTTGACACATATAGTAACACAACAAACACAGACACATTACATTAAGCGTTACAGCACACTCAGCGGGGCCCGTTGTTCAGAAATGTGACGGCCGAGGGCATCAGGCTTCTGCCAAAGCGGGGCCTCCTGCACCGGAGAGCCCTGAACCTCCGTCCTGAGGGCAGAGGGGTGAGGTGTTCCTGTGAGGTCCTGTTCTATGGAGAGTCCCGTGCGTACAGTGGCCCTGCTGTTAAAGGGATAGTGCGTTTTTGTTTTTTTTTGTTTTTTATGTTAATCTGTATGGCTTCCCTTTCAACAGTGTTCTGAGTCCTGAAATTAACACTGACTTACCACTCACAGCGTTGTCTGAGCCGGGTTCTGTGCCGGTTCTGGAGCTCCGGTAAATTTGCGGAGACATTTAATAAAGCTTGTTTTTCTTCTCAAAACAGCATTTGTCCAAAAAGTGATATATTTGGATCACAAACAGTTAGCTAAAAATTCAGCAGCGTCTTTCGCATTCGCATATTTTCTCGTGATTCATATCACTGCGTGCATATTAGCTGTATTAGCCTGTTAACGTTAACCAGATGTTTATGGCGGATGCGGTATGGCGACATCCGCCATAAGCGGATGTTTACAAGGGAACAGGCTAATAGAGCTAACCTGGGCGCAGCGATACGAATCACGAGAAAATACGTGAATGCGAAATACACTGCTGAATTTTTTGAGGACAACTGTTTGTGATGCAAATATATCACTTTTTGGACAAATGTTGTTTTGAAAAGAAAAACAAGCTTTATTAAATGTCCCCGTGAACTCACTGGAACTACGTTCCCCAGCTCCAGAACCGGCGCAGAACCCGGGTCAGACAACGCGGTGAGCGGTAAGCCAGACACTGTTAGGGGGGAACTCATACAGATTAACATTAAAAAAATAAAAATAAAAAACCCACACTATCCCTTTAAAGGGACAGTGTGTAAGATTTTTACCCGTTAATTACTGAAATTGAAGATACCCATTCAAAAATACATTGTTTTCCAAGCCTTTTCACTTCCATCATGAAATCAAAGTATTCTGTTGGACTTAGATATAGTCACATAAAAGGGGGATCTTCCCCATGCAGAGGCAGCCATTTTGAATACGAGAGCCGCAGAAGGACATTTGGGCTCCGCCTTCAGCAAGGATCGTGGTTTTGGGTAAACAACGACAAGCATGTCCTGGATCACACGTTGTAATGGATCTAACACGTGTTTTGGACTAAATTGTTTTACTGGATTTTATTCGCTGGATCCTTACGGACAAATTGAGACCAAGTTTATGGTGAAATACAGAGTTTGACCTGTGCAGAGCCTTCAAAGGTAAGCTAAGTAACAAACCTCGTTTTGTGCTTTTCCGTACAAAAGCCCCATGTGCTCGGGGAGTGATTGTTGTGCAGGGAAATGAATTGCATAGTCAAAAAGAGGAGACTGTAAGGTTTCATTTGATGTGTAGATTGTCCTGGTACACGATTGGGAATGTGTGTTTTCATGAGAAAAGAAAAAAAAAAAAACAGTGAACGGGACCGCGTTTTATTTATACCGTAGTTGTCTGCGAGAGCTCACACAGTGCCGGGTGCGCGCTGGTACGCGCGCTGTCCGCGTTACGGTGCGCCCGGGTGACCGTCGAGGTCTGCCGTAGCCAAAAGAGGAAGTGCATGGTACCTACACCACCTTTGCGCCACGAATCCTACACACTGTGTAGGATTCGTGGGGGGGGGGGGATTAAAGTTGTTAAAATAAGGCCACTTATTTTAACAACTTTTTATTAACTTAACTGAGTTCTTAAACATTAAACTTTAAAATTAAACATAAACTTTAAATTAAATTAAATTAAATTAAACCTTAAATTATTAAATATTAAAATTAAATTAACCTTGGCTAGTTTTGCTGAGTGTAACCAATCAGCGTTCTCTGGCCAGTGCTCGCTTAAACACACACACAAGCGCAAATTCTCTCTCTCTCGTGCGCATTCCGTTTGAAGTAGTCCGTGATAATACTAGAGTTATTATCTTGCGTACACGCTCTGCACAGTCCAAAAAAAAAAAAAAAAATCACATTGTCTAAAATGCGGGATATTTTATCCGATTCGCAGGCGTCAGAGAGCCAATATAATTATCTGGGAGACTCCCGGAACTTCCGGGAGACTTGGGATGTCTGGGAGTCCTATGATTTTAGCATCTGTATGTGTTACTTTTGTGAGTTTAGACGTTTTTTTAACAGTGAGCATACTGAAAAAACAGGTGGAACAATACAACAGATGATAGATTGATACAACAGTAATAACAGATGTGGAGAAACAGAGTCCTTTGAGTTTTCTGATTACTGACAATCGTTGATGGCTTCTTTTGTAAATGGCCGTGATACGCCGATCAAACGTAAGTGTATTGTCTATTGTGACCCCGAGATATTTGAAAGTGTCCACTGTCTCTACGGTCTGACTGCTAATGATAATGGGTGGTTGTGGTGAGGCGGGGTTGAAAATGAGTTCCTTTGTTTTCCTGACATTGAGGTGGAGATGGTTGTCACTGCACCACTTGGTGAATTTCATGATCATGAGCAAGGCAAAGATAGCAGTGTCATCAGTGGATAGAAGTGGCTCTGGCCTCAACTCACTGTGGTGAATAATTAGGATGCTCTGACTGCATAAAGGTACGTGAGGAATAACTTTGGACCATTGTAATTCATACCGGAGTGTCAAAGCCTGATCTTGCCTGGCCAGTGCTTAGAAGGAAGACCGCTGGGAAAATCAGGTGCTACAGTGGGGCGTCAGGGGCAAAATACTTCACCCATGAATGAATAATAAACTGTAAAGTGTCTTTGAGTGTCCACAAAAAATCGCTATATAAAACTGATCCATTATTATTAATCTGTTTAAAATAAGCTAGTAGCTCAGTTGGTAGAGCGTTTGTCGACTGATCTGAAGTTTGGCATTTCGAATCCCGATCTCAACATAAATATTATTGGTTGAGTGGTTAGATCTACTGACGCACACACACATTGTGTTCTTGGGCAAGACATTTAACTCACCTCACCCCCAGTGTCTGCGTACACTGCTGTGTGAACGGCTGGTCTAAAACGCTTTGAGTGTCTTGAAGGGAGAAACGTGCTATATAATAATGTTTTTAGTTGAGTTTTTTTTTAAGACAGTAAAAATTATATACAGCAGAAAAAAATAACCAAAATTAGTTTGAGTTTAGTTTAAATTAAATTGTGAATTCAAAGTTCAAAGTCAGCTTTATTGTCAAAAACCATATGTGACTGAGAACCGAGACCGAGAACCAATCACAAGTTGCCCTGGAGGCCTTTTCACAGATTCTGAAAGCGTAGACTCTAAGCTTTCCAATGATATCTTACACATGAAAATCCGACAACATTTGAAGAAGTTGTGGCCATTTTAAAGCATACAGTACATATTGGTTTATGCTGAGCGGAGAAATCAGCTCGTAAAGTTTCTCTCACTCTTGGCGTTCTTGCCTAATTTGCATGACATTAAGCTAAGCCCTCTCCCATCACTGACTATCTGTGGTGTGGTGTTTACGTTCAGGAAAGGTCTCAGAATGAGAAGATACTTTGTTAAAATGGAAATGCTTTTATAACAAAAAGTCCATATAATCATTAAATAATTCAGTAATACAGAAGACATGTTAAGTTAAAAATCACATGTATTGTCAATTTAATACAGTACAAAATAGTATAGTATTTAGTCCTGTTTTAGTCCTGGTTTAGTCTTGGTTTAGTCCTGTTTTAGTCCTGGTTTAGTCCCAATTTAATCCTAGCAGAAATAGGCTATGCTGCAGTGAGCTGCCACACAGCGCACATACTGAAATATGATCGCCACACAAAAGCTGAATTAGTATTTAAACATGTCCTAAAGTCTATAAAGTAAATGTGTTCCTATGTACACATACAGGATTTCAAATTGCAGCGCCCCCTAGGCCCACAGTGAACATAAAACATCTGATAAACAAGACAATAAACACCAGGACTAAAACATCTCATATATCCGCAGCAAAAGTACAAGAAATAAACAAAATTCAAATAAATTGATAATAAATAATAATTTAAAAAAAATTACTGTGTCATTACAACAGAGAGTAAAAGCTCAATGTTAAAATGTACCCAAAGTTGTTCCAGGTTAAAGTCATCTCCTCTTTCATCTGTATTCGTGCTCGGTGCAAATGTCTAATTGCGCTGTTATCTGAAGCGTTGAGTCCGCCCTTCAGTCCAGGTACGTCTCCGCTGACTGACGAACTAGCCTCCTCTCATTTCCATTTAAATCAGTCTGCTCCTCAGAGTTTAGTGCACGGACCGCTCTCTCCACTGTCTCCCTTGTCTCCAGAAAGTCCCCTCACAAGGTCGAACTTTCAGGCGTTCAGATCCAGGCTATGGCGTTCCCCTGAGTGAAACTTGCCTGATTTGAAGCTCTGTGTTTATGTTTGGAGGATCTTCGCTTGGAGGCGGCTGGTCGCATGGGACGGAGAGAGAATCTAACAAATGCAGCAGAAATGAAGCGTATTATACAGTCCCATTCATCCGAGAGGCCCTGTGGGGTAAAATTATGTAAAAATGTGCGATTTACAGTGACCTCCACGAAAGTCAAAACATTTGGCTTTTTATATATAAATACAGAACAGAAAAGTTGAAATGACTATTTTTGTTATACAGCTCTGGAAAAAAATAAGAGACCACTGCATTTTTTTCTGAAATCAGCATCTCTACATGTATTACAGCCATTCCATTCCAGCGTCTGTTGAATTCCAACACAAACACAAAGCTGAGCTACTTCAGTTCTTGCACCAGGAGTGGAATAAAGTCACCCAAGAACAATGTGAAAGACTTGTGGAGAGCATGCCAAGACACATGAAAGCTGTGATTAAAAATAAGGGTTATTGCACCAAATATTGATTTCTGAACTCTTCTTAAGTGTAAACATTAGTATGATGTTGTTTTAAAATGAATTTGATCTTGTTTCTTTGCATTGTTTGAGGTCTGAAAACATGTATCTTTTTTGTTATTTTGACCATTTTCTGCAAATAAATGCTCTAAACGATAATATTTTTATTTGGAATTTGGAGGAAATGTTGTCAGTAGTTTATAGACTCAAACAAAAATGTTCCTTTTGCCCAAACACAAACCTATAAGTAGTAAAATCAGAAAAACTGATCATTTTGCAGTGGTCTCTTATTTTTTTCCAGAGCTGTAAATGACGTAATGCAAAGTACATTTTTTAACCATGTAAAGTTTCATCCATTTTCTTCCGCTTATTCAGGTCTGGGTTGTGGGGGCAGCAGTCTAAGCAGGGAGTCCCAGACTCTTCCTCCAGCTCTTCTGTTTTGACCACAAGGGGGCATTTCCACCCACCCGGAGAGTCAAAGTCAAAAGTCAAAGTCAACTTTATTGTCAATTCTGCCATATGTGTTCGACATACAGTACAGTGAATCAAAATTCCGTTTCTCCCTGGCCAAGCAGTGCAAAAAAGAAAGTGTACAAAATACAATATAAAGACAAGACAAAAACTATCGAAGACAAAGGCTGCGCCCCATTTCTCTGTCTTAAAGAAAGAAAGCTATGCCTTTATTAGTCCCACAGTGGGGAAATTCCAGTTCTGCATTTGACCCATCCTGTTATTAGGAGCAGTGAGCAGCACATTACTGCGCCCGGGGACCATCTCCATGATCTTCTTGCTTCGGCTTGGTCAGGACCTAAGCTGGAGGATTTTACCTATGGTGCATGTTTAGGTTGGTGGGGGAAACCGGAGTGCCCGGAGGAAAACCCACCCAGACACGGGGAGAACATGCGAACTCCACACAGAAAGGCCCGGGCGACCCGGGGATTGAACCCAGACCATGCATGCAAACTCCACACAGAACACACACAGAAAGGCCTGGGCAACCCGGGGATCGAACCCGGAACCTTCTTGCTGTGAAGCATGAGCGCTAACCACTCAGCCACCGTGCCCCTTCATCTTACCCCTACCCCTTGGTTTTGCGCGTTCCTGTGAGGGCAAGGGGTGTCCCGATTCAAATTTTGATCAAGGGCTCGGGCCACGACCTCGTGCTACATACCCCTTGAAACGAAGTAAGCTCTCAATGAGACTTGAAACGAAGGGGTACACCTACAAGCTCAGGCAGGTTTTGGGATCAGGATGGCAGCGTCACATCGACCAGCCAAGGAGTCTCATAAATGTATTTTCAGCAGTTGTAATTATCGAGTAACAGTTTAGCAGGTTTACAATTATGACGCTCATGTTCTACGTTACTTTTAGTGAACTGTTGTTGCGGTTTTAATTGTAGCGATGTCTGTTTAGCCGACGTTATCGTTTTCATCGAACTTTCATGCATAAACAAGCTCGTTTTTTTGTCGAGCTGAGGTACCCGATAATCCTTGACATTTGTTTACATTTGTTTGCGTCAGTCGTTGTCGCCTCTGTAGACGTAGCAGCTCAGGTAGAGGCGAGGGACGATGACGCAAACGGTAATCGAGCGGCGTCCCATTTCTTAGGGGAACATTCGTACTCCGAGCCCTCTCAGCTCGATATCGAGGGGCAAGACAAAGACTTAGATAAAGGGGAAGGGGTAAGACAGAGTAATGGGGTGTAGCCAAAATCTAAAAGCAGTGCAAAGAATAAATACATATTTGCAGGTGTGCATCAAAATGTGCAATAAAATGTGCATTGAAAAATAAAGATAAATGTGCAGCAGTAGTTCATAGAGTGCGGGTGATCAGCTGGTGTGCGGATCTGGACGGGTGGAGCAAAGGGAGAAAAAACATAAAGAAACTAGGAAATACTCTGTAACACTATGAAAGGTCAGAGAAAATCATCAGACACATCAAAACAACCATGGCGTTGTGGTTGATACAAGGAGATATAAAACATTTCTTCCACATGTGAGACGTGGGCGACAAAGAAGTGAGAAGTGGCTGTGATTTGAGTTTGTAGTTTTTTTCTGTAAGGCTTTTGGGAAAGAAAAAAAATGGCCTATGCTAAGATGTTTTAGGTGGGTTGCTTTTATTTGGCTGTAAAAATCTTTCTTTGTGACATAACAGGGTCTGGGAAAAAGAATGAGAAAAACTATTTGGCCAAAGTATTACAAAGACAGTTAGGCTTTGAGGCCAGAAATATGAAACACTGTCCACCCACTTCCTCATATATTTTCAAGGGAATGCTTTTTAGCACACCAAAATTCTGCTGCAGAAGTTCTCTTGCTACCAGGGTCCAAAACAACAACAATATGAATTTATGGTTGACAGAATTATAGAAGGAAATCCTTGAAGAGTTACAGCTGTGCGTTTTCTGTTGAATCCTGGTGGCTTCAGAGCAGAGATGTTTAGTCACACGGGATGGTAAGCAAATCCAGAAGATCAAATTAATATTAAAACTGCGCTCCTGTGAGACCCTCCCCAGTGAGAACCAACAGCTGCGGATTCATATAAGCGTTTCAAAATCATAAACGGTTGCCGCGACGGTCGGCCGACGCGCCAATCCTCGCTAGGTTCAAAAAGTGTCTGTATTTGCAGATTGTCACCAGTCAATATGTCCCTAGTGGCTGTAATTAATTAGCTGCTATCTGCTACTGAGTTTGCACAAATGACGCCGGAGAAGGGACCCAGTGGACGTCAAAACAAAAATAAAACCATCAGAGGAAATACAGCTCTGGAAAAAAAAAATAAGAGACCACTGCATTATTTTCTGAAATCAGCATCTCTACATGTATTACAGCCATTCCATTCCAGCGTCTGTTGAATTCTAACACAAACACAAAGCTGAGCTACTTCAGTTCTTACACCAGGAGTGGAATAAAGTCACCCAAGAACAATGTGAAAGACTTGTGGAGAGCATGCCAAGATAAGGGTTATTGCACCAAATATTGATTTCTGAACTCTTCTTAAGTGTAAACATTAGTATTATGTTGTTTTAAAATGAATTTGATCTTGTTTCTTTGCATTGTTTGAGGTCTGAAAACATGGATCTTTTTGTTATTTTGACCATTTGTCGTTTTCTGCAAATAAATGCTCTAAACGATTATATTTTTATTTGGAATTTGGGGGAAATGTTGTCAGTAGTTTATAGACTCAAACAAAAATGTTCCTTTTGCCCAAACACAAACCTATAAGTAGTAAAATCAGAAAAACTGATAATTTTGCAGTGGTCTCTTATTTTTTTCCAGAGCTGTAGCTAACGTGGCTAGTTTTTGGTGGGTTGGTTTATCCATCAATCTGACATTATTTATAAAGTGCTTTTCATACAGAAGTGTAACACAAAGCCCCTTACAGTGATTAAGGATTAGAAGATTAGAAGATTGACTTTTATTGATCTCACAGAGGGGAAATCATTTATTTTGTTCTTTAGGCTTGGTCAGGACCCAAGCTGGAGGATTTTACCTATGGAGCATGCTTGGGTTGATGGGGGAAACCGGAGTGCCTGGAGGAAACCCACCCAGACACTGGGAGAACATGCAAACTCCACACAGAAAGGTCCAGGCGACCCGAACCTTCTTGCTGTGAAACATGAGTGCTAGCCACTCAGCCATATTTATATGGGAGATGAGAAGACAATATTCATCTTAGATTTTATGATTTTTTGATCATGGATTCTACCTGGACGACTGAGGGACTTTTCACGCTTAGATTTTATGGTCCATTTTAGTCAAAAATATTTAGCCATTTTGAAGCTATGCACAGTATACAGTCACAGGATACAGTAGCCCAGGGGTCTCCAACCTTTTTCCTCTGGTGAGATACTTTTAAAATGCCAGAGATCTACTAGTTTTAGCGGTCACAAGAAATTGAGTAAATATAAAAGCCATGGCAAGCCTCAGATAGGTATTTAACTGTACCCTATCAAACATAAACCATTATCCATTTATTACTGCACAAAGTTAGACATCAAAATTATACACTGTGTATAATTGCATACAATGGTAATAGGCATTTAATCAATCTAATTTTGCTTGTTTAGCACAATAAGTATAATTCAGAAATCTCTTGGAAGGGGGTGGAGAGCTACCAGTAGCTCCCGAGATACAGATACCTTTTTCTGTGAGAGAAAAGGAAATAATAGTAAGATAAGATAAGATAAGATAAGATAAGACTTTATTGATCTCACACAGGAGAAATTTACTTGTCACAGTAGCTCCAGGTAGGGACCGTTTGAACAAGAAAGACAAGTGCATGCAGGCAAAAATGTCATGAAGATAGGTAATAATAATAATAAAATAAGTAATAAATCGAATAATAATAATAATAATAATAATAATAATAATAATAATAATAATAATAATAATAAAAACAGTGACAGGGAGCGTATTGAAAAAAAAAACAATACTTGCACGTTGGAAAAACGATATTGCACGATAGGACCAGATGTCCATAAATAAAAATGCTTTACACTCATATTGTGTTTTTCAAGGAGGATAACATTAAACATTAATAACTCCTTGGGGTACACATCACTGAGGATCTGTCCTGGACACTACATACAGACACTGTGGTTAAGAAAGCCCGACAAAAACAAAGAAGTTTGGTATGAACACCAGCATCCTCACAAACTTCTACAGGTGCACCATCGAGAGCCTGTTGACGGGCTGCATCACAGTGTGGTATGGGAACTGCACCGCTCCGAGCCGCAAAGCACTACAGAGGGTGGTGTGAGCGGCAGAGGACATCACTGGCAGCAGTCTCCCCTCCATCCAGGACATTTACCACAGCAGGGGTCTGCGTAAGGCACACAGCATCACTAAGGACCATACTCATCCGGCACAAGGACTCTTCCGTCTGCTACCCTCTGGTAGACGATACAGGAGCCTGCCAGCACGCACAAAAAGACTCAAAGACAGCTATTACCCCCAAACTGTCAGACTACTGAACTCTGGATAATACTCTAAATAATACTGACCTCTCAGTAATACTGCACTAAACTACTTTTCATAATGCGTAATATGTTTACTGCTGCTGCTCTATATGAATGTATCATGTTTGTCACGACCTCACTGTAAACTACTGTTACCTGTGCAATAATCTGTGCAATACTTATACTATATTATGTGCAATCTGTGAAATACTCTACTTACACTTTATTTAATCCTACCTGCACCTTTGTACATTGTACTTTTATTACATTTTATTACATATTTTTATTATATTGTTTACTTCTTCCCCTGCACTTTTTCAGCACTTTTTTTTACCATGTACTATTACTGCATGTTATTAGTACTTCTTGACTATCTTAGCGAGTCAACGGTTCTTCTGATCCTAAGCATTTCATTGCATTGTTGACCTTGTGTTGATTCTGCATATGACAAATAAACAATCTTGAAATCTTGAAGTCTAGGGGTAGGACGAGACAAAATAAATTCCCCTAAATTCCAAATAAAAAATAGTATTGTTTAGAGAATTTATTTGCAGAAAATGACAAATGGTCAAAATAACAAAAAAGACACATGTTTTCTTGTGATCTCTAAAACTAGTAGATCTCATTTTAAAAGTATCTCACCAGAGGAAAATGGTTGGAGACCCCTGGGCTACTGTATCCTGTGACTGTATACTGTGCATAGCTTCAAAGTGGCTAAATATTTTGACTAAAAAGGACCATAAAATCTAAGATGAATATTGTCTTCTCATCTCCCATATAAACCAACCCACCAAAAACTAGCCACGTAAGCTACAGTTCTGGAAAAAATAATAATAAAAGACCACTCCAAAATGATCAGTTTTTCTGATTTTACTACTTATAGGTCTGTGTTTGGGCAATTTTTGTTTGAGTCTATAAACTACTGACAACATTTCCCCCAAAATTCCAAATAAAAATATTATCGTTTAGAGCATTTATTTGCAGAAAATGACAAATGGTCAAAATAACAAAAAAGACACATGTTTTCTGAGCTCAAACAATGCAAAGAAACAAGATGAAATTAATTTTAAAACAACATAATACTAATGTTTACACTTAAGAAGAGTTCAGAAATCAATATTTGTTGCAATAACCCTTATTTTTAATCACAGCTTTCATGCGTCTTGGCATGATCTCCACAAGTCTTTCACATTGTTCTTGGGTGACTTTCCACTCCTGGTGCAAGAACTGAAGTAGCTCAGCTTTGTGTTTGTGTTGGAATTCAACGGACGCTGGAATGGAATAGCTGTAATACATGTAGAGATGCTGATTTCAGAAAAAAAATGCAGTGGTCTGTTATTTTTTTTCCAGAACTGTATGCGTGTTGAACATGTTGTTTCCCCAATGAATAGTTTGTAAAAGAAGCACTTGGTGACACATTTGTGGATTAATTTATGGCAAACCCACAAGAAGAGCCATGTGGTGCTACAGTATGTTACCCTTTGAGATGAGAATTGATGGGCTGGGTTACTGCAGCCACCCTGCTCCACTGTCTGAAAAAGCTGAAAAACTCATCCATGTGAATCCTAGTGAAGGGTTTGTGGTACAGTTGCGGTTAACAGTTTAAATACAGATTTATCCTTTCGGTGTTTGAATATCACCATCCAACTCTTTCCTTGCTCTTTCCTTGCCTTGTTAAAGACCGTCTACAGTACAAAGTTTCATCCATAGTTAATGATGCTCGAAACCCAAACTTTTATCTTCTCCTTATTCATTGTATTCTCATGAAAAATGCTCTGTCCTCTTTCTGTTCCTCAGTTCATGTGAATGCCTGCAGCGGGGTGGCATCACTTCCTCCCCTGCACCATAATAAGGACTAAACCCCATTAAAACCATGTCTTCGCTGGCTTTTTGTCTCCTCTCTCACACACAATCATCTCCAATTCCCCGTCTTTTCTTTTGATCTGACTAATTCACATGTTTTATTAATCGCGAGGAGGAGAGATTTCACACATTACTGCAGTTTAATTTGCTCATTAATCTTGGGGAGTTCCTTTGATCGGACGGCAGGCAAAAACGCACGCCGCCACCTGAACCGCGTGTTGGTTTTAAGGGAAGACGCTCCATTGTTTTCATAAATCAGACCCCGGTAATGTGGACTTTACTATTAATGAGTAGCAAACAGCCAGGAGCGCTTTTCCCCTCTGTACCCCAGGCTCCGGTAGTGCTAAACTCGCTCACAGAAGGATTTGGGGTTAGCTTCAACTTAAGCTGTGATGGAACATGATATTTTTGCCAAATAGGGTTAATTAAAGGGTCTATATTATGCTATTTTCTGAGCTGTGTTATAACGTTGTTGTTGATGCAAGTTTTCAAAAAGAGTAGCCCTCCTCCTTGTCTCCACAGAGATGTTATTGGTTTTGAAAAGTATCGCATTAAACTTGACACTACCAGGCAAAGTTACAGGTAAGATTTATAGAGAGCTCAGCCCTTTTACTGAACGAATGACGTTTGTGATGTTTCTTGGTTTGTTTAATTTATTTTGCAGTAAAACACCCTTAATTGCGTGAAGAATCCCTCAGTCGTCCAGGTAAAATCCACGGTAAAAGGAGAAATTCAATTTGTCAACTGGACAAAGTTTATTTGGTCGAAGACGTTTCGCAGCTCATCCAAGCTGCTTCGTCAGTTCTGGCTAGAGTGCTGGTGGACACTGCTTATATCTAGCTGTAGGGAGGAGCTAACTACAATGACATTACTATGAAACTATCCCACTTCTTTGTTTTCAGTTTCTGTTTCATAGTCATTTCATTGTAGTTAGCTCCTTCCTGCAGCTAGATATAAGCAGTGTCCACCAGCACTCTAGCCAGAACTGACGAAGTAGCTTGGATGAGCTGCGAAACGACTTCGACCAAATAAACTTTGTCCAGTTGACAAATTTTATTTCTCCTTTTACCATCCTTAATTGCATGAATTCAAGAATAATACTTTGAATGCCACAATAGTACGTTTCATGCTCCAGGCAAAGCATTAACATCTTAACAAGCAGGTGGCGGTCTCTGCACCAAAAGTTACTTGGTTACTTACACTTGTGAACTGAAAATTACATGCTTCTCAAACAACCCCCTCCTTGAATAATCCCTTTTACAGTGCAATTGCATCATGCTGTACGAAAATATCACAGCTGAAATGCAATTCGCTGCCCCCTACTGGCAATTTGACCTGTTTTTAATAGAAGTGCTGTAATCTCTTTGTAATCTAATTTTGTCCAGGAGTGCTTCGTGGCATGGTGGCTGAGTGGCTGACATTCATTTTTGATTCCTGGGCCAAAAACATGCACCACAGGTACCATCCTCCTGCTGATGTAGTCTTGACCAAACCTGGCAACAAGACCACGGAGCCGGTCCGGTACCTTCTACAGAACCACTGGAGAAATAACAGAAAACACTATTTTTAAATGTCTAAACTAAACCCCTGCTGTTCTGCGTGCACATGGACGAGTGTAATCCGACTGCAAACGGATTGGGATCATATCGAATTCATGTGCACAGGCTAAGGATCGTAGAGGGATTGGTTTCCCAAATCCGATTGGAACTCCTGGCTTAGGCCGATAGTAATCCGCTTGGTGCCGCCTTGTGCACGATATCGAATCGGATTGGCGTACGGCACATGCGTGGGAATTTTCGCCAGGGATTTCACCAGGAGGCGCCGACGGCGTCATAAGTAGCGATTGTTGCCGGAAAAGTCAGACGAAATCATGGCTGCGAAGAAAGAATGCACAACACGTACACCAATGCTGCTCCGTCAAACTCCTCGAGCGCCATCTTTGTATACCGCCACATACGAGTAGTTTGTTGTGTTTTTATTGAGTAGCCATCACCCGGAAGCAGTTGAACGACAGCGCCACATAGCGTAGCGGAGCCAGCCAGGTCGCTGACCATTATCCGATTACACGAGTTTCATGTGCACTGGGATCTAAGGACAGACCACCCACCGAGTAACGGGATCGGCTTGGGAGAAATCCAATCCGATCCTACCATGTGCAGGTAGTCATTGATTTGGTTTCAAAAGACAAAAGAAAGCATAATAACCCTTTATATTCTAGTGTGGCAGCATGAAATATATGTGTTCAGTTTTTTTTTTTAGAATCCCTCAGTCGTCCAGGTAGAATCCACGGCAAAATAAGAAATTCAATTTGTGACCTGTTTATTTGGTCGAATATGTTCCGTAGCTCATCCAAACTGCTTCTTCAGTTATTCAACCAAATAAACTTCTGTCCAATTCTGTTTTTAGTGTTTTTGTCCCAGGATCAGCCTTAATGGTGGTTTCAGCCTCGTGGGACCCCTCACTGTAAATCTATTAAAGACGGCTATACAAGTATTGTTCTACAGAAACAATGCTTTTCCAATATTGACCAATGATGCGATATCGGTAAACACATTCTTCATATTGATAACAGACATATTGCTGGTCATCAGAATCAGAATTAGAAAGACTTTTATTGCCATTGTCAAGTGAACACAAACTAGGAACTTGTCTCGGTGATAAGGTGCGAACATAAAATACTAAATAATAATAATAACTAGCATATAGACACTAAATAATAATAATAACTAGAATATAGCTAAAAAAAAACAATCCAAATTTTAAAAAAAATGTTTCAGAGGAGCAGCATCAGAACAGTAGTGCAAACATAAACATGACTTAATTAAAGTGACTGGTGATATAAAGTGTCCAGCTTTGTGCAGATGTTATGAATTGTTCATGAGTCCAACAGCAGAGGGAAAGAAACTGTTCTTGTGCCGGGAAGTTCTGGTCCCGATGGACCGTAGCCTCCTGCCAGAGGGAAGTGGCTCAAATAGTCCATGTCCAGGGTGAGAAGTGTCCGCTGCTATCCGGCCTGCTCGCCCCCGAGTCCTGGAGATGTACAGGTCCTGGATAGATGGAAGGCTGCAGCCACTCACCTTCTCGGCAGAGAAGTCCCTGGCAGTGATGGAAGAGGTGAGGATGGACTCAATGATGGCCGTGTAGAACTGCACCATCATCTGGACTGGCAGCTTGGCTTTCCTTAGCTCCCGCAGGAAGTACAACCTCTGCTGGGCCTTCTTGATGGTCAGCTCCCACCTGAGGTCCTGAGTGATGCAGGTGCCCAGGAACCGGAAGGAATCCACTGTGGTGATGGGGGAGTCTGTCAGGGAGAGAGGAGGCAGGGGGGGCTGTGACTTTCCTAAAGTCCATGCCAAATGTCCATATCCATGCCAAATGTTCTTCATCACTGTCCAAGACGAGCCCGGTGAGCCTGGTGTCGTCCGCAAACTTGACTAGTCCAGTTTTTGTGATAATTAATAATAAAAAAATTAATAAAATATGAGGATTGTATTTGCATGCATAAAAGAATAAGCTACTATGGCTTTGTGCAAATCAAATCAGCAATACAGTGTCCTAAACATCAGCAATAATCATCTATTAAATTATAATAAGATCTCACAGTTCAGGGTGGACCTTGTTTTGGCTTTGGTTCATCCAGGTCCTCTGCACAATTCACAGCAGTGTTTTCAATTTGTTTTTTTCACAAGCACACCTGACAATCCAGCAGTGGTTGAAAATCAAGGATCCGAAGGTATAGGTTGACTGCATAAAGGTGAAACAATAAATCTTAATGTCCTACATGCCAGAGAAATCATCTGTCATGTGGCTCTAAATGTCATTCCTGCAAATAACTGCAGTATCTATACTACACACATCTGAAGGCAGTCGCTGGTCTTCAACCACCTGTGATTCTACTGCAATAATCTTACTCATTTTTAACGTTTAAGCATGTTTACTGTTGTCCAGTCAAAAACATACCTGCTCTACTTTCATTCATGCTTCATTCACGTTTGTTTTGTTGTGTGTACTGGTCAAATTGTCTTCACAACAAACTTTGGATTAATAATAATAAATAATAGTAATAGTTTATTTTCCCATTGTTTATTCCTGTTGCTGACAGCAGAGGGAGGTGTAAATACCTCATTGGAAACAGAGATTAAGGCGAACAGAGATTTCATCGAACTTTCATGTATAAATGAACTAGTTTTTGTCGAGCTGAGGTACCCGATAATCCTTGACATTAATTTTGTTTACGTTTGTTTGCGTCAATTGTTGTCGCCTCTGTAGACGTAGCAGCTCAGGTAGAGGCGAGGGATGATGAGGCAAACCGTAATCGAGTGGCGTCCCATTTCTTAGGAGAACATTCGTACCCCGAGCCCTCTCAGCTCGGTATCGAAGGGCAAGACAAAGACATAGACAAAGGGGAAGGGGTAAGACAGAGTAATGGGATGCAGCCGTAGTTTATAAAGTAATTTATGTTTAAGGGATAGTGCGGGGTTTTTTTGTTTTTTTGTTTATGTGAATCTGTATGGCGTCCCCTTCAACAGTGTCATCCATTAACACTGACTTACCGATGACAGCGTCGTCTGGGCCCAGTTCTGCTCCGGTTCCGTAGCTCGCGAACATAGTTCCGGTAAGTTAGCGGGGACATTTAAAGGGATATGCCACCCCCAGGTCAAACTTGGGCATCTCCCCACAGTCCAGAGACTAAAATAAGTGGTGGAACGCGTTTTCCTGGTGACCCAGCCATTGTCCGAGTCTGTCAGCACTGACCGCAGCGGTAGCTGCAGCTACTCCGCGTTAGACTGGAGTCTAACGTCGCCAACGAAAGATTTCGGCCAAAAGGAATTAATTTGCTCGATGCTTTTCCCAATTACTTTCTGTGTAGTGCGCATTCATATCGAGTGCAAATAAATGTGCAAATCAACACGGAGAGCTTGACTTGGTCATTTTGGGGTGGGAACTATTTTTCAGTGCGGAAAAAGACAGACAAAGCACGCACCATGCTGACAGGGGAATCCCTGTTACACACCAGGTTGGCAGTTCCCCTGTTACGCAGCATGGTGTGTGCTTCGGCTGTCTTTTTCTAGCTACCGCTGCGGTCAGTGCTGACAGACTCGGACAATGGCTGGGTCACCAGAAAAACGCTTTCCACCACTTATTTTAGTCTCTGGACTGTGGGGAGATGCCCAAGTTTGACCTGGGGGTGGCATATCCCTTTAATAAAGCTTGTTTTTCTTCTCAAAACAACATTTGTCTAAAACAGTTGTCCGCGAAATATTCAGCAGCCTAATTCGCTTGGTGCTATTTTCTGTCGATTCATATCACTGCGTGCCTATTACTATAATTAACCTGTTCACATGTAAGCAGATGTTTACAAGTTTGTGTTTGTGACGCAAATATATCACTTTTTGGACAAATGTTGTTTTGAGAAGAAAAACAAGCTTTATTAAATGTTCCCGCGAACTTACCAGAACTACTTTCGTGGGCTCCAGAACCAGAGCAGAACCAGAGCAGAACCATCGCGGTCAGCGGTAAGCCAGCGGTAAGCTATCCCTTTAAGGGGGAATTAAAGCCACAAAAATGCAAGATAAAAAGCAATCTGTATTCCCACTCTTCGGCACCTTCATTTGGTTTAGTTCATCACGCAAATCTATCTGAAAGCCCAAGACAGTCCCACTATGTTCATTAAACTTATGCGGTACACTCTTCTCCCAGGTCCTCTCTTCATTAAGCCTCATTTAACTTCATTTCTGTTATTCCCTCACCTCAGGAATCCACCTTCAGCTCCAGCCGTAACCGTAGCAGCGTATGAAACCAGACATCTCTTCAAAGCTCATTTCCAGAGGGCTGCTGTGACACTCGGGGAACCTAACTTCATTTACAGCAGGCTTAGGCGTTCGTGATTAATTGTTGTGGGAACGCCAAGCCGGTCTCGTAGCCACACGCAGACATGGTGTATTTTTAGCGCCGGGACATTTCAGTTTTATAAGGAAAATAAATCTCAAAAGGGGGCGTGGGGGGTTGAAGGGGAAAAAAAAGCAAAGTTATGAAGGTCGGCTGAAGGGAGTGACGCTCTAATTAATGAGCAATTAACAATATCCAGCTATAATTATGGTTTCCAGACAATTAGCTGTGGCGTGATGGACGTCAGAAGACTCATCACCGGATGCAAATGAGCGGTGATTTACATGCGGTGCTGGCGGACATGGGCGCGCGTCAGGCCGTTCAGCGTTAAACTAGGCAATTAGTGCAAAGCAAAGCTGCACAAACACATTAGAGAGATAGAGATGAACGGGGTTTTATAGATCCAGGCCATAACGCACCTACTCATTTAAAAGGTCCTACATTATGTGAAATGAACTCAAGTGAGCTTTAAGTCATGTTAAAATGCTGTTACCTCCTCAAAAACAAACCTGGAGTTGTGTTTTGTTTCATTCCCATATGTGGCGCACCACGGAAGCTGAGTCCTCATGTCGGCATTTAAAGGGATATGCCACCCCCAGGTCAAATTTGGGCATCTCCCCACAGTCCAGAGACTAAAATAAGTGGTGGAAAGCGTTTTCCTGCTCACCCAGCCATTGTCCGAGTCTGTCGCCACTGACCGCCGCGGTATCTGCTGCTCCTCCGCGTTAGACTGGAGTCTAACGGCGCCAGAGAAAGATTTCGGCCAAAAGGAATTAACTCATTCAATGCCGGAGACGTCTATTGACGTCCCCTCGAATCCAACCGTTGAGTGCCGTGACGTCTATAGACGTCAATTGCTTTTTTCAGCGGGGGTTGCTAGGTTACGGCCTGGAGCAACTTTTGAGGTGTAATTCACATTTCTCAACCTGTAGATGGCGATGTTGTATCATTATTAGCCGATCAGAGCCGGGGAAGAAAGGAGGAGTGCAGCGTGTGTATGGTGTATTGGCCAGAGTAGTAAGATGGCGAGGCCAGGGAACCCGGAAAAGCAGACAACTGTTGATCAGCGCCTATGGAGCGATCAGATCGCTCTTGGGACCCAGGATCCTGGATCAGAGGATCGCAGAGACAAGCCGGATCAAGCAGCGAGGTCTGAGCAGAGATCTGCTGTGCCCGAGGAGGGGGCGTGTCCTGTGTGCGCTGCGCGGATCAGGGAGTCTCCTCAGAACTACGACAGCGCCAAAGAAGAAGTTTACTGACTTGGAGCAGTGAGCAGTGTATGGTAATTGTAATGAATGAAGTTGTGTGTGTGTGTGTGTGTGTGTGTGTGTGTGCGTGCGTGCGTGTGTGCGTGTGTGCGTGCGTGCGCGCGTGTGCGTGCGCGTGTGTAGCTGTGTGTGTGTAAAGGTTTATGCATGGGCTTGTGTGTATGTACATATATATGTGTGTGTGTGTGTGTGTGTGTGTGTGTGTGTGTGTATTAGTTTTTATTATGGGTCTGTACTCTGGGCCTCAGACAAAGCCTCAACAAAGTTCTATTTTATAGGAAAAGATATTATATCCTGTAAACATCTCTTGGCACTATTGATTTGAACGAATTTTCAATTCACAGAGCCTTATATTCTTATATTTGTAAATAAAAAATGTACTTTGTCATCAAAAATCTCTTTCTCTGTTATTTTAGATGTTTGAGGTGTCACTAAATCAATAAATATTGATGTCAAAGTCACTGATCTGCTCGAAATCCTTCTCTGAACTAAACGGTCGTTTTCTCCATTTCTTGCTCAAAAACCAGTGTTTTTGCTGAAACTTCCCTATGTTCTACTATCAGTTATTTGAGAACCGAAAAGGTTAGAAACATAATTTTTTTTCCAGGTGAAAGAAGAGAGTCGACACTTTATTTTGATGTGTCCCATGTTTATATAGTCAAAGAACTCAGTATTCTGTGGGTCTTGGAAAATCAGTGAAATTCTACTGAAACCTGTGGCACTCTGGGGGATAGAATTCTGAAAACAGGCCGGCAGTGAATGAGTTAATTTGCTCGATGCGTTTCCCAATTACTTTCTGTGTAGTGCGCATTCATATCGAGTGCAAATAAATGTGCAAATCAACACGGAGAGCTTGACTTGGTCATTTTGGGTGGGAACTATTTTCCAGTGCGGAAGAATAAAGCCGAATCACGCACCACGCTGTGTAACAGGGGAACTCCCTTCCTGGTGCGTAACAGGGATTCCCCTGGCAGCGTGCTGCGTGATTCGGCTTTATTCTTCCGCACTGGAAAATAGTTCCCAATAGTAACGCGGAGGAGCAGCAGATACCGCGGCGGTCAGTGGCGACAGGCTCGGACAATGGCTGGGTGACCAGGAAAACGCTTTCCACCACTTATTTTAGTCTCTGGACTGTGGGGAGATGCCCAAATTTGACCTGGGGGTGGCATATCCCTTTAAGATTCTCAGTAAATGCAGTTTTTGTGTTGTTGTTTTTTTCCAAATTTGTGATTTTCGTTTTTTGCATAATGTGCTAGTTGAGATCATGAAGTAGCCTCTCCATGTTTCAGATAACCGCATTAGTGACGTTAAAAACATACATTTTTAATTTCAAAAATGTTTTTGGCGAATCACACGGGGGCGTGTATAAATCAACATAATCCGCCAAGCTCGTGCGCCCGCCAATTGCGTAGAAGGGGGATTCCTCCTTAGGCTGATCAGCTGTGAGGAGCGCATGCATAGTAAGCAGCACTGAGACAATATGGACATGAAAGTGGATTTTTAAGTTCTACTTGGAAACATGATATGTTTGGGAGACCTTCGGGACAGGTTATGGACACGTCTGTTTCTCCGGAGCTCGTGCACAGAGTGCGATTTGGCTCCGAAACACACAATATGCGTTTACATTTGGAGATAAGCTGAAAACACTGGGGTGAGTCATAATAATGATCATATTTCTGCATCGAATGGACTTTATAGACTTTAGGACATGTTTAAATACTAATTCAGCTGTCGTGTGGCGATCACATTGTGCTGTGCTCTGTGCCGGACCGCGGCTACTCACTTCATATTGTGGCTCCACGGATTCTCATTCACAATGACAAACAACAGGTAAGTGCGTGTCAGGACATGTGGACTTTATAGACTTTAGGACATGTTTAAATACTAATTCAGGTGATCATATCGTGGTGTGCTCTGTGCGGCTGGCTCACTGCAGGACTCATCGGCGGCGCGCACAAGTGCAGCGGCCCCTCCCCTAGCCACTCTGGTTAGTGGGGAAACTAAATTTCGAATTCACTCTATGTACATGTAGGGTGACATCAGGTAATTTGAGCCACATTTTGGTTAATGTCTTAGGAAACTTGTAAAAAACAATGTATGACACTGGTTTATATTTATTTTAGTTAATAAATATAATCTTTAATATTTTAGGGTTGAATTATTGTATAAAATGTAATCATTTAGGTTTTACAGCTTATAAACATCAGCTGTCCCACATTTTTTAAACGATCAGTGTTCAGGTAAAATGAGCCACCCGGTCAGCTAAAATGAGCCACTTACCAGCTTAAATGAGCCACCAAAAATGCAAAGCAAGACATTCATTTATTTATCATAAAAACATATTAGTAATTCTAACACACAAAATATAACATTACATAATGTGTGTGTGTGTGCGTGCGTGTGTGTGTGAGAGTGCACTTTAGTACTTTATTGGACACAGACTCACGGAGAGGCGTCTTTCCAGTACTATGGCCCTCGTTTATGGAGCTGCCTGCCGGAGGAGCTCAGGGCTGCAGAGAACGTTCATGTTTTTAAGAGTGGGCTCAAGACTCACCTGTTTAGCTTGGCCCTTGATTGACTTCGGTCGTCTGTTTGCTTGTCTTTCGTTTGTTCTTTTGTTTGTTTGTCCTCTGTTTGTTTGTTTGTTTGTTTGTTCGTCTGTTTGTTTGTGCGTCTGTTTGTTTGTTTGTTTGTTTTTTTTTCCCTCTGGCAGCACAGTGGCTGAGTGGCTAGCACTCATGCTTCACAGCAAGAACGTTCGTGTCGCCCGAGCCTTTCTGTGTGGAGTTTTGCATGTTCTCCCCGTGTTTCCTGGGTTTCCTCTGGGCACTCCGGTTTCCCCCACCAACCCAAACATGCACCATAGGTAAAATCCTCCAGCTGAGGGTCTGACCAAGACTAAATAACATTTTAATAGCCTATAGGCTATAGCGGTAGAGAAATACTTTATATTGATTCAATTTGACCCGTTTCGGTACTTTTGTAACTTTTTTGAATGAATTAGGCTGCAATGCCAATACTAATTGATTTATTTAATAGAATAATCAGTGCAATAACCTATGTGAAATATTTACACCATACTATGTGCAATACGAAATCCACATGCAACACCTACACCACACCATATTATGTGCAATCTGTGAAATACTTACACCTTATTTGATCTTTGATTTAATCCTACCTGCACCTTGTACATTGTACCTTGTTTTGTTTTTTTTATTACATTTTATTACATATTTTATTATATTGTTTATTATATTGTTTACTTCTTCCCCTGCACTTTTGCAACACTTTTTTTACCATGTACTATTACTGCATGTTATTAGTACTTCTTGACTATCTTAGCGAGTCAACGGTTCTTCTGATCCTAAGCATTTCATTGCATTGTTGACCTTGTGTTGATTCTGCATATGACAAATAAACAATCTTGAATCTTGAATCTTGAATCTAGAACTTTGAAAGTGCACTTTACTTTGTTTTTGGAATTAAAGCTAGCTTGTTGAAATTATTGAATTGTTATTAAAGTCCATTTTGATGTGACCAAAAGTTTATTTATAGATATATGGCATGTATTTATTAATGATTTATTTATTTAAAGCATAGTATCTCTCTCTCTCTCTCTCTCTCTCTTTCTCTCTCTCTCTCTCTCTCTCTCTCTCTCTATATATATATATATATATATATATATACTATGCTATATTATGTGCAATACGAAATTCATATGAGCAGTATTACCTCCTGTGAAATACTCCTTAAATACCTGTACCTTGGTATTTCATTACATATTTACATATATATTGGTTACTTTGCTATGCTATTAGTACTTCCTGACTATAAGTAAATTTTGTAGTAAACTTTGACTTAACATATTATCCTGTGTATTATTAAATTATTGAATGATTCTGACCTGGACAGAGCACGTTGACAGTCATGATGGGGGAGGGCTTAGCTTAATGTCATGCAAATGAGGCAAGGAGGGCTGAAGAGACGAAAACTTCGAGAGGGATTATCTGGAAAGTAGAAAATGTGGTATGGCTGCATTCAAATGGACACACCATTTTTAAATATGGTCCGATTTTCACATGTAAGACATCATTGGAAAGCTTAGAACCTGTACTTTCAGAATCTGTGAATAACTCAAAACGCCTCTGTGACGACTTGGTATTGGTTTTCCTGCGGTTAGACACATATTTGAGTAACACTTTATTAGTCTGTCTACATCTCTGGAAAAAATAATAAGAGACCACTGCATTTTTTTTTTTCCTGAAATCAGCATCTCTACATGTATTACAGCCATTCCATTCCAGCGTCTGTTGAATTCCAACACAAACACAAAGCTGAGCTACTTCAGTTCTTGCACCAGGAGTGGAATAAAGTCACCCAAGAACAATGTGAAAGACTTGTGGAGAGCACAAGTCTGGGACTAAACTAGGTCTGAACCAAGACTAAACCAGGTTTAAACTAGGACTAAACCAGATCTGAACCAGGACTAAACCAGGTCAGCTCATGTCTGTGGAGATGCAAGCCCGCTCACAGTAATGCTTTTTATGATTTTTCTGTACAATAAACAGTCAATAATAATAATAACAATAATAAGCCTTTACTTTGTCTATTTTTGGCTAAAAAGCTACATGCAGTGTTATAAGGCAAATGACTCGGCAGATGGACTCACGTGCGAGTCCTTCTGACCACTGCTTGACCCTTGCTCAGCTAAACAATGGTTTATTCTGACATTTCACTGAACCTCATTGACAATAATCTAAATAATAGAGATTTTCTGACTTCGAATGGCTGACCTGAAATTAACCTTCTTGCAAGATCTGAGACTCGCCTGACTCATATTCACACGTGACTCGTGTGTGGTCAGTTATGCAATGTTCTAATCCTAATCCCTGCAGTGTACCATAAGATCTTTAAGTTCCATCACAACCTTGTAGATGCCAGTATTATTTCATAAAGATCGGTCGGTAGCTAAATAAATATTTAAATGCAGATGTTTGTAATACAGTGAATTCTTGGCTAGTCAGTAATTGAAATCACCAGGTTTTGATATTGTATTTTATATTTGATTACTACTTTTCTATTTAAATCTGATTTGATTTTTGAATCTGATTTGTACATATATATTTTATTATCATTATTTATATGTATATAATTAGGTATGTAATTATGTATATAATTATCTTTCATCTGACACAGGTCTATTGCTCTTTGGTTGTTATTTCCATTTATTTTTCCATCAGTTTTTTTTTTTCTTTAACCCTCTGTTATATATTATATTTGATGAGTGAGCTACTGTACCCAAAACAGTTTCCTTTGTGGATCAATAAAGTTTGTCTAAGTCTAAGTCTAGTTTAACTTTGTGCATTTACCTTTTATAGTATAATGTAATCAGAAGGGAAAACTGTCTCTTGCCCCATCTGGCACGATGAACTCGTCACAGTGAGGCACCACACCTGGTCAAATTTCAGTTTGTATTTTTCAGTACTTTCTAGTTTAGTAAAAAACGAGTATATCCAAAATGGCAACAGCTGGCGGAGCATAAATATGACATTCATATACACTGACTATAACCACCAAACATTATCACCAGGCTGGATACAGTAGCCCAATTCCCTTAAAGCCGTGGTGATTGAACATAATACCACAAAAGCTGAGAAGTAAAATCGATCAAAAAACACAAAAATGGATTTGAATGTAAAATATTTTTAAAAAAAAATATTGAGTTATTTCACTTTTATTCCTTATTTACTTTATTTATTTACATTCTTTCTACACAATTCCATATCTTTCATCGTATATGTGACCCGTCACGCTTAAACCCGTCACATGTCAAGCCGGGCGAGTACGAGAAAATCGCATTAGAAGCTTTTTTTTTTTTTTTTTTTTTTTTTTTTTCAAAATTTGTGATTTTTGTTTTTTGCAAAATGTCTTAGTTGAGATCATGAAAAACCCACTTCATGTTTCAGATAACAGCATTGGCTGCTTTATAGAGCCCATGACATGGTACTTCTTGATGCTTTTATATGGCGCCTTAGTGGTTCCCTAATACTGTAAATTAATCCTTCTTCAAAATCAACCCTCAGTGCATGAGAGAGCCTCATGAAGACAGTCAGAGTCATAAATATGTCTCTGAAACATTTTATTATGGGCGTTGTTGCTTGAATGCAAATGAGGAGGACAGAGACAGGCCAGTGCAGCGGGTGGGGGTGTGGCCAAATACGCCACTATTTCCTGGATTAGCTGTGCGCTGTCCCTACTTCCATGTTTAAGAGTGGAGGAAGATCCAAGATGCGTCCCATGAAAAAAAAAAACAGAAAATACAGACAATAAAATTAAACCACTGCTGTTTCAGAGGTTCAGAGGCTCGGATAAAGGACATCCGAGCCTGGAAACACTCTTATGTCTCTCAGGCAAAAAAAACAAAAACAAAAAACGCATCTCGCATTTCGTAGCTTGTTTGCGGTCCAAATTCTCTGGGCATTATTTCCAGAGACTGTGGGTGGACATCCAGACGGGGGGTGGAAACCTTTCCCCGAGTGTGACGTCAAAAAGTTCCCTTGTTCAGAATCGCCCGTTTGGGCTGCTCAGTTTACACATTTCGCAACTTTTAGCCATGGGGGGGGGGGGGTAAACATGGTAAGGGAGCTCACATTAATGTTCAAAAACCTCAGAAAGTGAAAAATTCATGCCATGGGACCTTTAAAAGCATACATTTTGTCTTTGAAATTTGCTAGTTTTTCAGAAAAAAAACAGGGCGTGTGTAAATTACCATAACTGCGCTCCTGGCCATTCATGTGACATTAGCGCTTTTCTGTTTTCGCCTGTTCGCCAATCAACTGTGAGCAGCGTGTGAATATTTATGCTGCATTTGAAGAGGATAAGGAGAGTGAAATTGAGAAAATCTGTAACTTTCACTGTAAATACTACAATGCTACAGAAGGAAACGAACACTGACTTACCGATGACAGTGTCGTCTGGGCCCAGTTCTGCTCTGGTTCTGTAGCTCGCAAACGTAGTTCCAGTAAGTTAGCGGGGACATTTAATAAAGCTTGTTTTTCTTCTCAAAACAACATTTGTCCAAAAAGTGATAAATTTGTGTCACAGCTTGGAACTAACTCTCCTCGGGACACGTTCGGGACACGTCTGTTTCTTCAGAGCTCCTGTACGGAATGCGATCGGATTCTTTAGCTCCCGAAAGACCGTGAATACGAATAATCGGACAACGAGGTCTCCGATGATGTTTGCATGAACACATTTCTCTTTCTTATGGGGTGAGTGAACAAAAGCTGTGAAGCAAAAAATATGTATTTAACTTTTATTCTTTATTTACTTTATTATTTACTTTATTCACTTTTATTCTTTATACACAATTCCATATACCCTTCATCGTAAATATGATGTCCTCTGTATTATATTATAACATGTATTTAGTATAAACTCAAAGTAAAATTACATTGAAAAAGAATGAGTCCATATTTTTGACTGGTAGTGTATGTTTTCAGTATATCCAAAAGCCACTTGGGAATTTTATTATTTTGTTTTTTGGTTACGTTCCATACACTATCCAGATTTTGAACAGTAAATGCACTTCGGGACATTTTTTACACAGATAATCATTTAATAACAGCTGATACGTAGTTCTTTTAAATTGTATTTCCTATCCACCTACAGTGCCTCCAGTTAAAAGAGAAAAAAAAAACATTTGAAAAGGTTGTCAGTTTAATTGTTTCTTCCCCCCATTTTCCCCCGTGTCCTTGAGCAGCACACATAATCCGACACGAGTACTGGAATATGTGTTTGTGCAAATGGCTGAAGGACTCTTTTGAGCACCCCTATATTTCTGGATCCATTTGCAATTTGTGTATCCATGGATTATTCAACAGTTCTCGGCCCAGTGGTTTTCTCGACCATGCAGCGCGCATTCATTTAAATCCTTTCATTTGTGCCATTCTCAGTCGTCGTGCTCCTAAAGATTGCACACTTGCTCCTATGTGCCGCCCACTGACAGCTGCAGATCCTGAGTAATGTCATGTAATTTGCGGGAGGGCTTTTATATTCTGGCTCCTCTAACTAAGACGTTCTTTTCAAAACAACTGAATTCGTGCAAAAAATGCTGTACACTCCGCCACTCTAGAGAGAAAAATATCAAATAATGGAATGCTCTACAGCGCTCTTGCTCGATGTCTTAACCATGTAAGATTTTGCACAATTGTAGAACAGATTTTGGATCAGCTGAAATTAACACTCGTATGAAAAACTACATCAGCTTTAAAGGGATAATGCGTTTTTTTGTTTTTTTATGTGAATCTGTATGGCGTCCCCCTCAACAGTGTCATCCATCAAAGGAGAATTTTTTTTTTTTTACAATCTGAGCCTTATTTTGGTAATAAAACAAGTTGTTTTACTCACCCATAGCACTTTGGTGTCATATGGAGCACTTCCGGAGATGTTTTAGATTAGCGATATCCATAATGTGAGTTCTCGGGGCATGTAATATATGCCCCAAGCGGTCTCCAAATAACACAAACTTTAGCACTTTTCAAATCATAGAAGCTCAATGTCTTAGTCTACACTTTTGTTTGAGTCAAAAGTGGCCTGTAATCCGAGATGTATCCATAATTTACAGCTTTGCGTTTCATGTTTGGGTCCCGGGAGCTGAGAGCGAAATAAGCTGTGACTCTGCACATGCACACTGGCCTCCTCGTCTACTCGAAACTATGGACAAATCTCGGATTACAGGCCACTTTTGACTCAAACGAAAGCATCGACTAAGACATTGAGCTTCTATGATTTGAAACGTGCTAAAGTTTGTGTTATTTGGAGACCGCAAACTCACGTTATGGATATTGCTAAACTAAAACATCTCTGGAAGTGCTCCATATGACACCAAAGTGCTATGGGTGAGTAAAACAACTTGTTTTATTACCGAAATAAGGCTCAGATTGTAAAATATGTTAATTCTCCATTAACACTGACTTACCGATGACAGTGTCGTCTAGGCCCAGTTCTGCTCCGGTTCTGTAGCTCGCAAACGTAGTTCCAGTAAGTTAGCGGGGACATTTAATAAAGCTTGTTTTTCTTCTCAAAACAACATTTGTCCAAAAAGTGATAAATTTGTGTCACAGCTTGGAACTAAACCAAGTCTGAACCAAGACTAAAGCAGGTCTAAACTAGGACTAAACCAGGTCTGAATCGAGACTAAAGCAGGTCTAAACTAGGACCCAAGAACAATGTGAAAGACTTGTGGAGAGCATGCCAAGACGCATGAACGCTGTGATCAAAAATAAGGGTTATTGCACCAAATATTGATTTCTGAACTCTTCTTAAGTGTAAACATAGTATTATGTTGTTTTAAAATTTGCATTTGCATTGTTTGAGGTCTGAAAACATGGATCTTTTGTTATTTTCACTTTCATTTGTCATTTTTGGCAAATAAATGCTCTAAACAATAATACTTTTATTTGGAATTTGGGGGAAATGTTGTCAGTAAGATAAGATAAGATAAGACTTTATTGATCTCACATAGGAGAAATTCACTTGCCACATTAGCTCCAGGCAGTTTAGTGCAAAAGACAGTTTGAACAAAAAAGTGCATGCAGACAAGATAAGTCATAATAATAAAATAAGTAAATAAGAGAATATAGAAAAAAAAATGCACATTTGGACTACAGTATATAGTGGACAAGTAGTTTATAGACTCAAACAAAAATGTTCCTTTTGCCCAAACACATATCTATAACTAGTAAAACCAGAAAAACTCATAATTTTGCAGTGGTCTCTTATTTTTTTCCAGAGCTGTAGTTCCTTTTGCATGGTTTGCAGTGGTTTAAATTTATTGCTCTCTTACATTTTGTATTCTGAGCATCCAGAGTATTACCATGATGAGTTTATATGCAGGGACACATTTTGACCTCAAGAGCTGTTTATACAATATATCTACTGGAGCAAGACAAATGTAGCTAAAAATCACGCATAGGGCATTTAAGTTGATGGAACAGATGGAGTGTGCGGCATTAAGCGACCCAAGGACACAGAAATATTCACTTCAGGAATGCACCTCAGGACCATGAGATGTTCACAAGAAAGCTCGCCACATTCATCTAATTTAATAAATCATAATTTATCACAGATTGCACAGCATTTCCTTTTGTTTTTGTATTTCAGAATGGCTTTTTGGGCCTTTTTCCATATACCTAATGCAACAACCCTTGTGTTCTGTCAACTCGTATCCGTTCTCACTTCACACGCACCTGCTGGCTGTTTGCTCCCCCACTGATGATTTATGCAACTGCTTTCTCTGGATGTTTTTTCTAGTTTTGCATTGAAAATACCTTTTAAAAAAACCCTCTCGGATGCCGGCGTGTGGCTAAACTACCCTCCGCGCCGCGGCCCCGCTGTGAGCCTGCATCTATCTCGATATGAATAATGACAAAACATGTAATTACATCAATGGTGCACCCCGGGGAGACACGCGTAGTTCGTGTTCGCATTAATATGGCGTATTGGAGCACCCCCTCCAGGACAGGCCCCCAGGTGTCCCACGCTGTTTACACACTCCCCCCCAGCCCATTCATCACTGCCCGGGCACGCATCAAGGTCAATGAGCCACAGCGGCGGAGCAAAAACCAGGCCTGACACCGAGCCACTGCAGGAGGAGTTGTTTGGATCACTTATGTCAAACTCACTAAGGGCCGCTACAGTACGCCGTAATGGTGTTAAATGGAGCTGAGAACGTATGGACGGAAGAGGACGGTGTGGTTTATAACAGGGTGTAGAGAAATTAAGTAGTAATGATAAAAACAGATGGAACTAATAGAGGACAAAGAAAAAATATGGAAAAAAAAGTTCAGTAGCCTGGAAAAAAATAAGAGACAACTTCTTTTCTACTTTCTTTACTATTTGTGTTGGGGCAAAAGGAACATTTTTGTTTGAGTCCATAAACTACTGACAACATTTCCCCCAAATTCCAAATAAAAATATTATCATTTAGAGCGTTTATTTGCAGAAAATTACAAATGGTCAAAATAACAAAAAAGATCCATGTTTTCAGACCTCAAACAATGCAAAGAAACAAGGTCAAGAAAAACAACTTATGAATAATGTGTGAAGTCAACATATATTTATGTATATTTATGAACTAGTAGTTCTGCATTTCACTTTTAAAAGGTAAGATCTCGCTACCTGGATTTGTGTAATTCGCACAAAATCCCCAAAATATTATTTGCAATTATGAAAGCCGTAATGTAAATATTGTAACGTATTTTAACTGTCTACATTGACCTACAACCTGTTAGGCATGGCACTAAAGAAAACAAAACATTTTGTCCTCTGAAAGGAGGACAAAATGTAAAAAAGGAGGACACGTGACAGACGGCCGGACAGACAGCTCTAAAACCGGACTGTCCGGACGAAATCCAGACGAATGGTCACACTACTTGAGAGCCCTGCTGTAAATGTTTGTCTAAAGAGCAAACTTAAACTACAAAGCAACTAATGAGAGTTATATAAATGAAGTTATTACCTGATGGTTCTCAGTTTGTTTTATCATCACCGCAGTGTGCGCTTAGCAGCTGAAACGACACTCTACAGTCTGCCCAACAACAGAACAATCTATTTTCTGATTGGTTGATTTTTTTCCGGGGAGCGGGACGCTGCATAAACTGAACCACACAGACCGATTTTCTGGGCACAAAAAAAAAACAAAAAACAAAACAAAAAAATCAGCGTGAGAAATGCCATGTGTGAGCGTGTGAACGCGTCGAATTGCGTGTGTCACACTCTCAATGCGTGAGACTTGAGAGCCCTGGTTTACACTTAAGAAGAGTTCAGAAATCAATATTTGGTACAATAACCCTTATTTTTAATCACAGCTTTCATGTGTCTTGGCATGCTCTCCACAAGTCTTTCACATTGTTCTTGAGTCCTAATTTAGACCTGGTTTAGTCTTGGTTCACACCGGGTTTAGTCCTAGCTTAGTCCTGGTTTAGTCCCCTTTTTAACCTGGTTTAGTCCTGGTTCATCCCTGCTTTAGTCTTGGTTCAGACCTGGTTTAGTCCTAGTTTAGACCTGCTTTAGTCTTGGTTCAGACCTGGTTTAGTCCTAGTTTAGTCCTGGTTCAGTTCAAGTTTAGGTCTGGTTTAATCCTAGTTTAGTCCTGGTTTAGTCCCCTTTTTAACCTGGTTTAGTCCTGGTACATCCCTGGTTTAGTCGTGGTTCAGAACTGGTTTAGTCTTAGTTTAGATCTGCTTTAGTCTTGGTTCAGACCTGGTTAGTCCAAGTTTAGTCCTGGTTTAGACCCTGTTTTAACCTGGTTTAGTCCTGGTTCAGTCCAAGTTTAGGTCTGGTTTAATCCTAGTTTAGTCCTGGTTTAGTCCCCTTTTTAACCTGGTTTAGTCCTGGTACATCCCTGGTTTAGTCGTGGTTCAGATCTGGTTTAGTCCTAGTTTAGATCTGCTTTAGTCTTGGTATGACCACATTCAATATCCATAAACAGACTCACCTTGTAACACTTCTTGATTAGCCAGCTGTTGTTATTTTCCTGGCTAGCTCGCCACATCTCATATTTACAATAATTACCCCGAATGACGCCATCTCTGAAAAGTGCTTTGAACTTTGACTCCATTTTGACCGCAGAGTGTCTGTTTTTTTAATCTGCGTGTTGTTTTAGACAGTCTGGAGGTGCTTTGGAGTGCACATACCCCAAACAACGCGGTGACACATCGTGAGGTGATTAACGCTTTGCCACTGTCTGCGGATATAAATAGCAAGCGGAGACAAAGCCCGGGACGGCACATTAGATGTTCATTAAATTGTTGCTTGGAAACACGGTAATCTTCAGACGAGGATCGCAGAGAAAATATTGAAGTTCATGAAACACCTCCAGAGTTTAATGGTGGAGGCGCTGACAGGTCAACACTATTAAGTCAAGCTATTAACACATTTGGAGTTTGCACAGTCTATTTATTTTGGTGGTCAAATAGGCAGAGGGAAAGAGGATTGTTCACTGAATACATGAAATATATATTTAGTTAGTTTTAAGTGCATATTAAGGAGCTCATAAAACACTAATATCTGAACTATATTCTATGGTTTCCTCATCAATACCTGGTGTAAGTGTCATTAAAATGCTTTATGCAGAAAACAAGTTGATTTTGGTTTAGAAAAGGTATACATTTTAAATTATTGTTTGTAAAAAAAATTATATAATTCATATGGGAAAAATATGTTGTTATTTTGCATAGGAACCCATAATGCAGCTCTAGAAATAAAAAAAATAAGAGACCACTGCATTTTTGTGTGAAATCAGCATCTCTACATGTATTACAGCCATTCCATTCCAGCGTCTGTTGAATTCCAACACAAACACAAAGCTGAGCTACTTCAGTTCTTGCACCAGGAGTGGAATAAAGTCACCCAAGAACAATGTGAAAGACTTGTGGAGAGCATGCCAAGACGCATGAAAGCTGTGATTAAAAATAAGGGTTATTGCACCAAATATTGATTTCTGAACTCTTCTTAAGTGTAAACATTAGTATTATGCTGTTTTAAAATGAATTTGATCTTGTTTCTTTGTTGTTCTTTGTTGTTTGAGGTCTGAAAACATGTATCTTTTTGTTATTTTGACCATTTGTCATTTTCTGCAAATAAATGCCATCAATCTTTTCCACTTATCCGGGGCCAGGTCGCGGGGGCAACAGTCTAAGCAGGGACTACCAGACTTCCTTCACTCTGGGCACTTCCTCCAGCTCCTCTGGGGGGACCCTAAGGCGTTCAGAGGCCAGCCAGGAGACATAGTCCCTCCAGCGGGTCCTAGGTCTTCTGCGGTGCCTCCTCCCGGTGGGACATGCCCGGAACACCTCCCGAGAGAGGCATCCAGGAGGCGTCTGGAACAGACGCCCAAGCCACCTCAGCTGCTCCTCTCGACATGGAGGAGCAGCGACTCTACTCCAAGCCCCTCCCGTGTGACTGAGCTCCTCACCCTATCTCTAAGGGAGTGCCCAGCCACTTTCCATCGTAAGTCCATCTTCTTTCCTAGAAACGCTCAATTCTATGTCAGTGGTAATCCTGGGATGCTTCTCAGAGTTTAGTCCACACAAATTCATAAGGTTAGTTCAGTTCTAAAATTACCTAGACCCTATAGCAGGCATGGGCAAACTACAGCCCGGGGCCATATGCTTTTTAATCCGGCCCACCGAATTTGAAGAAATTATATTAATAAACCTTGTTAATGTTTTAATTTCCCTGCAATTCTGGCGTTTTCCAATAGCTGACGCACTGGATACATTGACCTTTGTTGAGGTGCGGCGTTTTGCTCCACATTTGTGCTTTACTCTTTGACCCCTCAGCCTCCTGTAAAGATGAGCGGAGCTAAGAAAAGAAAAGTGGACAGAGAATGTCGAGTGTTTAATAAGGAGTGGACAAGTAAATCTTTTTTTTACCAAATACTTATCAGCTGCTGTATGCCTGATATGCCAAGAGACTGTAGCGGTTTTTAAAGAATATAATATCAGCCATCACTTTGCAACAAAACATGTTAACTATGCTAGCAAGCAGTCAACGAAAGAACAAAAGAACCTGAAGGAGAACAGAACTTTCAGTGCTTTAAGATAGTATCTGTTAGTAATAAAAAAGTTGTATTTTATTAATTAAACTTTCTGTGTTTTAAGAGTCATTTCAATAAATAGCTAAATACCGTGGAACTTGAAAGATGGACATTTTGTTGTAATGATTTTGTTCATTTTTAATTGAAATAAAGCACATGTGTTCTACATATCCCATGTTATTTTTTGCTCTCATGAGGTGGATTACAAAAAACACTAAATCCACCTGCGCCTTGTCTGGTCCTTCTGTCAAATTTTAGAACGCTTTGTGGCCCACGAGTCAAAAAGTTTGCCCACCCCTGCCCTAGAGGAAATAAAAGAAAAACCTGAAATATGATCTCATTACAAAACAAATCCAAAACAAAATATGGAAGCAGATGTAGAAGGACATCTGGCATACTTTACTTTTTTGTTTGGAAGTGAAACGTGTGGACAGCTGGCTCCATAAAGCACTCACCGCCTTGATGCTAATCTAAACTCTCCGGGCACTTCAAACACGGACACATCTCGTCGCTCCATTCTCTCCCAAATGCTCTCCACCGTTTTAAAAGCTCCAAATGGAAAAGAGAAAAGAAACGGCTCTGAAAGGTTCAGCTTGCATTTCAACCTTGTCATTCTCCCACCACCGGTTGAATAATAGAAACTATACCGAGAATACACGCAGCACATGAATGATTTAGAGGGATGCCTTTTAGAGAATCAGACAAACAGAAGATTGTGCATCAGGCATAGGTCGCATTTCAATAGAATTGTCACAGACGCAGAGCAGGAGAGGAGAGCCGGAGAGCAGGGCTTTTAAAATCACACCGCAGACTATAGAAGATGAGCTATTAAGAGTTCTGTGGACGCACCAAGACAAAGTAATGAAAAGTGGTCACATGGAAAACAGGATATATTATTATATTATACAGATTTCAGGCAGACAAAGTAAATGTTTAATTTTGAACTGTGTGCTCTATATGGGGGAATTCAATATTAATATGTAGAAATGCTGTTTATTTTTATTTATTTATTTATTTATTTTAAATCAAGATACATATTAAATCGTCTGACATTAAAAGCACGGGGTTTGGAGAAAAGTTCAGGCCTGAGAGGAATAAATGCTCTGGAAAAAATACAGCTCTGGAAAAAAAACATAAGAGACCACTGCATTTTTTTCTGAAATCAGCATCTCTACATGTATTACAGCCATTCCATTCCAGCGTCTGTTGAATTCCAACACAAACACAAAGCTGAGCTACTTCAGTTCTTGCACCAGGAGTGGAATAAAGTCGCCCAAGAACAATGTGAAAGAACGCATGAAAGCTGTGATTAAAAATAAGGGTTATTGCACCAAATATTGATTTCTGAACTCTTCATAAGTGTAAACATTAGTATTATCTTGTTTTAAAATGAATTTGATCTTGTTTCTTTGCATTGTTTGAGGTCTGAAAACATGGATCTTTTTGTTATTTTGACCATTTTCTGTAAATAAATGCTCTAAATGATAATATTTTTATTTGGAATTTGGGGGAAATGTTGTCAGTAGTTTACAGACTCAAACAAAAATGTTCCTTTTGCCCAAACACAAACCTATAAGTAGTAAAATCAGAAAAACTGATCATTTTGGAGTGGTCTCTTATTTTTTTCCCCAGAGCTGTAGATTTAAGATTAGCTCCAGGCAGTTAATGCAAAAGAAAGTAAGAGTAAATAAGAAAATAGTAGAAAAATTGCATATTTGGACTATACAGTGGAGTTGTACAGTCTGATGGCGGTGGGGATGAAGGATCTGCGGTAGTGCTCCTTCTTGCACTGGGGGTGCCTCAGTCGGCTGCTGAAGGAGCTGCTCAGCTCCTCTACAGTCCGGTGCAGAGGGTGAGAGGTGGACGTAAGTTTGGCCAGCACCCTCCTCTCAGCCACCTCCTCTACAGGGTCCAGAGGACAGCCCAGGACAGAGATTTGATTTGATTTCAGTATAGTCTTCTTTCAAGCCAAATAAATATTTAAGAATAAGGTAGATTTTTATTGTGCCACTGAGGGAATGTCAGATCTTGTGCTCGCCTTGGTCAGCTGGAGGATTTGACAGATGTTGCATGTTTTGGGTTGATAGGGGAAACTCAGGTGTCTGGAGGATACCTACATAAACACAGGGAGAACATGCAAACCTTTCACAGAAAAGCCTAAAGCTAACTCTCAATTAAATCCAGGACCTGCTTGCTGCTTTGCATTTTAGCCATGTCAGGATGTTAATTTATTAAAAACACAGAATAACAGTGTGTCAATATATATTTTTTTAGCTCAAAAAGGTAAATGTATTATGTTGGTTTTGTATTGTGAAAAAATATAAATATAAATTTGCTCAAATACATGGTAAAAATCTAGAACAGGCTCTTTAAGCAAATAGAACCAGGACATATCAGTGGAGGACATATCAGTAGTGAAACGTGCACCGCAGTTTGGAAACCACTACACAACCACCCGATTCTATTTCTTAAGACAGCGTTTCAATTGATTAAGCTATATTTGTATTCCTGACACACCGACTAGACAGTGATATTTGTGAAAGATTTATGCTGTAACCGTGGCAACAGAAACATAACCGTAAACTTGGCTGAACTTTGCCTTTTGGCAGGAAGGCACATCCCTGGTTCTCTGAGCGACAAATCCACATTTCAGGCTTCAGACCAACCCTACAAAATGAGCAGAGATTTCACAGAGGATTGCTTTGAAAATGAAAACTTGTAGCTGCACAGTGGTTCATCACAGGGTCAGAGTCGACCGAGATAGACTTGGATTTATACAATTCATTTTGTTGGCAAGATAAATATAACTTTTCATATTGCAACATATCATTTATTTTTATTTATTTTATTTTTTTTTCAGTTTCAATTCAGATGAGTTTTTGGTCAAAGGAAATAGTTTTAGTATTTGGTTTGAAAAAGGTTATTTATTATTTTTGATGTGTTATTCTTAAACCACATCTACCCTGGGGCTAAGAAATCGAAGTGTGGCTGCTAATCTGGGCCAAATCTAAATGGAACTGTATGTAGACTGCACTCTGGCAGGTTTAAAATGGTATTTTAATTACAACCTGAACCAGGGTTGCCAGTTTTCTCGATTTAAGTATTGGAATTGGCAACCCAAACGAGAAACACACATGAGGCTCATTCTGTCAATAACTTGGCCATCATGTCCAGTGTTTTTGTAATTAAGAATAAATCAGCATTTAAATTGTAAACGGTAAAAAAATATCTTTGATTTGAACATGTCTGTCTCATATCTGTGGACACAGACAGTAATTTGAAATACTAGTAAAAATACAAGTTCAAGTATCTCTGAGTGTTGTTCTCGAGTGAGGGGAGGATGGAGCGTGAGATTGACAGGCGGATCGGTGCAGCGTCGGCAGTGATGCGGTCGCAGTACCGGACCGTTGTGGTGAAGAGGGAGCTGAGAGAAAAAGCAAAGGTCTCGATTTACCGTCAATCTACGTTCCTCCCCTCACCTATGGTCATGAGCTTTGGGTAATGACCGAACGGACAAGATCTCGGATACAAACGGCCAAAATTAGTTTTCTCTGCAAAGTGGCTGGGCGCTCCCTTAGAGATAGGGTGAGGAGGTCAATCACACAGGAGGAGCTCAGAGTAGAGCCACTGCTCCTCCAAGTTGAGAGGAACAGCTGAGGTGGCTCGGGCGTCTGTTCCGGACGCCTCCTGGACGTCTCCCTCGGGAGGTGTTCTGGGCATGTCCCACCGAGAGGAGGCCCCGAGGAAGACGCTGGAGGGACTGTGTCTCCCGGCTGGCCTGGGAACACCTTGGGGTCCCCCTGGAGGAGTTGGAGGAAGTGTCTGGGGTGAAGGAGGTCTGGGAGTCCCTGCTTAGACTGTTGCCTTCACGGCCCGGCCCCCGGATAAGAGGAAGAAAATGGATGAATGGATAGCAAAAATACATGCTACGGTTCATTTTAGGTATAATATGGAACATTCTAGACAAAGCAATAACATTTCAACAGGAGCAAACAGCAGGAAAAATTACATTGTGCACCTTTAAATAGTATATGGTTTGGCAAAACTGTAGTGCACATTTATTGATTTTGAGAGTCCAAAGTAAACATCTGCTCCTCTTCAGGGAGACTGTTACATTTATCCATAGAGTGGAACATTCCAGACAAAGCATAACATCTCCATGGAGACAAGCGGGTCAATGTACGTCTGTGCTCTGGGTGCAATTGGAAAGTGTTTTACTCACTGAGAATCAGGAAAAGCCCATTACCATGTTAGCTTTACAGTCATGGCAAAACTCAGCAGTTGCAAAAAGCTTATACTTAGAAATTTTGTGGTGAAAAAATGAGGATGCTGTGAATGCATAAGGTAAGTGAGGAATAAGTTTGGAATACTGCAAACCACTTAAAATGAGTTCTGTTTTTCACATCTTTAAAACAGTAAAAATCCAGTATAGAGCCTTTAATTGAAGTTTGATTTTCATATAGATTCAAGATTGTTTATTTGTCATATGCAGGATCAATATAAGGTCAACAATGCAACGAAATGCTTAGGATCAGAAGAACCGTTGACTCGCTGTACAGTCCTCGCCAGAAATGTACACTATATAAAAAAGTCACTTGGCCTCTACAGACTATGCTAGCTGCATATTTCCATATTTTCTTACGCTCTCACACCAATACATGAAAGTACTCCCCACTCCATCCTGTATCCTGGAAAGTCCCTCGCCCACTTTTAAAAATATCATTTCTACAGATAGTACTTGAGAGAGAATAGACTGACAGTGGCGGTTTCAGTTGGATAGTTTCAATCATGGCGAATGGATTTTCCAAATGCCAAAGCAGAGTGGCTTTTATGGATTGGTCCTCGCCGAAAACGAGAGCAAACTCATTTAGGCGGAATGTGTGGGGAGAAATGTGCCTTGTCCTCTGGTGCGAGTCGGATCTGTGGAGAAGTGAAGTCCACCGCTGCCTACTGAGGTGTGAAGCAATGGAGAAGCAACACGTGTTCAACAACCAAACCGAAACTGAACATGTGTGGGTTTAGACTAGAGGGACCACCAGTGGGAGAACCAAAGCGTCATAGATTTGAATGAATAAACGCGGTGCTCGATGATTTGAATTTAAAGGGCCTTTATTATGCTAAATTGATTCTTGTGAGATTTTAGCCATGTTAGAATGTTGTTACTTCCTCAACAACATACAGCTCTGGAAAAAAATAAAAGACCACGGCATTTTTGTTTCTGAAATCAGCATCTCTACATGGATTACAGCCATTCCATTTCAGATCCAAGAGTCAAGATTCAAGACTGTTTATTTGTCATATGCAGGATCAACACAAGGTCAACAATGCAATGAAATGCTTCGGATCAGAAGAACCCGTTGACACGCTAAGGTAGTAAAGAAGTACTAATAGCAGCAATAATAGTACATGGTAAAAAAGTGTTGTGAAAGTGCAGGGGAAGAAGTAAACAATATAATAAAAAAAAATGTAATAAAATGTAATAAAATACAAAGGTACAGGTAGGATTAAATAAGGTGTAAATAGAGTATTTCACAGATTGCACATAATATAGTGTAGTATAAGTATTGCACAGATTATTGCACATGTAACAGTAGTTTACAGTGAGGTAGTGACAAACATGATACATTCATATAGAGCAGCAGCAGTAAACATATTATGCATAATGAAAAGTAAAAAGTTCCAGCGTCTGTTGAATTCCAACACAAACACAAAGCTGAGGTACTTCAGTTCTTGCACCAGGAGTGGAATAAAGTCACCCAAGAACAATGTGAAAGACTGGGACTAAACCAGGTCTGAACCAAGACTAAAGCAGGTCTAAACTAGGACTAAACCAGGTCTGAACCAGGAATAAACCAGGTTAAAACAGGGACTAAACCAGAACTAAACTACGACTAAACCAGGACTAAAGTAGGATTAAATCAGGCTTAAACTTGGACTGAACTAGGGCTAAACCAGGACTAAACTAGGACTAAACCCGGTCTGAACCAAGACTAAACCAGGTCTAAACTAGGACTAAACCTGGTCTGAACCAAGACTAAACCAGGTCTAAACTAGGACTAAACCAGGTCTAAACTAGGACCCAAGAACAATGTGAAAGACTTGTGGAGAACATGTCAAGACACATGAAAGTTGTGATTAAAAATAAGGGTTATTGCACCAAATATTGATTTCTGAACTCTTCTTAAGTGTAAACATTAGTATTATGTTGTTTTAAAATGAATTTGATCTTGTTTCTTTACATTGTTTGAGGTCTGAAAACATGGATCTTTTTTGTTATTTTGACCATTTGTCATTTTCTGCAAATAAATGCTCTAAACCAGGGGGGTCAAACTCATTTTTGTCCGGGGGCCGTATCCAACCTACTTTGATCCCAAAGGGGCCGGATCAGAAAACTCATGGCAAATATACCTCAAAAATAGCAATAAGTCCAAATATTTGTGCAGAGAAACGCCAATCTATTACAGAAGTCTTTTCTATTTGATGAACTCTTTCTTTTATAAAATATTATGATATTATGAACAACCTGAAACTTTAAGAAAAATGCAATTTCAACACAATGTTTGAACATTAACTTGGATGCATTTCACAGAATTTAGTCATGCTTTAGTCTTTATTTGTGCTGCTCTGGTGGGAGGGGCCATGCAGAGAGGCGCAGGAGACGCTGCTATGCTAAACTGCGCAGAAAAGCAGCACCGAAAATTACTAAATTAATTAATTTTAATAGAAAATGAAAATATAATTAAGATATTTTATTAGAAAATCAGGGCCAGAATCGAAGGCCAGATTAAAGGTCTTGGAGGGCCGGATGTTTGACACCCCTGCTCTAAACGATAATATTTTTATTTGGAATTTGGGGGAAATGTTGTCAGTAGTTTATAGACTCAAACAAAAATGTTCCTTTTGTCCAAACACAAACCTATAAGTAGTAAAATCAGAAAAACTGATCCTTTTGTAGTGGTCTCTTATTTTTTTTCCAGAGCTGTATTTGTTCCATTTACACATGTTTCAGTAGCTCAGTGGGTAGAGCGTTTGTCCACTGATCCGTAGGTTGGCGGTTCCAATCCTGCTCTTAAAATAAACATCATTGGTTGAATGGTCAGATCCACTGACCTACAGGTTGATAGTGTGTCCCTAGGCAAGACACTTAACCCACTTCGCCCCTACAGTGTGGGTGAGTGTTTGTTGTGGTAAAGCGCTATATAAAAATCTGAGTCTGTTTACATCAAGGTTCAAAATGTCCTTATCTACCTTGTGATGTCATGAAGCAGATTGGAAAGAGTCGGTAAAAGTTCTGGATATACACATCACAACACTACTGCAATATCAGACTATATGCAGTACTGAAATGGATCCCATAGTCATGTACTATTAGGTTAATATCGCAGTTTTTAAAGGGATAGTAAGTTGCTTTTTTTTTTAAAAATGTGAATCTGTATGACGTCCACTTCAACAGTGTCGTGCATTAACACTGACTTACCGATGACTGGGCCCAGTTCAGCTCTGGTTCCGTAGCTCACGAACGTAGTTCCGGTAAGTTAGCGGGAACATTTAATAAAGCTTGTTTTTCTTCTCAAAACAACATTTGTCCAAAAAGTGATGTATTTGCGTCACGAACAGTTGTCCGCGAAAAATTCAGCAGCCTAATTCGCATGGTGCTCTTTTCTCTCGAGTCATATCACTGCGCCTGTTCACTTGTAAACATCCGCTTAGAAGTGAACAGGCTCATGTAAACATCCGCTTACATCGAATTCATGTGCACAGGCTAAGGATCGTATAGGGATTGGTTTCCTGAATCCGATTGGAACCCCTGGCTTAGGCCGATAGTAATCCGTTTGGGGCCGCCTTGTGCACGATATCGGATCGGATTGGCATACTGCGCATGCGCGGGACTTTTCGCCATGGATTTCTCCCGGAATTGGCAGGAGGCGCCGACGCCGGAAAAGTCAGACGAAATCATGGCCGCGAAGAAAGAATGCACAACACGTACAATGCTGCTCTGTCAAACTCCTCGAGCGCCATCTTTGTACACCGCCACATAGTTTGTTGTGTTTTTATTGAGTAGTCATCACCTGGAAGTAGTTGGACCACAGCGCCACATAGCGTAGCGGAGCCGGCCAGGTCACTGACCATTATCCGATTACACGAGTTTCATGTCCATATGGATTTTAGGACAGACCACCTGCCGAGTAAGGGGATCGGATTTGGAGAAACCCAATCCGATCCTACCATGTGCACAGTGTATGCCTCATAAAAAGCTGAGCACATTTTTTCTATGTATTGACAGCGATCTTATAGTGATTAGACTGATTTTAATTTTGTCTGCACATTGTGTGACTCAAAGCATCTGCCCTCTAACAAACAAAAGTATAATAATTGATTTAAACACCCACCGTTCCAGAGGACCATAATGTGATTGCTAATTAAACTCATAATAACAAAGGTTTTAAGAGATTAAGTGTGGAATGTTCCCATTTACACATACAAGTTCGATTCCATATAACAGCTGAGTAAATACAGCTATTTACTATTAGAGTTTGTGCATTCTGGGACTACCAACTGTACCCACCCTTCTCAGATCTGTGCTCAGGACACAGTAAACAACGCAGACTTTTTAATACCAGTCCACCAGCTGAGCTACACTAATGAGCCTATTTTAGTCTGCAAAGAAAACAGAGAAATGTTCATTATAAAAGTACAGAAGAGAAACTATAGCACAAAGTAACATCCCTAGAATAGAGGGTGTTATTGTAGTGTATTATGGTCCATATCTAAAGAATTAATTGTTTTGGAATGGACCTTCTGCATCTGTAGCTTGCATAAATAAAAATAAAATGTTAGCAATGACTCCTGTGAGAAATGCAGGTTAAAGAAGACACTGAAGTCATACCAAGGACATGTAGTCTATGGGGAGACTCTGAATATACTGTGAATCTTTTGGACACATGCAAATTCCACAGGAAAACGATCACCGAGAGACCACAGACAATGTAGATCTGTACACTGGAACAATGTGAGCTTTAAACCGTGATTTAATGTTGTTTCCTCATTAAAAACAGACCTGGATTTGTGTTTTGGTTCATTCACACATGTTTGAGTAACTCTTTATTATCAGTCTGTCTACATCTCCAAAGCTCGAAATGCTTTGTTTGTTCCTCCTTGTGATGTCATGAAGTGGTAGTTTTCAAATGAACAGGTCCTTTTACCTTTTGTTCAGTAGAGATGGGCAATTCTGGGCTGAAATCATCCAAATTGTTCTAGTGAAGGTGTACAGCACTGGAAAACAATAAGAGACCACTGCAAAATTATCAGTTTTTTCGGATTTTACTACTTATAGGTTTGTGTTTGGGCAAAAAGAACATTTTTGTTTGAGTCTATAAACTACTGACAACATTTCCCCCAAATTCCAAATAAAAATATTATCGTTTAGAGCATTTAAAGCATTCTCTCTTCTCTGTCTCTCGCCGAGGTCAGACGCATTTTTCCTCCTCTCCCTTATCTCTATCTGCTCTATGTGTCTGCTGTGCCTCTCTTGTCTTCATCTGTGTTCCTCCTGTTGGAGTAGATTTACGAAATCCTAAATTATGGAATTTGGTCCTTCAACACAAATTGGCACGCACGAAGCAAGGTGGGTTTGGGAGAGCCGACTTTTCTGACTTTTCTGGACGGAACCTTTCACGTATTGGATTTTTGATGGCTGGACATCTGATTGGCCTGGGCATGTTTCTGATCCATCGGAGCGAATAAAAATCCCCCAAAGCTGTAAATTTACACCACAGTGGAGCCGTTATGGACCTAGGGAAGGTCTACATCAGAAGTTGACACAGATTGAGGAACTGTACCATCTCCAATCTGTGGATACCCCCCTGACACTCGGATACCATGTTGGTTGTGGAACTGTTACGCGCCAGGAGGGAGGACTGGCAAGTCTCAACGGCCTGGCTCGGTGACATGAAGTTAGGGACTTTTGCAATATCAGGTTTTTGGACCAACTGTCCGTTCACCTGAGTTCTAAAGTGTGTTTGATTATGTGCGTCTTGCCCTTTAATTTCAACTGTCCCTGGAAATCTATGATAAACAGGACTATTTTCTGTTGACTGTCTGCTGCATTTGGACACTCCCAAGGACGCTCACCATAATCAAAGGACATGCTTATCAATTGGCTAACACGTATTTATAAAAACACTCTGTCCTTCTTCATAGTTGTTCGCCTCAGCTGTCCCATATTTCCTGTATTTTCATTCTTGTATTCTTGTTTTTCCAGAGCTGCATGTAAAGGACAAACTGGCTACCTCCTTACATTCTCCGATAACATTTACCCAAGTTAGCTTAGCCTTGGTCCTCCTCTTCTCCTCTTTTCTTCCTTTCTCCCAACACTGTCCCATGTCCTTGGGAGGAGATGATGTGGGTAATTTGAGTGAGCGCGGACCTCGGCGCGACCCTGAGCTGCACGGATTCCGAAGGAGACGGGCCTTCGCGAGCGCCCGGGGGTTGAATAGCATTAGCGCGCTCTCAGCTGTTCAAATATATTACCAAACCATGGAAAGTCCAGCAAGCTCGAGGTATTCTTTAAACAGCCGGTGTGCCAAGATTAACTGACCTCAGTACACCTCTGCAAGAAAAAGAAGAGCGGCTTATCTCGTGTTAGCGTAGCACGGCTAACGTCACTTCAGTGGTGGACAATGTAAGAGGGAGATTAGAGAATGCATTAATGAACATTGGCTTCCATTAAAAGTATTAAAATGTTAAAGAACAGACCGCTTAAATAAGACTTAATCCGAGATATGAACTTTGAAAACTGAATAGAAATGGCTTTATCACAGGGCCATTGTATTAAAGTTGTGCAAATGGGTTTTATAAGCTGGAAAAATAAATATGTATTTAAATGGACTTGGCACTTTCATTTCACTGGCGTTCTCGAAGCACAAGCACTTGGAGCGAAACTCTGAGCCACTTGCTGCAATTATGATCGAGGTTGGATCGTTTCATTTGGCAGTGGTTTACAAGATTTTGAAAGCGAGTTGGGCGAAGTGAAGAAAACTCAATTTTGCCTTCAGTCCGGGCAAGTTAATTCAGAGTCTGGAACTAAGGTGACTCATTCTGATATGTAATTTATTTGAGCTAAATTGAAACTGCTTCACTCCTCAATGTGCCACAGGGTGAGGTAAGTGAACCTTTGTGCAGAGTTGAAAACATTTTCCATATAGGTAAGGCATACAGCTCTGGAAAAAAATAAGAGACCACTGCATTTTTTTGTGAAATCAGCATCTCCACATGTATTACAGCCATTCCATTCCAGCGTCTGTTGAATTCCAACACAAACACAAAGCTGAGCTACTTCAGTTCTTGCACCAGGAGTGGAATAAAGTCACCCAAGAACGTGTGAAAGACTGGGACTAAACCAGGTCTGAACCAAGACTAAACCAGGTTAAAACAGGGACTAAACCAGAACTAAACTAGGACTAAACCAGGACTAAATTAGGATTAAGTCAGGCTTAAACTTGGACTGAACCAGGGCTAAACCAGGACTAAACCTGGTCTGAACCAAGACTAAACCAGGTCTAAACTAGGACCTAAACTAGGACAAATTGAATTTCTCCTTTTACCATGGATTCTACCTGGACGACTGAGGGATTCTTCACAGACATCCGCTTAAAGTGAACAGGCGCAGTGATACGAATCTAGAGAAAAAATGCGAATGCGAAATACGTTGCTGAATTTTTAGCCGACAACTGTTTGTTTTTGAGACGCAAATATATCACTTTTCGGACAAATGTTGTTTTGAGAAGAAAAACAAGCTTTATTAAATTGTCCCTGCGAACTTACCGGAACTACGTTTACGAGCTATTTTACCGGAGGAGAACCGGGTCCAGATCACGCTGTCATGGGTAAATCAGTGTTAATCTCAAGACACTGTTGAAGGGGAAGCCATACAGATTAACATAAAAAAATGCACTATCCCTTGAAATGTGCAGAGTTTGTGAGTTAAACATGTGTGAATAAAACAAAACACAACTCCAGGTGTGTTTCTGATGAGGAAACTACATTATAACACTTGATTCTAACAATCACAAAACAGCCTAATATGGGAACTTTAAAAAAAGAGGTTTGATTTGCTTTAAGGAGAGCCCCAGATCGTGACTATTTCCACACAGACAGAAGACAGTGGGTCAGCAGGCTAAAGTGAAGAGCCGCTCTGTGTTCTCTGCTCTCCGTGGAGAGGCAGTGATGTGTCTGTGAGGTCCTGGCTTCTCGTGATCTTTCGCTGCTTCCTCAGAGCCTGGATGACTCCCCTCTGTCTGAGTGTAGCCGGGGTCCCGTGGGTGCCCTCGTCTTTGGTGCCCTGTCAGCCCTGGCGCTGGTCAGCTCTCTGGTGTTCTGACCCTCCTTCTGTGGGTGTGCGCCTCCTCTTACCTCTCATCCTGTCCGGGCATCTGCTTTACTTCAAGGAGTAATCTGGGAAACACCGGGTTGTACCAATAAGCAGAACAGTTTTGCATTTGTCCAGAATTTTCATAAAAGATGAAGAAAACAACAGTTAAAGGCTATGCTGGGCACAGACATGTGTGTGTATGCGCTAAAAGAGATTATTGATAAATAAAAGAGGCAGAACTCATCAGTTTTTATGTGTTTTTTAGATGCATACAAAGCATTTGATAGGGTGAATCACCAGTTATTTATGAAGTTGATTCGAAATACGCACAATGTACTCAAATACATTGTGCGTATTTTGATGTATTGGTATGCACAGCAGACAGCAGATCAAGTGGGGAAACAGTTTGTCTGCCCAATTTAGGGTCAGTAATGGGGTCAGACAGGGGGAATTCTGCCCCCAGTTTTATTTAATTTGTATCTGGATGAACTGTCCGCAAAGCTTAAAACATGTAAAACTGGTTGTGTGGCTGGAAATCTTGTTGTGAATCATTTCATGTTTTTATTTTATTTTAATTATTTATTTATTTATTTGACAGGGACAGTACATTAAAAACACTGCCACCATATAGGTCACTGATGTCTATGTACATAAGGCTTGTAACCACAGGCTAATTCGCAGCCCCCATCCCTGGTTAGGCTTTTAAAAACATAAAATAAACACAAATAAACACACAGATAGAGGATAAAAAACAAAACAAGAGCATTAAAAGCACTGTTCCCACTTGTCCCTACTATATCCAGTTTTAGTGTTCACATTTCTGATTTTCTTTAAGCCACTTTTTTACTTTTGTGGAAAAAAGTTTATTGTCCATCTGTGACTTGAGCTCTAGAGGTAAAGAATTCCACAGATGTGAAGGCTTCACTGAGAATTTTGTTTGACCCAGAGGTGTGCGGCACCTCCTCACTCTGCAGCTCCCACTCACAGCAGCTCGAGTCCGTACACCTTCAGTGCTGTAAGTCTGAATATATTTACACATTACATCCGGAGCGAGACCTTTCAGACACTTAAAAATGTTTTTTAAAAAGGAGAAATTTAAAATTCATCATATTGTATTTTGTAGTGATTAGGCAATAATGATAATTAATGGGTTTTCTATCAAATATTTTAAGCGTCTGTTTATATAAAGACACTAATGGTTTCACGACAGAATTTGTGGCAGATGACCTGGTCGTTTTTAGTCCGAGCACCACTGGTCTCCAGCAGCTGCTCAACATCTGTTCAGCTTATGGTGTGGAGAATGATATCAAGTATAATGCACCAAGAGTCTGGTCATGATCTGTAGGACCAGAGAAAACAAGCACATGAGATATTCTGACTTTTGCCTGTCGACTGTTGTGTTGACTGTTAGAACTAAAATGAAATATCTTGGGCCTGTCATCACTGCGGACATGGCAGATGATGATGATGCTGTATAGACAATGTAGGATGCTCTACGCTCAGGCAAATACTCTTGTGCGTAAGTTTGGCTCTTGTACGAACAATGTGAAGTTGTTTAAATCATATTGTTCACCACAGTACACAGCCCACCTTTGGATTAATTACAAAAAAGCCTGATTGCAAAGACTGCCGGTGTCTACAATGACGCTCTGCGGGTGCTTTTGAGGAGGCCACGATGGACGAGTGCGACTGACATGTTTGTCACTGCACGAGTGAACACTGTGCAGGCTGTACTAAGAACTTTAATGTGCAGTTTTATCTGCAGACTGAACAAATCAGACAATGAAATAATAATGGCACTCACAAATTTGAGACTCAGTGCAAACAGTGTCAATCCAATATGTGGAGACACTGGTATGGCTGTCTTTTAAAAACATAAATGTTTATAGTTTTGTATTGTCGATGTCCTTGTCTGTTTTAAAAAATAGACCATGAGTCTGTAATAAAGATGAATTGAATTGAATTAAAGGTCCTTTATTACTCAGAATGGATTCTTGTGAGCTCGTTATTACCTTATCAAAAACAGACCTGGAGTTGTGTTTTGTTTCATTCACATGTCATTTACACTGAAAAATTGTCACCTCTCTGTGTCTGCTGCAGTGAGCCTTGTTATTTTGGTCTTAAAATGTTCGTAATAACCCGTTCTACATGATCGTGGTGTTTTTATTTCGTTATTTTGTATGTCCTATTCCTAATATGGAACTCATCTCTGTTGTGGAATTTCTGATCTACAAGAATAAAACTGGAGAGTTGTCTAGAATCAAAGAGTTGGTTTAATAAAGCAGTTGTGCACAATCACACCCTGACGGTCCCTGACAGAAGCGTCTCCCTAGACTCATGATCATGACAAAGCATACAGAGTACTTATACCCCTCGGGGGGTGGAAAAGGAATGACAAAGGAATGATGCAAATACATAAGTCAAGATATAACACCTCTACAAGGACAGATCAGCACAATAATAGAATCAAGGATCGCAGCAGAATAACAAGTGAAAATATTTGAGACAGCATGGAGCCTCTAAAGGCCCTCTTCTCTGACAACTAAGACTGATTAACCGAGAGATTATTTCATTAGGAATCACAAAGCTAACTTATAAGTAGGGATGCACCGATGTGAAAATTTTAGCCGCTGATATCTGCCGATACTTATTTATTTTAATTCTGAGATTTTATACAGACTGAAAATCATGCAAAATACATTTTTGAATGTCTTTTTATTTCAAAAACATGTTTTGACTCCTGATTTTTTTTTTTTCTTTTCAATTTCAAATTTTTTTTTTATAGTGTAACTTTTTTTTTTTATAGTGTAACATTGTGTTCTTTGCCGATTGATGTTCTCCCCGTGTCTGGGTGGGTTTCCTCCGGGCACTCCGGTTTCCCCCATCAACCCAAAATCCTCCAGCTTAGGTCCTGACCAAACTGACGCAAGAAGATCATGGAGATGGTCCCCGGGCGCAGTAATGTGCTGCCCACTGCTCCTAATAACAGGATGGGTTAAATGCAGAGAAGAATTTCTCCAGTGTGAGATCAATAAAGTCACTTCTTCTTCTTCTATAGATGGGGGACGCGGAAGGGGGGGGGGGGGGTCTAGACCAGGCCTAAACAAGGTCTAAACCTGGACTAAACCAGGACTGCACGCAGTCCGAGCACATCAAACCTCGACATGAACGAATGCAAGAGCCGCACAAAACCAGGCAAAGAGTCGCATGGGGTGGTTTAATCCTGGTTTAGAGGAGGCATGGTTTGGGCACGGATCTCGTGCTCACAGCGCCGGGTGGGACGCGTGGTCTCACGCCGGTCATGCTGCGCTGTCACGGATTTGAGCTGCTCTATCACGATGAGCGCACGTGTCCGCTCGCACACTTTTCTGCCCCTCCCTCCCCACGCTTCACTATTAATACATTTTGTTGAAAATCTACGAAAGTTTGAGTGTTTAAATGAGAGAGAAATGTGAGAAAACGTTAATTCGAGGGATTACTGTACTGACAAATGTCGTTCATTAATATCGGCCCACTTTTACACATCGGGCCTACCGATATGTTAAAATTTTGGCAATATTGGCCAATACCGGTGTTAATGCCGATATACCGTGCATCCCTATACACAACCTATATACCTGATTACATAAACAGTTATTGTAAAGATTTCCATGACAGCTCCAAATTCACCCCATAACCGCTGGCATTAAGAGCTTCATTCGACTGGGGCCAGACGATACGGTTGACGTCACATTTGTTTATTTCATTCATAAAGTATAAAAAGACACCAACAGTGTGATAACAATACAGACATTTTTTTAAATGAAAGGAGCAGAAAGAAGCGTAATCTTCTATTCTCTGCCCCTCTTCACTTTTCCAGACAATAACTCCGATAGTGACGATAAAACATTTCATCAATACATTCCATTTCGATCACAATTATTAATCAGTTGTAAAAAGAAAGCTTAATTTTTATGCGCAACAACTTCATACAAACACATTACACTGGATTTTATGTATTTTTAAAATGTCATTATTGTACTTGATCCTTTGATTTCTTTGTTAGGACTTTTCCATCAATGAACTTCTTTCACAGCGACGCTTCAATCAATAACCTCAGTTCTGAATCTGTTTTTTTTTAAACATGTCGGTTCCTGTTCTCATCTCAAACAGTCTGACTATTTACAGGAAACACTCTGCACTTTGCTTTTTACATGACTTTGAGGAGACTTAATTAAACAATATCACACATTTTTAAACACTTTAAGTTCAACAGATAATGGGTTGGATGTCTCTGCCTTTTCTGTAAAATAAAGTTTTACATGTCGACCCCCTACCTCCTCAGATATGGTGTGTTTATAGCAGGGGTGTCAAACTCATTCTGGTCCAGGGACCGTATACAACCTACTTTGATCCCAAAGGGGCTGGATCAGAAAACTCATGGCATATATACCCCAAAAATAGCAATAAGTCAAAATATTTGTGCAGAGAAATGCAAATCTATTACAGACTGCTGTTCCTTCAATCCCAGCAATAATTCGTTTATCTTCTGTCTTCAATTCCCCCGTTCAAGATGTTGTATCTTATAGTGGCGTTTAAGATGCAAACACACCAAGCATACAGTTTTCCCATTCACCTCCGCGAACAAATAGGAAATAGTCAATTTTTCTGCACTTCATGTCCACTTTTCTCATTTTTGACATTTTGCTGATGAGGGTGTCACGGTCGACAGTCAAAACGATGGTCCTTTAAGAGCGTTTGGAAAGAGGCGAGTCTTCATGTGTGCTGCTCTGGTGGGAGGGGCCACGCACAGAGGCTGGAGATGCTGCTATGCTAAGATGCACAGAAAAGAAGCGCAAAAAATTAACAATACATTAATCAAAAATTAAAACAGAATTAAAATATTTCAATAGAAAGTCAGCCGAGGGCCAGATTAAAGGTCTTGGAGGGCCGGATCTGGCCCCCGGGCCACATGTTTGACACCCCTGGTTTATAGAGTTATACAAGTACTTCTTTACAGTCTATGATTCAAAGAGATGGGGAAAATCAGTTACAGAGCCTTTTAACTTTTTTGGCTAGTGAAATTTTTCAAGTACCTGTCTGGTACTGTACATTTCTGTACATTTTTTACACCAGCAGGATTTCAACCGACAATCACAAAGTTCAACTGCAATGTGGTGTTCAAACTGATAATTGGAAAAAACATACCCGAAGTCTATTCACCTCCAGCTCAGCAAAGCGCCCCTCTCTTCTCCTGACTTGTGGTTTCCGTCAGAATGAAACCTTTTTGACAGACAATGATGCCCAGATGGTTCACTGTGCGCTGCTCTTTATCACACACACACACGGCACCTTTTTTAGTTCAAACAGATCACAGCAGGTGATGCAAACAATACCGACAGATACCTTCTGTAATGAGACGCCGGTGAAACAATCGTTACAGCGACAGCAGCAGCAGCGCCATTGGGACGCCACATGTTCAGGAATAACGCTCTATTGTAATTTTCTAAAGCTACACTTGCAGAGGGGAAAGATTTGCAGAGAAATGGAAATTGTCGATTTGGAGATGTGCAGAATTAGAATACACAACCAGTCAAAAGTTTGAACAGACTGTCATTTATTTTTGTACTTTATTTCGATTATTTGCATTGTAGATTCTCACTGAAGGCATCAAAGCTCAGTGAACACATATGGAATGTAGCAAACAAAAAATATATAAAACATTACTACAAACCTGCACTTGTCATTTTTCTGATGAGGCACAACTCCGAGGTGAAAACCATTTCAGGAGACTTTATCGTGAAGTTCCTTGAGAAAAGGTCAAGGGTTTGAAGAGCTGTCAACAAAGCAAAGAGTGGATACTTTGATTTGAATATAAAATGTAAAAAAATAAATATAGTTAGTCAACATTTTACTTTTTTTCTTTGCTACATACTTCCATATATCTTGCTTGTTGTGGAATTTAGCATCCTGCGCATCGGCAGCAAGGACACCTCCATTTCATTATTGACATTTCTCTGTGGTCAGCTCTGGTGTCATCCAACTATTACAGAATTTGTCCTTCTTTAACATTATCAGTTTCCTTGGTCAGCTCGTCTCACAGAAGTGGTATGCTCTTCTTATTTTATCTCGGCCAGCATGTCTCCAGGCTGTCCTTCTTAGCACCTATTTAAACCTCATTGTGTGGAAGCAGAGTCGGGCTTGAACAGCCAATACTAACGCGCAGTGTTGAGTATTCGGGTTCACTGGGTCCAGGACTGATGGTAAATAAACTCTCCTGCCTCTGTGTACACCTCTAGGACTCTATTTTCCCTAACACTGCTTAGTAGTAAACATAAAAAAGAAAAGAATAACTTGGGTTTACACGAGAACTCTTACGGGTAAAAACAACTAAATATTTTAGCGGAAGTGCCTTTCGTTTAGACGGTGACGGCGTTTTGGGGGCTTAAAGGTCCCATGACATGGTACTTCTTGATGCTTTTATATGGCTCCTTAATGGTTCCCTAATACTGTAAATGAATCCTTCTTCAAAATCAACACTCAGTGCATGAGATATGACTCTGACAGTCTTCATGAGGCTAGATATGTGTCTAAAATGCTTTATTCTGGGTGTTGCTGCTTCAATGCAAATGAGAAGGACAGAGAGATTGGCTAAGGAGCGGGGGGGGGGAAATTCCCCCGCTCCTCAGCGCAGCTCGGCTCCGCTGTCTCCTCTCTTCCGTGTTTTACGCACGAAGACAGATGAGAGACTTTGCAATGAAAAAAAGCATATTTACACAGAAAATAAAATTAAACCACTGGTATTTCAGAGGTCCAGAGGGTCGGGTAAGGGGCTTGCGAGCCTAAAAACACTCGGACGTGCCTCCAGGCAAATTAAAAAAACGCATTTCGCATTGCGTAGCGCATTCACAGTCCAAACTCTATGGGCGGGATATACAGGGACGCTGAGCGGAGACAGAGGGAGGGGCTGGAGCTGCATTTGCAGATCTGACGTCAATAAGGTGCCTTGTCCGAACTCGCCTGATCGCAAATGCTCAGTTTAGACATTTCGCAACTTTTAGCCATGGGGGGGGCTAAACAGGGTAGGGGAGCTCACATTAACGTTCAAAAACCTCAGAAAGTGAAAATTTCATGCCATGAGACCTTTAAAAAAATGCAAAAAACTGAAACCATCTCGTCGGTAGTTAGTGTACTTTGTTTGGCAGGACTCCCACACCTTGTTGCGCCTTTGTTGCTTTGTAGTCTAACGTGGTCTGAAGCAATATTTGAATGTTTTTGTCTGACCACACAATTTTTTTTTTTGTCTGTCTGTTTAAGGGCAACTGTGGCTACACAAGTAGCATACCACAAAATTGGAAAAACGACTTTGAGCTTCCACTGTTTTTAAATTCGGTGCACCTTGACTAGAATCATTTGGATAATTTCAGGCCAATACAAAAGGTAAAAAGTAGCTGTTCACTTAAACTACCACTGGAGCATTTTGAGGTTTGGAGATGAATCCTGCTTCCCATTACTCCGTCTTACCCCTTCCCCTACCCCTTTGTCTACATCTTTGTCTTGCCCCTTGATAAAAAGCTGAGAGGGCTCGGGGTACGAATGTTCCCCTAAGAAATGGGACGCCACTCGATTACCGTTTGCGTCATCGTCCCTCGCCTCTACCTGAGCTGCTACGTCTACAGAGGCGACAACAACTGATGCAAACAAACGTAAACAAATGTTAAGGATTATCAGGTACCTCAGCTCAACAAAAAAACTAGCTTGTTTATGCATGAAAGTTCGATGAACACAATAACGTCGGCTAAACAGTAACATAGAACATAAGCGTCATAATTGTAAACCTGCTAAACTGTTATTCGATAATTACAACTACTGAAAATACATTTATGAGACTCCTTGGCTGGTCGATGTGACGCTGCCATCCTGATCCCAAAACCTACCTGAGCTTGTAGGCGTACCCCTTCGTTTCAAGTCTGGTCGAGAGCTTACTTCGTTTCAAGGAGTATGTAGCCCGAGGTCGTGGCCCGAGCCCTTGATCAAAATTAGAATCAGGACACCCCTTGTCCTCACATGAACGCGCAAAACCAAGGGGTAGGGGTAAGACGAAGGGGTAAGACAGAGAAATGGGACGCAGCCTTAGACAGACGAATAAAAAAGGGTTATTCAAACATGTGTGAATGAAACAAAACACAACTCCAGGTCTGTTTTTGAAGAGGCAACAACATTATAACACGGTTAAAAGCTCACAAGAATCCTTTGTGTGTAATATAGGACATTTTAAATTAACTGAACTTATTGTGCCAAAAATATATGAATTAATACAAAAAAAAAGGTAGTTAACAAATATATTGCATCACTTTCTTTCTTATATCATGCAGCCCTATACAAATGCATTACTTTTACATTTATATTCCAGGCATGAGCTAAAACACGGAGAGGCGTGTACGTTAGCGGTGTTTTGTGCAGACTCAGCAGAACCTGTATCATTGCTTCTTGTTGGTATTGATCCTGTAGCTGGGTGCGTGTGATGAATGAAAATAAAATATGTTTCCATCAGATTTACGCCTGTGACCGGGGTCCTCGTCTGAACCACATAAACTGATGATAGACAGACTAAAAGGCAGATTATCTGGGGATTGTTGCATTGATCATGGCTTTAATGTAAGACCTGCACAGGGGATTATGGGTAAGGACAGAGGAGCCTGTTGATGCTAACATTTTTGTACCATGTCGATAGCAGCTCAGTGCATTAGGGCTCAACCATTTTGGGGAAAGTACCTAATTGCGACATTTCAAACACGTCAAGAAGAGTTGACAAAAAGATTGAATCCCATGGCTACCTGGCTCACACACTGAGCAGTTTTTGAAATGTTTTGCTAGCTAGCTATATATTGCAGACTTTTTACATCATACGTGGTGGCAAATGTGGCAGAAGATCTTCCAGAGGAAACACTTTGAGGGAATGAACCATTTCGTCACCAACCTAAACACCACAGCACAGTACGAGGTAAGATTTAAACTGCGTTGAGACCTTTGGCAGAGACTCAAAGGCCACTGAGAAATGTTGCGATTGATGACACACTAAGGCTACGTTTATACAGCGATGATCAAAACAGAAGACGCAAAAGTGGCGTCTCGTCTTAAATTTTTTATCCGCGTTTATACGAAGACACAAAAGTGGACGCGAAAGCCAGCGGAGGGAGGCGCAGGACTGAAAAAAAAAACTAAACAAAACATCACAACAACGTCAAGTTACATTTCTAACCACGACTGTACCGGAAAAGAGAAAGGTAAAACTTCAAAATAAAATGTTCTAGTTGCGTTTTAAATGAGTTGTTAAGTTCCGCTCCATTTCAGTGACTTGTATTTTTGTTGACATGTTTTTGAATATTATACTGAAAATAGTGACATTACAGGAGGATTACAGTGAATTAGAAAATATAAAATCACATCGGGTTTTACATTTGAAGTGCCTCATGCGGAAGTCGCTTGTCTTGGCGTCTGTGTGGCTGTGAGAGTGTGAGAAAGACTTGTACGCCGTAGATGTGTGTGGGTGCGATTTATACAATTGTTGAAATGACTCTTGTATGTTGACTAGAGCTGCTAGCGCAGCTTGAACATCCGTGGTATCAAGGTATGCCGCATCTATGTGACGAAAACGCGTACCGACGTGAGCAGAACTGACCAGTTTTGCGTCTTGGGCAGTTTACACGAAGACGCTACAGCGGAGCATATTTAACTTTTCCACTCTGGAGGGTGGTTTCAGATTTTTGCGTTTTAGGCCCCAAAAACGCTGTCACCGTGTAAACGAAAGGCACTTCAGATAAAATATTTTGTCGTTTTTACCCGTAAGCGTTCTCGTGTAAATGGGCCCTAAGGCAAGAATCACATTTCAGAGCTTTTTTTTAAAAACAGTTTGTACTAAGGCTGTCAGGTTAACGCTTTAATTAGATTAATTAATTAATTACAGTGCAAATTAACGTGTTATAAAAATTAATGCAATTAATTATGAGCAGCAATTCAATGTGCGTGCATTTTAAAGGTCCCATGACATGGTACTTCTTGATGCTTTTATATGGCTCCTTAATGGTTCCCTAATAGTGTAAATGAATCCTTCTTCAAAATCAACACTCACTGCATGAGATATGACTCTGACAGTCTTCATGAGGCTAGATATGTGTCTAAAATGCTTTATTCTGAGTGTTGCTGCTTCAGTGCAAATGAGAAGGACAGAGAGATTGGCTAAGGAGCGGGGGGGGGGGGGGGGGGGGGCGGGTTTCCCCCGCTGGAAGCGCAGCTCTGCACCGCTGTCTGCTCGCTTCCGTGTTTAACACAGGAAGACAGATGAGAGACTTTGCAATGAAAAAAAGCATATTTACACAGAAAATAAAATTAAACCACTGGTATTTCAGAGGTCCAGAGGGTCGGGTAAGGGACTTCCGAGCCTAGAAACACTCGGACGTGCCTCCAGGCAAATAAAAAAACGCATTTCGCATTGCGTAGCGCATTCACAGTCCAAACTCTATGGGCGGGATATACAGGGACGCTGAGCGGAGACAGAGGGAGGGGCTGGAGCTGCATTTGCCGATCTGACGTCAAAAAGGTGCCTTTTCCGAACTCGCCCGTTTCAACACTGGTTTTGTGTAACGCAGAAAAGGACCGCAAATGCTCAGTTTAGACATTTCACAACTTTTAGCCATGGGGGGGGGGGCTAAACAGGGTAGGGGAGCTCACATTAACGTTCAAAAACCTCAGAAAGTGAAAATTTCATGCCATGGGACCTTTAAATTTGGCGTGCAGTGAGCAAGTCCCTGCCAGGGCCTTCGTTCTTTTTATAAATAAACTTGCCGTTCAAAGACGGGACGATCAACAAAAACACTGTGATTTGGAGCTTTTGTCAAAAATAATTTTCCGATCACCGAAGCTGCTCCAGCCTGACGGATCATTTGAACAACAAACACATCCGGACAAGTTTCAATGTTACCGGTGATGGAGCGAGTGTGAGCGCACTTCAACAAACCAACAAACCACCAAACCACCACCAAACCAACAAACCACGTTTGCAGAATTTGGGAAACGAATGAGCAAAGCGACCACAGAAAAACTGACAAACTCAATCACAAAGTGGGTTGCCTCTCTCTCACGAGATTAATATGCAATTAATTAATTGATTTTTTTTTTTTAAATCTCTGACAGCACTAGTTTGTACATATATAAACTAAAGGGTCAACAGTTAAGATGCAGAATAATACAAATTTTGTATGAAAAAATATATAAATAATTGTTCGTTGAAGCCATAGACTGTAAAGAAGTGGATTCTGCAGCGAAATGAAGCCAATTGAGGATAGCAGTTATAGTGGCTAATCTGTAAGCCGGCTCCTTATTTGGGCACAATGAGGAATGAGACTGTTGAAGGTACTCGCACTATTGGTTTGGCAGGGGGCGGGTGCTTAGCAATGAGCCGTGTTAGCTTTCAATCAAATCTGTTGCCGATCTCTGGAAAAGAAGCCACATGATTGGTCTATTATTACACTGGTCTACAAATTTTTGAACTTCATCTGCTTCCGAGGTAAAAGTGGCTAAATCTAATTTATACTGAAAGATGAACTGAAAATCAATTGATAACTGTGTGCTGGTTAGCTAATGTATTCAAGATATTTAAAGGGACAGTGTTCTAGGATTCAAAATCACATAGGTGGTTACTAGCTATTAAAGACTTCCTCATTTTTGGCTTACGGCAGACCTCGAGGGTCACCCGGACGCGACGTACCGCCGACATCTCGTGCCCTGCGCACGAAATAAAAAGAAATATACATAAAACGGTCAAATTCACGTGTTTTTTTTTCTTTTCGCATGAAAACACACAATCCCGATCATGATTCATGACAATCTACACATCAAATAGTTTTACAGTCTCCTCTTTTTGACTATGCAATTCATTTCCCTGTCAATTGGAACAATCACTCCCCGAGCACATGGGGCTTTTATACAGAAAAGCACGTTAGCTTACTTAGCTTACCTTTGAAGGCTTTGCACAGGTCAACACTGGTGTATTTCATCATAAACTTGGTCTCAATCTGTCCATAAGGTGTCCAGCGAATAAAATCCAGTAAAACAATTTAGTCCAAAATACGTGTTATATCCATTACGATGTGTGATCCGGAAAGCATTTCGTTTGAAGCAAAAGTGGCCTGTAATCCGAGATATGGGAGCCATAGACCGAGGTAGATGAGGGGAAGGGGGCCAGTGCGCATGTGCTAAGCAGCTGTTAGCCGGAGCCGAGGCAAAGGATGAAACGCAAATGTCCTTCTGAAAACTCTCGTATTCAAAATGGCTGGGATTATATGGGGAAGATCCCCCTTTTATGCTTGACTATATCTAAGTCCATTAAGACATACTTTGATTTCATGATGGAAGTGAAAAGAGCTAAAGTTTGTGTTTTTGAATGGAGACCGCAAAGTAATTAACAGGTAAAAATCTTACACACTGTCCCTTTAATGATATTGTTTTACATCAAAATCACATGTTTATACAAAAGATTTAGGCATTTTTGCTTAAAAATAATATTTATATGTTGAAAATATTTAACTTGCACTTCTTTATCTGTCAAGAAATAAAAAATAAATATCTTAAGACATCAGGTGCACACAATTTTGAGGCATCTCTTATGTGAAATCCAAAAATATTTAATGTTAAAACTGTAGACAGTTGTCCTGATCTCCAACTTTGCAACCAAAGTAATGGTCTGTCTTTTTAACCACTGCAGTTATGTTGAGCTTTTGTGATGCAAACGTCACTTCACCACAAACGTAACAGAAGTTATCTGGGTTGTTCACACAATTTCGAGGCATCTCTCTTATGTGAAATAAAAAAAATATTTGCTGTTAAAACTCTAGACATTTTAAAATGAATGTATGTGAATGTGCAGACAGGCTTTCAGATAGAACTGTTGCTTGTAGACACACTGTCCCTTCTGATAAACTACCGTTTTTGCCTTATTTTGCATAAATTTCCTATTTTGACCCAATACTATATCTTGGAAACTATAGCCAATCAGCACTTCTGACTTACTTTTTCTTTATTCGTGACCTAAACCAAGAAAAATGTCACTACTTTTGTTCCAGAAGCATTTTGCTTGTAGACCAGTGTTATTGTCCATATCTTGATTTAGGGCTTAAATAATGAAATAAACTCCAGGATCATGTACAGTGGGGTAAAACTGTATTTCCACTCCCCACTGGGCTCATCTCCATAAACCTTTTGCACATAAACCGGTTTGTCGTTCTAAATGTAGATGTACACAGATAGGATAGGCTGGTGCTAATACAGTTTCTCTCCGTGCTGACGTCACCCCTTCAGAACACCTAGGCAGAGGCGCTGGAGTGCACCGATCAGGCTCCACTCCTGCCTGCTGTGAAGTTCTGCTTCATTTCTCCCTTGATGAATTCATCAGCTGTGCTCCGGCTCGCTGTCTTCCTGTGAATCCCTAAACAGAACGCATTAGCATATATCTACATAGGGCTGTGAGCAGGCGACCGTGATCTTCAAAAACCCACAGCACTGGCTACTCTTCCAGCTAGGCGCTCTTGACCCAGATCCTGTTTTTTTACAGCTTTTGGTATAAAAGGTTTTATACTTTATCAAATTGATTCTTTTGAGCTTCTAGCCATGTTACAAAGCTTGTTACCTAATCAAAAACCTGTCCGGAGGTGTGTTTTGTTTTATTCACACATGATTGAGTAACCTTTATTATTAGTCTGTCTACATCTCAAAGCTCAAAATGCTTTGTTCACCTTGTGATGGCAAGTAGTGCTGGTTTTCAAGTTAATAGCTACCTTAGTTCAGTCGAGATTGCCAGTTCCTGGGCTGAAATCATCCAAATGATGATTGCCACATCACACAGTGGAACAGAGTTTCAGTTTGAGAGAAGAACTCAGCCTAAATATGCAGGGTTTGTGTGTTATACATGTGTGAATGAAACAAAACAACTTCAGGTATCTTTGTGAGGAGGAAACTTTAGAACAGAAATCACTTCAGAAAAAATTATAATATGGGCCCATTCATTTCTCAACATTCTTAAACCCATGGATAAGGGGTTCCATAATAACTAAAAGACCAAATGTGGACTTTGGAGTACTATGATTTAATGTTAAAAATCACATCTATTGTCTAAATTGTAATTATCACTGTGGTATCGAGCCTGTTCTTTAGTATCAAAGTTAGTATTATGACAACACTACCCACAATTGCTGCAGATTTCTGTATGGATGACAGACATCTGAATGATTTTATATAGGATAAATTCTCCAGACCGTTCTGTGGCTGACTGCCTTCCTGTGAATTCCTGAACAGTGTGCATTAGCATACATCTGCTGTGAAGAGGGGAGACAGTGCTCCGTCTGGAAGCGCTTGGACAGCCGTCACTTCACAAGACTAAAAATACTCTGAAACCTCACTTAGGCTCCAGTGATATTCTCTAGACAAACTGTTAATTATTATGTTTGGTGCTTTGTGTGAAGTGGAAGAGGCATGTTCAATCTGTATCCATAGACTCTATATGTAAATGGACATAGCTAACCCGCTGTCTGCTGTGTTCCAAATAGGAAGTGTTCATGGGCCCGCTTTAGGCTCCCTCGACTCTGGCTCCAATTGACTTAACATTGAAAAATGTTGCAGCTCTGGAAAAAAAGACCACTGAATTCTGAAATCAGCATCTCTACATGTATTACAGCCATTCCATTCAGCGTCTGTTGAATTCCAACACAAAGTTTGTTTGCTTTGTCGAAAAACCATATGTACATGTACATAGAGTAAATTCGGAATTTTGTTTCCCCGCTAACCAAGCAGGATAGAGATAGAGCGGCAAGGGGAGGGGCCACGCGCATGTGCGCACCGCCAACTCGGAGATACAGAGTGGAAAAGACGCAATTACAATCAATGACAATTGTTCACAACATATACTAACAGAAAAACAATTGGAAAGGTAACATACGGTGTTTTTTTCTTTGGCGACAAACAGAAGGGTGGGGCAAGGGAGCAGATCAGAATTCAATGAAATTGACTAAAAACTGAAGTAGAGGCAGACATTCCTAAAAATAGACAGGGCAACGTGTTTACTTAATACATGTCAGTGTGTCCGAGATAGTGTGCCAATGTTTTTGTAGAGTGCTGTGATAACAAGCCACATCTGTGACCTTGGGAGTGTTCATGCAAGGAAGCAAAGTCAAAACATAGAACTGAGCTACATCAGTTCTTGCACCAGGAGTGGAAAAAGTCACCCAAGAACAATGTGAAAGACTTGACCAGGCAGTCTTTCAGATCGGCACGAACGAAAGCAGCCTGGGATTTCCCATCCGGATCCCGAGCGGGAAAGTAGTGTTTAGCGGATCCGAACTGAACCATTGGGGCACAGAGGACGTGGACACTTGTTGACTGCCTTACGTTTTTGTAAAAGCTATGGATTTGTGACTTTGGACGACCCAGAAGACGTCACAAAACTGCTTGATGATGTCAAGGAGAACAGGGTCTTTTTTAAAAAGGCCATGTTGATTCTTGGCTCTTCCATGGTCCGGCACGTGCAAGTAAACAAAGGCCACACGTCCTGTCACCCAGGCGCTCTCGTGAAGGACATCATAGACTCTGTCCCTACCACCCTGTGTGCCCCTCCTATAGTGTCAACGGTAGTTGTTCATGTTGGAACAAATGATCTTAAACTGCGGCAGTCAGAAACACTCAAGGACAACTTCAAAATCCTTATCACTACAATCTACAGTTTAGACAAACTGTGTGCTTTCTCTGCACCTTTTTGTATCACCCAGTTTTGGAAGCGAGAAGTTCAGCCGTTTAAGAGCACTGCACATATGGCTCAAAAGATACTGCAGAGACAACAAAATCCCTTATGTCGACAATTTCACCACATTTTTTAAGAGACCTAAACTTTTCTTAAAGGACCTCTGACACCCTAACATCCCCGTATCCCGTCTCCTCTCAGACAATATCGAACTCACTCTAAAAGCATGACAAAATAACCAAGCACGTGATCAGCAGACAGCGACATAAGCATAAAATTTCTAATAAATCTACTGCCAATCTCCATAATCTCAGATCTCTTCCAAAAGCACATTCATCGCAAATTCCTATTGCTACTCAGTCTCAGCTAACTTTAAACATGGCCCTTTTAAATGTCCGCTCTCTGCTGAACTTTATTGTTAACGACCTGATTCTAGACCACAAACTTGACTGTTTCTTTTTAACTGAAACGTGGTTAGGTACAGACGCGCCAGCCGTTCTCACAGAGGCCTCACCACCCACTTTTAACTTTTACCGTTTCTAGTTGAAAATGCAAAGGGGAGGTGGCACTGCTTCTATATGTACAAGCACTCTGGCCACCAAACCTGTTTTATTAAGCAATTTTACGAGTTTTGAATATCATTCAATTGTTTTTAGCAACCCTCAAATTTTGTGTGTCACTATATACAGACCACCAAGAAAATGCAATGTTTTTAATCAGTGAGTTTTCTGAGTTTCTATCTATTCTACACAATTCATTTAATGATTATTATAACTTGCACATAGATAACCTTTCAGACTATTGATAACAGGAGAAGTTCAATTTGTCAACTGGACCAAGTTTGTTTGGTTGAAAACGTTTCGGTCTTGGTTTCGGTCTTTTGTTTCTCTGGCGTCTAGCTTAACGATCCCTATTCATCCCTACACGCCTGCTTTTTCACACCTCTGGCCCTGACCTGGCTAGCCCCATTGTTTCCCTGTTTGTTTGATCTAGGCTTAATAATGGAATTGTAGATGGGATGCAAATTATATCTTACGCCACCATTTCTGTTCAGAGAAGGATTCTCTTTTTTGACAAAAATAGCCTCTTTAACTCCCCTCTCAAACCAATTCTTTTCCCTGGCTAAGATCTGAACCTCACTGTCCTCAAAAGAATGTCCCGTGGCTTCTAGGTGAAGATATACGGCAGAAGACGGTCCACTCTGGCACGCCCGTCTGTGTTGGTACATCCTCTTGTGAAGTGGCTGCTTGGTTTCTCCAATATAGCGCTCACTGCAGTCTTCACTACACTGAATGGAGTAGACCACATTGCTTTGTTTGTGGCTCGGTGTTTTGTCCTTTGGGTGGACGAGTTTTTGTCTTAAAGTGTTTGTGGGTTTGAAATAAACTGGGATTTCATATTGTCTGAAAATCCTCTGTAGTTTTTCCGACACGCCGGCCAGGTACGGAATCGCTACCCCTTTCCTCCTGGGTTCGGATTCTCTATTATCTTGTTTCTTGCCCTTGTCTCTCTTGGTTTTGTTAACAGCCCATTTGGGATAACCACAAACAGAGAGGGCTTCCTGCACATGTTGTTCTTCTTTTTCCTTACCCTCTGTGCTTGTGGGAACCACTTGGGCCCTGTGTTGTAATGTCCGAATAACACCCAGTTTGTGCTGCAGTGGGTGGTGTGAATCAAAAAGCAGGTATTGGTCTGTGTGTGTGTGGGCTTCCTGAAGACTTCTACTTGGAGTCCCCGGTCTCCTCCTATCGTTACTGCACAATCTAAGAACGCCAATGTGTTATCCTTGGCATCTTCACGGGTGAATTTGATGTTCGGATCTACAGAATTGATATGTGCAGTAAAAGGTTCCAAATCTTGAATTTTGATTTTTGTAAAATTATCATCAACATAACGAAACCAGTGTGTGGGAGGAGTGCCTGGATATGAGGCTAAGGCACTCTGTTCAAATTGTTCCATGTATAAATTAGCCATGATAGGGGAGACCGGTGAGCCCATCGCACAGCCATGAATTTGCCTGTAGAAGTTCCCTCTGAACTGGAAATAGGTGGTATTTAGACAAATTTCCAGCAGTTGGCAGATTTGGTCAGGAGAAAGTTTGGTTCTCTCTTCTAGCTTGGAATCCTGTAGTAAACTCCTTCTCGCTGCTTCGACCGCTACAGCTGTGGGGATACAAGTGAAAAGAGAGGTTACATCAAAGGAAACCATTGTCTCATCCTGACCAAACTGGAGAGACTTAACTTTGTTTACAAATTCAGCTGTGTTCTCAATGTGGTGCTCCGTGTTACCCACCAATGGAGCCAAGATGGTTTTTAGGTGTTTGGCCAAATTATATGTGATAGAGTCAACACTACACACAATGGGTCTGAGTGGTACTCCTTGTTTGTGAATCTTCGGGAGGCCATAGATGCACGGGATAGCATCACCAGGGTACAGTCTGTAATACAGTTGTAGATCAATGACTTCTTCTTTCCTCAACTTCTGTAAGAAATCAATGATCTTCTTTTTGTACCCATTGGTGGGGTCCCGTTTCAGTACTTCGTATGTTGTCGTGTCACTGAGTAGGCTGTTCACCTTAGCCTCATAATCAGCTGCGTCCAAGATCACCGTGCATCTCCCTTTGTCTGCAGGCAGGATTTGGATGCTCTGGTCCCTCTCTAGAGCAATGATGGCCTTCCTCTCCTCTGGTGTTACGTTAGAGGGTGGAAGTTTAGCATTGCTCAGTGCAGCTGTTAATTTCAGTCTAAGGTCTCCAGCTTCTGTCTCTGTGAGCTTGTTGTTCCTAATGGCGGTTTCAGCTGCCGTGATGTAATCCACCGTGGGGATGTGATTAGGAGTCACAGAGAAATTCAGTCCTTTGCAAAGGACTTCTTTCTCTGTCTGAGTGAGTACCCGGTTGGAAAGATTTTTCACCCAGCGTTCTTTGTGCACCGATTGGCTAGGTCTGTCCTCCTTCCTACTGTCACTCCGATCCTTGGGGTTATTTCTATGTTGATTCTGGAGTTGTGCAAACTTCCTAATGTGTCGCTCTTTGGTTTTGTTGTGCTGCCTCAACTGACCCGTAGCTATGAAGTCGTTAATCCTGTGAAACATTTCTTTTGGCACTAGACCCGTTATTTTTCACCTAGAAGCCACGGGACATTCTTTTGAGGACAGTGAGGTTCAGATCTTAGCCAGGGAAAAGAATTGGTTTGAGAGGGGAGTTAAAGAGGCTATTTTTGTCAAAAAAGAGAATCCTTCTCTGAACAGAAATGGTGGCGTAAGATATAATTTGCATCCCATCTACAATTCCATTATTAAGCCTAGATCAAACAAACAGGGAAACAATGGGGCTAGCCAGGTCAGGGCCAGAGGTGTGAAAAAGCAGGCGTGTAGGGATGAATAGGGATCGTTAAGCTAGACGCCAGAGAAACAAAAGACCGAAACCAATGAGATAGTTCCGGAAAGTAGTTAGCTAGGTAGCTCCTCCCTACAGCAAGATATAAGCAAGTGTCTTACCAGTATTCTTATTAGAGCTGACGAAGCCTCTCGGATGAGCGGCGAAACGTTTTCAACCAAACAAACTTGGTCCAGTTGACAAATTGAACTTCTCCTGTTATCATGGATTCTACCTGGACGACTGAGGGACTTTTCACGCATCTTTCAGACTATTGCAAATGAATTTTTGAATGCTCTTAATTATATGGATTTTACTCAACACGTCACGCAGCCGACTCACAACAGGGGGCACACTCTGGATCTGGTCATTACTTATGGCCTGACCACTAGGGTGCCCTCTGTTGCTGACCTGGCCGTGTCTGACCACTACTGTGTGTTTTTTAATATCACTGGTTATACAGCGGGAGACCTCTGTGGGGACTGTGAGGAAGCGCTGCCTGACCCCTGAAGCAGCAATCATTGAGGGATTTTAGAGAAAAATCCCTCAATGATTTTACCTGCCTCCGGTGATTTCATTATTGACGATTTCAACAGGAGACTGTGGTCAGCCCTGGATCTGGTTGCTACACTCAAAACCAAAAGCATTAAAACCAAATCAAAACCTCCATGGATGAATGAAGACTTGAGAAAATCCAAGAGCGAGTGCAAGAGGGCAGAACGCAGATGGAGAAAAAACAAAACAAACCACCAATTATTCATCAAACAACAACGATCACATAACAATGCCACAAGGAATGCAAGAAATCGTTACTTCTCCACAATCATCAACCACAAAAATAATCTCAACCATTGGAAACATTCTAAACCCAGATTCTAACGCGTTTTACTTGACACCCACTGACTCTCTGCGAGCATTTTGCTGACCACTTCACGGGAAAGATAAACACTATCCGATGTGATATTTTATCTTGTCAAAGCTCTGTTTCTAACACACCTGAGTGTTTGTCTCGACCAGAGAAAACTCTGGACAGTTTTGCCTTGGTTAATGCTGGGATGCTTCTCCTCAGTGAGGCCCACCACATGTCTCGTAGACCCACTCCCCATTCCATTTTTTTAAGTCATTTTATGGATCCTTTAGGGATGAACTTTTGGTCATGATGAATTGCTCTCTTCAGACAGGGGTCTTTCCCACTGCCTTCAAAGCGGCGGTGGTGAGGCCCCTGCTTTAGATTTTAACAACTACCGACCAGTGTCTAACTTACCATTTTTAAGCAAGATTTTAGAGAAACTTGTCTCTATCCAATTAAATGATTTTCTAGATGATCACAACACTTCACGTCTGGTTTTAGGGTGAACCACAACACCGAGACTGCCTTGGCAAAGATTTTAAATGACTTTAGAATAAATTGTGATTCTCAAAAGGTGACTGTTGGTTCTGCTGGAGCTGAGCGCTGCCTTTGACACAGTAGACCACACTATTCTTTTAACTCGCCTAAAACACCTCGGCCTCTCTGGTGCTGTTCACAAATGGTTCACGTCCTATCTCACAGACAGAACATTTTTGGTGAGTATGGACACATACTCCCAAGATCCATAAAATCACATGTGGTGTCCCCCAGGGTTCCATTTTAGGCCCTGTACTTTTCAACTTGTACATGCTCCCCCTTGGCGGCATCATCAGGAGACATGGAATCAACTTCCACAGCCATGCAGATGATACGCAGCTTTACATCTCCGTGTCTCCTGATTAGAGGTAAGATCTTAAGCCCGAGCCCGAGCCCGAACTGACCCGACCCGAATTTCGGGTCGGGTTCGGGCCTAAAATGTCAATCATTGCTTCGGGTCGGGCTCGGGCCGGGCTTCTCTCTCGCTGACTTTAAAAATAAATAAATATATGTTTATAAAAATGTATAATAAAACGATGTGTGGATACTAAACTAAGGAATACTTGTTTTAAAATAAATAATTTGGATAAAACAGAGAAGGCGCTGTAAGGTAATTGCTATTTAACTATTAAACAGGAGCCGCTCTTAATAATCTTCCCCTCCACAAGTCCGCATCTATTTTGACCTGGTATCCCCAATATGGAGGAGCAAGAAGTTAAGGATAAACTAAAGACAGGAGAACTGAAAAGACAAACACGCACCGGTAAGAGTGAGGTGTGGAAAAGCTTCAAATTGATTGTTGAAAATGCTACAGAAACTTGCGTTGGCTTCGCTGAATGTAGTCAATGTGGCGCTTTGCTTTCATACGAGAGCAAAAAGACTGGCACCTCGACGTTCCCTCTCCGCGCCTGCGCAGTTGCGCACTGCTCACACATTCTCAGCGCACAAGAAAACCTCTGCAGCGCAGGGATGAAAGAGTTCCGCTTTTTTTTCAGCCGCGGGGTCATCTGAATACGGGGGAATCGTCCAGTATTCAGAAACAAAAGTATGTGTCTCGTATTAAACTTCTACCGGTGTAAGCCACGAGCACGCGCAAGCCGCGAGCACGCGCAGCTCTTTCCGCGTGTAGCGGGGGGGGGGGGGGGGGGCATGTCGGATGTCGCGCACAGGAGTCCAAGGAGCGCTCAGGGAGTTAGTGTGTTTGCTCAGACACATAAAACATTAGGGGGAACATTGACCTCGACGCTGAGCAGGCATTTAAACAGCTGTACTAGCAAAATTGATGATCGTCAAACATCTATATTATCATTTGTTTCAAAAAAAAACGCCCCTCACAAATAAAATATGAAATTTCGGGTTTGCTTCGGGCTCGGGCCTGCAAATCAAGTTAATTGGTCGGGCTCGGGCCGGGTCGGGCTTTAAGACCCGCGGGCCGAGTCGGGTCGGGCTGGATTTTTTAGGCCCGATCTTACCTCTACTCCTGATGACACCAGGCTAATAGATGCTCTTTTTAACTGCATTCTAGATATCAAATCATGGATGGCTAGAAACTTTCTCCAGCTTAACCAGGACAAAACTGAGGTTTTAGTCATCGGTCCTGAGGCCCAGAGAGAGAAACTTTTATCAAAACTACAAGCACAGTCTTTTAATCCATCTCCAAGTGAAAAACTTGGGCGTCATTTTTGACTCTGAGCTGACTTTTATCCCACACATCAAGAACATCACAAAAATAGGTTTCTATCACCTAAAAAACATAGCCAGAGTCCGCCCTATTCTCTCTCAGGCCAATACGGAGACACTGATGCTTTTGTCACCAGCCGTATAGACTACTGTAATGCCCTGCTCTCTGGTCTTCCCATAAAAAGTACTCAACAAAAATATAAACGCAACACTTTTGTTTCTGCTCCCATTTTTCATGAGATGGACTTAAAGATCTAAAATTAATTCCAGATACACAATATTACCATTTCTCTCAAACATTGTTCACAAATCTGTCTAAATGTGTGATAGTGAGCACTTCTGCTTTGCTGAGATAATCCATTCCACCTCACAGGTGTGCCACATCAAGATGCTGATCCGACATTATGATTAGGGCACAGGTGTACCTTATACTGCCCACAATAAAAGGCCACCCTGAAATGTGCAGTTTTGTCTCACAGCAAAATGCCACAGATGTCACAAGCATTGAGGGAGAGTGCAATTGGCATGCTGACAGCAGGAATGTCAACCAGATCTGTTGCTCGTGCATTGAATGTTCATTTCTCCACCATAAGCCGTCTCCAAAGGCGTTTCAGAGAATATGGCAGTACATCCAACCGGCTTCACAACCGCAGACCACGTGTAACCACACCAGCCCAGGACCTCCACATCCAGCAGGTTCACCTCCAAGATCGTCTGAGACCAGCCACTCGGACAGCTGCTGAAACAATTGGTTTGCATAACCAAACAATTTCTGCACAAACTGTCAGAAACCGTCTCAGGGAAGCTCAACTGCATGCTCGTCATCCTCATCGGGGTCTTAACCTGACTCCAGATCGTCGCCGTAACAGACTTGAGTGGGCAAATGCTCACATTCGATGGCGTCTGGCATGTTGGAGAGGTGTTCTCTTCACGGATGAATCTCGGTTTACATTGTTCAGGGCAGATGGCAGACAGCGTGTGTGGCGTCGTGTGGGTGAACCCTTTGCTGATGTCAATGTTGTGGATCGAGTGGCCCATGGTGATGGTGGGGTTATGGTATGGGCAGGCATCTGTTATGGACGAAGAACACAGGTGCATTTTATTGATGGCATTTTGAATGCACAGAGATACCGTGATGAGATCCTGAGGCCCATTGTTGTGCCATACATCCATGAACATCACCTCATGTTTCAACAAGATAATGCACGGCCCCATGTTGCAAGGATCTGTACACAATTCTTGGAAGCTGAAAATGTCCCAGTTCTTGCATGGCCAGCATACTCACCGGACATGTCACCCATTGAGCATGTTTGGGATGTGCTTGACCGGCGTATACGACAGTGTGTACCAGCTCCCACTAATATCCAGCAACTTCGCACAACCATTGAAGAGGAGTGGACCAACATTCCACAGGCCACAATTGACAATCTGATAAACTCTATGCGAAGAAGATGTGTTGCACTGCATGACGCAAATGGTGGTCACACCAGATACTGACTGGTTCTGAGTCCCCAGACCCCCAATAAAGCAAAAAAAAAAAAAAATGCACATTTCAGGGTGGCCTTTTATTGTGGGCAGTCTAAGGCACACCTGTGCACTAATCATGATGTCAGATCAGCATCTTGATGTGGCACACCTGTGAGGTGGGATGGATTATCTCAGCAAAGCAGAAGTGCTCACTATCACACATTTAGACAGATTTGTGAACAAAGTTTTAGAGAAATGGTAATATTGTGTATCTGGAATGAATTTTAGATCTTTAAGTCCATCTCATGAAAAATGGGAGCAAAAACAAAAGTGTTGCGTTTATATTTTTGATGAGTGTATTTCAGGTTTGCAATTATTACAAAATTCAGCAGCACGTGTCCTGACTAGGACCAGAGGGTGGGATCACATTACACTGGTCTTAAAATCTGCATTGGCTCCCTGTCAGTTTCAGGATAGGTTTTTTTTTTTTACAGATTTTTAAATGTCTTAATGGTCTTGGGCCTTCTTATCTTTCAGAACTGCTTTCCCCTTACGAACCTTCACGGGCCCTGCGCTCCTCCGGCAAAATCCTCCAGCTTAGGGCCTGACTAAACCTAAACAACAAAATCATGGGGATGGTCCCCGGGTCAAATATAGAAACAACTCCTGTGTGAGAATAAAAGTCAATCTTCTAATCCTTAACCAGTGTAAGGTGCTTGGTGCTTCAATTTTGTATGAAAAGCGCTTTATAAATATTGTTTGATAAAAACAAGAAAGTCTGCTTTCGCCAGGCTTTTCATAAACCGCTCAGCTCAGGAGGACACGGTGTTCCAAGTGGCAGTGGCTCAGATCGGCGTTCGGGACAAATCTGAATTGGTGGATTTTTCAGGGATTTTTTCGGATTCCAGACGACCTCTTTAAGATAAGATAAGATAAGATAAGCCTTTATTGATCTCACACAGGAGAAATTTACTCGCTACAGTAGCTCCAGGACATTTGGACAAGAGGGAAAAAGTGCATGCAGGCAGGGAGGGGATAAAGTAAGTAATAAATAATACAAATAGTAATACGTAATAATAATAATAATGGAGAATAGTGATAATGATAATAGTAACAACAAGCATCAACATGAAAAGGAGGATATTGCACGTCTGGCCTATATGTTAGAATTATACAGTCTGATGGTGGTGGGGATGAAGGATCTGCAGTAGCGCTCCTTCTTGCACTGGGGGTGTCTTAGTCGGCTGCTGAAGGAGCTGCTCAGCTCCTCTACAGTCCGGTGCAGAGGGTGAGAGGTGTCGTCCTTAATGGACATGAATTTGGCCAGTACCCTCCTCTCAGCCACCTCCTCTACAGAGTCCAGAGGACAGCCCAGGACAGAGCTGGCCCTCCTGACCAGCTTATTCAGTCTTTTTCTGTCCCGTTCTGTGCTGCTCGGGGCCCAGCAGACAACAGCGTAGAGGAGAGCAGAGGCCACCACAGAGTCATAAAAAGTCTTGAGCAGAGGCCTGCTCACTCCAAAGGACCTCAGTCTCCTCAGGAGGTGGAGGCGACTTTGGCCCTATATCAGCGCCATGAGCGGTCAGATCCACTCACCCACAGTTTGGCAAGTATGATTCCAGCTCCCACAGATCAATGCTGCTGTTGTGTCCTTAACCAACTTCACCCCCAGTGTCTGCGTACACTGGTGTGTGAATGGTTCCTTGTTGTAAAGCGCTTTGAGTGGCTTGAATGTGGAAAAGTGCTATTTAAAGATGTTACCATTTACCATTATGTTGTTTTAAAATGAATTTGATCTTGTTTCTTTGCATTGTTTGAGGTCTGAAAACATGGATCTTTTGTTATTTTGACCGTTTGTCATTTTCTGCAAATAAATGCCCTAAATGATATTTTTATTTGGAATTGGGGGAAAAGTTGTCAGTAGTTTATAGAACAAACAAAAATGTTCCTTTTGCCCAAACACATACCTATAAGGAGTAAAATCAGAAAAACGGATCATTTTGCAGTGGTGTTATTTTTTTCCAGAGCTGTATCTTGGGTCTTTAAAATGTTTGTTTTAACCCACTCTACATGATCCTGGTGTTTTTATTTTGCCATTTTGTCAATAAATAAATTCCTATTCCTAATATGAAACTTTCCTCCAAATAAGAATATCGTTTAGAGCATTTATTTGCAGAAAATGACAAATGGTCAAAATAAAAGATCCATGTTTTCAGACCTTAAACAATGCAAAGAAACGAGATCAAATTCATTTTAAAACAACATAATACTAATGTTTCTACTTAAGAGTTCAGAAATCAATATTTGGTGCAATAACACTGTGGGTGACGTCACACTCCTGTAATCTTCTCTACACAGGGATTATACTGTCTAGTCCTTTTTTCACAGCTATGACTGGATCACACGACATACACATTATGTTTGCGACAAAGACAAGGAATTAGTTACAAAAAATATTCATGGATTTCAGTTTTTGCTTCATTCTGAGGACTTTTTTCTATTCAAAATACATAATATTGTTTGTTTTAAATTGTTAAATCACTGTGGCAATCGTCCTAGATTCTCAACATTCTAAAACCCACTGTGGCGGGATTCTTGATGAACTCAGGCTTAGTCGAGATAAGCGTTTTAAAGGTGATTTATTGTGCTCCTGTGGATAAAACTCTTTCGACCTCGTGGAAGAAGTTCAAGAGACTGAGATGGTTCAGTATAGGCACTTTTAATGTTCAATCAGCAGAGCGTACAGGTATGATCAGTTCTGATTTCTACAAGTGTATCTCTGCCGTCTCCGTCACAGAACTGGAATGTGGTCAATTTAACAGACAGAATAGTTGATCATTAGCTCATTATTAGGACTATTAATTATTGGACTTCAGCAGACAACGTCTCGTTGGAACAAACATGGTAATATAACATGGGCAAGGTCTAGTTTAAGCAAACAGCACGTCTCTAGCTTTAGTCTGAATCAGCAGTCAAATCACTCATAGAAGTCATAAAACACATTGTATTAGTGACTAATGATTGATGACATATGACAGGAATATTTCCCCACACTCCCACAGTGCAAAAAAAGGTGTCAAATGTGTGTGGACAAACATTTACAGTGCTGGAGTGACTAATTACACACACACACACATACACACACACACACACACACACAAAAGCTGATTTACACCATTCCACTATTAAATGGCCAACATTTCTGGTGCCAACAGGTGAGCACAGACCATAGCTTTCATGCCACGTCAGTGAATCATATACAACACTCTAAATAGACTGAATATATGAATAATTGCCCAGGCCAATTACTCCTGGCTCACATGACCACCAGAACCCGCGAAACTAGCGGATTTAAACTCCCGGTGTGGAAGTGTTCGGTTTTGCCAGAACGCAGCACGGGAAGAGGAGAACGCGGCAGCAATAAGCAAATTATCGTTTTTTTAGTGCGGTCAGGATGGCAAAACTGCCGCTTCCCTAGATGTGACAGGGCACGCTGGAGAGGTTATGAGAATTAGTATTTCAGGGCTCTCAAGGGGGTGCGAGTGAACAATTTTTCCCGAGGAGGGGGGGGGCACTTGAATTGCGTGAGAAATGCCGTGTGAGCGCGTGAACACGTCGAATTGCGTGTTGAGAGCCCTGTATGTCTAAAGAGCAAACTTAAACTACAAAGCAACTAATGAGAGTTATATAAACGGAGACACCGGGACCGGAGTCGATGCGTCTCAGAGGAGACGTGGCACCGGGACTGAGGCTCAGGACGTGCCCGGGGGACGGCGCGTCTGTTCCGGCCTCCGCTCGGACCGTGCGCCAGGAGCAGGGTGAGTTTTTTTCGCTGAAAACGCGCGGAGCCTGCATAAACTAAGCCACACAGACCGATTTTCTGGGCACAAAAAAACAAAAACAAAAAAAAAAAGAAATCAGCGTGAGAAATGCCATGTGTGGCGTGTGAACACATCGAATTGCGTGTGTCACACTCTCAGTGCGTGAGACTTGAGAGCCCTGGTATTTGGTGGATAATGGATGAGGGTTTGCCGCGCGGAGTGCAACAGATAAGGAAACGGGCGCGCATGTATGTCTTACGTGCTCTCCCCCAGGAACAACGCTCTTAGGGACGGACCTGCTCCGTCACACCCATGGACTGCAATTACATTAATTTCAGTAAAAAAAAAAGTAGTATAACAACTAAGAAACTTTTGTTACACTGTCTCAGATTACTAGTAAGTGAAATGATCAAATTTACTGACCCAATTTTATTGACCCTTTTTGTTGTGCTGGGATATTTTTAATTAGTGAGGCTGCTTCCCCACAGATCTGACCTGTCGCTTTGCCTGGCAGTGTCACCTGCTTGTCTCCATGGAGAGAGATACATTTACTATATTGTAGAAAATTCCAGGCAAAACATGAATGATTCTGACAGAGAGACTAAGTTAAAGTGAAACTGAACCTCTAAACTCCGCCCACAACCACATCGCAAAACAGAGCTGCTACAGTGACCTGACAAAGTTACAGAATGCACGTATTTAGTATTAATATTTGTAATATTTAGTAGCAATAAACCACCCTTCAGAATAAAAGCAAACGGTTCAAACTCGATTATGATACTATAGAATTAACATGACTTAGTACAGATGCTGATACCACAATGATAAAGAAACAGAATGTCATCGTACTCTCATTTTCTATTCCCATGTGTCCATATCTGTGTAATCCTCAGTGGTCCAGAAGGTTCCATAGTGTCCATAGGCATATACTAGTGTGTGTGCTCTTATACAGCTCAAGATCATTCTAAGGATATTCAGGAAAGTTCATTTCTGTTCTGTGAACATGACTTTTAGTTTTGAAACCTAAATGAGTTTCCTCCGCAGAGTGGCTGGGCGCTCCCTTAGAGATAGGGTGAGGAGCTCGAAGTAGAGAAGCAGCTGAGGTGGCTCGGGCGTCTGTTCCGGACACCTCCCTCAGGAGGTGTTCCGGGCATGTCCCACCGGGAGGAGGCCCCGGGAAAGACCCAGGACACGCTGGAAGGACTATGTCTCTCGGCTGGCCTGGGAACGCCTTGGGGTCCCCCCGGAGGAGCTGGAGGAAGTGTCCGGGGTGAAGGAAGTCTGGTAGTCCCTGCTTAGACTGTTGCCCCCGTGACACAGCCCTGGATAAGTGGAAGAAAATGGATGGATACTAATCGAGACTAAACGCATTTCAGCCGCTTGTATCCACGATCTCATCCTTTCGGTCATTACCATAGGTGAGGGGAGGAACGTAGATTGATGGTAAATAGAGCTTTGCTTTTTGGCTCAGCTCCCTCTTCACCACAACAATCCAGTACAGCGATCGCATCATTGCCGGCCACATCATTACTGCAACGTGTGAGTGTGAAGCGGCTGGGATGAGGATCTGCTCCTTCAAATCTGAGGCTATGGTTTTCGACCGGGAAAAAAAAAAGGTGGCTTGCCCCCTTCGGGTGGGTGGAGAGTCTCTGCCTCAAGTGGAGGAGTTCAAGTATCTCGGTATCGATTAGTATTTAATTTAATACTTTTAACCCTTATCTGTACTAGGATAAAAAAAAAATAAAAAATATTGTACAACTACATGAAAAAATTCATTATAAACTGAATAAATTGCGCATAAGTACATTACGAGTATATTACAAGTCGGCAACATAAGAAAATCTTTTTCTGATAGAAAGAACCATGACGTCAAACTTGGTGCATCAGCTGTGGCTTAGGGGAAGCTGATCATCGCCTGTCGTTCCTCCTTTGAAATCCCATGTTTATATAATTTCAATGGACGAAAGTACATTGTCATTCCATTTCCTGTATTTTCGATGTTTCCATCTCGCTTCCATTCCATGTTCCTTACGCATTCACACATTTCAAGGTTTGTTGCTTCTGGCGGAGACACCTAAACTATCAAAACATTTCCAATCCAGGCACAACACGAGAATTTTGTTTGTGTACAGGCGTAGACCGCGCCAAGACACCGTGTAGTTCAGAAAAAAACATGAGGAATGGAAGGGTGCTACGATGCCAACACGGTTTGACCTGGAGTATTGGAGCTCCCCACGCAGTAACAAAAAGAGGAGTAGCAGGCTGAACTCAGGCAAGCTTTTATCTCTGTGGTGTTTGTTTGTTTTTTTCACTACTATCCTCTTCGGGAGCCGAGCACAAACATAGTATGTAATAAATGTGGAGGCTAGTACACGGTACGTACTAAGGAGAGGGTTGTTTCTGTACATGTTTGTAAAGGATTTTAAAAAGGTTTGAGTGCACTTTTTCTTCTTCTTTTAATGGCAATAAGGTTGTCAAAAGTTTTAATCGAGCTAAGGTAGTTAGAAGAATCAAATCAGATGTTAATCAATATCTAAAACCAGAATTGAGCAATCATTTGAGCAGGTGTCAATACTGAAAAAGTCATTCACGGCATAGAAATGAACTTTTCCTGAATAGTTTTAGAATGATCTGTATCTGAACAAGTATAACAACACATAGACTAAAGTATCTGATTGACTAATGTGCACCCATGGACCAAGATGGAGCCTACCTGGACCACTGACGGAGTACACAGGCAATATAAAAGAAATACCATTTTTTAAATGTTGAATGTGTAATAGTGCAGTATATTATTCCAAAAAAAAAAAAAAAAAAGTTTACTGCACACTCGCTTGACTTTACTCTTATTCCTTTATCGGGCTCAGTGAACAACGCGTTTCGCTTCTACAGCATCATCAGGTTCGCCCGAGTAGTGCCAGGTGTGACTAAATACCATCCGGTCACATGTTCCTTCACTCCAGTCATATTTTTTTAAATATATATATATATTTAAATATATATATATATATATATATATATATATATATATATATATATATATATATATATATGTATGTATATATATATGTATATATATATATATATGTATGTATATATATATGTATATATATATATATATACACACACACACACATACACACACACACCCACACACAGTAGTTGAAAAACAGACATAACATTCAGTGTACATAATATAGAAAAAAAAGTATTATATTGTCTTCATACTTATTGCGATACCACCATTTTTTATTTTTATTTTTGAGTATCAAATCTATTCCTTAGTATCAGAATCAAGTATATATTAATAAACATTTATTAAAACAAAATAGCTGTTTAATGCTATGCTGTGGAACATTCCAGTCCCCCCTCAAAATGTTATAATTAACTACCTAAATTATATTAATATAACTGCTCTGGCTTATAAGCATTTTCAAAAACAAAGTGACAACCTGAACCAGAGATTATTGGTCATTAGATGCTAAAAACAGACATGTTTTCACAATGGAAATGACAGCTGAAAATGCAAAATGCAGATCTTTGTAAAAAGTAAAACTGTGGTAGGGAAATGGGGCTCCTTCAGTGGCAAGTTTGGAAAATTTGTACCAATATTTAGACTTTAGTGTCAAAGCGATTGAAAACAAAAATGTCAAAACCGTTGGAAAGGAAGAAACTCACAAATAGGCTGCAATCTTTCAAACAATAAAATATTCATTTTTCTTTTTAATTCTACATAAAAACATCCAACTGTGTAGATGTAATTTTGTACATTCTGAATTCAGATTCTGGTATTCATTTATCAGTAGGGATGTAACAGGAACCGAAATATCGTGATATGATATTGTCAAAGGTCTCGCAATAATACTGTGGGTCATTGCAATATATCGAATTACAAGTCTCTTTGCGTAAATTCATTGTTATGGTGCAGCATTAACTAAAAAAAGAGAGAACTACATATCCCATGATGCTTTACTTTGTTTGAAATAACTGTTATTAAGCACTTTTCAATGTTAGTTATTTCTGCGAGATGCATATCATGTAAAATATTGTTCAGGGCCTCTGTAAACCTCTGTACCGTGGTGCGTTCAGGGCCCTGTGTAAACCTCTGTACCATGGTGCGTTCAGGGCCTCTGTAAACCTCTGTACCGTGGTGCGTTCAAGGCCTCTGTAAACCTCTGTACCGTGGTGCGTTCAGGGCCTCTGTAAACCTCTGTACCGTGGTGCATTCAGGGCCCTGTGTAAACCTCTGTACCATGGTGCGTTCAGGGCCTCTGTAAACCTCTGTACCGTGGTGCATTCAGGGCCCTGTGTAAACCTCTGTACCGTGGTGCGTTCAGGGCCTCTGTAAACCTCTGTACCGTGGTGCGTTCAGGGCCTCTGTAAACCTCTGTACCGTGGTGCGTTCAGGGCCTCTGTAAACCTCTGTACCGTGGTGCGTTCAGGGCCCTGTGTAAACCTCTGTACCGTGGTGCGTTCAGGGCTTCTGTAAACCTCTGTACCGTGGTGCGTTCAGGGCCTCTGTAAACCTCTGTACCGTGGTGCGTTCAGGGCCTCTGTAAACCTCTGTACCGTGGTGCGTTCAGGGCCTCTGTAAACCTCTGTACCGTGGTGCGTTCAGGGCCTCTGTAAACCTCTGTACCGTGGTGCGTTCAGGGCCTCTGTAAACCTCTGTACCGTGGTGCGTTCAGGGCCCTGTGTAAACCTCTGTACCGTGGTGCGTTCAGGGCTTCTGTAAACCTCTGTACCGTGGTGCGTTCAGGGCCTCTGTAAACCTCTGTACCGTGGTGCGTTCAGGGCCTCTGTAAACCTCTGTACCGTGGTGCGTTCAGGGCCCTGTGTAAACCTCTGTACCGTGGTGCATTCAGGGCCCTGTGTAAACCTCTGTACCATGGTGCGTTCAGGGCCTCTGTAAACCTCTGTACCGTGGTGCGTTCAGGGCCTCTGTAAACCTCTGTACCGTGGTGTGTTCAGGGCCTCTGTAAACCTCTGTACCGTGGTGTGTTCAGGGCCTCTGTAAACCTCTGTACCGTGGTGCGTTCAGGGCCCTGTGTAAACCTCTGTACCGTGGTGCGTTCAGGGCTTCTGTAAACCTCTGTACCGTGGTGCGTTCAGGGCCTCTGTAAACCTCTGTACCGTGGTGCGTTCAGGGCCTCTGTAAACCTCTGTACCGTGGTGCGTTCAGGGCCCTGTGTAAACCTCTGTACCGTGGTGCATTCAGGGCCCTGTGTAAACCTCTGTACCATGGTGCGTTCAGGGCCTCTGTAAACCTCTGTACCGTGGTGCGTTCAGGGCCTCTGTAAACCTCTGTACCGTGGTGTGTTCAGGGCCCTGTGTAAACCTCTGTACCGTGGTGCGTTCAGGGCCCTGTGTAAACCTCTGTACCGTGGTGTGTTCAGGGCCTCTGTAAACCTCTGTACCGTGGTGCGTTCAGGGCCCTGTGTAAACCTCTGTACCGTGGTGCGTTCAGGGCCTCTGTAAACCTCTGTACCGTGGTGTGTTCAGGGCCTCTGTAAACCTCTGTAAACCTCTGTACCGTGGTGCGTTCAGGGCCTCTGTAAACCTCTGTAAACCTCTGTACCGTGGTGCGTTCAGGGCCTCTGTAAACCTCTGTAAACCTCTGTACTGTGGTACGTTCAAGGCCCTCTGTAAACCTCTGTAAAGTGCTCCAGTGTGTTTTTAAAGTCCACACACCTGCACTAGAATCATACGGATGATTTGAGCTCAGGGATTTCCAGTCTCTACTGAACGGAAAGGTAAAAATAATGTAGTTCATTTGAAAAGAACAAGGTGGAATGGAGCATTTTCAGTTTTGGAGACTAATAATAAAGGATTACTCAAAACACAACTCCAGGTATATTTTTGAGGAGGTAACGACATTCTATCATTGCTTCAAACTCACAAGAATCCACTTTGCATAATATAGAACCTTTAACATCCTCTCTATCCTCTTATATACACATCTCCAAAGAAAATGTTTAAGATGCATCATTAATCTTAGTTTTTATCACTTTCTAGCAGCTCAGACTTGTAATGTTTTCCTCTCCTCGATCTGTTTGTGCGCAGCGTGAGCCTGAGTCGTCTGCTATAATATTTACACAAATGCCTTCTGCTCATCCACTCTGTTTGGGCTAAATGAAACCACTCCAGCTCCAACAGGGTAGAAAAACAAAGGCGGGTAATACTGGGTGGTTACATTTACGTGATTTACCTTTTTAAAGAGGGGGTATTTCACTTCTATGGGGTATTAACTGCATCACCGCGTTACCTTTAATTGTTTTGAAAATGACACTTTCTACAGTTACTCTTACATGGGTAGCACATTTTTGGATCACTACTTTGCATTTCTACTACTTATATTTTCCGCTACTTCCATCCATCCACCCATTTTCTTTCGCTTATTCAAGGCCAAGTCGCGGGGGCAACAGTCTAAGCAGGGACTCTCAAACTTCCTTCACACCGGACACTTCCTCCAGCTCCTCCCGGGGGACCCCAAGGCGTTCCCAGCCCAGCCGGGAGACATAGTCCCTCCAGTGTGTCCTGGGTCTTCCACGGGGCCTCCTCCTGGTGGGACATGCCCGGAACACCTCCCGAGGGAGGCGTCCAGGAGGCGTCCGGAACAGACGCCCGAGCCACCTCAGCTGCTCTTCTCAACGTGGAGGAGCAGCAGCTCTACTCCAAGCTCCTCACCCTATCTCTAAGGGAGCGCCCAGCCACTCTACGGAGGAAACTCGTTTCGGCCGCTTGTATCCGCGATCTCGTCCTTTCGGTCATTACCCAGAGCTCATGACCATAGGTGAGGGGAGGAACGTAGATTGTCGGTAAAGTGAGCGTTTTGCCTTTTGGCCCAGCTCCCTCTTCACCACAACAGTCCGGTACAGCAACCGCATCACTGCCGATCCGCCTGTCAATCTCACGCTCACTCGTGAACAAGACCCCGAGATACTCGAACTCCTCCACTTGAAGCAAGGACTCTCCACCCACCCGGAGAGGGCAAGCCGCCTTTTTCCGGTCGAGAACCATGGCCTCGGAGTGGCTGGGAGCACCCTTAGAGATAGGGTGAGGAGCTCAGTCACACGGGAGGGGCTCGGAGTAGACCCGCTGCTCCTCCACGTCGAGAGGAGCAGCTGACATGGCTCGGGCATCTGTTCCGGACGCTTCCCTCGGGAGGTGTTTGGGAGGAGGCCCCGGGGAAGACCCAGGACACGCTGGAGGGACTATGTCTCCCGGCTGGCCTGGGAACGCCTTGGGGTGCCCCCGGGAGGAGCTGGAGGAAGTGTCTGGCATGAAGGTGGTCTGGGCGTCCCTGCTTAGACTGTTTGTTGCCCCCGCGACCTGGCCCTGGATAAGAGGAAGAAAATGGATGGATGGATGTTTAACACACAAACCCTGCATGTCACAAAATGCTGTTCCACCTTGTGATGTCATTTGGTAATACAGGAAGTGCTTTGATGTGTTTTTAAACTCCATAAACCTTCATTAGAAACATTTGGATAATTTCAGCTGGAAGTGCCAATTTCTACTGAAGTAAAGGTAAAAGGCTGCATGTTATTTACATGTTCACGACATCACAAGGTGGAACTGAGCATTTTGAGCTTTGGAGACTATTAATAAAGGATTGCTCAAACATGTGAGGTATGTTTTTGATGTCGTAACAGCACTGTAGCGTGACTAAAGCTCAGAGAAGTAAATTTTGTGTCATATAGGGCCTTTAAGAAAAAAAATGGACTACTCTTCTCACCTATTTTGAGTCTTTAAGCATGTATATCTTCATCATCTTTTCTTGCATCTTCCATTTTGTACTGGCCGAATTTGAATTTCAAAAAATGGTCGTCGGTAGGAGCTCGGCCATCAGACTTTTTAGTTGGTCTAAAAAGATCCACACTTCAAAGCGCGACGTGTATCTGGGCCCGGTTTTGCCTCAGCCCGATTGAAGTCCACAGGGTCAGATGGTCAGGGACATAATGAGTCCAATCACACTTCAAAGAGGACGAACTCATTTGGCCGCGCCAGGTTTCTCTGCATAATACTCCCTACGTCCAGACATATTGAAGTAGTGCTGCTTTGAGGTCTGGATCCTGTTTTCTTCAAAATAAATCTTGACCACTACAGATATGTTGTATAAGCAGCTCTTGAGGTTTAAATAAGTCTGTGGTGTGCTGTCTGCGCTTAAAGGGATAGTGCGTTATTATTTTTTTTTGGATGTGAATCTGTATGGCGTCCCCTTTAACAGTGTCATCCATCAACACTGACTTACCGATGACAGTGTCATCTGGGCCCAGTGCTGCTCCAGTTCTCTAGCTCGCGAACACACCGTACTTTTTGTACTATAAGCCACACCAACCAATTAAAAAAAACAAACATCAGATTTGTACATATATAAGCCGCACCTGACTATAAGCCGCAGGTGTCCACATTGCTACTTGAGATATTTACACAGAAAGATGGTACACAAAAGGATTTTTTTTTTAATTGTAATTGCTTTTTTCGAACAGCGCCTACGGCAGTAACACGGCAGAAACACGGCAGTAAAACAACTGTAAAATGGCCAGCCTGTAGCCTCTGGAAGCCTTAAAATAAAGTTTCAAGTTTAACTTTAAGGGTAAACCCCCTGAACTCAAGCTTACGAAACTGTTGATACCTGTAGATTTTAAGTAGCTAAAACAAGGCTTCATTAATTCACTCACTTATTTGATTAGGTCTTGATAAAGAATTAATCCATACATAAATAATTCACGGATTTACACCCAGATTGTGGCCGCGATGACCCTAAAGCCCCGCACCCCCCCTTACCTGGCAGATGTGCCCGAGTTTCTGCGCAGGATCCCGGCACTCCCTTCCAGAAGACGCCGACGCCGCGGGGTGCGCAGCGGGCGGCTCGTCAAGCTGAAAGCTGTGCTAGCGCTTTGCCCTGAACTATTGAGCTCTCCTCAAAAAATCCCGACGGATCTGAGAGCCTGCTTTTATCGTTTCGCCTCCAGACGTAACCTGGCTCCTCTGGGTGCGTCGCTGATCCTTTGTGGCGAACATGGAACGGAGATGACCGTTTGCTCCACGGTGCGTCCTCACCGGCTTTGGCTTTGGCGTCGAGGCCCGCGCGGTGCTAGCCTCGGGAACCTGAAGCAGCTAACTCGAGCTGCCCCGGCGCTGGAGGTTTCTCCACCTTTAAAATGCGGCCTTTTTAACGCCAGATCCGTGGCGAATAAGACTTTCATTCTCCAGGATTACATCGTCACGCATCATCTGGATATGTTATTTCTCACGGAAACCTGGATTAAACCCGGTGAGTCCAGTGCGTTTTCTGAACTTGCTCCTCCCTGCTGCACGTTCATCAATGTCCCTAGAACATCTGGTCGTGGTGGAGGTCTTGCAACTATTTTAAAAAATCGCCTGTGTTTTAAGCCGCTGTCTGAGTTGCGCTTCTCTTCATTTGAGCTAAGCTGCTTTACACTACAGGCAAGGAATCCTGTGCTGTGCGCGGTGATCTACCGCGCCCCTAAGTATAACAGAAACTTTCTTAAGGATTTCTCGGATTTTATTGCTTCTGTTTTAACGGACTACGACAGACTTTTAATTGTTGGTGATTTTAACTTGCCTATTTATTGCCCTTCAAAGCCCCTTGTGAAGGAGTTTTTAGAATTACTTGATGGTTTTAATTTGGAACAGCATGTGACTGGTGCTACGCACTCACATGGTAATACACTGGATCTTGTTTTATCTTACAACTTGCACATCGACAATCTATCCATATGTGACGCAGTTGTCTCTGACCACAGTTTGATTGTGTTTAACTGCACTCTAAATGACTCCGTGAGTGCGCCACAGCCTGCGCGCTTCTGCCGCTCCTTCAAGCATGACACAGCAGCTCAGTTTTCGTCTGTGTTTTCCACATTGAACAATGATAGCGCCCCTGCAACACTGGACACTGAGGAATTAATGAACACTTTTAAAGTTACGTCGTGCCAGGCTCTGGACAGTGTGGCTCCGCGCAAAGCCGTGCGCCCTAGAGCCAAACTCGAACCCTGGCTGAATGACATTACGCGCGAAGCTAGGCGCGTGTGTAGGAGAGCGGAGCGCAAATGGAAACAAGACGGGCTCCATGTTTCCTATCAAATTCTTCAGGACAGCTGGCACAATTATCAGAAAGTTGTAAAATGTGAGAAAACTAAATATCTTTCTGACCTGGTGTCAAGAAACTTAAAAAATCCTAGAGCTCTTTTTAAAACCATTGGGGATGTTCTTAACCCCATCCAGTCCACTGCTGTAGAATCCTCATCTGAGGTCTGTGAAAAATTTCTTAATTTTTTCATTGGAAAAGTTGCTCACATTAGGGCTAATATTGTGACTACATCTGTTCACCTATGTTCAAACAAAGTTTGCTCTAATACACTACTGCACTTTGAGCCTGTATCCATGGACTGTATTTCGAATGTGGTCAGTAAGCTTAAGCCTTCTTCCTGCCCAACTGACCCTATCCCGTCACATCTTTATAAGGAAGCTTGGACAACTGTTGGCTGCAGTGTTTTAAAAATTGTTAACAGCAGCCTTGTTTCTGGTGTTGTGCCCACATTCTGTAAAGAAGCTGTGGTTGTTCCCCTCTTAAAAAAACCCAGTCTTGACACGTCCGTAGTCGCCAATTATAGACCCATCTCCAAGCTTCCTTTTGTGGCCAAAATTCTGGAGAAATGTGTCCTCCTGCAGCTCCAGTCTTTTCTAGAAGCACATGGCACTTTTGACATCTTCCAATCAGGCTATAAGGCATTACACAGCACAGAGTCTGCACTTTTAAAGGTTTTTAATGACCTGTTTTTAGTGACTGATTCTGGTGACTCTGCCATTTTAGTGCTTTTAGACTTGACTGCTGCCTTTGACACAGTGGACCATGCAACTCTTTTAAATCGGTTGGATAACTGTGTTGGTGTCAGGGGGACTGCACTTGAGTGGTTCAGGTCCTTCCTCAGTGGGAGATGTTGCTCAGTCAGACTGGGGGACTCCACCTCGTCCACTGCTCCTCTTAACTGTGGAGTCCCCCAGGGTTCCATTCTCGCGCCTATTCTGTTCGCTTTGTACCTTCTCCCACTGAGTGAAATTTTTAAAAAAACACAATATTCAATATCACTTTTATGCAGATGACTGCCAAATTTACCTGCCACTCAAAAAATGCTCTTCCGGTCCCCTGACACCTCTCCTTGCTTGTCTGAGTGACGTCAAGGCTTGGCTGGCCCACAATTTCTTAAGTCTCAGTGAGGGTAAAACTGAAGTTGTGTTGTTTGGTAAAATTGACCCCCTCTTGGACTTGGGCCCACTTAAACAACAAGTCAAATCTTCTGTTACCAACCTTGGCGTCACTATTGACAATGATTTTAAGCTTGATAAGCACGTGAATGCGGTCGTCAAATCTGGCTTTTATCATTTAAGGCTTTTATCCAAAATCAAATCCTTTTTATCTTTTAAATCTTTCGAACAAGTCGTGCACGCTTTTATCTCTTCTCGTTTAGACTACTGTAATGCACTTTTCTCTGGCATTAGCCACCACACACTTTCTCGTCTACAGCTAGTCCAAAACTCCGCTGCGCGCCTTTTAAACGGTACCAAAAAACGAGAGCACATAACTCCGATTTTAGCATCTTTGCACTGGCTCCCCGTTCGTTTTAGAGTTGATTTTAAAATTTTATTGTTTGTTTTTAAAGCTTTGAATGGACTGGCCCCGGATTACATCTCGGACCTCATCCAGATTTACACCCCCGCCCGCGCTCTGAGGTCCGAGGGCCAGCTCCAACTCGTGGTTCCTAAGACGAGACTTAAAACCAGAGGAGACAGAGCCTTTTCTGTGGCTGGACCAAAGCTGTGGAACGCTCTGCCTCCTCACATCAAAACAGCTCCCACTGTGGAGTGTTTTAAGTCTCGTCTTAAGACCCACTTTTATTCTCTGGCTTTTAATCCCGCATGAGTTGTGTGGTCCTCTGTGTTTTTATTGTTTTTAGTTATTTTATTATTATCACTTTATTTATTGCTTTTTTAGTAATGTTTTTATAATTGCTTTTGTTTTTAGTGATTGTATTATTAGCACTTTATTTATTGCTATTTTAGTAATGTTATTATTAAGTTCTATTAATTTTATGTGCAGCACTTTGGAAACTGTCTCTGTTTATAAAATGTGCTATAGAAATAAAGTTGGATTGGATTGGATTCATAATAATTCATAGCATTTATATAGCGCCTTTCATGACACCCAAAGCGCTTTACAGTTCATTGTTCATTCACTCCACACTTGGTGGTGGTAAGCTACTTTCTGTAGCTACAGCTGCCCTGGGGCAGACTGACAGAAAGCGAGGCTGCCAATCTGCGCCATCAGCCCATCCGACCACCTCCAACACTCACGCACACTCCACTTTCATCCTAGGCAATGTGGGTGACGTGTCTTGCCTAAGGACACAATGACAGTTTTTGCAACTGGCGCCCCCCTGTGGCACCTGGAATTCCCAGTGTCTCCCATCCAAGTACTAACCAGGCCCTGCCTTGCTTAGCTTCTGAGATCTGACGGGATCAGGCTTTGACAGGCAGGTATGAAGCCTGACTATAAGCCGCAGGGTCTGAAGTGTGAGAAAAAAGTAGCGGCTTATAGTCCGAAAAGTACGGTAGTTCCGGTAAGTTAGCAGGGACATTTAATAAAGCTTGGTTTTCTTCTCAAAACAACATTTGTCCAAAAAGTGATATATTTGCGTCACAAACAGTTGTCCGCGAAAAATTCAGCAGCCTAATTCGCATGGTGCTATTTTCTCTCGAATTGTATCACTGCGCGCCTATTAGTTATTATTAGCCTGTTCACTTGTAATCATCCATTTAGAAGTGAACAGGCTCATGTAAACATCTGCTTAGCGAATTAGGCTGCTGAATTTTTCGCGGACATAATCCATCAGGCTTGTATTGTAGGTCGCAATGGAGCTTCCGCCTCTCGGTACAACAGCTTTGCAAACATCGCACGTTGCTGTCTTGCTTTGAGGTGTTTCTAGTAAAAAGTATTTCCACATGTTGTGATGAAAAGTTGGTTCGCCTGCTAGCTCTCGCTGCTACTTCGCCTGCTAGCTGGCTGCAAACTGTGGAATGGATTTCCAGAACGGAGGCGTGTCTCATCATTACTCTGTGTCTCATTGAGATACGCCTCCGTTCAGGAAATCCATTCCACATTTTGCAGCAGGAGCAGAGCAGCCGACAGGGAATCACTCGTGGAGTCATTTCAGCAGATAATGTGTATATACAGACATGGCTCATGGATTGGAAATTTTCGCAGGTTGGATCGGAAATTTCCGATCCGTGAATTACGTTGATATCGGAACCCGATAGCGATACTGGAACAGATCGGCCCCATCCCTAATGCTCCTGAGACCCGGCCCATTCATTTGTGTCCTTTATAGTGCACATTGAGTTAACCAGTCTATCTTCCAAGTGTTTTGAGATAGACTCTAGTTTGTGCTGCACTATGATAAAAAAAATAAAAAAAATAAAAATAAATAAATAAATATAATAATAATAATAATAATAATAATAATAATAATAATAATAATAATAATAATAATAATAATAAATATAGCTGCAAGCAGCAATGTGGGGCCAAGCACCGAAGGTCTGACAGTTTTCATAAACTATAATAACCTTGTTGCAGGTGCTGGGGTTTAGATAGACAGAGTCTGACAGGGTTTAACAGGGTCTGACAAGGTTTAACAGATCAAAGACACATCAAAGACAGATCGGTTGCTAGGTGCGTTGCTAGGCAATTCCTGAAAATTCCTGCAACTTTGACCTGCTGGTGGCACTAGACGGTTGGGGCTGGGGGCCTATAAATCGCTGTGGGGACTGGCTGGAATGTGCATGCAAAATTTCACAACTTTTTACCAGACGGTTCTAGGGGTTGTCATAGACTCCCATGGTGAAAAGAATAAATAATAAGAATCAGGAGACCAGACACATCAAAGGAAAGATCAAAGGGTTGCTAGGCAACGCCGCTAGGCAGCGCAGTACAAACACTATAGGGGGCCAAGCACCGTAGACACTATAGGGTGCCTAGCACCTACGGTGCTTTTCCCCTAATAATAATAATAATTAAATATGATGGAATAATTATATATTATTAACTTTTGTGATTCTTTAATCTTTAGAAATGAAGTTTCAAATGTGTGCATGACTTGTGATATGTTTTGAGTTGCAGAAAGGCCAGATATCCGAGGGGAGACGTAAGCAGACAGCTTGGCTCCTCCAGTATCTAAGTTTCAGGGACATTGTTCCTGTGAGAGATGTCATATCTGGGAATTATCTTATAAGTGTGTTGGGTGTTATGATTTTGCTTTGGTTTTAATGATTATGTTTTGTCGGCTGTCCTGCCACATGTTCCCCCACCCCTTATGGGCAGGACAGACCACGTGTAAACTAGGGATGTGAAAAACTGAATAAATAGCAAGCTGGGGGCACAGAGAACCAGGACGCTCAGAGCAAAATATGGGCCGAGAGCAACGTTGTAACCTGGCCGTATTTCTCTGACTGTTCTCCACTTGCAAGTGAAAAAACCTAATCTCTCTTGTCTTCCTTTCCTGTGTACAGAATATGTTGGGTTTTTACCAGCACCCATCAAATGGTCCTTCGTAAGCCGGATCCCAAGACACCTAAAGACTCCAGGAGGTGTCTGAGATTCGGGAAAGACAGTGGCCACTGCATCTGAAACCTTTACCGGCCGACTCTCAACCATCGCTTGGAGTCTGAGGGTTGACGGGATACCGAAGGAGGAAGACAACCAGACTAAAAGAACTGAGTGAGTACGTCTAAGTTTAAAACGTGTGTGACTGAGGGTCATAGCGCGTAGAAAACCCTAAAAATCCTAGGCTCTATTAGGTAAAACGTGGACTAGTGTCCCTCTATCGGGTGGCGGGAGAGTCACTGGCAGGTAGTAAAACACTGGGTGGAGTAGTATCCTTCTAACGGGTGACAGGTTAGTCACATACAGTTAGTAAATTACTGAAGGAAGCGGTTTCCCTTTATCGGGTAACAGGTTAGTTACTGGCTAGATAATAAAAGACCGTGAAAATCGTACTCAAAGGAATAAAAGTTCTGTGTGAAAGTGTGTATGACTGGAATTACAGGCCGTTAACACTGTAATTCATATAAACTGTTCAGAATAATACAGTAACGTATTGTAGATGCAAAGGCAAGATTTTTCCACCTGCTCATTGCACAGTGACAGGTTGAAGTGAAAAATACTACAATACTGATTATTACTGTCTGAACAAAAACACATCCCAACCTATAGTGACTCCACTCTGGATTAAAAAGGTTGGACCAAATTGACCAAAAAATGGGAAACAAACAGACAAAACTTCAGAGTAAGGATTATAAAATTGTTGCGCAACAAAATAAAGACAAAATAAAATACCTGAAATTATGGACAACAAAATATAATTTTAAAGGGAAGTTAAACACTGTAGAGATAATACAGTTAAGAGAAAAGATCTAGGCAGATTATTATGCAGACTATTAGAGTAAAAAATATTTACAATAGTTACTTGAGCTGAGGAATTTAGGCCCCTAGAAACATCAGATTCAGATTCTCAAATGGTAATGCTTCTGGAGTTGTTTACCATATGGAATAAAACCACCCAGACACAGGCAGAACACGCAAACTCCACATACAGGACTACCTTCATACATACTCCCTACAACTGTACAACTCCTCACCTTTTGGCCGCACCGGGCTCATCTTTTGGCCGTGTCCAGGGCGCGTGTTTGCACTCCGCCTCCGCCTGGCAAATCTATTATACGTCTAATTCTGCTTTTCATATCATATTATATCAAATATCCTCCTGGGACCCGAAGAAAAAGAGTTTATTTTATTTTTTATTTTTTATTTTATTTTTTATCTGGTTTGGACCTGATTTAGATCTCCTTTAGTCCTAGTTTAGACCTGGTTCAGTTCTGGTTTAGTCCTAGTTTATTTATCATAGTGCAGCCACAAACTAGAGTGTATCTCAAAAGACTCAAATGTACAGACTGGATAACTACAGGACCAACAGCTGAGACAGGATGTCACAAGTGGACTAGACAAGCATTATTTTGGCCAATACATGTCATTTCCAGTACAAAAAAGCAGCGCCATCTGTAGGATGGAGAATGATACAAGATCTACAAGCAGTAAACCAAGCAGTGATTCAGAGAGCACCATGTGTTCCTGATCCACATACACTTCTAAATTCATTACAACCAAATTCACAATACTTTACGGTTATAGACATTTCAAATGCTTTCTTTTCAATTCCAATTCGTGAAGATAGCCAGTTTTTATTCGCATTTACCTATAACAATAGAAGATATACTTATGCCAGGTTACCACAAGGTTACGGTGAATCTCCTACAATATACTCACAGGCTATGAGTTCGAATTTGTCTAAATTTACACCTCCAGGAGGAAGTCAAATCTTACTTTACGTGGATGATATTTTGATTTGTTCACCAGATAAGGAAACATGCCAAAAGGATACAATACCGTTATTAAAATATCTAGCAGAAAACGGACATAAAACAAGTAAAAATAAAGTACAATTTTGTAAACAAGAAGTCATATATTTAGGATATTCTCTCAGTAATGGAGGCAGAGCAGTTACTAATGACAGAAAAACAGCTATCCTGAATGCACCAAAACCAGAAACCAAAAAACAAATGATGTCTTTTTTAGGATTAACGAATTACTGCAGACAATGGATTCCATGCTATGCTGAATTAACACATCCATTAAGTCAACTAATATAAGATAAGATAAGCCTTTATTGATCTCACACAGGAGAAATTTAATCGCCACAGTAGCTCCAGGACATTTGGACAAGAGGGAAAAAAGTGCATGCAGGCAGGGAGGGGATAAAATAAGTAATAAATAATACAAATAGTAATACGTAATAATAATAATAATAATAATGGAAAATAGTAATAATGATAATACATGATAATAATATGAGACTCCAATATGATAATATATGAGACTCCAATAGCAATGAAAGATAAATTAAAATAGATGCAGGAAGCAGAAAAGGCATTCTGTGATCTAAAACAAACTTTAGTCTTAAGTGTAAGTCTAGCCTTACCGGATTATTCAAAACCCTTCGTGCAAATGGTAGATTGTAAAGGCATATTAATGACTTCAGTAATCACACAACTGCATGGAACCAAACTAAGACCTATAGCCTACTATTCAACTAAACTTGACAGTGTAGCGCAAGCTATACCAACACTGGCTGAGAGCCGTGGTAGCAGCACCTGTAGCAGTAGAAGCTTCAGCAACAGTAGTGTTATTTCACCCATTAACACTCAAAGTACCACACACTGTAGCAGTATTACTATTACAGAGCAATCACTCATTTTTATCACCAGCAAGACATCTTTCATGTATGACAAATTTATATTCACAACCACATTTAACCATAGAAAGATGTACAGTTTTAAATCCAGCCACTTTAATGCCGACTGAGGATGACGGAATCCCACATAATTGTAAAGAATTAGTAGAACAATCAACAAAATGTAGAGAAGATTTATTAGATACTCCAATTGAAGGAGCAGAAATTGTATTTGTAGACGGATCATCTAAAAAAGACAATTATGGAAAAACATAGACAGGGTATGCGGTAACAACAGTAGATAAAGTTTTAAAAGCAAATAAATTACCTCCAAATTATTCAGCACAAGCAGCAGAATTAGTAGCACTAACAGAAGCATGCAAATTATTTAAAGGCAAGAACGTAACAATATATACAGATAGTCAATATGCATATGCGACAACTCACGTATTTGCACAATATTGGAAAAATAGAGGAATGAAGACTTCTACAGGAAAACCAGTAACTCATGCTGAATTATTAACAGAATTAAGAAAAGCAGTACAATTACCTAATAAAATAGCTATTTGTAAATGTACAGCACACAAATCCGGAACAGATGAAGTAACAAGAGGAAATGCAATGGCAGATAAAACAGCTAAAGACGCAGCAGAATACAAAATAAATACATATTCTTTAATGGAAGGGACCCAATTAAACAAAAAAAAAAAAAACACCTACAAGACATGCAAGAACAAAGCCCTAAAACTGAAATAAACTTATGGAAAAGAAAAGGAGCACAAATAAAAAACGACATATATATGTGACCAGAAAATAAACCAATACTACCACAGAATTTATATAGATACGCAGCAATATTGAGCCATGGTAAATCACATGTCTCAACAGGAGGGATGGTATCTATGATAAATACGCAGTATTTAATAATAACTACTAAAAAAATTTTTTGTAGAAGATGCCTAATATGTGCAAAACATAATCCACAAGGAAATCTTAGACCAACTAGAGGTAAATTTCCAGAACCACAATACCCATTTCAAGAAATACAGATGGATTTTATTCAATTAAATCAAAGTGAAGGTATGAAATATTGTTTAGTAATCATAGATGTGTTTTCAAAATGGACAGAGATATTTCCAACTAGACATCCAGATGCATTAACAGTAGCAAAAGCGTTATGCAAAGAAATTATACCTAGATATGGATTAGTGGAAGTGATCCGATCGGATAATGCTAAACATTTTGTTAATGAAACCATAGAATTGATAGGAAAGAAATTTGATATAAAACTAAAAAAACTTGTGTTCATATCACCCACAGTCAGCAGGACTAGTAGAGAGAAGAAATGGTACTATAAAAAACAGACTTAAAAAATGTATGGAAAAAACTAAAAGACCATGGACTAAATGTTTAGATTTAGTCAAGTTAGAATTAAATACTACAGCTATACAAGGGTTAACTCCATTTGAGATATTGTTTGGTAGACCATATAAAATACCACAATTTAAACAAATATGGGAAGATGGGGAAGATATGGACTTAGCTTCACACATGAGAAAAATGTTTGAAAAGCAAATAAACAAAAATACTGAATTAGAACAACCCTGTTCTCAACAGGAAGAAGAGTTAGTGGAACCAGGGGACTGGATCTTGGTGAAAAGCATTAAGAAAAAACACTGGTATTCACCTAAGTGGGAAGGTCCTTATCAAGTATTGTTAACAACCCCAACAGCACTAAAAATAGCTGAGAGAGCAACTTGGATTCATCAAAGTCATTGCAAAAAGGTTATAAACTACAAAGATGCAGATAAATCACAGGAATAGAATACCAAAATGGCTAAAGACAGCTATAATGTGTTGGATATTGTTGACATTCCTTGTAATGACATTCCTACTAGTATGGTATCAGATAAAAAAAATGGGCTAGAAGACTTAAGATGGAAGTGATTAAATTGAATGGCAAATTAACTTTAGTAATGTTCTTTAACACAACAGCAGAACCATTAGAAGCAGGAATAGAATCAGGAGGTCATGGTCTTAAAGTACCATGTTATACCTTATTGTTATGTATTTATAAATCAGGAGTAGACCCATGCACAAAGTTTTTATATGTTCTAACATAACACAGGCTGACTCGACAGAACTGCCTCAGCAGAAGGAAAGTCTAGTGATAGGACCACGAACTTTCACTAGTACAATGATTAGAATAAACAACAACATGCAAAAAACAGACGATTGGTTTCTAGTAGCTACAGGAATATCAGGACTCAGCAACAACTGGTTGTTAATGACGGAACAAGCAGCTAATTCATCACTATCAGACTGTTTAGTATGTTTGGGATCTAGACCAGTTTTGAAAGTAGTCCCTGCACCCATTAACGAGACATGTATAATACCTATAATGACTAACACCAATCCACCAAACTGTTCTGACTTGGATAAAACTTTTCCAGTCACCCAACCTGTAAAGATTAAATCAGTATTTGATGCTAAAGTAGCACTTAAAAAATGTTTATGTGTATAAATTTCAATGGAACAAAAAACATCTTAGGGAAAATCCAGCAGGAATTTTGTGAAACTAGCATTAGTGGAGGTGACAACATGAAAGTAATATCCAGATCAGATGTGTGGTGGTGGTGCGGTGAAGACAAGATCTATGACAAAATACTGTCCAATACTTCAGCTCGTTGTGCTATAGTTACCCTGATTATGCCAGTGATAGTCCAACCAATGACTGCAGAAGAGATAAGTGCACATTACCAACTTGTGCTTCCAGGACATTTAAATAGAAGGAAGCGAACTAGCCACACCCCGTGGTTAGAAGACCTACTTTGACGCTGTGGGCGTCCCTAGGGGGCGTGCCTGACGAATATAAATTAGCAAATCAAATATATCACTCAAGACCCTTTAAAAAACTGCTGCTAAGGACGACTGTTGCACTGATGCACATTTATTTTATCTTAACTCCAATGCACATTCTATTGCACATTTTTGATGCACACTGCACACTTTGGAAATCTGTATATAGGGGTTTATTTATTATGTTGCACTGTTTTAAGATTTTAGATCTTAGACTTTAGTTTTAACTTTAGATCTCTGTCCTAGATAGTTTTTGTTGTGTTTTGTCTTCATATTGTATCTTGTACACTGTCTTCTTGCACTACCTGGCCAGAGAGAAACGAAATTTCCCTGTATGTTGAACACATATGGCAGAATTGACAATAAAAGCTGACTTTGATCTTTTGAAATAGCAGCAGAATTTGAAAATACACCAGTTATAGCTGCATTCTTTCCAATTACGCCTAACAAAAATGTAGACAGAATCAACTACATTCACTATAACGTCCAGAAACTTGGCAACTACACCGAAACTGCACTATCTGCTGTACATGACCAACTTAAAGCTACCTCACTCATGGCCTTCCAGAATCGCATAGTGCTCGACATGTTACTAACCGAGAAAGGAGGAGTTTGTGCAATCTTTGGGGATGTGTGTTGTGCGTTTGTCCCGAATAACACCGCTCCCGAAGGTAAACTCACTAAGGCCTTGGATGGCCTAAGAGCTATGAACAAGCGAATGAAGGACCAATCGGGGGTAGATACTTCCATGTGGGATGGCTGGCTGGATGTATTTGGAAAATACAAAGCCCTGGTAACGTCAGTCCTAGTGTCAGTAGCAGTATTTGCAGCAATTTTGACCTTATGTGGGTGTTGTTGTATTCCATGTCTAAGAGCATTAATTAATAGACTAATTACAACTGCCATCTCACCCTTAACACAAGACAAGGAAGTGATGATGCATTTGCTGGCAGGTTATAATGGCACTCTATTGACACCCATTGACGAAGAAACAGATTTACAAAATGAATTGACTGACTTATTCCAAGAAATTGAGAATTGAGTGTACAACAATAATGAACGGGTAACTGAAAATCTGCAAAGAAGAGGTTACACGGGATACAACAAAAATTAATAAATAGGAGGGAAATGATGGAATAATTATATATTATTAACTTTTGTGATTCTTTAATCTTTAGAAATGAAGTTTCAAATGTGTGCATGACTTGTGATATGTTTTGAGTTGCAGAAAGGCCAGATATCCGAGGGGAGACGTAAGCAGACAGCTTGGCTCCTCCAGTATCTAAGTTTCAGGGACATTGTTCCTGTGAGAGATGTCATATCTGGGAATTATCTTATAAGTGTGTTGGGTGTTATGATTTTGCTTTGGTTTTAATGATTATGTTTTGTCGGCTGTCCTGCCACATGTTCCCCCACCCCTTATGGGCAGGACAGACCACGTGTAAACTAGGGATGTGAAAAACTGAATAAATAGCAAGCTGGGGGCACAGAGAACCAGGACGCTCAGAGCAAAATATGGGCCGAGAGCAACGTTGTAACCTGGCCGTATTTCTCTGACTGTTCTCCACTTGCAAGTGAAAAAACCTAATCTCTCTTGTCTTCCTTTCCTGTGTACAGAATATGTTGGGTTTTTACCAGCACCCATCAAAATACATAAAAACACATATATAAATAATAAATAAAATAGAAATAAAATAAAAAAATACATAAATAAAAATACATAAATCAATACATAAATACGTAAGTAAATAAATAATAAATTAAAGTTGTAACATGTCCTCTGTCCATTACAGAGAACATGTTGCATGTAATGGACTGTAATGGTGTTAAATCCATGTGAAGTTAACCTAACAAAAACATTTTTTTGTTTGTTTTGATGACCAACATCCCTGACAAGCTTCTACAGTCACCTCAAAAAGTTTGTAATTCCCTTTTAATTTCTTATTTATTTACTTATTTATGTATTTATTTATGTATTTTTTATTTATTTATTTACTTATTTGTGCATTTTTATTTATTATTATTTTTTATTATTTTATGTATTTATTATTATTATTATTATTATTATTATTATTATTATTATTATTATTATTTTATTATAGCGCAGCCACAAACCAGAGTCTTTCTCAAAACACTTAAAAAATAGACTGGTTAACTCAATGTCCACTATAAAAAGGACACAAAATGAATGGGCTGGGTCTCAGGAGGATAAAAAGCTGTATATACAGTATATCAATACTGGGGTAAGACAAATTTAAATCCAACAATCCTCACCTAGACACAGACAACAACATCTTTAAATAAGAAAACATGTTTTTCTTTGTTTTCTGTGATAAGACTTCACAATATAAGCAGCTCGGTGTTACTCTTACGGATAAAATATGCAGTGTTTTGTGTTTCTGCTAGCTTATTTGTTAGCATTTGTAAAATATCTTCATGTATTCAACTAAAGCTTACGCATTTCCGTATAACCTGTATCACCACTCCAACTTCCGATAAGCCCACCACAACACGAACCATATCCGGCCACATGTAAACAAGAACATCCAAAGATTACAACGTCTTTCATCAAAAAACATGATTTTATTCAAACCTTGTGATAAGCTGCATGTTTTCTTTGTATTCTACGATAAGCTAGCGTGATTCTCTATCTGATCCACGTGCCTTTACTAATAATATGTTATACGCAGCTGGAGTATTGGCTTGAAATATAGCCTTAGCGTCCCCTCTGTCAGCTGACAAAAAGATAAGGCCGGTTGCATCGTCTCATCGTCGTCCCAGGCCTGATAACAAGGTCAGGGGAACGCTAGCCCAGACACATGATAGGTCCTCCAGCAGAGACACTCCAAAGTTCAAGTTCAAAGTTCAAAGTCAGCTTTATTGTCAATTCTGCCATATGTGTTCAACATACAGTGAATCGAAATTTTGTTTCTCTCTGGCCAGGTAGTGCAAAAAGACAGTGTACAAAATACAATATGAAGACAAAACACAACAAAAAACTATCTAAGACAGAGATCTAAGTTACAACTAAAGTCTACGGTCTAAAATCTTAAAACAGTGCAACATAATAAATAAACTATACTATATACAGATTTCCAAAGTGTGCAGTGTGCATCAAAAATGTGCAATGGAAGATACAGCAGTGACTTGGTCATGTGCAGTAGAATGTGCATAGGAGTCAAGATAAAATAAAAATAAATGTGCAACAGTAGTAATTCTAGTGCAGTAACAGGAGTAAACAACAGTGCAACGGGGGTAAAATTCAATAACAGGAGTAAACAACAGTACTAAAAATTCCAGTAGTAAATGTAAGTGTGCAATAACAGTAGTAAACAACAGTGCAACAGGAGTAAAATCCAGTAATAAATGTAAATGTGCAACAGTGCAACAGTAGTCCTTAGCAGCAGTTTTTTTTTTTTTTTTTTAAAGTGTCTAGAGTGATAGGTCTTTTTATGGAATACAGGTTATGCCAATATGGGGGGTGGGGGGTGGGAGATGGGTAAGGTGGGAGTTCGGGTGTGAGTTCAGCCTCCTGACAGCCTGGTGGATGAAGCTGTTTGAAAGCCTGGTGGAGTGGGCCCGGAGACTCCGGTACCTTCTCCCCGAGGGCAGGAGGCTGAACAGGCTATGTGCGGGGTGGCTCGGGTCACCCACAATGCTGGACGCTCTGCGGGTGAGCCGGGTGTTAAAAATATCTAGGAGGGAGGGGAGAGAGACACCAGCGATCCTCCCAGCTGCATTCACTATGCGCTGCAGGGCTTTCCTGTTCTGTTCAGTGCAGCTCCCGTACCACACAGTGATGCAGCTGGTCAGGACGCTCTCAATGGTGCCTCGGTAGAAGGTGGTCATAATGGGTGGAGGGGCTCCAGCTCTCCTCAGTTTGCGGAGGAAATAGAGGCGCTTCTGAGCCCTCTTTGCCAGTGATACAGTATTCACTGTCCAGGAGAGGTCCTCACTGATGTGCACCCCCAGGAATTTGGTGCTGCTCACCCTCTCTACAGCAGCACCATTGATGGACAGTGGGGGGTGCTGGGTGGGGCCTCTCCGGAAGTCAACAACAATCTCCTTGGTCTTTTCAACATTAAGAAGGAGATTGTTATTGCTGCACCACTGGGTCAGAAGGCTCACCTCACTCCTGTAGTTTGTCTCATCGTTATTAGAGATGAGACCCACCACAGTCGTATCGTCCGCAAACTTCACTATGTGATTGGTGCTGAACGCTGGTGAGCAGTCGTGGGTCAGCAGAGTGAAGAGCATCGGACTGAGCACACAGCCCTGGGGGGCTCCTGTGCTCAGTCTAATGCAGCTTGAGGTGTTTCTGCCGACCCGCACTGCCTGTGGCCTCTCACTGAGGAAGTCCAGCAGCCAATTACACAGTGAGGTCTGAAGCCCCAGGTGGTCTAGTTTGATAATGAGCTGCTGTGGGATTATAGTGTTGAATGCTGAACTGAAATCTATGAACAGCATTCTCACATATGAGTCTTTATTGTCTAGGTGGGTGAGAGCCGGGTGAAGTGCAGAACAGATTGCATCCTCGGTAGAGCGGTTGGCCCGGTATGCAAACTGGTATGGGTCTAGGGGGGGGGGAGGATGGATTTGATGTGTGCCATGACTAGCCGTTCAAAGCACTTCATGATGATGGGGGTCAGTGCAACAGGGCGATAGTCATTAAAAGTGGCCGGAGTGGGCTTCTTTGGCACGGGAACGATGGTAGTGGTTTTGAAGCAGGAGGGAACGACAGCCTGGCTCAGAGAAGCATTAAAGATGTCTGTGAAGACATCCTTGAGCTCCTCTGCACAGTCTTTCAACACACGACCAGGAATGTTGTCCGGGCCTGCAGCCTTGCGGGTGTTGATCCTGGAGAGTGTCCTCTTCACGCTGGCTGCAGACACACACAGGGGCTGGTCGTGGGGAGGTGGTGGAGTTTTTTGGGGCCGGGTGTCATTTCCTGCCTCAAACCGTGCAAAGAAGCTGTTGAGGTCATTGAGCAGGGTGATATTATTGTCACAGGTCTGTGGCGAGGGTTTGTAATCCGTGATGTTCTGGATGCCCTGCCACAGACTCCGTGTGTCCCTGCTGTCTCTAAAGTGTCCGGTTATTTTCTGTGTGTATCTGTGTTTGGCTTTCCTGATGCCACGGGACAGGTTGGCTCTTGCTGCCCTCAGATGGGGGACATCCCCAGCTCTGAAGGCAGCGTTCCTGGCTCTCAACAGCCTGTGAACCTCCCTGTCAGCCATGGCTTCTGGTTAGCCCTGGTGGTGATGGTTTTGTGTGTGTGACATCACCAATGCATTTGGTGATGTAGGAGGTCACAGTGTCTGCGTACTCCTCAATGTCAGTGTGATTGTTGTATGTGGCGGCCTGTTTGAACACTGCCCAGTCTGTTGTACCGAGGCAGTGCTGTAGTGCAGACGAGGCCCCCTCTGGCCACACCTGGATCTGCTTCAGAGCCGGCCTAGAGACCCTTACACGGGGTCTGTATGCCGGTCTGAGCACAACAGAGATGTGGTCAGAGAGGCCTATGTGGGGGAGCGGGGAAGCCTTGTATGCTCCCTTGTGTGTAGTGTAAACCATGTCCAAAATGTTGTTTCCCCTGGTTGGGAAATCAACATGCTGATGCATTTGTGGCATGACAGTTTTGAGGTCTGCATGATTGAAATCCCCGGCAAGGATAAAAAATCCGTCCGGGTGAGCAGTCTGTTGCTCGCTAATAGAGTTATACAACTCATACAGTGCCTCCCTCCTATCAGCGCTGTTCGGTGATGGGGGGACGTAAACAACCACTAGCAATATTGCCGTGATTTCACGCGGGAGATAAAAAGGCCGGCACTTCAGAATCATAAACTCCACTAGGGGTGAACAGTGTCTACATACCACCACAGCGTCCCGACAATAAGTGTCCCGAAGAAAAATTATTAAACCCCTCCGCGGGATTTAACTCCGGGGACACCGCTAGCTCGGTCCGAGCGGTAGCATGTTAGCTCGTCCAGGCGCACCGCTGAGTCCGGGATGTTGTCATGGAGCCATGTTTCCGTAAAAACAAAAACACAGCACTCCCTCACGTCGCGCTGGGCAGCCCTCAGTCTGATGTAGTCCATTTTATTGTCCAGAGACTGCACGTTGGCGAGGAGAATGGATGGAATGGCCGGCCGGTGCGGGCTAGCCGTTAGCCTAGCTCTGATACCGCCGCGCCGGCCTCGCTTCTGCCTCCTCTCACACCGCTTGCGGCGTCTCCTCTCCGGGCGGGGGGCGGCAGGCGAGTCCGGTGTAGCAGCGTCAGCAGCATTAGCAGCAGGCCGGTGTCGAAGTACTCCGAAGCGCGCCAGCTTCTCCTCTAGTACAGTGTCCAGGGAGTTGTGCTGGCCAGTTCTGCCTATGTCCAGCAAGAACTGCCTACTGTACTTGTTAGAAAACACTGAAGACGAACAAGATAGACTAGACAAAGACGGTGAAAACACTACGCTATCGGCCGGACGAGGGGCCGCTGCGTCTTCACGCGCCGCCATCTTGGATCTTGGATCCACGCTCCCAGGGCTCTATGGACGACTCCAAACCAGAGGGAGGAGGGAGAGGCGGTAATGGCTGGTACCAGGTCCATTAGGGGACCCGGGCGCGCGTGGTAAACAGGTTCTGGCTGCGAATGACAGCGAACGGGGAGTGATACGGCCACTTCAAAAGCAGAGGAGTGTAGAGTTCAGCTGAGTTCTGAGAGGACGCTGAAAGGATGTGGAGTTTGGAGAGTTTTGAACTAAAACAGTGGAACTTGATGTCCAAAATGAATTGAACTTCTCCTTTTATCACAAAATGAGTCATACTTTTGCAGAATGAATATGCAAGCATACAGGAAGGAGAGTATAAGAATATTAATGCTAATGCTAGGATAATGCATCAGACCATTCACAAGCCCAAAGGTGGATAGAGTAGCCAAAAAATTAGGCTCAAGTAAAAAAAATAAAAATAAAAATGCTGTTTAAACATACACTCCCACTCAAAATTTTGGACACACTCCCTCATTCAATGTTTTTGTTTGTTTGTTTGTTTGTTTTTTCTTACAATTTTCTACATGTTAGATACATACAGAAGACTAAGATAAGTGGAATTATTTATTAAAAATAGAAAAAAAGTTTAATAACTGAGGATTTGATTATAGAATAAAAGACATTGTGCTATTGTCTGGTATATAGTTATTTTGAGGAGAGGAAGAGCCCAAAGTGTCCCTCCTCTGTGTCCTACAGTATCACAGCAGCCTCCAGGGGGCGCCAGGTCAACGCAACAGGAAAGGCCTCGTTCTTACTCCACTCTGGTGTTTTGGTTGGTGATGAAATGGTTAATTCCATCCATCAATCCATCTATCCATTTTCTTCCTCTTATCCGGGGCCGGGTCACGGGGACAACAGTCTAAGCAGGGACTCCCAGACTTCCTTCACCCCGGACACTTCCTCCAGCTCCTCCAGGGGAACCCCAAGGCGTTCCCAGGCCAGCCGGGAGACATAGTCCCTCCAGCGTGTCCTGGGTCTTCCCCGGGGCCTCCTTCCGGTGGGACATGCCCGGAACACCTCCCGAGGGAGGCGTCCGGAACAGACGCCCGAACCACCTCAGCTCCTCTTCTCGACGTGGAGGAGCAGCGGCTCTACTCTGAGCTCCTCCTGTGTGACTGAGCTCCTCAACCTATCTCTAAGGGAGCGCCCAGCCACTCTGCAGAGGATGGTCCATTCCCTCAAAGTATTTCCTCTGAAGGTCTTCTGCCACATTTGCTGCCGCATATGGTGTAAAAACGTTACCTGGCCAGCCAAATGATATCTCTCTGTATTTCCTATAGAGCGCGATACCATTTGGACACCCTCACTCCACCCTCGCTCCTCCGGTTAAAAACGGACTCCGCGATTCTGATTCGTTCAACGATGGTGACGTCAGTGCACCCGCCTTTGCCCGCAAAGTCACTCTTAGGCAGCGGAAGTTCCTCCTCAGTTTTGAATCAAGATGGCGCAATCTCTGATTGGTTCACTTAGCTGTCTGTCTACGCGCAACCGCAGCGCATCCTGGACCAAGCGTTACCAGACTCACCGCTGGAACAGCGATGAGTCATGGATTCTTCCAGGCAAGTAAAAACGCTCAGTGTGTAAGCCAAATAACAACTAAAGCAGCCAACCACTCTGTTACCAGTACACTGGGCAAAATAAGCTAGAATCCGGACGTGTTTGGACTGGATATTTTATATGACACGCCACATATCCGGACCAGATTTTCACGATATCCTTAGTTCTTGAGAATCCATGAAAATATTGACGTATCTGGACTCCGGATTTCACTGGGTACAATATCTGTTCGTATCCGGAGATATTTTGGCACTCGTGTCTCTCTGTAGCCAGCTCGCTACACGCCCATGTGATCCCCGGACTGCCCACCTCGACTGCAGACTGAGTCGCCACACTCCGAACCGCACTCGCTGAATTGGGAAACGCAGCAATGTTAGCCGTGCTCCTGGCGGACAAGTTTGCGGTCACGTTTTGATGGGGAGGTGAACAATCCCACTATCAGAGATGTTTTAAGGTAAGTTGAAATATCAGAATTGCTATTTGGCGGGTGAATGTTTGGCGTTAGCTACAGTTAGCCTGCCATTCGTTGATAACGTGGAATGACAAGCTGGTTGATGGAATGATTGGGACATAATGTATCATCAGTAATATGAATGTATAACATGTAACGGCGTCGATGTCTGATTTTCGACATACGCAGGGGATGAATTTCAAAATCCCACTTGCGTAAAAATGGAGAGTAATCTGCTAGCTAAATGTAGCCTTCTAGCTAGCGTGACACTGCGATCTATCTTTGTGTAGCAGCTGGCCTACATATGTTTCCCACCCAAGTGTTTAGCGTAATAATCTGTGGGTAAAAATACGCTATTTCTTAGTCCATTACCATACAAACCAACTGGGGGCTTTGTGAAATTGGGTGGGTTTTAGAGCCGCCAGGAGACTTGAAGGTAATATGTAGGATTGTGGCCAGAGTAGGTAAGTACATTGCAACTGTGCTGCTTATTTCCAAAATCTTTTCATGACTATTTAGTAAATAAGTAAATAAGTAAAGTAAATAAGTAATAAAATTATAGTTACTAGTATGACCAAAGTAGTTCTGCAGATTAAAAAATGTCTATTACTGGAAATTCAAAATGACAGACATGGAAAAGATTTCTTTCCTTTCCCAGTCAAAATTAATACTTAGAATTTGATGGTGGTGGTAAGTATTCATGAAAAGGTAACATTTGTGAATGAGCAGCATGCATTCTGGAAATAAACTACCTTTTAAACATGTGTGTGACAAAGCGGATCAGTCATTGCTTTTGCCCCAAGATAGATGTAGCTAATCGCAAACATTACAAAAGACAATGAGATGTTGAAATTAATGTTTCTGAATGCTGCAGGGCAATCGGTGACCTTCGCAGTTCAGTGGATTACCTGAGAAAGGAACTGAGGACCATGCAGGGTGCCATGATGCAGCAGCAACACTCCCGCATGACCCAGGAGAACCACAAAGTCCCTTTGGAGTTGGCGGTAACACTTGATTGTGTGTTTTTGAGAATAGGACACAAACTGGACTCATGTATGTGTCCCATAACTAGGCTGACATCATTATCCACTGTTTCTTTCTATATTGGTCGTCTTAACCACATACAGTTGTATAATGATTTTTTCTTATTCAGGCACGGGTGAGGCGCTTTCACTGTGGGCTTGGGGAACTGCAGTGGATACCCTTATAAATGAACATATACCAGTGAGTGAGCCTACGAGTGTCCAGTGCTGGCCAGCCCACACGTGTGTAAAGTTCACAGTGGTGTGTGCGAGGGTTACAGTTTGTGATGAACCTCAGAGAGGCATGATACACACAATCTAACACTTACGCTTATAAAGAAAGCAGGGTCCATCACTGGTGTGTTTTAGTACTGTGGAGCAAATCTTAAAGGAGTGTGTGATTGAGATGTGAATAGGGAGAAGTGTAAGGATGATCACCCACTGTACATCATGTTCAGAAAAGTGGTAGGAGCCAAAGGCCTCCTACCTAGGTGCTCCACTAGATTTAGGAGGTCTTTTGTTCGTGCAGCAATCAGACTTTTCAACAATAGCTGAGCACTATTTTAATGTTGTGGTTCTTTTTGTATTTCTATGATGGGATGTAACTTATTTATTTTTAGCTCTTTTATTTTTTATCTGTTACACTAACTTGTGTCATTGTCTTACTATTGCGTGTGTATATGTTGTATGAATGGTCAGGTGGCATAATTTCCCCTTTGGGGATTAATAAGGTCTACTCAATCACTCAAAAGTCTGTTAACTCTACTTCTTACTGTCTTGCAGAAGCTTGAAATAGGTTCTATGAACACCTGAAGGCCCCCCAAAAAATGGACCTAGCTGGGAGGACCGATGAAGTAAAGAAGAAAAAAATGAACAGCCGACGTGACCGGGTAGGTAAAACGACCCCCAACACACCTCAAACTGGCATCACACCCTGATTAAGGCCGTAGGGCTGATTCACATTGGTGATTTTATTAGCCCACATAAAAGATTGTTTTGGACTTTTTACAGTAAATCAACTCAAGTGCCTTTTTTCCCCTTTATTTTTTGTTGGCATCACTATCTTTGATCACTGCTTGATGGTTGTGAAATTCTTCCTGGCTGCCATGAACTATTATTTGGGTGCAAGCATTGAAATTAAGGTCTGCATTCTACATTCTTTTGAAATGTGTTGCTTAATATTGCCCTCTTCTGTGTAGCTTTTCAAGCAGCGGCTTCAGGTGGCCAAGGACCTCCTTGATGTTGATGACCTGCAGTATCTGAAAGGAGCAGAACTCTATTCAACCGCACGCCGGGAGTTAAAGTTAAAGGTATTCAATCACATTTTCACAGACGAACTTTGGGCGCATCTCATTAAAGGGACAAATATTTACCGTGAACAGACCGAACGTGATCACACTCCAGCGAGGGCAAAGACGCTTAAGTGGTCGAATGTAACTGTCCCTGAAATGAAGACGTTTATTGGGCTATCAGCATGGGTCTACTTGTTCTGCCTGCACAGAGAGATTATTGGAGAGACACCAAAAATCTCGTCAAGACTCAGTTCTCTGACGCCATGGCAGATTCTATGCTATATGGAGGTAAGAACTAAAATACTGATTGATTGTGATAATTATGTAATAACAAACGGTGATTATTAATATTATCATTGCAAATTACATTTTTTCTAATTATGTAGCATTTCATGTTTACATCTTTGGGCATAATGATGAGAGAGGTATTGGTATTATGCATTGAACTTTTATTCAACCATAATCATGCATACAAATATAATACAAAAATAGATACATACATACCATCATACAAATACAAGCTGTAACACAAGAGAACAATGTAATTTACAGTACCTGTAGACATTAAAAAAATACATAATATTTTTATTCATCACATACACATAGTTTGCGGTGCCATCTTATTTACAATAGACCGAATATCTCACAAAGCCACAGTACAATGTAAATTATGCTGTTTTATATTATACTTTCATCCAAGGTGACTTTCCTGTGTCTGTTTCTGCATTTTCAGCCAATCGAAGGCAACGGAGCCATCCAGCAACAGGTGGAAGTGCCAGCTTGCCTTGCAGATTATCAAAAAAATATGAAAGGTTTGTTTGCCTTTTTGGTTTTATGGCAAAATATGTGACTGTATAATTATTTATTATGTTTATTTCCACTGTTGCCTTGTGAGTGTGTAATGTGTGCTGTGTGTTCCAGGCGTCGATCTGCTTGATCAAATGGTTGGCTACTATGGGTTCCAGCATCGAACGAAGAAGTGGTGTCTGTGTCCTGCCACAATGCATACATCGCTGCAAGACCTGCCTTCAGCAGAAAGTACAGAGGGTACAAGAACTGGCTGGAGGAACTTATCACACCAATGACAACAAGGGCTGTTCCTGTGACCTCTCCTCCTTCTCCATCTTCTCGTTTGGACGTTTGGGGCCATAGTAGCCACACCACCTCCACAACATGACTGTGGAAAGATATATGACAAGCGCAAGCTGTGCGGGAATGTCAACTGGTCCCAGAGAACGAGAAAGTAGGTGGGCCAACAGTCTTTGGATGCAAACTACCTCTGCACATTGAGTGCTTTGGCAAGCACTATCGCTGGTATATGTAAGGGATGTAACCTGTGCAGTATGTAGTGCACTTCATCTTACTGCCTTATGGCCTTGGGACACTTTATTTTTTACAGTTTGACCTGAATAAGAGCTGTTCTTTATTTCTTAAAACTTGAAAATATTGTGCACTGTACATGTTGTGACTGTTTTCTTTTATTTTTTCCATATTATTGTGTTTCTGGATTATTTTATATTTTTTTCTTAAGGTGTAGAATAATAAGACACAGTTCTCATGAAACCCACAAGTGTAAGCTTTCAAATACTTTTGGAATTTTGTCTCTGTGCTTCAGAGTCTGAGAAATCACTTATTTAATAGTCGTTGACATTGTTGAATTTCCAGGAAAAACCCTTCTCACCCTTAAGATTTTCAGGCCTTTTTCCCCAGGCGTTTTAGGTCTAAATGGGTTAATTAATAAAGACAACTTTATCAAACACAACTTTATCAAACGTTCTTGTCTGTTGTATAAATTGTATTAGTGACATTGGCAGAGGTGGAAAAATGCTGAAAAAATGTGATTTAAGTATCTTTACTTGCTTAAAGCCTACTAAATTAAAAGTACCCATCTAAAAATCTACTTGAGTAAAAGTAAAACAGTACTTGTTAATGTATTTTGAGTTAAAAAAAATACTTTAAATTGGTTACATTTTTCCATGACCTCTAAAGTTTGTCAGCTGTGTAGACTTAGCTTTTTCAAAGTAATTGTGATGAGTTTTTAGTAATGCTAATCTGTTTGTCATTTTGGTCAATGTCTGTGCTATTTTAAAATAACTAAGGCATATAATTAAAATCTTAACCGAGTTACCAGCCGCCTAGTCAGTAGTACACTGTAAAACATTGGTATATAAATGGTATATAAATGTATGAAAATGTTGCATGGTCATAAGGCTATGGGTTTCACGATACAGTACCCCATAAATGCTTGAAAAATAAAGCTCCCTAGTGAATGCTAGCTTGAGTATCCTGACATATCCGGAGGTGAGCACAGTACCAGAACGTGACGTATCCGGAGATATACGAACAGTGAATACGTGAAACACGGACGATATCCAGTAAATATCCGGAGAACCGGATATGTAGCGTGTCGACACAGTGCCATTCCGGAGTTAGGAAATGCTCCGTATACGAGAATTGACACCAACGTATCCGGAGCGTGTCAATCCGAATATCTACAGATATTGTGAATATCCTGGGATATACGACTACAAACACCCCCGGAAACAATGCCATTTTTCCCAGTGGTAGGTCTCCTTTAAGCCATTATTATTTCTTGCTTTTGTATACCCTTTTGCTGTACGAAACACCGTTCTACACATTAAAAAATCTTTTACCGTAAAACGAACACAACTATGTAGTGTGAGGACCCTTGGGGTACTCCCCAAACCAACTGCCACCATCTCTGTCTGTGGGCCGTTTAAAGACATGGATGACCAGATCAGCACGTTTCCCGCGGTGATGGATGGGAGAGGGAATGCCTGCCGGAGCAAAACCACCACGCTGGGATTTGATCCAATTTTACCGTACATCGTGTTACTATGCAAAACAGCTGTATCCGTGGGTTTCAGAGTGATGACAAATATAAAAAATATTTGACATCCTGTATCTAGGAACACAATAAGCTCTTCAAATTGTTTATGGAATTCAAAATCAAGTCCTTACTTACGGCTCATTTTACCTAGAAGAAGTCAGCCACTGTCCCTTTAAGTATGAATATATGACATCATTTTAGCAGCTACTTAAAATTTAAATGATCCATAACCACAGTATCCAACGTTTTCCTTCTCGACTCCCTCCTTTCCTCCCGCCCCTTCACTCTCCAAGTACGTGTCTCAATCACACAGTTTTAATGGCATTTCCGCTTGGTGAGGCTGCGTTATTAAGATTCTTCAGATCAGAGCACCGGGCTGGCGGAGCTCCACGGCGTGAAAAACACAGAATAAGAAACGGTACTCGAGTAAAAAACGTGGTCATTAGCGGCTCGTCTTGTAAACACCGGAGGTCAGACGCGCTCACCTGGTTCACTTTATGTTTAGATCTTACTGTGAAATCACTGGAATATTGATCTCGTCAGATAATGTATGGAATGAACAAGGGGGGGGTTGATGGTAAACAAGCTTAAGGGTGCACTATGTAACTTTCTTGTTGGGGGGTCTGTCAACTGCTTGTTTCTATGGAGACGTCATTGCTCTACCTGGAATGTTCCACGGTATGACGTTACACAGCTCTACTTTATATTTATTCAATTACAGGTGGTTTTAGGGCTCAAAAATACCTCAAAAAACAGGCATTCTGACTGGGAGTGGGGTCGCCTCTCCACAGATCTGAACTGTAACTTGGTCTGGTTTGGTCTCTGTGGAGATAGAAAGGTTTAATGCCATACTGTGAAAGATTCCAGTACAGCATTAAACCAGGTCTAAAGCACGACTAAACCAGTGCTAAACCAGGTCTAAACCAGGACTAAACCAGGTTTAAACCAAGACTGGTGGAATATTGATCACTTAAGGATGCACTATGTAACTTTCTCATTGGGGGTCCTTCACCTGCTTGTTTCTATGGAGACATCATTGCTCAACCTGTTCCACATGTTCCACAGTGTGACATTAAACAGCTCTACTTTACATTTATTCAATCACAGGTGGTTTTATTGCTCAAAAATACCTAGAAAAAACAGACATTCTGACTATGAGCGGTGTCGCCTCTCCACAGATCTGAACTGTAACTTGGTCTGGTTTGGTCTCCATGAAGAAAGAAAGTTTAATGCCATACCGTGAAACATTCCAGACAAAGCAATAAGATCTCCATAGAGAAAAGCATTTGTCAGAACCCTCCATCAGATATGTTACACAATACAGCTTCAAGATTCAAGATTCAAGATTCAAGATTGTTTATTTGTCATATGCAGAATCAACAATGCAATGAAATGCTTAGGATCAGAAGAACCGTTGACTCGCTAAGATAGTCAGAAGTACTAATAACAGCAATAATAGTACATGGTAAAAAAAAAAGTGTTGCAGAAAGTGCAGGGGAAGAAGTAAAAAATATAATAAAATATGTAATAAAATGTAATAAAATACAAAGTACAATGTACAAAGGTGCAGGTAGGGTTAAATAAGGTGTAATAATAGTGTAGTATAAGTGTTGCATGTGGACTTTGTATTGCACAAAATATAGTAAGTATTGCACATGGGTTATTGCACAGATTATTGCACAGGTAACAGTAGTTTACAGTGAGGTAGTGACAAACATGATACATTTATACAGAGCAGCAGCAGTAAACATATTATGCATAATGAAAAGTAGTTTAGAGCAGTATTATTGAGAGTTCAGTATTATTTAGAGCAGGGGTCTTCAACGTTTTTCAGGCCAGGGACCCCCAAACAGATGGCGAACTGGGCCAGGGACCCCCTACTATATTTACGGCATATAAATGTGTTTTATATTAAATTGAGCTTAGTGTCATGTATAAACATTGCTACTCTGTTATGGTACATCCAATACAAGGAAGTAATACACAGGTTAATACTGTATTTTACACTATAAAATATAAAATTTGATTATTTTAAAGTGAAATCAAAAGATTTCGTGACCCCCCTGCAGTACCCGGGGTCGCGACCCCCCTGTTGAAGACCTCTGATTTAGAGTATTACCCAGAGTTCAGTAGTCTGACACCTTGGGGTTAATAGCTGTCTTTGAGTCTTTTTGTGCGTGCTGGCAGGCTCCTGTATCATCTACCAGAGGGTAGCAGACAGAAGAGTCCTTGTGCCGGATGAGTATGGTCCTTGGTGATGCTGCGTGCCTTACGCAGACCCCTGCTGTGGTAAATGTCCTGAATGGAGGGGAGACTCCATCCAGGGCCAGTGATGTCCTCTGCCGCTCGCACCACCCTCTGTAGTGCTTTACGGCTCTGAGCGGTGCAGTTCCCATACCACACTGTGATGCAACCCGTCAGGAGGCTCTCGATGGTGCACCTGTAGAAGTTTGTGAGGATGCTGATGTTCAAACCAAACTTCTTTGTCGGGCTTTACATCGTTGTTGTTGTAAGAAAAAACTCAAACAAATGTAACATTAAAGGTGAACTGTGTAACTTTTCTTGTGAACTGCTTGTCTCCATGGAGTTTTTATTGCTTTGCCTGGAATGTTCCACAGTGACGCATTAAACTCATCCATCTACATGAAGATAAGCAGACATGAAACTAGGCCAAGATACAGGCAAGATCTATGGAGAGGCGTCTCCGTGAATCTAAGAACAACAGTTTTCAAGGTATTTTTAAGTAGTAAGAATGCTGATGATGGAATAAATGTTTAATAGTTTAAAAGTTACACAATGCACCTTTGAGGGGACATTACTGGTGACCTGCCGGTCTCCACAGAGATGCCATTGTGTTCACTGGAATGTTCCACAGAATGACAAAAACAGAATGGCATACTTACCTCACAGTAAGTATGCCTGTTTTTCAAGGTATTGTTTAGACTTAGACTTTATTGATCCACAAGACATGACACAAAACTGACTCTTAAGCCATGTTATAATCTTGTTTCCTCATCAAAAACAGACCTGGAGTTGTGTTTTCATACATGTTTGAGTAATCCTAAAATGACATCATGAAGCTGTAGTTTTCAAATTAGCATCTACTTTTTATCTTTTTTTTTTAGGCTGTCAGTAACACGTTAATTACATAAAGCCTGGAGGAAACTGACATGGACTTGACTCAGGGGGCGAGGAGCAAATCGCTGCCAGGGCCTTTGAACGGCGAGTTTATTTATAAAAAGAACGAAGACGGGACGATCAACAAGAACGCCGTGATTTGGAGCTTTTGTCTAAAAGAATTTTCCGATCACCGAAGCTGCTCCAGCCTGACGGATCATTTGAACGATAAACACGTCCGGACAAGTTCCATTGTTACTGGTGATAGAGCGAGCCTGAGCGAACTTCAACAAACCAACAAACCAACAAACCAACAAACCACCAAACAAACAATCCACCAAACCACCAAACCAACAAACCACCGAACCAACAAACCAACAAACCACCAAACCACCAAACAAACAATCCACCAAACCAACAAACCAACAAACCACCAAACCACCAAACAAACAATCCACCAAACCAACAAACCAACAAACCACCAAACCACCACACCACCAAACCAACAAACCAACAAACCAACAAACCAACAAACCACCAAACCAACAAACCAAAACACCAACAAACCAACAAACCACGCTCACAGAATTTGGGTCTCTCGCTCTCTCTCTCTTTCTCTCTTTCTTTCTCTCTCTCTTCTCTCTCTCTCTCTCTTTCTCTTGATTAAAATGCGATTAATTGGATTAATTAATTACAAATCCTGTAATTAATTAGATTTTTTTCTTTTTAATCGCCTGACAGCACTGCTTTTTTTCAATAGACACTGTCAAATCCAGAGCTGAAATGACTGAAGTGATTCTAGTGAAGGTGTGTGGATGTTAAAAACACAGTGGAGCACTTCCTGTATTACCACATGACATCACATGGTGGAACTGAGTGTTTTCAGTTTGAGAGAAGAGGTCAGCCTAATGTGTGTAACAACATCACAACACGAATCAGAACACAAAAAGAGCCCTTTAATTGTGTTTGTTAACGAAGTGTATAACATATTTCAGTCGTACTTGCAGTGCTCTTAATTTTACTGTACCTCATTACATCACAATAATGAATTGAAAAGTTTTAGCACATAATAAAGTTTGACTGAAAATAATCATTGTGAACGTCTGCGGGAAACAATGGAAATAAAGTCATCCTTTTGTGGCGGCTCCTGTTTTTGTTTGTAATAAAAGACTGGCACAGACATTCAAATTCAGTCCTGTGGGAGGAATGTGTTTGTTGGAAAATATGTTGTTTTTCAAATAAAGGAATCAATCACCGGACGCCTCTGGGCTGATGTCTTTCATAAATGCCAGCACCATGTTTTTATCAAAATACTGCTTGACATTAGAGTGGTATAAAAATGTCAACAACTAAAGTCGGAGTCGGAGGAGAAATGAAACCCTATTTGGATTGTCTGGAGACCACAGCGGTTCAATTAGGACAAAGAACGCTCTCAAAACTGACTCTTGTGAGCTACACATAATGTTTCCTCCTCAAAAACATCTCAAGTTGTGTTTTCTTCCATTCACACATGTTTGAGTAACATTTTATTATCTGTCTGTCTACATCTCCAAAGCTCAAACTGCTCTGTTCCACCTTGTGATGTCATCGAGTGGTAGTTTTCAGGTGAACATCTGCTTTTACCTTTAGTTCAGTAGAGATCGGCAACTCCCGGTCTGAAATCACCCGAGTGATTCTGGTGAAGATGAATGGAGTTTAAAAAGTGGAGTGCTTACTGAATTACCATATGGCATCACAAGGTGGAACAGGGTGTATTTAGTATTGATTTTATTGGAATGCCCCTTGAGATGTGCCATCTCATTTTCAAGGGGGTCCAAAAAACACAAAACATTAAAGCACCCATTGGCACCCCGCCCCAAGCACCCATTCGCCCGATCACCCACCCACCGCCCATCCAGGTCCTACATAGACACAAATATCGACTTTATTTACTACTATTATTGTAACTATTGTAACTACTATTGTAACAAAGACTTTTGAACTACAGAACGTATTAAAGAAACTTATGGCACACCAATTTAAAATACTTGGACTTTCTACTTTTACAGATTATATACAAGTAACGATCTGTGTTGTACAATTTTTTGGTTTTTTTCCTTTTTGTATCAGTGGAAGCATCCAAAGCTAAAAAGCATATGCCTAAATGGAATTTTGCCGTGACACTTACTTGAGGAATTTATAAAGATATATTGACTTGAAAGTTTTTGTATATTTGATTATCAAATCCTACTTTTGACATAAACGTCATTAAGAGGGGAGTTAAAGAGGCTATTTTTGTCAAGAAAGAGAATCCCTCCTTGAAGAGAAATGGAGGTCTCAGACATCATTTGTGTCCCATCTATAACTCTATCCTCAAACCTAAATCAAAACAAAGAAAACAATAGGGCAGCAGGTCAGGTCCAGAGATGTGAAAACACCATTATGGCCCTGAATGGTTCTGTTAACAAGACCCACACTCCACTCCCACTGCAGATCTAATAGGCCCACCTAACACAAACTTTAAACAAGTAGGTGTGGTAGTCTCAGAGTTATTTCATTGTAGTTAGCGCCCCCTTCAGGCAGATATAGGCAGTGTCCACCAGCATCTGGCCAGAACTGGTAGAAGCAGCTTGGATGAGCTGAGAAACATATTCGACCAAATAAACTTTTGTCCAGTTTACAAATTGAATTTCTCAACCGTTGGTTGAGCGGTCAGATCTACTGAGCCACAGATTGGTGGAGTGACTCCAGGTTCCACAGATGAATGCTGTCGCTGTCATTGTGACACTTCACCTTCAGCTCGCCCCAGTGTCTGCGTACACTGGTGTGTGAATTCCTCGATGTAAAGAGCTTTGAGTGCCTTGAAGGTTGAAAAAGCGGAAGAAAATGGATGAATGGAAGGTGGAAAAACGCTGTATAAATATCTTACCATTTAATAATAATAATTCATAAGAGTTCATAGCATTTATATAGTGCCTTTCATGACACCCAAAGCGCTTTACAGTTCATTGTTCATTCACTCCACACTTGGAGGTGGTAAGCTACTTTTGTAGCCACAGCGGCCCTGGGGCAGACTGACTGAAGTAAGGCTGCCAATCTGCGCCATCGGCCCCTCCAACCACCTCCAACACTCACGCACACTCCTCTTTCATGTTAGGCAATGTGGGTGAAGTGTCTTGCCTAAGGACACAATGACAGTTTTTTGCGACTGGCGCCCCCCTGTGGCACCTGGAATTCCCACCGGTCTCCCATCCAAGTACTAACCAGGCCCTGCCTTGCTTAGCTTCTGAGATCTGACGAGATCAGCCTTTGACAAGTAGGTATGGTATGTTTTTTTTTTTCTTTTTTTAAGACGGACACGTTTTTAAAAAAAATCAAAGCCTTTATAAATGTCTCTCAAATACCTCACACGCGTTTCATTTTCAGCCACTCCACCGAAGAGTACATGAGCTCCGATGACAAACCCCACACACGGCGGGTGATTGACAGCTCTTCACAGGCAGAATAAACAGACGCCACTACAGCAAAAGGACTCCGCGGTTCAACAAAAACAGATTTCTGCGCTCATTTCCTCCAAATTAAATCCCACTTTTTTTCATACTCACAAACTGTACAAGTGCTGCAGAGACAGATTGTGACTGATGAAGAATGCGCCAATGTTTTTCCATCCAATCACACTAATTATGTTGATGTTCCCCATAAGGAGCTGACGGCTGGGGCTCCTTTTCAGCACAACTTGAATGAAATTGAAGTACAAAATGCAAATGATAAAAACTAGCAGCGAATCATTCATAGTAGAAGTATGTTGTAAAATGGTGTTAAATACAAAACAATACACAAATGACGATTATGGAAGCAAGAATTGAATTATGATTTTGATCACTGTACAAAGAACTAGGGAAGTGTGATGTCACCCGTAGCGTTCGGCTCCAGTCAAATAAAACTCACGATGCTAGCGGTTATAGGGGCGCCATATTGGGAAAAGGAATCTACAGCTCTGGAAAAAAAATAAGGGACCACTGCATTTTTTTCTGAAATCAGCATCTCTACATGTATTACAGCCATTCCATTCCAACGTCTGTTGAATTCCAACACAAACACAAAACTGAGCTACTTCAGTTCTTGCACCAGGAGTGGAATAAAGTCACCCAAGAACAATGTGAAAGACTTGTGGAGAGCATGTCAAGACGCATGAAAGCTGTGATTAAAAATAAGGGTTATTGCACCAAATATTGATTTCTGAACTCTTCTTAAGTGTAAACATTAGTATTATGTTGTTGTAAAATGAATTTGATCTTGTTTCTTTGCATTGTTTGAGGTCTGAAAACATGGACCTTTTTGTTATTTTGACCATTTGTCATTTTCTGCAAATGAACCTACTTTGATCCCAAAGGGGCCGGACCAGAAAACCCATTGTAAATATACCCCAAAATAGTAATAAGTCTAAATATTTGTGCAGAGAAATGCAAATCTATTACAGACTGCTGTTTCTTCAGTCCCAGCAATAATTTGTTTATCTTCTTCTCAATTCTCCTTTCAAGTTCTTGTATTGTTCAAAATGCCGTGTCTCGTAGTGGCGTTTACGATTATATTCCTTGAACACCGCCACTTGTTGCAAACACACCGAGCGTACAGGTTTCCCATTCACCTCCGTCCACAAATAGGAATTAGTCAATTTTTCTTGGAAAATCCTACACTCGGCTTCCACTTTTCTCATTTTTGACATTTTGCTGATGAGGGTGTCACGGTCAACAGTCAAAACGATGGTCCTTTAAGAGCGTTTGGAAAGAGGCGAGTCTTCATTTGTGCTGCTCTGGTGGGAAAAGCAGAAAATTGCCAATATTTTAATAGAAAATTAAAATATAAATAAAATATTTTATAGAAAATCAGCTGAGGGCCAGATTAAAGGTCTTGGAGAGCCGGATCTGGCCCTCGGGCCGCATGTTTGACACCCCTGCTCTAAACGATTATATTTTTATTTGGAATTTGCGGGAAATGTCAGTAGTTTATAGACTCAAACAAAAATGTTCCTTTTTTGCCCAAACACATACCTATAAGTAGTAAAATCAGAAAAACTGATAATTTTGCAGGGGGCTTATTTTTTTTCCAGAGCTGTATAGCAAAAAACAGCTTATTAAGTCTCTTCCTGTCCCGTTCTGTGCTGCTCGGGGCCCAGCAGACGACAGCGTAGAGGAGAGCAGAGGCCACCACAGAGTCATAAATTATAGCATTGTGTTTTGAAACTACTGGTACTGTGGTACGAGGTCTTGGTTAATAGGGACATTTTAAGACCAAAATGACAAGGCTCACCACAGCAATTACAGAGAGAAAGGGGCAGCAGTTTTTCAATCTAAAGTTGATGGAGCCACAAGCCCCCCCATGTTCACTTCCTATTTGGAAAGTGGTGGTTAGGGGGTTAGCTGTGTTCATTTATACATGAGACAGGAGATATCTCTCAGATTTATTGGGTTTTGTCTGTGCCGGTCAAACATTTTTCCTGTTCTATCAAAAAATATTAGTAGGCACATTGTTCATTAATGCCGTAGGTCTGTAATCCAGCGGTGTCCAAACTTTTTTCACCAAGGGCCACATATCTAAACACAGACGAAGCAGAGGGCTAATCGAGGGCCATAGACTGGTGCTCAGTAGAGTCAATAATTGAAATATCTGCATGTTTAACACGTTAGAATGAGCTATCAGTCCTTTATTCATGCTAAGATCCACAAAACCACACAATAAATATTAAATATTGTCTTATCAAGGTAGATTTTCAAAAAACTTGCAGTCAAAAGTTCTGCTCAAGGTAATTTGGGCCAATTCACCTGGAAGCCTGGGCCAGGAAAAATTTGGCTGAGGGCCACATTTGTCCGACGGGCCATAGTTTGGACATGCCTGCTGTAATCGAAATTCTAATGTTCTGCATAGAGATTAGTTGATTTAAGCGTGGGCGTAGCAAATGTTGTCCAAACTATTACGTGACTCTATGTATCTGACCCAAACTGCACTCACAAGTCTAAGGCTGCGTCCCATTCCTCTGTCTTACCCCTACCCCTTTATCTACATCTTTGCTTTGCCCCTCGATAACGACCTGAGAGGGTTCGGGGTACGAATGTTCCCCTAAGAAATGGAACGCCACTCGATAACCGTTTGCGTCATCATCCCTTGCCTCTACCTGAGCTGCTACTTCTACAGAGGCAACAACAACTGACGCAAACAAATGTACACAAATGTCAAGGATTATCGGGTACCTCAGCAAAAAAGTAGCTTGTTTATGCATGAAAGTTCGATGAAAACGATAACGTCGGCTAAACAGACATCACTACAATTAAAACCGCAACAACAGTTCACTAAAAGTAACGTAGAACATAAGCGTCATAATTGTAAACCTGCTAAACTGTTAATCGATAATTACAACTGCTGAAAATACATTTATGAGACTCCTTGGCTGGTCGATGTGACGCTGCCATCCTGATCCCAAAACCTGCCTGAGCTTGTAGGCGTACTCCTTTGCTTCAAGTCTAGTCGGGAGCTTACTTCGTTTCAAGGGGTATGTAGCCCGAGGTCGTGGCCCGAGCCCCTGCTCAAAATTAGAATCGGAACACCCCTTGCCCTCACATGAATGTGCAAAACCAAGGGGTAGGGATAAGAAGAAGGGGTAAGACAGAGAAATGGGATGCAGCCTTAGCACCGGAATTCATGCAGAAAAAAGTACCAGGAAACAGTGTATTTATGCCTCACATGTGTCGGTCAGAGGGGGTTCACCGAACAGCTGTTTCCACGGTGATATCGCTCCACATTTGCATAAAGTTGACTTAAGTTCAACTCTGTTCTGCTCAGGTCACTTGGATCGCACTGCTCTCCTCCTCCTCTCCACTTCCTCTTAGTCTCCTCTTTACTGCCTCTAGTCTCTTTCTCTGGTCTCCTCCTCTAAACTCATTCTCTTCTTCTCTTTCTCTAGTCTCCATATCTCCTCTCCTATCTTCTTCTCCACTTTCTCTGATCTCCTCCTCCTCTTCACTTCACTTCCTCTAGTTTCCTTCTTTTCTACTTCCTCTGATCTCCTCTTCCTCTCCTCTTCACTTCATCTAGTTTCCTTCTTTTCCACTTCCTCTGATCTCCTCCTCCTCTCCTCTTCCTCTGATCTCCTTTTCTCCTCTTCACTTCCTCTAGTCTCCTCCTCCTCTCCTGTGGTCTTCTCCTCCACTTCTTCTGGTCTCCTCCTCTAATCTTCTCTTCCTTTATTCTCCTCCTCCTCCTCCTCTCCATTCCTCTTCTTCTACTCTCCTCCTCTCATCTTCACTTCCTCTAGTCTCCCCTTCTCATCTCCACTTCCTTTATTCTTCTCCGCCTCTCCTCTCCACTTCCTCTGATCTCCTCTACCTCTCACCTTCACTTACTCTAGTCTCTTCCCCCTCTCCACTTCCTCTGGTCTCCCCCTCTCATCTCCACTTCCTTTATTCTCCTCTCCTTTCCTGTTCTTCTGGTCTCCTCCTCCTCTCGACTTCCTCTGATCTTCTCCTCTTCACTTCCTCTACTCTTCTCCTCCTGTCATCTCCTCTTCCTCTGGTTTTCTCCTTTTCACTTCCTCTAGACTCCTCTTCCTATCCTCTGATCTTCTCCTCCACTTCCTCTGGTCTCCTTCTCTCCTCTTCACTTCCAGTGGTCTCCTTCTCCTCTCCACTTCCTCTAGTCACTTCCTCCTCTCCTCTTCCTTTAGTCACTTCCTCATCTAGTGACTTCCTCCTCCTCTCCTCTGATCTTCTCCACTTCCTCTAGTCACTTCCTCCTCTCCTCTCCACTTCCGCTAGTCACTTCCTCTTCTCCACATCCTCCAGTCAATTCCTCCTCTCTACTTCCTCTAGTCACTTCCTCCTCTCCTCTCCTCTTCCTCTAGTCACTTCCTCCTCCTCCTCTGATCTTCTCCTCCACTTCCTCTGGTCTCCTTCTCTCCTCTTCACTTCCTCTAGTCACTTCCTCCTCTCCTCTCCACTTCCTCTAGTCACTTCCTCCTCTCCTCTCCATTTCCTCTAGTCACTTCCTCCTCTTCATTTCCTCTAGTCACTTCCTCCTCTCCTCTTCCTCCCCTCCTCTTCCAAATTCCAATTCAAACATGGCAGCTTGTTTTTTGTTTTGTTTGTTCAATGTGAAAAGGACTGTCTGTAGATTAGTCGTTCTTGCAGGCTGTGATCAAAAACTATTGATCAGGTAGTTTTTTCAAACAGTGAACACGACCACAACGTTCCCGTTTATACTCAGAAACACAGGTTGCACTAAGCAGCACTCTGACTGAAGCCACCACTGACTGTGTGACCCATGTCAGTGTGAATACAATTTTAAATCCCCCGTAAAAGAACATCTCTTGTTTGTAGAGTGCGTTTGAGTGTGCATCATTTTCTCTGCTATTAAATAAAAAACACTCACTTCACTCTGGACCTTGTCAGCTCAGCCATCAGCAGCATTGATTTTCCTGGAATCATAAAAAAGCTACTTTTGCTATTTTTTGATGGCGCCAATTGTGTCCAATTAAGTGCATTACAGTCTGGAGCAGATGTTGTTTTTACAGTAAAAATCTATAAACTCATTTACTGTCTCCCGCTGCATTAAGAATCCACTATTCAGCAATGGGTAGTGAGGCAAATAATAATAATCCCACATTGTAAATGTGAAGGTGCTATTTAAATGTTTAAAATGCTTATTTAAAATATGTTTCTTTTTTACTGGATTCTTTTTTAATGAAAAAAAAAAAAAAGCTGGAGTATATATAGGTTTCAGTACCTAGTCATTGTTTTGAAGTTCACTTTTGGATGTGGATATCAGATGTGCTTCTCTGTGGCCATCCCTCCATCTTCATTAAAGGGATAGTGCGTTTTTTTAAATGTTAATCTGTATGGGTTCCCCTCAGTGTCGTGCATTAACACTGGCTTTTCGCTCACCGCGTCGTCTCAGCCCGGTTCTGCTCTGGTTCTGGAGCTCAGGAACGTATTTCCGGTAAGTTTGCGGGGACATTTAATAAAGTTAGTTTTAGCTACTTGTAAGCGGATGTTTACGGCGGATGTGGTACGGCAACATCCGCCGTAAGTGGATGTTTACAAGTGAACAGGCTAATACAGCTAATCTGCGTGCAGTGAGCAATAACCCCAATGCGAGTTAGGCTGCTGAATTTTTTGTTTGCAACTGTATGTGACGCATATATGTCACTTTTTGGACAAATATTGTTTTGAGAAGAAAAACAAGCTTTATTAACTGTCCCCGGTAACTTGCTGGAACTACGTTCACGAGCTATGGAATCGGCACAGAACTGGGCCCAGAGGACGCTGTCAGGGGTAAGTCAGTGTTAATCTCACGACACTGTTGAAGGGGACGCCGTACAGATTCACATTTAAAAAAAAAGCACTATCCTTTTAATTTTATCCACAGAGGCAGCAGTCTGGAGAAGGAACTCCCAGACTTTCTTTGTCCTTCCAGCTCTTTCAGGGGGAAATCGAGCGTCTGTGAGGTCCCACACAGACGCTCTACATTCGGACAAAGTGTCTCTCAGTCAGAGGCAGTAAATTCTGGAACTCTCTCCCATCATCAATAAGAGACACTCCAACACTGGACACTTTAAATCACACTTGAAACAGCGGCTAAAGGAAAACTTGTGGACACTTTTAATGTTTAACTGCTGCTATTGTCAGTTGTTTTTGTCGTTTTTGCTGTGGCGTCACCTGCCCACAGACAACAAATGGAAATTAGCATTTTTGCTTTAATCTGGCGTTTTTACACTGCAGCCTTATAGATGTTCATTAATATGCACTGTCCCGATTAAATAAAAGAATAAATAAACGTAATCCCTTCAGAGTTTCCTGGGTCTTCCAGGATGCATCTGGAACATGCCCTCCCCTCAGCTGTCTCAGAGGAGACTTATTTTGACCGCTTGCATCTGTTATCTTGTCCTTTAGTCCACTGCCCAAAGCTCATGACCACAGGTGAAAGTAGGAACAGAGATCTAAACCAGGACCATAGGTGAGAGTAAGAACGTAGACTGAGCGGTAAATGGAGAACTTTGACTTTGGACTCAGCTCATTCTTCACCACAGGGACCGCATCACTGCAGACGCTGCACCAATCTGCCGCAATCTCATGTTCCGTCATTCCCTCACTGTGAACCCTGACATACCTGAACTCCTCCACTTGAAGCTGGGACTCTTCACCACCTGGAGAAGGCACCTCTGCGTCTTATCACCCTGGAATGTTCCACAGTATGACATTAAACAGCTATACCTTTCATCATAGGTATTTTTCAGTGGTGGGCCGTCAGCACCTTCAAGGCCTTCTCTGCTGGCCTAAAAATATCTGAATCATATGTTAATTATATTTTGTCCATGTATACTTCCTAATAATTTCAAATGGTCTATTCCTTTTATTGTGTTTCTGATGGCTTTGCTGCTTCCAGACATGCATTTTCATATTGGAGCATTTAACCAATGACATTTCAGCTATCCTTTGTTGCCAGGCAGGGTCAAAGTCAAAGAGGCCTTCACTCTCCGTTCTGCAGGCCCTCGAACGCCAAATCAATGTCCATACTTCAACCAATCAGATTTTGAGTTGGTGTCACCAGGGCCCTCTAGTGGGCTTAGGGAACATCACCGTATTCAGACCCGCTCACTGGATAATCGGAGAGCGTAGCTACGCAAGCTAGCAAACTGCATTTGCCGCGCTTTGTTGATGACTGATAGTATGCTAAAAAAAATATATTTAGTCAGCCCACAATGGCTGAAGGAGGAGAAGAAATAGATTTGGTGGCAGATTTACAGTCAAGGCCATTTTCAAGACGGACTTTTCAAGAAAAGCTGGACATTGTCAAGAAAGGTCGGGCAACTGCGGACAACTTTTGGTGAGTGAAATGTTGATATCATTCCAAGTTTATGAGGTTATTATTAATGTTTTTTGCTGGCTGTAGTTGCAGAACGAGACTTGTTAACTCTTGGTTTGTTTATTCAGTTGAGGCATTTATTGTGGCTACAGGAATTTTCTATAAGCAACGCAAGGCTCATTTCTGCATAGTAAAATGTTTTTTATATCGAAATGGTTAATAAGCGGTTAAGTGATTCAGACGGAGCACTACTGAAGGCCTAGGTGTGAAATGCACGGTCCGCCACTGTTTTTTTATAGGTGGCTTTATACCTAGAAAAACATGCATTCTGACTGAGCTGGGTCGCCTCTCCACTCCACAGCTCTAACCTGTAACTCGGTCTGGTTTGGTCTCCATGAAGATATAAAGTTTTAATACCATGCTGTGAAACCTTTCAGACAAAGCAATAACATCTGCATGGAGACAAGCATTTGCCGGACCCTCCATCAGAAAAGTTGCACAATGCAGCTTTAAGAAGAAGCTCAGACACCACTCAATACCGAGTCTGTCTCACAGACCCCGGGAGCCTCAGATCTCACCAGAGCTTCCCCTTCGACTCTGCGCCGGTGACAAACTGACGCTGCTCCTGGAGAAAAGTGCAACTGGAGTCCCTCTCATTAACACGGCTGCTGCTCCGATCGATACTCTTACATTATAGATGAGCGTGTTCATTGATTTGGCTGTGAGTGCGAGGAGTAGGTCCGGTTACAGTACGGCTGGAGCTGCTGGGAAAATGCATATGCTAAATGTGGCTAACACCGCACATGCTAACTTTAAAGTGATGACGCGGAAGGGTTCAGGCAATAAAACACTCGAAGTTAAGATAAGTTTAGTAATTAGCTTAAGTAATTAGTAAAGACCAGGTATCTGTGTAATCCCTCAGTCCAGGCAGGATCCATTCTTCTGTTCAATTTTGTAACTGGACAAAAGTGTTTTTGAGTGAAGACATTTCGCAGCTCATACTTCAGTTGTGGTCAGACGCTGGTGGACACTGCCTTATCTGTCTGATTTTTTACATTTTCTAAGTACATTTTTCCCATAGACTTTTCAAAAAAATTGAATATTAAGAGTTCAAAAACCTTGCAGAGGTTAAGTAGCTACATGACTTATATTCATAATGTGGCTGTTTTTAATTCCAAAAAGCAATAATAACATAACGGTTTATAAAGTTACAGAAACATTCATTCATTCATTCATTTATCTTCTTCTGCTTTTTCATTTTTTGGGTCGCGGGGGCAGCAGTCCAAGCAGATCTGCTGTCCAGAACACAATGCACCAGCCCCCCATGAATCCTCCCGCGGGTGGTGGGTCCACAGGAAGACGGCCCATGACGCAACCGGACACAACGGCAGCTGTATAGGTCTTGTTGTCATTATTTATTTTTGGCAAGTAAGCAATTTACATTCTTTTAAAAGTGTAATAACAGAAATAACAAGAAACAGAAATAAGCAAAAGAAGGCCCCATGACATGAGATACATCAAGGCCAGTTACGTCACCTGGATTGGCGTCACCGAGGCGCCACCCTGAAGCCAGGCCTGGGGTGGGCGCTCGACGGCGAGCGTCTGGTGGCCCCCACGGCCCGAAGGAGCGACGTGGAGCCATCCTCCCGTGGACCCACCACCTGCAGGAGGATCCATACGGGCTGGTGCAGTGAGATCTGGGCGGCAGATCTGTTTAGATGTGTGAAGAATCCCTCAGTCGTCCAAGTAGAATCCATGGTAAAAGGAGAAATTTGTCATTTGTCAACTGGACAAAAGTTTATTTGGTCGAAAACGTTTCGCAGCTCATCCAAACTGCTTCGTCAGTTCTGGATAGGTGAGATCGTTTCAGAGTAATTTCAGTGTAGTTAGCTCCTCCCTGCAGCTAGATATAAGCAGTGTCCATGAGCACTCTAACCAGAACTGACAAAGCAACTCGGATGAGCTGCGAAACGTTTTCGACCAAAAAAAACTTTGTCCAGTTGACAAATTGAATTTCTCCTTTTACCACAGATCTGTTTAGACTGTTGCCCCAGTGACCTGAACCCAGATGAGCGGAAGAAAATGGATGGATGGATGGAGAAATAAGCAACAGCAAAAAAACAAGAACAAAACATTTGCCCAAAAAGGAGTGGGAAGAAGAAAACGTATTTAATCCCAACCCCTCATTAGTTACCGTAACATTTAATATCTTTTTCTTTTTCTTTTTTTTCTGGAAATTCCAGTTAGTTGATGAAAACCAGAGGTTGGTATCATGCAGTTATTTATTTGAGTACTTTCCTAGCAGCATACTTTCACCCCTAAGTAACAATTCTCTTACTGTGAGTAAATCTACGAGTGACAAAAGCTTTACGTGACAATGTGAAATGATTTGAACATTTGTGTTTCTTGCACCGTTCCTTCAGATGTGATCAAGGCTACGTTTATATGATGACGGTCTGAACAGAAGACGCAAAAGTGGCGTCGTGTCTTCACTTTTTATTCCGCGTTTAGATGAGCTTTTTCGGGAGGAAATCTGCGTACATACGGTGACGCAAAAGTGTGTGGAATTGGATTGGGTATGCATGCCAGGCGGCTAGGTGGCGCTGTGATACATTATCACTATGTCCGTGCGCATGCGTAGAATCTTCCTTCTTCTGTGATGTGACGTAAACATGTATGCGACGTCAGCAGGTTTGACCAGATACTTCTTGGGCAGTGTAGACGAAAAGCGTATTCAAGTTTTTTGCGTTTTTAAGCTTCCAAAACGCCGTCACTTCCGATAAAATATTTTGTCATTTTTACCCGTAAGCGTTCTCGTGTAAACAGGCCCTTAGTTTTTATCATTTTTGTGTCTGTCCTTTGAAAATAACTTAAGTCATATAATTTATATTATTTAACGTTTTGTCCTTCCAATTATATTAGATTTAAATTATTAATCAGATGTTACGCCTCAACAGTTCCTCTTTAAGCTAATTTTACTTGAATAATACTTTTCCCAAATACTTTTTCACTCTTAGTTAAGTCATTTCTAGGACCACTACAGTGCACTTCTGAAGTAACCTTACTCTTACTTGAGCAACATTTTTGTCTCCTCTACCACCTCTGACGTTAACTGTACAGATACTTTAAGAAGAGACATGTTTATATTTTCTTCTGTTTTCTGAACGTGTACTTTTACATTTGCCTGTGATCCAGAATACACATTTATCGAATACTTTATGATCAACAGTGCGGATTTCTGCAGAATCAATGAGCAACTCTGTTCATTAATGTGATTTTGTTCAAAATGATAGACGACCAATGAGCTCCTTTGTTTCACATGTCACTGAAAAAAACAAATCTGATTGGATGCTTGTGTTGGAGCGTGGAGACACGACAGGGGGAGTGGTGACGACACCGTAGCCGTGTCTCAATTCTCAGTGTGCACAGTTCGGAGCGTGGTTTTAAGGGCATGTGCGTCACTTCCGGCGCGACGACTGCTGTCCCATTTCATTTTTTGTCCCATGCACAGTTAACACGCGGTCTGAAAACCACAGTCATTTCCATGGAAACCGGGGCGTGGACCAACTGCATGAAAAAGCACACTTCGCGCACTCATATATCCCAGCATGCACCGTGCGCTACTTCTTCTACGGGAGAAAATGGAGTCGGCGGCTGCATCTGGTAGTTGCGAGACCTGTCACATTTCACCGATGCCCATGTGGTCCACGGACTTCACTCAAGGCTGAGCAAGTATGCACCGTCTTGACTGCAGTCTGAGTACCCTTAAAGGAGAATTAACGTTTTTTACAATTCGAGCCTTATTTCGGTAATAAAACAAGTTGTTTTACTCACCCATAGCACTTTGGTGTCATTTGGAGCATTTCCGGAGATGTTTTAGATTTGCGATATCCTTAACGTGAGTTCTCGGGGCATATGTTTGCGGTCTCCAAATAACACAAACTTTAGCACTTTTCAAATCATAGAAGCTCAATGTCTTAGTCTACACTTTCGTTAGAGTCAAAAGTGCCTCTAATCCGAGATTTAGCCATAGTTTCGAGTAGATGAGGAGGACAGTGCGCATGTGCGGAGTCACAGTTGATTTCGCTCTCAGCTCTCGGGACCCAAACATGAAAGGCAAAGCTGTAAGACGTTTGGACCATCGTGTTTGCAGTACCCACTTCAGTCAGGACCATTTTTTACCGGCAAAGGAAAAGAAAGAAGGCCAGCGGATTCAGCGCACGATTCTGAGAAGTAATGCGATACCGATGGCTGTTCTCTGGTGCTCCTAAAACTGTCTCCGCTTCATTCTTTCCGTATCCATTCTGTCTCCTCATCCGTACACTCCTCTTCAGTCCTCAGTCCTCCATGAGTCCTCTTCAGCCTCAAAGTCCGAATCTTCTGCCTTGTGTCACTTGCAACAGAAAAGTTGCGTCATCTTATCTGCGAAATCAGCTGTGAATGAGCGCATGTGCACTGTCCTCCTCATCTACTTGAATCTATGGCTAAATCTCGGATTACAGGCCACTTTTGAGTCAAACGAAAGTGTAGACTAAGACATTGAGCTTCTATGATTTGAAAAGTGCTAAAGTTTGTGTTATTTGGAGACCACACTCCGAGCTGTGCACTCTGAGAACTGAGACACGGCCTGTGTATAAAAGAATACTCATATGTTTGTGTTTCATGTAACGGGTACGCTCAGAACAGTTTAAATGAGTTCTTACTTTAGCTGCAGTGGGATTAAAGTTTGGCCCACACCTGCAGCAGATGAATCACAGGCAGCTTAACCAAAAGACAAATAGCAACATTATTTTAGGATCTGGAAGTTTTATTTGTTTCAGTGTTTGGGGGTTGTAACCAGTACACTTCGGGGCGACAGTGGCTCAGTGGTTAGAGCAGTCGTTCCCCAACCCGAAGGCTGAAGGTGCAATTCCCGCTCGGACCAAGTTCTGTCGTTGTGTCGTCATGTCCTCAGGCAAAACACTTCTCCTGCATTTCCTCGTATGAAAGTAGTGGGGGCCTGAATGATCGCTGGCACACATTGGCAGCCTCGCTTCCGTCAGTCTGTCCCAGGGCAGCTGTGGATACAGTAGGAGCTTACCACCACCCAGTATGATGTGAATGAATAACTGATTGATTCCTATTCATTTCGAGTTTGTGCCAAGACAGAAACAATAGTCATATACATATTATACAAAGCTCTGGAAAAAAATAAGAGACCACTGGATTTTTTTGTGAAATCAGCATCTCTACATGTATTACAGCCATTCCATTCCAGCGTCTGTTGAATTCCAACACAAACACAAAGCTGAGCTACTTCAGTTCTTGCACCAGGAGTGGAATAAAGTCACCCAAGAACAGACCCGGGCATTTCAAGGCCCGGGGGCCAAATGCAATCCGCAAGCCGACTCTGACCGGCCCATGAAAGGTTGCTTGGAATTAAGAAAATAAAACCTACTTTCAAAATTGTACATGATGCATTTGTACTGATGATCATCTGTCGGACTTCACATCTCCACCTCAAACATGAACCTGACTTTGATGCACTTGTTAAAGCTCAACAGAGGCGAGATTTCTCTCACTGATCAAGAAAAAAACACTAAAACATGATAACTTTGATTTTTTTCTACACAATTTGGCAGTTGGACAAAAAAATATTGTGACATATCTTGTATTATATTATTTGGCAAACAAAGACATTGTGGTGTCTTAATACAAAGTTAAGAAAGTTAAACTCAGAAAACATTGTGGGGTTAATGTGACTGAAAAAGAGTTACAAATGTTTCACGTTTACCGTTTTGAATTATTTTACTGGATAAATTCAGTTTTTGTAAAACCTCACTCTCTCATTACTTAATAATAAACAATGACATTTACTGATTTCAACGCAGAAATAAAATTAATAACCAGAGTAGACTTCAAACTTTTGGCCCTCCACAATATTTTCTGCTTCTCATTTGGCCCCTGGGGAAAAATAATTGCCCACCCCTGCCTAAGAACAATGTGAAAGACTTGTGGAGAGCATGCCAAGATAAGGGTTATTGGACCAAATATTGATTTCTGAACTCTTCTTAAGTGTAAACATTAGTATTATGTTGTTTTAAAATGAATTTCATCTTGTTTCTTTGCATTGTTTTACGTCTGAAAACATCTTTTTTGTTATTTTGACCATTTGTCATTTTCTGCAAATAAATGCTCTAAACGATAATATTTTTATTTAGAATTTGGGGGAAATGTTGTCAGTAGTTTATAGACTCAAACTAAAATGTTCCTTTTGCCCAAACACAGACCTATAAGTAGTAAAATCAGAAAAACTGATCATTTTGCAGTGGTCTCTTTTTTTTTTTTTTTCCAGAGCTGTATATTGTAAATAACAGAAAAGCACATTTCTCGAAAAAGGAGTGGGAAGAAGAAAATCTAATTATATGATATCATATTAACCCTCCTCTGTTCGTTACAAAGTGGCTACAGTGTGGTGCTTTGAGGGGTTTTGGCAAGCCTGAAAAGCTGAGAAAGCTGAACAAAAATGTTATGCTAATGTTTAGAAATACTTTATTTAACAAAAAATAATTTTGTGTGATACTAGATTACTGCACGTCATATTTTAATGCTAGTTCTTTGTGTATTTTCACCTTAAATCAGGCGCTGCATTCTGAATATTCAAACAGGGTCTACACAGTTTGTCATTGAGGTGGATGCAATTTACATCATTTTGACAGAAACACTAAAAATGTGACTTGGATAATTCATTTTAGGTCTGTATCACAGCGTAATGTTTGCTTTTACTTAAATTCCATTTGGTGCCCTGGGCTATTTGGACCCTCCCCTCCCGCCTTACAACAGTCTATGAATCACTTCACCTGAAAACAATAAACACCACAAAAACACCACCTCCTTTCAAAGTTATGAGTCACCAACCTGACATTTTTCCACTCTATACACATTTCAAAATGTGCACCAACTTTTTTTTTTTTTTTTTTTTTTTTTAAAGTAGGAGTATTATGGAAAAAATAAAACTTTTGGAGAATTTTCAAGCCTGAAGAGGTTTTAGATGTCGCCCGCGTATGTTTGGGTAATCTAGTGATCTCTCCCAGGCACTCTCCATGGGTAGCTGTAAGAATCTGTCACAGCTTTACAAACCTGACGCCGTGTGCAGTAATTTAATGAACAGAATGTGTTGATTGATGTGTTGATTGATTGTGTGATAGTGTTGTCAGCACATTATTTTAACACTGTGTTTAGCACTTTTGTTCTGGTTGGTAATGGCCCACTGTTTAAAGCAATATTTAACTATTTATTTGTTTAAGTAGTGTCAATTATTTACTGGTTTTAATGTAAATATGTATTCTTCCCCTGACCCTGGTTCAGTCCTGTTCTAGTCCTGGTTTAGTCCTGGTTTAGTCCTGGATTAGTTCTGGTTTAGTTCTGTTCTAGTCCTGGTTTAGTCCTGGTTTAGTTCTGGATTAGTCCTGGATTAGTCCTGGTTTAGTTCTGTTCTAGTCCTGGTTTAGTCCTGGTTTAGTCCTGGATTAGTCCTGGTTTAGACCTGGTTCAGGCCTGGTTCAGTTCTGGTTCATTCCTGGTTTGGTCATTTTTTTAGTCCTGGTTCAGTTCTGTTCTCATCCTGGTTTAGTTCTGTTCTAGTCCTGGTTCAGTCCTGGTTTAGTCCTGGTTTAGTCCTGGTTCAGTCCTGGTTTAGTCCTGGTCCAATCCTTGTTTAGTCCTGGTTTAGTCCTGGTTTAGTTCTGTTCTAGTCCTGATTCAGTCTTGGTTTAGTCCTGGTTTAGTCCTGGTTTAGTCCTGGTTTAGTTCTGTTCTAGTCCTGATTCAGTCTTGGTTTAGTCCTGGTTTAGTCCTGGTTCAGTCCTGGTTTAGTTCTGTTCTCGTCCTGGTTTAGACCTGAGTTTTCAGACAATCTTAAAACATTTTAGTCAGTGTTTGCTCATGTGTGTCACCACGGTAACTACAGAAACTTTCTGCCATAGTAACTCATGTCGAACGCCCCTGGCGTGATGTCAACAGAAAGTTAAAACCATACTCTGGAACATTCCCCCTGGCGACAGATACATTTTATGCCATACAGTGGAAGATTCTAGCCACAATAACAGTAAATATCATTTCACGTGCCGGATCTTCTTTGTGTTCTTCAATTGCAAATGGTAGTCCACACTTAACATATGCATTCAGAGTGTCAACAAGTTTATAAAAAATACTGGACAAGAAACCATTCTCCGTTCACCACTGCACTATTTTAGACAAGTACAACTTGCGAAATTTTAATAATTTTGTTCATTTCAAATATGGATGTTTTATATATAAAGTTTTGCTCCTCCTCCGTTACAGGAATTTATTAAAACAAAAGACCCGAGGGAACTGTGAGGTCCACACAGATGCTCTACATTGGGACAAAGTGTGGCTCTAAGTTCTGGAACTTTCTCCCATCATCAATAAGAGAGACTCCACATTCCATGGTGTGTGAGTGTGTGTGTGAATGGGTGAGTGGTTCCTTGTTGTAAAGCGCTTTGGGTCCCTTGAAGGTGGAAAAGCGGTGTATAAAGATGTGACCATTTACCATTTAAATCACACTTGAAACAGCGGCTAAAGGAAAACCAGACTTGTGGACACTTTTAATGTTTAACTGCTGCTGTTGTCAGTTGTTTTTGTTGTTTTTGCTGTGGTGTCACCTGCCCTACTACAGATGAAATGAGCATTTTCACTATAATCTGTCGTATTTACACTGCTGTTGTAGATGTTCATTAATGTGCACTGACCCTATTAAATAAAAGAATAAATAAATCATAAAAATACGTGTTTTCACAACTTTCAGAGATCAGAGTGGATATCTGTACAATATATCTAACTGGGGAAAGACATTTTTCTCCAATAAATATATTTGAAAGTCCATGAGCTTAAAGCTTTCTCGCAAAGGCTCCGTCAAATACTTTTCTTAATGGAGATGTTATTTGTTATTTTTTTGTCTACGTTTTTGCACAGTATGGTATTAAACCTTTCTATCTCCATGGAGACCAAACCAGACCAAGATACAGGCCAGATCTGTGGAGAGGCGACCCCGCTCACTGTCAGAATGTGTGTTTTTCTCTGTATTTTTGAGAAATAAAACCACCTGTAACTGAATAAATGTAAAGTAGAGCTGTTTAGTGGAACATTCCAGGCAGAGCAATGACGTCTCCATAGAAACAAGCAGGTGACGGACCCCCAAACAAAACGTTTTAACAATACATTATCAATATCATGAGGGTTTAGCGCGTCATTTGATGTCACTCTTCTCTCGACTGTCTGAATCTTGATTTTTCAAAGAAATATTGCAGATTTAATTGTAATCACAGTTTGTAATTAGACATTTCTCCCAAATCACGCAAGCCCTAATTAAAACCGTGATGAGCAAATTGCGTTTTGTTTTGCTCTCCTCTTGTGGTGGTCCCTGACAGCTACAGACGTGCTCCTCCACCACTGGAAACTTGTGGAGCTCCTTGAATCAGAATTCTGCTGCGAGCACGCGCCAGGTAATTGGACGACACTATCATCTCCAGTCAATTTCACCGAACGGAAAGCAGCAAAACAAACTGTGCTGATTGGAGCTGGGGCCACCGAGGGTTCCCACATCAACAAACTACTGCTTTCATTCCATTTTACGCTGTTCTAGGGAGACTATGTACAGCCGCCAGCACACGACTGTAGGGACATTAGGTCAAGAGACAACGCTATCGCCACGCTAAGTGCTACGGCGTAAACCAATACTATTCGAGATCAGAAGAGTAGTTTAGTGATTCTGCAGAAATCCACAATGTTTTTGAGTCCCGTGTGATATTTTACTTTATTTTGTTTTGATACAGACGGATCTTGCGGGTGCCTGATTGGCTAATCCACCTGTCAATCATGCACATCTGAATTCAGGGAGTTTCACAGGTGACCAGACTCACATCTTTGGGAAAGTATTAAAGAAATGTGTATTCTGGATCCAGGGCAAACTAAAGGCTTGTCCTACCGATTGATTAGTTGACTAACCTCAGGCTCAGACGCCACTGGCCAATGAGATTTCGACACCGCCTTAGTCTGTCTACATCTCCAAAGCTCAAAATGTTTACAGAGGCACCATAGAGAACATCCTCACCAGCTGCATCCCTGTGTGGTATGGCACCTGCACCGTGTCCTGCCGGAAAAAGCTACACCGAGTAGTAAGAGCAGCTGAGAGAATCGTGGGTGTCTCTCTCCCCTCCCTGCAGGACATCTACCGCACCCGCCTCACCCGCAAAGCCCTCTGGGTGATCCCCCCCCCACCCATCCAACTGCCTCTTCAGTCTGCTGCCATCAGGAAGGAGACGGAGGAGCCTCAGGGCCAAGACCAGCAGACTGAAAGACAGCTTCATCCACCGAGCTGTCAGGATGCTGAACTCTCTCCCTACCCTCCTCCAATCACACTGCTGCTTAAATCACACTGACACTACTGCTTAAATTACACATTTGAGCATTATTCCACTCCACATTGTGTGTTTTACTTATTTGTATTATAAGATAAGATAAGATAAGATAAGATAAGACTTTATTGATCTCACACAGGAGAAATTTACTTGCCACAGTAGCTCCAGGACATTTGAACAAGAAAGAAAGTGCAAGCAGGCAGGAATGGGATAAAGTAAGTAATAATAAAAAATTGTAATAATAATAAGTAATTAAAGCCGCAAGCGGCGTTGGTCGGGACCTCGCACCTGCGTTTGTTCGTCTTACTGAGACGCACAGCCATACGAAATTTCGTGTGCCTGGCACAATTATCTCACTTCCTGTTGGGCGTGGCCATGACATTGTAGATACCCTGTCAGAACAGACCCTGTCAGACCCTGTCAGACCCTGTCAGACTCTGTTAGACCCTGTCAGACTCTGTCAGACCCTGTCAGACCCTGCATGTGGCCTACATGCTGAGGCCTACATGAACCTTCGATGCTTGTCCCCACATTGCTGCTTGCAGATATATCAGATCAAAGGTACAAAGATCAAAGACCTTTGATCAGGGCGTTGCCTAGCAACAAATACCTCCCATTCATAACTCATCACTCCCATTCAATAAATACCTAATTTTATCGATCCGCCGTATCGTCATATTACCGCCTATTTGAAAATCCTTCGCAATTTAACATCTCCAACGTCTTAAGATTATGTTCACCAAAATTTAAGCCTATCTGAGGTACGGTGTAGGAGAAGTGTTTCAAATTCCATACCTAACTTTATCGATCCGCCGTATCGTCATATTACCGCCTATTTGAAAATCCTTCGCAATTTAACATCTCCAACGTCTTAAGATTATGTTCACCAAAATTTACGCCCATCTGAGGTACGGTGTAGGAGAAGTGTTTCAAATTCCATTCTATGTCCAATACCCAAAAATCACACAAAAGCCCAATTATCTCACTTCCTGTTGGGCGTGGCCATGACATTGCAGTGAGGCGTTTGTTCGTCTTATTGAGATACACGTCCCTACCGAATTTCGTGCGCCTATCTTAAACGGTATGCCAGCCCCGAAAGACAACGCGCTAGGGGGCGCTATCGAGCTCCTGGGGGTCACTGGGGGACGGGACTTTGTGTGGTCGTACTGGCAGCACTTTGTGATGCCCGTGCAAAGTTTCGTTCGTTTTGAAGCATGGGAACATGCTCAAAATTGCCCCAGCGAGTGTGAACAAGAACAAGAATAATAATAATAATAATAATTAAAGCCGCAAGCGGCGTTGGTCGGGACCTCGCACCTGCGTTTGTTCGTCTTACTGAGACGCACAGCCATACCAAATTTCGTGTGCCTGGCACAATTATCTCACTTCCTGTTGGGCGTGGCCATGACATTGTAGATACCCTGTCAGAACAGACCCTGTCAGACCCTGTCAGACCCTGTCAGACCCTGTCAGACCCTGTCAGACTCTGTCAGACCCTGTCAGACCCTGCATGTGGCCTACATGCTGAGGCCTACATGAACCTTCGATGCTTGTCCCCACATTGCTGCTTGCAGCTATATCAGATCAAAGGTACAAAGATCAAAGACCTTTGATCAGGGCGTTGCCTAGCAACAAATACCTCCCATTCATAACTCATCACTCCCATTCAATAAATACCTAATTTTATCGATCCGCCGTATCGTCATATTACCGCCTATTTGAAAATCCTTCGCAATTTAACATCTCCAACGTCTTAAGATTATGTTCACCAAAATTTAAAGGGACAGTGTGTAGGATTCGTGGCGCATAGGTGGTTAGTAGCTATTCCACTTCCTCTTTTGGCTACGGCAGACCTCGAGGGTCACCCGGACGCGACGTAGCGCCGAAATCTCGCGTGCCCGCGCACGAACCGCGCACCGCTGTATACATAAACCGCGGTCCCCCGTTCACTTTTTTTTTTTCTTTTCGCATGAAAACACACAATCCCGATCATGATTCATGACAATCTACACATCAAATGAAACCTTACAGTCTCCTCTTTTTGACTATGCAATTCATTTCCCTGCAAAACAATCACTCCCCGAGCACATGGGGCTTTTATACAGAAAAGCACAAAACTTAGCTTACTTAGCTTACCTTTGAAGGCTTTGCACAGGTCAAACTCTGTATTTCATCATAAACTTGGTCTCAATCTGTCCATAAGGATCCAGCGAATAAAATCCAGTAAAACAATTTAGTCCAAAATACGTGGTATATCCATTACTATGTGTGATCGGGCAGCATGCTCCCCCCTCCCCCCCTCCCCTTCCCCTTCTCTCCTTCGCTCCTGGCTGCATATGAGAGCAGAGGACCGAAGGAGAGAAGGGGAAGGGGAGGGGGGAAGGGGGGACCCATAAGCAGCGCGGCTGTGCAGCTGTTAGCAGGAGCCGAGGCAAAGGATGAGCCCAAATGTCCTTCTGCGGCTCTCGTATTCAAAATGGCTGCCTCTATATGGGGAAGATCCCCCTTTTATGTGACTATATCTAAGTCCAAAAGAATACTTTGATTTCATGATGGAAGTGAAAAGGCTTGGAAAACAATGTATTTTTGAATGGGTATCTTCAATTTCAGTAATTAACAGGTAAAAATCTTACACACTGTCCCTTTAAGCCCATCTGAGGTACGGTGTAGGAGAAGTGTTTCAAATTCCATACCTAAATTTATCGATCCGCTGTATCGTCATATTACCGCCTATTTGAAAATCCTTCGCAATTTAACATCTCCAACGTCTTAAGATTATGTTCACCAAAATTTAAGCCCATCTGAGGTACGGTGTAGGAGAAGTGTTTCAAATTCCATACCTAAATTTATCGATCCGCTGTATCGTCATATTACCGCCTATTTGAAAATCCTTCGCAATTTAACATCTCCAACGTCTTAAGATTATGTTCACCAAAATTTAAGCCCATCTGAGGTACGTTGTAGGAGAAGTGTTTCAAATTCCATTCTATGTCCAATACCCAAAAATCACACAAAAGCCCAATTATCTCACTTCCTGTTGGGCGTGGCCATGACATTGCAGTGAGGCGTTTGTTCGTCTTATTGAGATACACGTCCCTACCGAATTTAGTGCGCCTATCTTAAACGGTATGCCAGCCCCGAAAGACAACGCGCTAGGGGGCGCTATCGAGCTCCTGGGGGTCACTGGGGGACGGGACTTTGTGTGGTCGTACTGGCAGCACTTTGTGATGCCCGTGCAAAGTTTCGTTCGTTTTGAAGCATGGGAACATGCTCAAAATTGCCCCAGCGAGTGTGAACAAGAACAAGAATAATAATAATAGGGAAACAAAGCAACAACAATAGGGACCTTCGCCCCCTTCGGGCTCGGTCCCTAATAATAGGGAAACAAAGCAACAACAATAGGGACCTTCGTCCCCCTTCGGGGCTCGGTCCCTAATAATAATAAGTAATAATAATAATAATAATAATAATAATAATAATAATAATAACCATACAAGCATCAACATGGAAAAGAGGATATTGCACATCTGGCCTATATATTAGAGTTATACAGTCTGTTGGTGGTGGGGATGAAGGATCTGCGGTAGCGCAGATCCTTCTTGCACTGGGGGTGCCTCAGTCGGCTGCTGAAGAAGCTGCTCAGCTCCTCTACAGTCCGGTGCAGAGGGTGAGAGGTGTCGTCCATGATGGACGTGAATTTGGCCAGTACCCTCCTCTCAGCCACCTCCTCAACAGAGTCCAGAGGACAGCGCAGGAAACAGCTGGCCCTCCTGACCAGCTTATTAAGTCTCTTCCTGTCCCGTTCTGTGCTGCTCGGGGCCCAGCAGACAACAGCGTAGAGGAGAGCAGAGGCCACCACAGAGTCATTACATATACAAGTTTACTGTACTTTTGCTACAGGTATATATAATGTTTTAGTCATGGTGTTTATTGTCTTGTTTATCAGATGTTTTCAGAATCAAAATCAGAATCAGAAAGACTTTTACTGCCATTGTCAAGTGAACAGAATTCACAAAACTAGGAACTTGTCTCGGTGATAAGGTGCGAACATAAAACACTAAATAATAATAGTAATAACTAGAGTATACAGTAGACACTAAGTCATAATAATAACTAAAATATAGCTATAATATAGTAAAAAATAATAAACAATCCAAATAAAAAAGGTTCAGATGAGTCTCAGATGAGATGAGTAGTACAAACATGACGTAATTAAAGTGACTGGTGATATAAAGTGTCTAACTTTGTGCAGATGTTCTGAATTGTTCATGAGTCCAACAGCAGAGGGAAAGAAACTGTTCTTGTGACGGGAGGTTCTGGAGGTTATGTTCACTGTGGGCCTAGGGGGCGCTGCCATTTCAAATCTTGTGTGTGCAACCTGTACATATGTTTTTTCACAATAAAGCTGACTTTGAACTTTGACATTTTTGAACTTTTTACATTTATTCAATCCAATCTGAACTGTCTTTGCTCCCAAGTGGCAAGTTTTGGAAATATGCTCTTGTCACGCTTACCGGAAGACGTTTGGAAACATGCGGACGACGACTTCCAATGTAGTTCCCGACTCTGGGCATGTGATAAAACCGTGGATTCAGCAGCAGCATCTTCACAACCTGCTGAAGCTTTCCATGGGGAACGGGACTTTAAATCACATCTTCGACAACTTGTAATATGCTAATTAATAGGCAATTTACAAAAGAAAGAATACAGTGACATCTAGATGAAGAAAAGCAGGCGTTTTTTCAGAGTTACTTTCGCCAACAGAGCCCAAAGGAAGTCGACGTTTGCATGTTTCCAAACGTCTTCCGGTAAATAGAGCCCATCGTGATGAAATTTGTATCTTTAGTATTTAAGTAAAGTTTACAGTCAACACTTCCCAAAATTCTGATTTTGGTGGAAGAACAGTGACTATTTTTTTCTGTTGCAATTTTAAAGAGTCAAATCAAAATATGAGGGTTATTTTAGTTCGTTTTCCCATAATTTAGTTCAAATTATGTGGTAAACAAATGTGGTATACAGTATGTCCTTTTGTTTTTATAGTCACACATTAAACAATATGTCTCCATTAATTAGCAGAACCACTGTGTGTCTGATTAGTTTGCTCTAACGCACACTGACAAGTCTTCTGGATCCTTCACAGTCTCTTCTCAAACAGGCCACTTCACTGCTGCTCATACCTGCGTGTGATCCAACTACGAATACAAGCTGCGACAATTTCTATTTATGTTTGAGGAAAGCGGCACTGTGTTTCTGTCACTTGCTTGTTTCTATGGATACATCACTGCTCTGTTCAGAATGTTCCACAGTGTGACATTAAACAGCTCTACCTTACGTTTTAGAGCTCAAAAATACCTAGAAAAACAGACATTCTGACTGTGAGCGGGGTCGCCTCTCCACAGAACTGACCCGTAACTTCTGGTTTGGTCTCTGTGGAGATAGAAAGGTTTAATATCATACTTTGAAACATTCCAGACAAAGCAATAACGGTGGAGACAAGCATTTCAAAGTTAAAAAAAGTCAAAGTCAACTTTATTGTCAATTCTGCCATATGTGTTCAACATACAGTGAATCGAAATTCTGTTTCTCCCTGACCAAGCAGTGCAAAAAGACAGTGTACAAAATACAATATAAAGACAATACAAACTATCTAAGACTAAATCTAAAAAGTAGTGCAAAAGAATAAATAAATACCTATTTACAGATGTCCAAAAATGTGCAGTGTGCATCAAAATGTGCAATGGACGATTCAGCAGTGAAATGTGCCGTAAAATGTGCAATATAATAATAATAATAATAATAATAATAATAATAATAATAATAATAATAAAACATACTCTTTTTGCTGTGCAGTACTATATCTTTTCATTAATGCTAATTTCACTTTATAATCTATCACTAAAAAAAAAAATATATATATATATATATATATATATATATATATATATATATATATATATATATATATATATATATATATAAGTAAATGTGTGCTCCTCACCTTCCACGGTGGTTGGTCTCTCACTCTCATCCAGCTCGGGTCCTCTACCAGAGGCCTGGGAGCTTGAGAGTTCTGGGCAGTATCTTTGCTGTTCCTGTACTGCACTTTTCTGGACTGAGATGTCTGATGTTTTTCCTGGGATCTGTTGTAGCCACTCCTCCAGTTTGGGGGTTACAGCCCCGAGTGCTCCAATCACCACGGGCACCACTGATGCCTTCACCTTCCAGGCCTTCTCCAGCTCTTCCTTGAGCTCCTGGTATTTCTCTAGTTTCTCGTGTTCCTTTTTCCTGATGCGTGAAAAGTCCCTCAGTTGTCCAGGTAGAATCCATGATACAAGGAGAAGTTCAATTTGTCAACTGGACAAAGTATGTTTGGTCGAAAACGTTTCGCCGCTCATCGTCAGCTCTAATAAGAATGCTGGTAAGACACTTGCTTATATCTTGCTGCAGGGAGGAGCTAACTAGCTAACTACTTTCCGAAACTATCGCATTGGTTTCCGTCTTTTGTTTCTCTGGCGTCTAGATAACGATCCCTATTCATCCCTACGACTGTTTTTCACACCTCTGGCCCTGACCTGGCTAGCCCTATTGTTCCCCTGTTTGCTTGATCTAGGCTTAAGAATGGAATTATAGATGGGAGACAAATTATGTCTGACTCCACCATTTCTGTTCAGAGAAGGATTCTCTTTTTTGACAAAAATAGCCTCTTTAACTCCCCTCTCAAACCAGTTCTTTTCCCTGGCTAAGATCTGAACCTCACTGTCCTCAAAAGAATGGCCCGTGGCTTCTAGGTGAAGATATACGGCAGATGACGGTCCACTCTGGCACGCCCGCCTGTGTTGGTACCAACACAGAAATGGTGGAGTCAGATATAATTTGTCTCCCATCTATAATTCTATTCTTAAGCCTAGATCAAAGTGATATATTTGTGTATATATATATATATATATATATATATATATATATATATATATATATATATATATATATATATATATATATATATATACACACAAATATATCACTTTTTAGACAAACATTGTTTTGAGATGAAAAACAAGCTTTATTAACTGTCCCCGCTAACTTGCCGGACCTACTTTGGTCAGCTCCAGAACCGGGGCAGAACTCGGCTCAGAGGACACTGTCAGGGGTAAGTCAGTGTTAATGCACGACACTGCTGAAGGGGACGCCGTACAGATTCACGTCAAAAAAAAAAAAAAAAAAAACTATGCCGTTAAAACTGCACAGTGCCCCTTTAAAGCTGCGTTATGTAACTTTTCTGATGGGGATTCTACCACCTGCCTTCTTCTCTCCGTGGAGGCATTGCTGCTGGATTGGCCTGGAGTGTTCCACAGTATGGCATTAAACTCATCTGTTTCCATGGAGACAGGGAGGTCAGAATCAGACCAGTCAGCCAAGTTACAGATAATTCTCCATGGAGACAAGAAGGTAACACTCGTGTACAATTTAGAAATAAACCAAGACTATAATTATACTATAATGATCCATACTGTGTTATTCATGTTTATGTTTATACATTATATTTCCTGTAATCATCTATTATTGTATTTATCCCAGCCTTTGTACGGTGTATTCACTAAATAAAAGACCGTATGGTGTAACATGGCGTCGCTGTTTTCGGATGGCTCTGGACCATGGCAAAAATTATACTTTGGGGAAATTGAAGATAACAGTAATTATTATGAGCGGAGCTTGTGGCAGTAGGAGGCTGCTGATTTGAAGAAAAATGTCACGTCCAAAACTACACATTATAAACAGCAGGTTTCTGCGCACAGCAGGTGGACCGTTCTTATTTGCATATGAAAGAACTAGAGCCAGATACAGGAGAGCAGGTTTCTATTGTGTTTTCTAGAGTACTGTAGATAGTATAGATCAGGGGTCGGCAACCTTTACCACTCAAAGAGCCATTTGGACCCGTTTCACACAGTAAAGAAAACACTGGGAGCCACAAAACCCTTTTGAAATGAAAAATGAAATAACACTGCATATGTTTTTTTGTTTGTTTTTTTTTCCTTTGTGCCATAGACTTGCTGCCCTGTCTATTTAGTAAATGTCTGCCTCTGTTTCAGTTTCCAATCAATTATTGATTTTTCTGGATTGCTCCCCTTCCCACCCGCCCGTTTGCCACCAATGAAAAAAACGCTGTGTGTTTTACCTGTCCAATTGTTGTTGTCGTAATATGTTTGTGAATATTGTCATTGATTGTGCTGCATCCTTTTTTCCACTCTGTTGAAACCAAGTTGGCACCACGAATGGCCGCCCTGGTGCTTCGGAGTGTCTGTCTGATCCAGGTATCGAAGCAAGTTCCTAATGTTGTGAACCTGTTCACTCGTATGGCAATAAAAACCTTCCTGATTCCTGATTTTGAAAATGAACGAACTAAAATAAAATACATTTTAATTAAATACAGCGGCCTCGCTGTTTCGCAGATTTTTTTATTACATTTTTTTTTATAGTGCATTGTGTTCTGGGTCCTGATTGGCTAAGGGACTGTAGACCTTGGCCAATTTCTCTGTGATATTCCTCCGTGTCTCCTGTACAGAATGTGTTCAGTTTGCCAGATTTATGTAAATGTTCGATCACAGTGTGACTCTGAAGTGCTGTATGTTTGCAAGTTTTCTCCCCGACAAAACCCGCGACAGGACGAAGAGGCTTGGTCAGAGGAACTGTGAAATACACACCATATGTTTAGGGCCTGAAAACAGGTTTGGATCTTTGGTTTCATTCTATAATACTGTCTTTTTTTTGTTGAAAATCTATGAAAGTTTGAGTGTTTAAAGGGATATGCCAACCCCAGGTCAAATTTGGGCATCTCCCCACAGTCCAGAGACTAAAATAAGTGGTGGAAAGCGTTTTCCTGCTCACCCAGCCATTGTCCGAGCCTGTCGCCACTGACCGCCGCGGTATCTGCAGCTACTCCGCCTTAGACTGGAGTCCAACGTCGCCAGAGAAAGATTTCGGCCAAAAGGAATTAATTTGCTCGATGCGTTTCCCAATTACTTTATGTGTAGTGCGCATTCATATCGAGTGCAAATAAATGTGCAAATCAACACGGAGAGCTTGACTTGGTCATTTTTGGTGGGAACTATTTTCCAGTGCGGAAGAATACAGTCGAATCACGCACCACGTTGTGCAACAGGGGAACTCCCTTCCCGGTGCGTAACTGGGATCCCCCTGGCAGCGTACTGCGTGATTCGACTGTATTCTTCCGCACTGGAAAATAGTTCCCACCCAAAATGACCAAGTCAAGCTCTCCGTGTTGATTTGCACATTTATTTGCACTCGATATGAATGCGCACTACACATAAAGTAATTGGGAAACGCATCGAGCAAATTAATTCCTTTTGGCCGAAATCTTTCTCTGGCGACGTTAGACTCCAGTCTAAGGCGGAGGAGCTGCAGATACCGCGGTGGTCAGTGGCGACAGACTCGGACAATGGCTGGGTGAGCAGGAAAACGCTTTCCACCACTTATTTTAGTCTCTGGACTGTGGGGAGATGCCCAAATTTGACCTGGGGGTGGCATATCCCTTTAAACAAAAGAAATGTGAGAAAATGTTAATGCTCGTCTGAGAAAAGTGTATAATGTGTGTGGTGAGGCGTTTACAGCCTTAAAACATGTAGAAAAATTGTAAAATATAAAGCTGTCCAGTTTGCGGATTTCGCCGATCGCGGGTTATTTTTAGAACGTGACCACCGCGATAAACGAGGGACCACTGTACTGAGCCGTATTAGAGGGATCAATAAGTAGTAAAATCAGAAAAACTGATCATTTTGCAGTGGTCTCTTATTTTCTTTTTCTGTGTGTGTATGTGTGAGTGTGAGAGTGTGTGAATAAAACAATGTTATGTAATGTGTTTTTGACAAGGAGATATTATAATATAGATCATAAAGTAGCATATTATAAGACTTTATAAAGTAAGAAATCAGCTCGTTCTGTTTTTCACATTTTTAAGACAGTAAAAACTAGTGGAGTGCCTTTAATGTGGGCAAATTCGCTACAGAAACAAAAAGCACTCTTTAGACTGTAAAATAAAGCTCTAAAAACACCACAAAAAACCCATTACAGGGACACAAACCGTTCCATAAAAGTCTCATCTCGAGTCTGGCCGTGTCCAGTCAGCAGAGGAACATTGTCATCTGCGTTTTATTGCCAACAGGGAGAGGCGCCGAGGTGCATGCTGGGAGTGCATTCACAGCTGAGTGACAGAGCTATCCATCACATCTTTATGGGGGTCCAGTGCGGTGGCAGAAGAGCGAGCTCGCGTCCTACAGCTGTCTCTTATGTAAAAGGCACACGCAAGAGTTTAAACAGCACAAAATCCAAGGAAATCGCCCTCTCTGCACGATGAAGACAGTTTCAAGCTCGGTAAAAAAGAGCTGCCGCAGAGATAAGACAAATGACAGTGTTTCTACGAGTTATTTTCAGACAAAACAAAATAAATGGGCCATAGTATTGAAAGTTGAGAATTCGAAGGGTGTGCGTAATGTTTTGTTAACTTCACAAGAGCCGCAAGATTAATCACAAACAAACTGAAATTTGAATCGACGGCATTAGAAAATCTCAAAGGCTACAGTTTTTTAAGGACCATAAATTTCTCCACAAACAAAATCTTTTTCAACATTAAAACTGCTAATCCTGTAGTTTAGATCTGCACAAACAGGCTAAGGCCATGTTTATATGATGACGGTCTGAACAGAAGATGCAAAAGTGGCATCGGCATTGGGTATGCATGCCAGGCGGCTAGATGGCGTAAAACAAAACATGGCTACCGATAGCAAAAAAAAAAAAAATTGTGTGGTCAGACAAAGAAGTTCAACTGTTGCTTCAGACCACGTTAGACTACAAAGCAACGAAGGCACAACAAGGTGTGGACTGGGAGTCCTGCCAAACAAAGTACACTGATATATGGACCGATGTGACGTAAACGCGTACGCGACATCAGCAGATTTGACCAGAGTTTTGTGTCTTGGGCAGTGTAGTTGAAAACGCTATGGCGGAGCGTATTCAAGTTTTCCACTTTGGAGGGCAGGTTCAGTTTTTTGCATTTTTAAGCCCCCAAAACGCCATCACCGTCTAAATGAAAGGCACTTCCGATAAAATATTTTGTCGTTTTTACCCGTAAGCGTTCTTCTGTAAACAGTCCTGGTTTAGACCTGGTTTAGTCCTAATTTAGACCTGGTTTAGTCCTGGTTTAGTGCTGCTTTAGACCCGGTTTAGATCTGGTTTAGTCTTGGCTTAGTCCTGGTTTAGACCTGGTTTAGTCCTGGCTTAGTCTTGGTTTAGACCTGGTTTAGTTTTGGTTAAGTCCTGCTTTAGTCCTGGTTTAGTCCCGGTTTAGTCCTGGTTTAGACCCGGTTTAGATCTGGTTTAGTCTTGGCTTAGTCCTGGCTTAGACCTGGTTTAGTCCTGGTTTAGACCTGGTTTAGTCCTGGTTTAGTGCTGGGTTAGTCCCGGTTTAGTCCTGGTTTAGACCTGGTTTAGTCTTGGTTTAGTCCTGGTTTAGTCCCAGTTGAATCCTGGTTTAGACCCAGTTTAGATCTGGTTTAGTCCTGGCTAGGTCCTGGTTTAGTCCTGGTCTAGTCCTGGTTTAGTTCTGGTTTAGTCCTGGTTTAGACCTGGTTTAGTCTTGGTTTAGTCCTGGTTTAGTTCTGGTTTAGTCCTGGTTTAGTCCTAGTTGAATCCTGGTTTAGACCCGGTTTAGACCTGGTTTAGTCTTAGTTTAGTCCTGGTTTAGTTCTGGTTTAGTCCTGGTTTAGTTCTGGTTTAGTCCTGGCTAGGTCCTGGTTTAGTCCTGGTCTAGTCCTGGTTTAGTTCTGGTTTAGTCCTGGTTTAGACCTGGTTTAGTCTTGGTTTAGTTCTGGTTTAGTCCTGGTTTAGTCCTGGTTTAGTCCTGGTTTAGTTCTGGTTTAGTTCTGGTTTAGTCCTGGTCTAGTCCTGGTTTAGTTCTGGTTAAAACGGTTAAAAACACGGTCACTCGTATCCATGTATGCACGTGTCACGGTCTTTAATAATCCGGAGCTCCAGAGAAAAGGACATATCTCGAACTTATCCCGTGTCCCGAGACGAGAGTTCCTTCTTACGTAGCAAGTTAAGGATTCTTATTCTCTTGGAAATGCCGCGTAAACATTCACGCGGCTCGCTCACAGCTGATGGGCGAACAGGCCGATCAGCTGTGAGCGATCGGCCTCACAGCTGATCGCTCAACTTGAGTACTGGTGTGCGAGTGACTTTTTTTTCGCTGAAAACGCGCGGTGCCTGCATTAACTTACCGATATTCTGGGCACAGAAACGCTGTGAACAGTGGCTACGGTTTTGAATTGCTTTAAAAAATTTCAGCGTGAGAAATACCATGTGTGGCGTGTGAGCGTGTGAACACGTCGAATTGCGTGTGTCACACTCTCAATGCGTGAGACTTGAGAGCCCTGAAAGCTGCAGCATTTTAGGCTATGTCCCATTACTCTGTCTTACCCTTTCCCTTACCTCTTTATCTACGTCTTTGTCTTGCTCCCCGATACCGAGCTGAGAGGGCTCGGGGTACGAATGTTCCCCTAAGAAATGGGACACCACTCGATTACCGTTTGTGTCATCATCCCTTGCCTCTACCTGAGCTGCTATGTCTGCAGAGGCGACATCAATTGATGTAAACAAACGTAAACAAATGTCAAGGATTATCGGGTACCTCAGCTCGACAAGAAACTAGCTTGTTTATGCATGAAAGTTTGATGAAAACGATAACGTCGGCTAAACAGACAACACTACAATTAAAACCGCAACAACAGTTCACTAAAAGTAACGTAGAACATAAGCGTCATAATTGTAAACCTGCTAAACTGTTAATCGATAATTACAACTGCTAAAAATACATTCATGACACTCCTTGGCTGGTCGATGTGACGCTGCCATCCTGATCCCAAAACCTGCCTGAGCTTGTAGGCGTACCGCTTCGTTTCAAGTCTGGTTGAGAGCTTACTTCGTTTCAAGGGGCATGTAGCCTGAGGTCGTGGCCCGAGCCCTTGATCAAAATTAGAATCGGGACACCCCTTGCCCTCACACGAACACGCAAAACCAAGGGGTAGGGGTAAGGCGAAGGGGTAAGACAGAGAAATGGGACGCAGCCTAAGGATTTACCATTCAAGTTTCGTCCTCTGCATGCCATATGCATTTTCTTTTCTGAAGGTGACGTTGTAAAATACTTGTTTTACGCGGTAAAGTCTATTACATTTATTACCCATGTCTATAAACTTCGTAGCCCATCGCAAGTCATTCCCTGAGGAACGACGCACAATGTTTATACGACTGTAATGTTTTTAGAAAATGTATTTTGAAAGGACACCGCAAGATCATTTTCTTTCCTCTGCTGAAAACCTTGGAGACACTCCACTGACACTGAAAAATTAAAACTCCAACCTAATTTGAGCGATGCGTAGCGTAATTATGCTACGTTCCAGTTTTGTTGACATTAAGTACACGTGAGCGACATTAGCATAACAGATCATAACAGCGTTTTTATAACTGCATAGGAGCAAATTCACAGGCAGCGGGAGGACAGTAGGGAGCAATGAACTTACTATCCATATTTTAACAGTTGGGTTTTTAATTTTCTACCATAGATTGTATAAAGAAGTGGACTAAGGCAGTGTGACTTCACCCATAGCGTTCGGCTCCAGTTAAATTAAGTTTACAAGGCGAGCGGTTATAGAAACGAATTTGAATGGAGCAAGGTCCATAATAGGAATATGAATTCATTTACATACAAGAGAGCAAAATTAAACACCAGGATCATGTAGAGCGTGTTAATCTGAACATTTTAAGACCAAAATACAAGGCTCACTGCAGCAGGGACAAAGAGGGGGACAATTTTCCAGTTCCACTTCGATGGAGCCATGATGGATTTTCTAACTTGGGCTCTGAAATCTTCTCTGAGTTTCACACTGGACGCAAAAGTTGCGATATTGTAAAACCTGAATTTTGCCACACCCTTACTGCACAGTCATAACCTCTTGATTTGTTGTAACACACCTTTATGATGTCTGATTTCTTTTCGGGCAGCAGTCATTTAGCATCGTCGCGTCGCAGAGGCAGTCTTGATGGATGCCTTTGTCCCTCTGGAGCTGTGTGCAGCCCAGGGCCTGGTCAGCTGTCCGGATCACTCATCTGTTTGCCTCGTGCACAGCCGCTGTTTGAACCCTGAACCTGTGGAATCAATAGAGGGTAAGCAGTTTACTCCCCCTGATGGTCACTGTGTCAAAACGTCCGCCGTGATGGATGGCTCCTGCATTAGAATACAAAGGAAGGTTGTGCTGCACTGATGATACTGAAGACTCATGAAGAAGGTAAGACCTGTGTGCATCAATATTTGCAAAGACTTGGTGCCTAAATGAGAAGAAATTTCAAAGAAATTGGTTATACACTAAAGCAGGGGTGCCCAACCATTCGATCGCATATGGCTACGTTCGGACTGCAGGGCTTAATGCTCAATTCCAATTTTTTGGTGAAATCCGATTTTTTTGTGTTCACATTTCCAATTAAATGCGACTTGTATGTGATCTCCAGTGTGAATTTGAAATGCCCCAAAAGTGTCCCGCATGCGCCTTGGAGGACAAGACATCATGCCACACGTCACCCCCCCCCGTCCCATCACACCATCAACCTCAAAAGTAGATCTTGGTTAAAAAAAAAAAAAAAAAAAGGTTGAGCACGCCTGCACTAAAGATACTTTTTTGGAGCTATCGAAAACATGGATGAAGAATTTTAATGTCATGCATTCATATTTAAGTCATCTTGTGATCTTTTTGAACCCTCCTTACGGTTATGCCGGATTTACACGGACTGCAAGTGCAGTGCGGTACTTGATTACAGCGGGTTACTTGTAAATTGCCTGTTACAACAACTACAGTAACTGCGGTGCTTATTTCACCAAAGTAAACGGTTCACGTCATAGCACATGTCTGATCACCTGAAAAATGCTCCAGACCACTGCGATGTCTGGGACAAATAGACTTATTGTGATTTCCACAGAATTTCCACAGACCCACACTTTTTAGACTTTTGAAATCTTTTTATTTTTATATTATCCTTTATTTATCCCTGTAGGGAAATTATCCTCTGCATTTCACCCATTCTTCGGGGGCAGTGGGCAGCACATGAAGGCTCCCGGGGAAATGCAGGACAAAAACTAAACTTAAACCAATTCTACATTTTAATGTGTTGTTTTCAGTGAGTACAGCATTTTCAAAACCATAAACAATAACATGGTGATCTAAATACTAAAATACCTCCCTTTTATCCATAGAAAGAATACCTCAACAAATAAAAGGCACTAAAAGTTTTACTTGACATATATGGGCTCATACAATAACCAGTTATAGTAAGAACTTGTAATAAGAAAGTCAAAGACTCAAATGGGACCAATAATTGTAGAGATCTAATACAGTAGAGAGAGAGCTTATAATTGTTCACTCATTCTTTTGCATTTCTCTGAGGTAAAATTATTATTATTATTATTTTGCCACCCTCACTGGGCTTTAAGTGGTCATTTAACAGTCATGGGGAGCCCTACCCCTTTTTCCATTAGCTTATTTTTCTTCTAACCTTTTACTCTCAGCATCTTCTTCTGACCTGTTTTTTTTATTTATTATTATTATTATTATTATTATTATTATTATTATTATTATTATTATTATTATTATTATTATTAAAATGCATTGTGCTTCTTTTACTATGAAGTATTGTACCTTGGTGTCATCTTTCCTTTACTGCAACTTGAACAGATCTAAAAATGTAAACAAAACAAAAAATCTTAATTAAACACCATTTATGAAAAATAATAATAATAAAAAAATCTGTATCAGTATTGTACAATATACAGTCAGTATCTATATCTTTCTATCCATAAAATTTTGTTTTGATTTGCCCCTCACTAGTAACTTGCACTAAAAAGGAAAAAAAGATTATTTGGAAAGAAGCACATCTTAATTTTACACCAAAAATATTAGTACGGATAGATTTGAGGAAGATTTTCAATTATTTATTTGGCTACAACAAGTAAACAAACACAGCTAAGTGAAAGCCTTCCTCAAAGCCTTTAGTCCGGTTTTGACTGGAATTGGCTTTTTAATAAACTACCCCAAAAGACCAGACAGAAAATATCACACTTTGGTAACCACCTCCCTGACCGAGGTGAAAAGTTGCTACAGGGACTAAAATCTCCTTTTTGGCGAGTGTTTTCAGAGGACAGAGATAGCGCGACGCAGCAGATGCCTCACAGGTCGCCGCGGTGAATTGATGCCGCCTCCCGCACTTTTCAGCACATTACAAAGTCACTGCGGCACGGCGATAGCAGCTGTAATTATACTATTAATCAATTGTAATGTATTGCTTTTCTGGAAGCCAAATCAGCCGTTGTCGAGATGGATTACCCTATTCTCTTCAACAAGGGCATTCTTAGCTCACCGCGCATTATCCCACCACAACCATGATGTAGAGGGGCTCCAGGACGTGCCAACAAATGGAAACTATTATTCTCTTATCGATTTTACAATGAGCGGAGTTATTACAATCATACGTGTAAGCCAACAAAATCATACTAGGGAAATATATAACAGCCCGGCCTTTTGTCGACCGGGCCATCTGTTCACACCGCCCACCAGGCGTCATGATGGGATTGTTAGTGATTCACCGCACACAAGTTTTTCAAGTCAGATGGAACTGTAGGGAAAAGGACTACAAGTTAAATTAACATTACAGCTTAACATGGAGTGCGTCTGGAAAAACTCCAGGAAGAAATATACTGTACTGCGTTGGTATACAGAACAGGTGTCCAAACGTTTTATTCGAGTATCCTAAAGCAAAATGTGTCAGCGTCAAAGGCCAAAGCTATTCATGTTTTGCACCTAAAAAAGTCTGTAAAAATAAGGGCTGTCAGTTTAAGATTAATTAATTACACTGCAAATTAACACGTTATAAAAATGTACGCAATTAATTAGGAGCGGCAATTCAATGCCCATTTTAAATTTGGCGTACGGCGAGCAAATCGCTGCCAGGGCCTTTGAAGGGCAAGTTTATTTATAAAAAGAACGAAGACGAGACAATCAACAAGAATGAGGTGATTTGGAGCTTTTGTCAAAAAGATTTTTCCGATCACCGAAGCTGCTCAAGCCTGACGGATCATTTGAACGACAAACATGTCTGGACAAGTTCCATTGTTACCGGTGATAGAGCGAGCGTGAGCGCACTTCACCAAACCAACAAACCACCAAACCAACAAACCAAAAAACCACCAAACCACCAAACCACGCTCACAGAATTTGGGAAACGAATGAGCAAAACGACCACAGAAAAACTCAATCGTAAAGTGGGTTCCCTCTCTCTCTCACAAGATCAGGGCTCTCAAGTCTCACGCATTGAGAGTGTGACACACGCAATTCGACGTATTCACACGCGCACACGCCACACATGGGATTTCTCACGCTGATTTGTGTTATTTTTTTTATTTTTTATTTTTTGTGCCCAGAAAATCGGTCTGTGTGGCTTAGTTTATGCAGGCTCCGCGCGTTTTCAGCGCCGCCCCCTCCCCCTGCTCCGGGGGAGCTCTGGGGGAGCAGGGGGAGGGGGGGACGGCGCGTCTGCTCCGTGCGGTCCGAGCGGAGGCCGGAGCAGACCCCGGGCACGTCCTGAGCCTCAGTCCCGGTGCCACGTCTCCTCTGAGACGCACCGACTCCGGTCCCCGTGTCTCCGTCTGTGCGTAACGTGTCCCCCCCGACGGCTTACGCGCGGAATACGCGTAGCCCAGAGCCGAACTGCCCATGGTGAGCCGCGGTGAGACGCGGGCCCGGTGCATTAACCAGACTCTTACATGAATACGTTAAAAATGTCCCGCTCCCCCCGGCCCCGGTCCCTCCTCCCCGCCCCTCTCAGCGCGCACTGACAAAGTGCGGTGATGATAAAACAAACTGAGAACCATCAGGTAATAACTTCATTTATATAACTCTCATTAGTTGCTTTGTAGTTTAAGTTTGCTCTTTAGACAAACAGGGCTCTCAACACACAATTCGACGTGTTCACGCGCTCACACGGCATTTCTCACGCAATTCAAGCGCCCCACTCAAAACTTGAGAGCCCTGCACAAGATTAAAATGTGATTAATTAGATTAATTAATTACAAATCCTGTAATTAATTCATTTTTTTAATCACCTGACAGCACTAATGTATATATAAATATATACAGCATGATGAAGTTTAGAGAAGGAATTACAAACTAGGACGTGATTGAGGAATACCAACGTACAGTTAATACTTTTACAGTCAACCCATCACCATTCATGTTTGTGAATGATTTTGGACTAAAGCAGTGTCGACCTGCATTCAGACCGCGGCGTCAGAAAACACGCTGGACGCCTCTAATTGGACGCCTTTGCATTTGAGTTCAGATCCCCCCGTCGCGTGTTTTGGATGAACGTGAGAAAAATACTTCTTGCTACACATCCAGGGCGTCCGCGGCAATCTACGAGTGCCTTGTTTTCCCAGTTGAGAGTGGCTTTAGAGTAAATTATTGTATAAAATCCATCAGTGGAGGCGATCCGCGGCGGCATATATGTATTTACGCTCTGCTAATGACACGGTGTAGATTTCTTCCTACAGTGTGGCATAAAACTTACAGTGGCATTAAAAAGTATCTGAAGCTTTTGGAATTTCTCACATTTCTGCATAAAATCACCATCAAATGCGATCTGATCTTTTTCAAAATCACACAGATGAAAAAACAGCATCTGTTTGAACTAAAAACACCCAAACATTTATAGATGTTCATATTTTTAATGAGGATAACATGCACACAATGACAGAAGGGGGAGGAATAAGTAACTGAACCTTCTGTCTAAGGAGACTTTGAGAGCAATTAATACCATTTTTTTCAAATAATTTAAGTCAGGGGTGTGTCCAGTCACTGAGAAGTGGCTTAAAGCTGCCCTGACCACTACAAAACACAAACCTGGTAAGATTTGATCAATGGCCATATCTGCTGGTCAAAGCCTGATCCCGTCAGATCTCAGAAGTGAAGCAGGGCCGGGCCTGGTTAGTACTTGGATGGGAAACCACTGGGAATTCTAGGTGCCACAGGGGGGCGCCAGTCGCAAAAAACTGTTGTTGTGTCCTTAGGCAAGACACTTCAACCACATTGCCTAGTATGAACGTGCTGTGTGCCTGAGGGCTGGAGGTGGTCGGAGGGGCTGATTGGCAGCCTCACTTCTGTCAGTCTGCCCCAGGGCAGCCGTGGCTACAGAAAGTAGTTTACCACCACCAAGTGTGGAGTGAATGAAGAATGAACTGTAAAGCGCTTTGTGTGCCATGAAAGGCTTATATATAAATGCTATGAATTATTATTATTATTATTATTATTATTTGTGTCTTGATGAGAAGCATTATCTGATGTGCACCATGCCTCGCTCAAAAAAGCTCTCTGAAGACCTGCGATCAAGAATTGTTGATTTGTATAAAGCTGGGAAAGGTTACAAAACCGCCATCAGACTGTATAACTCCACTATATACTCCAAACGTGCAATTTTTTCTATATTCTCTTCTTTACTTATTTTATTATTATTACTTATCTTGTCTGCATGCACTTTCTTGTTCAAACTTTCTTTTGCACTAAACTGCCTGGAGCTCATGTGGCAAGTGAATTTCTCCTGTGTGAGATCAATAAAATCTTATCTCATCTTATCATAAAGGAATATTAAAGTTTTTTTTACAATCTGAACCCTATTTCGGTAATAAAACAAGTTGTTTTACTCACCCATTGTTCTTTGGAGTCATTTGGAGCAGTTTCGTAGATGTTTTAGTTTAGCGACATCCGTTAACGTGAGTGCTCGGGGCAGGCGATTGCAGTCACCAAATAACACAAACTTTATCACTTTTCAAATCATAGAAGCTCAATGTCTTAGTCTACACTTCGTTTGAGTCAAAAGTGGCCTCTAATCCGAGATTTAGCCATAGTTTCGAGTAGATGAGGAGGACAGTGCGCATGTGCTCAGTCACAGTTGATTTCGCTCTCAGCTCTCGGGACCCAAACATGAAAGGCAAAGCTGTAAGACGTTTGGACCATCGTGTTTGCAGTACCCACTTCCGTCAGGACGATTTTTTACCAGCAAAGGAAAAGAAAGAAGGCCAGTGGATTCAGCGCACGATTCTGAGAATTAATGCGAAACTGATGGGTGTTCTCTGCGCTGCTCCTAAAACTGTCTCCGCTTCATTCTTTCCATATCCATTCTGTCTCCTCATCCGTATACTCCTCTTCAGTCCTCAGTCCTCCATAAGTCCTCTTCAGCCTCAAAGTCCGAATCTTCTGCCATGTGTCACTCGCAACAGAAAAGTTATTAGCGTCTTCTTATCTGCAAAACAGCTGTGAATGAGCGCATGCGCACTGTCCTCCTCATCTCCTCGAAACTATGGCTATATCTCGGATTAGAGGCCACTTTTGACTCAAACGAAAGTGTAGACTAAGACAGTGATAAAGTTTGTGTTATTTGGTGACTGCAATCACCTGCCCCAAGCACACACGTTAACAGATATCGCTAAATTACAACATCTACAAAACTGCTCCAAATGACACCAAAGTGCTATGGGTGAGTAAAACAACTTGTTTTATTACCGAAATAAGGTTCAAATTGTGAAAAACGTTAATATTCCTTTAAAACCATCTCTAAAAGACTGGGTGTTCATCAGTCCACAGTTAGAGAACTTCATGTCACTGTATCTTCATGGAAAAGTTTTATACACTGTACATTTAAGAACAATAAAATCTGGAAGGTAACTGTCCAAATATCAGCCATTTTACCTGTCATCCTAAACAATGGGGTTGCTTCATTTAATTTACTTGAACTTTAATGTTTCCATACATTGCTTTGCTAACTTTGTAGAAAATGTAGGTTCAGTCCCTCCTGTAGCTGTTCTATTTCCCACTAGCATAGCACACCAAATAAAGGAATACCATTATTTCTAATTTCTTACTTTATTTATTTATTTTTATAGCTTCACATCCATCAATGTCAACTACGCCCAATGTAACATGCCGTCGCTCAATCACAACCAAGCAACCGTCAAATTGCAGTAAACAACAAGAGATATTACACAAATAACAGACATTATAGACTGTAGCTCTCCTGTTGACGATCCACTTTGGTAATCACGTAGGAGATGGCGTACAGTTGGCGGCGTCCTCTCTGTGATTGACTCCAGTGTTTACTGTTGTTTCCATGTACCTGCAGAGACCTGAGGATGTGTTAATGAAGCGAATATGGCAGAGGTGGAGTTTGATGAATGCGACTGGGGAGAGAACAGATGGCTGCATCTTCATCTGGAAAACAACAAGATTCTCCCCCAGTGTTTGTGTACTCACCCTGGGCTGCTTAAGATCAGAATCCAGACTCTGAGTGAAATCAAGAGTCATGTAAAAACACATTTATATCGCATGGGTATGTCATATTTTACAGCTCATATTTTACAGCAAGTGCACTGTGCAAATTTTCTGATGCGCATGTCCCATAGACAGAATTCACCTTATTCCTGAGGTTGCCGTGTGCACCACCGTCATCATTCGGGTTTGATTATTTTGTGTGGAACTGCTGATCTGTACAACAAATAAGTTCAGCCCAGACTATAATGCCATTTTAAAGCCTCCCTGAGAATCCTTGCAGTGTAACTTGTTAGTGCACATGAAAACTGAACATTTTACACAAATTGACCCCACGTTATGTCCTATTTTAGCTGCAAAACTTTTCTCAGTTTCTCCATTGACTTGAATGGGATTTGAGTTTAACCAGAAGTGCCACATAAGAAAGCCCAGTTTAGGAGCATTTAGAGACCAAAAGTGGACTCGGCCAAATAAGGAAGAAGTAAAGAAGTGGACTAAAAAGGTATGACGTCACCCACAGCGCCTGGCTCCAGTTAAAGGAAAAGTAACGTTTTTTACAATTTGAGCCTTATTTCGGTAATAATACAAGTTGTTTAGGCTAACGCCGTTAGCCTAGCGCTAATCTAAAACATCTCCGGAAATGCTCCATATGACACCAAAGTGATATGGGTGAGTAAAACAACTTGTTTTATTACCAAAATAAGGCTCAAATTGTAAAAAAAACATTACTTTTCCTTTAAATGAACTGCATCGAGGCAGCAGTTTAGGGGCGAATTTGGAGCTAAGTAACCAAAGAGCCAATCCAGAACGAGGCAGTTGAAAGTAACGCCAGGGCTGGTTTAGTTGTTTTTTCAATTTAGCATTTTTTATGGTTTTATTTTGTTTATTTTGGTTTATCTTGACTAGGTGGCGCAACCTGCTTATCTCTATGGAAATAGAGTTTAATCCCATACTGTGGAATATACAGAAAAGTTGCATAGAACAGTTTTAAATGCTTATATGAACCGCCCATTTGGCTTGATTAAAATCGGTGTGTAACAGAGTAATACTGCATCTACATTGTCAGCCTTACCTCCTCCCTCACTGCATCTTCCCATAGTTCTTCTCTTTCTCTTCTCTTTGGATCTCTCTGAACAGATACTCTCTGCATGCACATGGACGAGTGTAATCCGATTGCAAAAGGATTGGGATCGTATCAAATTCATGTGCACAGGCTAAGGATCTTATAGAGATTGGTTTCCCGAATCCGATTGGAACCCCTGGCTTAGGCCGATAGTAATCTGCTCGGTGCCGCCTTGTGCACGATATCGGATCGGATTGGCGTACTGCGCATGTGCGGGAATTTTCGCCAGGGATTTCACCCTGAAGTGGCAGGAGGCACCGACGCCGTCTTAAGTAGCGACGAAAGTCAGACAAAATCATGGTTGTGAAGAAAGAATGCACAACACGTACAATGCTGCTCTGTCAAACTCCTCAAGCGCCGTCTTTGTATACCGCCACATAGTTTGTTGTGTTTTTATTGAGTAGCCATCACCCGGAAGTAGTTGGACCACAGCGCCACATAGCGTAGCGGAGCCGGCCAGGTCGCTGACCATTATCCGATTACACGAGTTTCATGTGCACTTGGATCTAAGGACAGACCACTCGTCGAGTAACGGGATCGGATTTGGAGAAATCCAATCCGATCCTACCATGTGCACGCAGAGAGTGATTGATGATGATCTTCTGATTTCTGCTGTAAGACATTGCCATTGCTCCTGGTTTTGTTGGACGTGTAGTCTGCTTCACCAGATACTGCAGCATTGTGTATCAGCTTTACTTTGTGTCTTCTTTTAGTTGATATTTCATTTATAAGTCAGACGGGAAAAGCAAATGATCCTCAGTCGAGTAGGTGGGCCATTGAGGAGGAAATTATGGCAAACTGCTCCATCTGAACATGGTTTTTCATCCTAGCTTCCTCTTCTCACTTCTGAGCTTCTCTCATCCTAAAGGTGCACTGTGTAACTTTTCGTGGGGAGGGTTCTTGCTTTGTCTGGAACATTACACAGTATAGCATTAAACATACCCAGTTGTTTTTATTGCTCAAAAATACACTGAAATACATGCATTCTTATCGTGGGGTCACCTCTGCATAGATCTGACTTGTACCTTAGCTTGGCAGTGTCACGTGCTTTTTAAAACAAATTGTAAGTTGTAAATATGCAAGTCTTAAAACCATACTGTGGCACATTATATGCAAAGTGATACCACATCCATGGAGACAAGCAATGAGCGGACCCTCCGCCAGAAAAAGTTACACAATGCACCTTTAAATGCATCTGGATGGCAACCTCAGTTCTTTGTATTGTTTTTTTCTATCCATTGGCTTGTTGTCAGTGAATCAGAATCGACATGTAGGCATTCTTATTCCGTCTCTAGTGAAACCAGAGGGCCCAGAGGAGTTTGTCCGTGCATTCCTCTCGGCGGTGGGAACCCAAACTCTGCTCTGCCTGTAAATCCAACCAGCCCCAAATCCGTCTGAATAAACAGAACTGAAGTCACATTATTTATTTATTTAAAACAAGGACAGCGCACAGAAAACATTAATCTCAGGGAGAAAAGACGCTCTGTGCCAGATTTAGCTCCAAACTTCTCTCCGTCTGCAATCCTCAGGCAGGTACAAGACACATTAAAGCAGTGCTTTTCAATTATTTTCTGTGACACCCCCCCTAAGAAGAAGAAAAAAATTCACTCCCCTCTCACTATGCGTGACTATAAATAGTATTATTTGTATAGAAAATTGTTATTAGTTCACCTCTGCATAACATTGTATCCTTTATTAACATTAAAAACCAAAAAGAAAGAAACTTCCAACAAAGATTGCACATTGTCTTTTTGCACTGAGGACTCAAATATTAATGTTTTTAGTCCAGCTTTGTGCGCATTTGTTTACGTTTTACAGAAACAAAACTTAAAAATCACATGGCCCATTTGCATAAACTAAAAGCGCAGAAGAAAAACAAACAAACAAACACTGTCCTTGTGCCGCTGATGCATCAGCTTCTGTCAGACTAAAGGACACGACTCAGTGGAATATATGTGTTTTTTCTGTGACAGAGGATGTTCTGCTGATGGTGAGTCTGTTCTGTATATCTCGTATTTAAGGTTGCCGACCCCTGCCCCAGAGCGACAATGAGAGCGCCACTGCCAACTACTGTTGTTGATGTGCAATTACACTTAGTTCTAGTACAGTACGGCAAAAAAGTTGCGTGAATAATCCCTCAGTCGTCCAGGTAGAATCCATGATAAAAGGAGAAATTCAATTTGTCAACTGGACAAAGTTTGTTTGGTCGAAAACGTTTCGCCGCTCATCTGAGAGGCTTCGTCAGTTCTGGTTCTAGTGCTGGTTAGACACTGCTTATATCTAGCTGCAGGGAGGAGCTCACTACCCTGAATTCTTCTGAAACTATCTGACAGGGACGGTCGTTAGGGTTGAATAGGTATGCTAAACTAGACGCCAGAGAAATTCGAAAAACAAAAGAGAGAATCGCAAAACAAATTAGTTGAGATAGTTTCAGAAGAATTCAGGGTAGTGAGCTCCTCCCTGCAGCTAGATATAAGCAGTGTCTAACCAGCACTCGAACCAGAACTGACGAAGCCTCTCGGATGAGCGGCGAAACGTTTTCGACCAAACAAACTTTGTCCAGTTGACAAATTGAATTTCTCCTTTTATTACGGCAAAAAAGCATGTTTCCCAGGGTCACCCCCCCCCGGCATCACACCGTGCCCCCCCCTTCCAGGGTGGCCCGCCCGACTATTTGAGAAGCTCTGCATTAAAGAAACTATTTACATTAGACCGACTAATGACATTTTATCATTAACAGTGTCTCCTTAAAGTAACCACTATCCAATTATTTTATTTTATTTTATCAAAAACGTAGAGGGCTTGCTTAAAAAGGGTCTCAATTGATGTTTTTAAAGTCTTTCCTGCCTAAGTCCAACAGATTCCACAATAATCTGAGTGAGAAAAAAAAATGGTATGGTATGAAGAAAAGCCTTTGATGCCTGAGTGTTTGGGAGTTTTAAGAGTTTTTAGTGGATATTAAGGCTGCGTCCCATTTCTCTGTCTTACCCCTTCGTCTTACCCCTTCCCCTTGGTTTTGCGCGTTCATGTGAGGACAAGGGGTGTCCCCATTCTAATTTTGATCAAGGGCTCGGGCCACGACCTCGGGCTACATACCCCTTGAAACGAAGTAAGCTCTCGACCAGACTTGAAACGAAGGGGTACGCCTACAAGCTCAGGCAGGTTTTGGGATCAGGATGGCAGCGTCACATCGACCAGCCAAGGAGTCTCATAAATGTATTTTCAGCAGTTGTAATTATCGATTAACAGTTTAGCAGGTTTACAATTATGACACTTATGTTCTACGTTACTTTTAGTGAACTGTTGTTGCGCTTTTTACTGTAGTGATGTCTGTTTAGCCGACGTTATCGTTTTCATCGAACTTTCATGTATAAACAAGCTAGTTTTTTTGTCGAGCTGAGGTACCCGATAATCCTTGACATTTGTTTACGTTTGTTTGCGTCAGTTGTTGTCGCCTCTGTAGACGTAGCAGCTCAGGTAGAGGCGAGGAACGACAATGCAAGTGGTAATCGAGTGGTGTCCCATTTCTTAGGGGAACATTCGTACCCCGAGCCCTCTCAGCTCGGTATCGAGGGGCAAGACAAAGACGTAGATAAACGGGAAGGGCAAGGGGTAAGACAGTAATGGGAAGTATCCACTCACCAGATCGGTTCATGTTCACAAGCTCTGTCCCCTTCCTTACGTTGCATTCATACTCAATACATTATGACAAAAAATGTACTGTAAAAGTTTAAAGCAACAGACCCTTTAATCGTTTGTCAACACTGAAGTTTTCTGGTGGGCGGGGCTTAGCTGGAGGCAGTTTTTATGAGGGATTTGTTAAAATGGAGGATGCAGAAGAACTATAGCATTTGGTTTCAGTACAGTCTGTATGTATAATCCCTAATTCTTTGGGACCGTGACAGCTACTTTTTTTTTAGCAGATGGAAGCAAGCTGGATGACCCTTAGGCCATAGGGAGAAGCATGAAGCGGAGCATATCTGACCAACGCAGCTCAGCTTTATGTGGCTTTGAGTTAAAAATGGGGATGTAACGATATCTAAACGGTAGCATCTCACAGTACAATATTTATTGCGATATTTTGTGTAGGCTAACAAAACTGAATATGCAAGTTTTTCCTCTTAAAACACCTTGACAAGACTTAACCCAAAGAACTAAGATTTAAAAGTGCTTAGAACAGTAATTTCTTCATGTATGGTCTATGTAGTCCCCTTGTTTTTTTTTTTGTTTTTTTTTTTTAGCTCTTTCTGCACCATAACTTATTCATTTTGATTCATTATGATGGTCCAAGAATGTTATAATTGCTTTGCCTTGTCAGTTACCCACTCAAAGTTGCATTTAGAGTTTTAAACCAGATGTCAGTGAGTTTGTGTTTTTATTAAGTCGTGATACATCAACATTGAAATTCAAAATTCAATTCAAATTATATTATAACAATCCTGGTATGTCATAGATGATAATTACATAGTAGACAAAAGCACAACTTGTCTTCCTGTATTTTTACCTTTTTGTTCACAGACTGCCACTTACTGAGATAAAACTATAGTTTCCACAGATAATATCCCACCAAAATGGACAACTGACACCCTTTCATATATCTTCTGATTGTCCCCTACATAAAGCAGATTTTCAGTTCAAAATCTTCACTGGATTAAGGACAAAGTGGATTGGACTCAAGTCACTGCCGTTTGCCAATACATTGCATTAGTAGAATTAACCCTAGTTTAATAGTCTTAACCTTTAATTAATTATTTTAATTATTTTTGCTGAACTGTACTGTGCTAATTTTGGGATAGAAGCGGTCAAGTCAGCAATTGGCCCTGTACATCTCACTGAAAAACTGACACTTTCCCAAACACTGTGTCACGGTACAATATCACAGTGAAGAAAGTCGTACGATTGTGACCCTTTAATTCTCTACATTTCCTGTATGACCTACAGAACTATTATCAAATCTGGAAGGTGAACCCAAGATCGCTTTTTCTTTTCAATGCCCTGTGCTCATTGGAGCATGGGCCCAAAAATATTTTTCTCTCCCACATCATTTTCTCAATACGGTTTAGCGCCTCCCACCCGAGTAACGTCTGTAACGTGCACTATGTGATCTGTTCGGACCAATCAGACCGTGGGCTCAGAGTGGCAGTAGGCTTACAAAGCTAACTTTTAGGTGCTTTGAGGGTTTCAACATTTTTAAAGGTTGTTTCACATGTTGTGAAAACAGGAAAGAATCCCTACAAAATCCAACCTTTGTGAAAGCTCTCGATGTTCTGTCAGCCAAAATGCATTGTGCTCTATGGGAGAATTATTTCTGAGCCCAATCTCCCGGAGCTGCAGTTCCTGGAGCGACCACTAGTCAGTCTTGAGCTGGGACAGAGAGGGAAGGCCTTATCCATGGTATGACCATAGTGATGCGTGGTATGGTATGATAGCAGTGAGGCAGTCGCTGTACTGGACCGTTGTGGTGAAGAGGGAGCTGAGCCAAAAGGCAAAACTCTCGATTTACCGTCGATCTACGTTCCTCCCCTCACCTATGATCATGAGCTCTGGATAATGACCGAAACCCAAGATCGCGGATACAAGCGGCCGAAATGAGTTTCCTCCGCAGAGTGGCTGGGCGCTCCCTTAGAGATAGGGTGAGGAGCTCAGTCACACGGGAGGAGCTCGAAGTAGAGCCTCTGCTCCCCTACGTGGAGAGGAGCAGCTGAGGTGGCTCGGGCTTTTCCCACCAGGAGAAGGCCCCAGGGAAGACCCAGGATACGCTGGAGGGACTATGTCTTGGGGTCCCCCCGGAGGAGCTGGAGGAAGTGTCCGGGGTGAAGGAAGTCTGGGAGTCCCTGCTTAGACTGTTGCCCCCGCGACCCTGCCTGGATAAGCGGAAGAAAATGGATGGATGGGTATGACCATAGACTGTGTATATATATACATAAATGGACATAGCTAACCCACTACCCGCCACATTCCAAATAGGAAGTGAACATGGGGGGGGGTGCTTCTGGCTCCAAGAACTGTGTTTCCAATTGACTTTGCATTGAAAAAGTGTTGCTCCTCGCTTTGTTACTGCTGAATTGAACCTTGTCATTTTGTTGTTAAAATGTTTGTATTAACCCGATAATGGTGTTTTTATTTCACTATTTTGTCTGTAAATAAATTCCTATTCCTAATATGGATCACGCCACCAAACTCGCTCCTATAACTGCTAACCTCGTGAGCTTCATTTGACTGGAGCCAACCGCTGTGGGTGACGTCACACTCACTTATGGGTGTGACATAAAAGCCAGCCATGTAAGATAAGATAAGATAAGCCTTTATTGATCTCACACAGGAGAAATTTACTCGCCACAGTAGCTCCAGGACAATTGGACAAGAGGGAAAAAGTGCATGCAGGCAGGGAGGGGATAAAGTAAGTAATAAATAATACAGATAGTAATACGTAATAATAATAATAATAATAATGGAAAATAGTCATAATGATAATAGTAACAACAAGCATCAACATGAAAAAGGAGGATATTGCACGTCTGGTCTATATGTTAGAATTATACAGTCTGATGGCGGTGGGGATGAAGGATCTGCGGTAGCGCTCCTTCTTGCACTGGGGGTGTCTTAGTCGGCTACTAAAGGAGCTGCTCAGCTCCTCTACAGTCCGGTGCAGAGGGTGAGAGGTGTCGTCCTTAATGGACATGAATTTGGCCAGTACCCTCCTCTCAGCCACCTCCTCTACACGGTCCAGAGGACAGCGCAGGACAGAGCTGGCCCTCTTAACCAGCTTATTCAGTCTTTTTCTGTCCCATTCTGTGCTGCTCGGGGCCCAGGAGACGACAGCGTAGAGGAGAGCAGAGGCCACCACAGAGTCATAAAAAGTCTTGAGCAGAGGCCTGCACACTCCAAAGTTTTATCATAATCACGATTACCAAGCAGAACATTTGGATGCATTTAATTCTAAAGCATGACTCCTTTCTGCACAAAGAATCAGTTCTATGAGTCATATGACTAGTCAGCTTGACACCTGGAAATAATAATAATTCATATTTATTTATAGAGCACTTTTAAAGGCAAGGTTTACAAAGTGCTGAACAGTCAGCAAAGAACAATAATAAAAAAAAGAATAAAATAGCGTACAGGAAGCATACAAAAACAATGAAGCAGACAGAGATCAATTAACAGAATAAAAGACAATGAGTGAAGAATCAACTATTAGCTCTGCCTACTTAGTCCATCATCTCTGTTTGAGGTTGGATTATGACAAAAAAAAAACAAAAAAACGCTAGGATGGTCACAGGCAGTTTTCTCATTTCTCATCCGACAACATTTGGATTGGATAAAATTGTCTGTCCTTGGCTTTGTTTCCTTATGTTACTCGTCTAAGAAATTACCTGGCTATGGCTTTATGATTTTCTGTACGCTCTGATGAAGAGATGTCATGTAAATAATAGGATACAGCCTTTTTAATCTTATTTCCTTTTATGTGTCACACTTTATTGGACTGCTTTTGTTTTCAATTTACTTAAATGGCTGATATATTGCCTGAAAATGTAAAAGCAATATATCAATCACTGAATTTTTTAACGATATTCTTACTAGCTACTAGCTTGCCCCATGGAGATGTTATTTCTTCGCCTGGAATGTTCCACAGTAGGGTATAAAACATATCTATCTTGCATTTGTTCAATTTCAGGCATTTTATAGCTCAAAAATATACCTTAAAAACATAAAATCTTACCACGTGTTGGCTTGTTTCTCCATAGATCTGACCATTAACCTGTCTCCAATGTGATTACAAGTTTATTTCCGTATACTGTGGAATAATCAATGTGAAACAGTAATATCTCCATGGACAGACCTTCCACCACTAAAAGTTACACAGTCCACCTTAAACGTACGCCGACAGCCCAGATCCATACACCTCCTGGATCTCCACATTCAAGATCTAATGTTTAAAGAAGACATACTGAGCTTCAGTCTGCTGTATTCCACTATTAGAGATGTTTGTAGCAGTTACCTTGGTGACACAGCGTACACATTAGCAAACACTGACAAATAAGTTTTAAGATTCTCTGAAAAAAAAGATTTAAAGAACTCATTTTCAGGAGTCTGTGATCAATACGATCATGGTGGTTTCATGGTTTGATTTTGTGTTACAGGCGCTTTGTGTTACAATTTTGTATGAAAAGCGCCTTATAAATATTGTTTGATTGATTGATTGATTGATTGATTTTCAACAAAAAAAGATGAGTGTCTTGCTTGTCTTTCTGGTCAGATTGTGTTAATAAAGCTCAGATTAAAGTTTAACATGAGTAACAGAGCTTCTAACAGAGTAGTGCATTCAGTTAGCTTCACACAGGTAATGTTGATGACATCAGTTGCAAAGTATCAATAGTTATAATCTATGACAACTGTGGATCATTATATCATAATTTTAAATCTTAACATTGATCTTAAACGACTTAAAGGTTGTATGGAGGATTTTTGTTGCAGCTTTGAAATTATGATGACGGAAAAAAAAAGAATCAAAATCCATCAACTGTGGACGTGGTGGGGCCAGATAAACATCAGCCAATAGATAATGAGGCTACCTTGTTATCTACTGGCTGTTAGGTTGTCAATCAAACTCCCTACGCTTCTAGTGTAACTGACTCGCTGACGCGCTGGGATTACATGGTTTACGTTCGCCTCTCAGGCATTCCACAGACGCAAGACACCATTTACTCGACCAACGCAGCGGTTTTTAGTGATTTTTCCAACTCTAGAAGAAGAAGAATGACTTTTTTGATCTCACACAGGACAAATTGTCCTCTGCATTTAACCCATTCTTATTATTAGGAGTAGTGGGCAGCACATGACTGCGCCCGTGGACCATCTCCTTGATCTTGTTACTTAGGCTTGGTCAGGACGTCAGCTGGAGGATTTTTTTCCCTCGCAGTTGCACAAAGTTTGTAAAACAAAAGTCCACTACTAGTTCGCCGCAAAAGAATGTTGGTTTATGAGATCGCTGAAAAAAGAAGACAAGGGGAAAAGTAGCGAAGCCAAACTAAGGTGATTCTCGGAGATTCCTTCCAGCGATGGCGTGCACTGAAGCAGACGAAGGGTCTAAAGATTAGCGCGTTGATCGCTAAATTGCTTCTGGACAAGAAACTTCTGCTTATCATTTGAAAATGTACAGTACTGTTACAGCAGCAACAGCGATTCTGAACGAGCACCGGCTGTAAACAAACAGGATTTCTAGAGTCAGGAGGAGGTGGGAGGAGGCGTTTCTACTTCTAGCTGTGGGAGAGAGGGGTGGTGTCACACATGAGCAACATTTGAAAAAAGAAAACAGTCACTGGATTTCTCCTTTCTTGGAAAATCCTCTGTACAACCTCTGATAGATGAAAAAAGACCACTGACCGCTGCGGTGTCGATTGGGAGCTGACAACACCGTAAACGTCATGGCAACAAAGAGCTGCAAAGTTGTTGGCACCTCCTACAGACAGCTGCACGTCATTGTAAGTTTGTTTTTTTTCATTTGTGACTACACAGTGTTGCTGAATCATCACAGATTCAGGAAAATAAAATTGGAGAAGGGAGTAAGGACAGAGCAGTGGGCGTGGACCGGTGGCAATGAAAACAGGAAGTGATCAAAGCAATGACGTGCACAAAACACTTTAAATACAACTTTGAGAGGTTAAACGAGAAGGGGAAACATCTATAACATTATTAAAGCTCTGAAAGGTTAATTATGCAGAATAGATGAGCTCAAAAAGCTCCTTGCCTCAAGTGGAGGAGTTCAAGTTTCTCAGGGTCTTGTTCTTGAGGATGGAAGATGGAGCGTGAGATTGACAGGCGGATCGGTGCAGCGGTCAAAGCTCAGGCAAAGCTCTCGATTTACCGTCAATCTACATTCCTCCCCTCACCTATGGTCATGAGCTCTGGGTAATGACCGAAAGGACGAGATCGCGGATACAAGCGGCCGAAATGAGTTTCCTCCGCAGAGTGGCTGGGCCTGGATCTCCCTTAGAGATCAGAGTAGAGCCGCTGCTCCTCCACGTCTAGAGGAGCAGCTGAGGTGGCTCGGGCATCTGTTCCGGACGCCTCCTGGACGTCTCCCTTGGGAGGTGTTCCAGGCATGTCTCACTGGGAGGAGGCCCCGGGGAAGACCCAGGACACGCTGGAGGGACTATGTCTCCCAGCTGGCCTGGGAACACCTTGGGGTCCCCCGGGAGGAGCTGGAGGAAGTGTCCGGGGTGAAGGAAGTCTGGGAGTCCCTGCTTCGACTGTTGCCCCCGCGACCCAGCCCCGAATAAGTAGAAGAAAATGGATGGGATGGAGATGAGCTCAGAATGTCTACTTTTCCTACCACCAAAGATGCCTACTTTGTCCCTTGGCATCTACAAGAAAGAAATGTTTGTGTACCTAATCCAATAGTTTTTATTCCAAGTTTTAGCCTTTTGAATAAAACTAAACAGATTGTAATTTAGTAGTCTAGCCTTAATTTTCTTGTAGTTTCCTTAATAATAACAATTGTCCCTGCTCCCTTTGGACTTGAAGTGCTTGTTCTGTCATGCATCTCTGATTCATCTTTTTTGGCATGCAACAAAAGCCAATGCTGCCAAATCCTGACTCCACCTGAGAGTGCGGTTTCTCTCTCTTGTCCAAACAACTAAAACTCATTTTCTGAGTCAAAACATGATGAAATATGATGATACGACGACACAACAAGACAATTTGGAAATCAGCTTTTTAATGAAGTTTTTCTTTCTTTCAAACTGATATTTTCAGTCATTAGAGTTGGACCGTTTCATATCATTTGTGGCATTTTCTGTATTGTTCTCTTGCCTGAAAACAGTGAGAGGTGAGTAAAGGGTCCCATCTCCAGATCCTGTCCACATTCTCTTCAAGTTTTTTTTGTTCTTTTAATTGGCCATAGGAGAATGTTTAATTTTATTTTGGTGTGTGTGTGTGTGTGTGTGTGTGTGTGTGTGTGTGTGTGTGTGTGTGTGTGTGTGTGTGTGTGTGTGTGTGTGTGTGTTTTTAGCCCGTTACATCTCTCCTATGATAAGCAGGAAGGGCCAGCAGCAGAGAATACATATCATTTAAATATTTTTTTCTATTCATTATTTTGTATATGGTTTTTCTGTGTTTGAATGTATTATTTTGTATGTTTTTTCATGTTTTTGAATTTATTATTTTGTATTTTTTATGTTTTTGAATTAATTATTTTGTATATTTGTTTCATGTTTTTGAATTAATTATTTTTTATTTAAAGGGCCTAAGTCCCCTTTAAATGAAAGTGCTTAAATGGTCTAAATCAGGGGTGTCAAACATGCGGCCCAGGGGCCAGATCTGGCCCTCCAAGACCTTTAATCTGGCCCTCGGCTGATTTTATATTAAAATGTTTTAATTATATTAAAAAATTCTATTAAAATATTGGTAATTTAGGTGCAGTTTAGCATAGCAGTGTCTCCAGCGCCTCCCACCAGAGCAACACAAATGAAGACTAAAGCATGACTAAATTCTGTGAAATGCAACAAGTTAATATTAAAACATTGTGTTGAAAGCACATTTTTCTTAAAGTTTCAGGTTGTTCATAATATTATAATATTTTGTAAAAGAATAAAGACTTCTGTAATAGATTTGCGTTTCTCTGGACAAATATTTGGACTTATTTCTATTTTTGGGGTATATATGGCATGAGTTTTCTGATCTGGCCCCTTTAGGATCAAAGTAGGTTGGATACGGCCCCCGGACCAAAATGAGTTTGACACCCCTGGACTCTAAATGGGCACAACTTTATATAGCGCTTTTCCACCTTCAAGGCACCCAAAGCACTTTACAACAAGGAACCAATCACCCATTCACACACCAGTGTACGCAGACACTGGAGGTGAGGTGGGTTAAGTGTCTTGCCCAAGCAGCATTCATCTGTGGGAGTTGGAATTGTACTACCAACCTGTGGGTGACCGCTCAACCACTGTTTCTTATGTCAATAGCGGAATTTGAACCGCCAACCTTTGGATCAGTGGACAAACGCTTTACCAACTGAACTACTGCCGCCCAATAAACACTAAAACATCAAAATCCAACATGCAAAAGGAACTGAAACCACTTCTCCCCTCCACATGGTCTGCCCCCACCCCACCCGAGGCTTTAAATATGTCCGTCTCAGGCCACACCCCCTCGTTTGTCTCCAGACCAGGTGGAGGAACAGCTGAGCAGGTAAGTGTCTGAGATGTTTAACTAAATTAAATAAATTTAACCAAATAAAATCATTTAAAGTAACTTGCATATGTGGTGATTAACTTGACAGAACTAAACAAAACTAAATAAAACAAACCCGGCATAGGTACCGTATTTTCAGCACTATAAGGCGCACCTAAAAGCCTTCAATTTTCTCAAAAGCCGACAGTGCGCCTTATAATGCGATGCGCCTTATATATGGATCAATATTGGTTAATCATGGCTACCGTAGTCACTACTGTAGCTTCTATTCTATGCGCCTTATAATGCGGTGCGCCCTATATATGAAAACAGTTTTAAAATAGGCCATTCATTGAAGGTGCGCCTTATAATCCGATGTGCCTTATAGTGCGGAAAATACGGTATATTTAGCAGTTTGAGTATGGAAAAATTAAGAAATATGAAATTAAGGTGAGTATAAAGGGACAAAGGCGCTCTTTGTCACACTTCCTTTTATGTTTCACACTTAATTGGACTGCTTTCATGAACAGGGCCTTTAAAACAAAATATCCTATGTTCTGAATGGGGAAAAAGTCAAATAGAAAACTGAAAGTCGCGGATACTTTGAATAGAGTACAGTGGGTTTAGAGTGACGCTTCAGTCAACACACTCAGCTGCCAGTCGGACTTATCTCTCCTTGGATGGTCACTTGTTTCCATATAGCTCCATCCAACAGCGTCTGGGACTGGATGTGTGACATTAATCTTTTTTTTTTAATTTTGCTACATAATTCCATATACCTTACTTCACATATTTGATGTTTTCTGTGTGAATACAAAATGCAGAAAGTAGTAAAAAAAAACAAAAAAACAATGAGATGGCATGTCCAAACTGGTAGTGTATTTATATAGAGAAAAATAAATTACTATATTTTTCAGACTATAAGTTGCTTTGGAGTATAAGTCTCACTTTTTGGGGAAAATTTATTTGATAAAATCAGAGACCAGGAACCAGGATTTCAATTTGAAAGGCAACAGTAATAATAACAGAATAGAGAAAAACAGCCTGTTAACGTAACACATTCATATGTTACATTATGCGCATCCAAAAGATTGGATGTGTAACATTATTTTATTTTTTATTTTTTAAATTTTGCTACATAATTCCATGTCCCGGTTTAGTCCTGTACACACACACATACACACACATATTCACGAAACTCGCCCATCGCAAATCAAAAGTAAACAATATGACCACACAAAAGCTGAATTAGTATTTTAAAATGTCCTAAAGTCTGTAGTGCCAAAGTTTAGAGTTTACTCACCCCATAAGAAAAAGAAATGTGTTCCTGTTTGCCTCGTTGTCTGATTATTCATATCCATGGTCTAAAGAATCCGATTGCATTCTGTACATGAGCTCTGGAGAAAGTTTGAACATGAACGGGTCCTTCTTCCTACTTTTCCTTCTTCTTTCTTCCCCAGTTCATCCGTGAAAGATTACATCTTTACAAACAACTCTGCAGCTTAAAGATCCCATGACATGAGAAAGAGTATTTTTTCTCTCTCTGAACAGGCCATTATGGGCGTTGTTGCTTGAATGCAAATGAGGAGAAAAGAGATGGCCTAAAGTAGAGGGTGGGGACGTGGCCAAACTCTCCGCTCTCGGCTCACAGCTGATCCATTTCCGTGTTTTTGCACGGGGGGAGAGATTTGAAGCGTTCCATTGAAAAATAAACACATTTCCACAGAAAATAAAATTAAACCACTGCTGTTCAAAGGTCCAGAGGCTCAGATAAAGGACTTCCGAGCCTAGAAACACTCGGACGGCCGCACACTTGCCTCCAGGCAAATAAAAAAATGCATTTCGCATTGCCTAGCGCATTCGCAGTCCAAACTCTCTGGGCGTGATTTACAGAGACGCTGAGTACAGACAGACGGGGGTGGAACTGCATTTGCATTTCTTTTTTCGATCTGACGTCAATAAGGTGCCTTGTTAAAAATCGCCCGTTTGAGCTCCGATTTTTTGTAACGCAGAAAAGGATCGCAAATGCTCAGTTTAGACATTTCGCAACTTTTAGCCATGGGGGGGGGGGAGCTAAACAGGGTAGGGGAGCTCACATTAACGTTCAAAAACCTCAGAAAGTGAAAATTTCATGCCATGGGACCTTTAAATATTCACGAGCTGCTCACAGCTGATTGGCGGAAAAAGAAAACAAAAGGGGCACTAATTGTCACGTCAATGGCCAGTAGCGCCAGTATGGTAATTATAGTACTTTGCACACGCCCCGATTCTTTCCAAAAAACTAGCAAATTTCAAAGACAAAATGTATGGTTTTAAAACAGCCAATGCTGTTATCTGAAACAAAGTGGCTTCTTCATGATCTCAACTAGCACATTCTGCAAAAAACGAAAATCACGAATTTTGAAAAAAATATAAACAAAAAAAGCTTCTAATGCAATTTTCTCCTGTGCAACAATCCTGAGTTGTGCTGGGATTAGTCGTGACAGGTCACATATCTAAGGCTACGTTCAGACTGCAGCCTGAAATGACCCAATTCAGATTTTTTCGCCTCTATGCGACCTGTATCTGATCTTCTAATGACAGTCTGAACGGCCAGGTCGCATTCATCCGACCTGGGCGTGTTTCCTCTAGAGAGTGGTATAAGTAAATGTACACAAAACGTTCTTCTCATCATGCAAATATGGTATATAAACTCTGTATTAGTGAAGCGGCGAAGCACATAGCAATCCCACCACTCTTGTCTGCGACTCCGCACCAACACGTTCATTTCTACGGACGTTGCTGCCACTGTCCCACAAAACGCTGTACATGTTTTGGCTCTGGCAACTTTAGACAACTTCCATAAACATTCGCTGCGTGTGACGTCATCGCGTCCTCCAAGGCGCATGCAGGACACTTTTGGGGCGTTTAACGTTCACACTGGAGATCACATACAAGTCGCATTTAATTGGAAATGTGAACGGCCTCGCAAAAAAATCGGATTTTACAAAAAAATCGGAATTGAGCATTAAGCCCTGCAGTGTGAACGTCATATATATTTGATGTCTTCTGTGTGTATACAAAATGTAGAAAGTAGTAAAAAAAAAGTCCAAACTGTTAGTGTATTTATATAGAGAAAAATCAAGTACACGCCACATCAATGGATCTTTTAAATGGGGAAAAATTCCTCGAAAACTGAAAATCACAGGATACTTTGAAGAGAGTACAGTGTTTTTAAGAATGTGAAGGACCTTTAAAACAAAATACCCCTTGTTTTTGAATGGGGAAAATGTCCTCGAAAACTGAAAGTCGCAGGACACTTTGAATAGAGTACAGTGGGTTTAGAGTGTACGCTTCAGTCAACACGCTCAGCTGCCAGTCGGACTTATCTCGCTCTGTTTGAAGGGCCCCACATTTGGACACAATCCGCGGTGAGACAGAAGCAGTTAAGATCTGAAAGTCTGTCAGAATCCTCCAGTGAGCTGCGGGGCTTTGCACCGGCAATCTGGGCCCCACTCACCGACTCACTAGAGCATCCTTGTTCGTCTGTTACCATGGAGATGCCCGCTTGCATCACCGCGTCAACGGTCCTCTCCGGATCTCGCGTACTCGTATGGATATGTGCTGCTGAAATGTCAGCAAGTAAAACTGAGAGAAGACAGTGGACTTCATTCATACAAGACAAGAGGAGGACTCTAAAAACAACATATCAGTTAAAATGACTTCAGTTTCAAAGGTGCATTGTGTAAATTTTCAGGTAGAGGGTCAGCTACATGTTTGTCTCCAAGGAGATGTTTCACTTTTTTTTTTTTTTTTTGAATTAGGACAATCCATATTAATCAACATGACAACAAAGAGCATCAATGTAAATATGCCGGAATTAGCACAATAACTACTTTACATCCATTGTCCTAAGGCTGATCAGAACAGAAGAACATTTAGAGGAACACACAGAAGAAACAGAAGTGCACATAAACATGACGGCAAGTTCACCACAACAGACCATTCTGAGTTTAAGAAGCCCCGAGAAGAAGAACATCTACCTGTGAGAGCATGTTTGATCATTTTTCAACCAACGCTTCAGAGTGTTCTTGAAGGTTGTGAAGGACCCACAGTTACTGACATGAGCAGGTCATGTGTTCCATGACTGTGATCCTCTGATAGACGTCACTGTTTGGCCAAATTTGGTCCTGCGTCTGTATGTTTCAGTCTCCTCTGGTCAATGCTCACGTGTTAACTCGGTTAGTCGTTTTTTTTTTACTTATAAAATCCATTAATGGTGGAGGAGCGAGTCCATTAAAAACTTTAAAAACAAGGCAAGCATCCATGAATACCTGATAACTTTCAAGATCCAAAATATTTAACTTTGGAAACTTTTGGTCAATTGTTTTCAAAGTTGTTTTGAAGAGGGACTTTAGGGGCTTCAGGATGGACTCTGATGTTTGATCTGTGGCTGAAGATGATGGCATGCAGATACGCATTCATTTAGTTGTGGGTGTTTTATAGCTCAAAATGCAAATCTACGCTCGCCGGGCCGTCCTCTGCACAGATCTGACCTGTATCTTCGTGCTTGTTTCCATGGAGATACTTAAGTTTAATACCATACTGTGAAATATTCCAATTGCATATCATGGAGACAAAAATGTAGGCAGACCCTCCACCAGAAAAATTACACGATGCACCTTTAAAGGTACACATGCAAAATTGACTTTTATGAGCTTTAAAGATGCATTGTGTAACTTTTTTGGTGAAGGATTCCTTACCTGCTTGTCTTCATAAGTATTTTATTGCTTTGCCTGAATGTTTCACATCATTAAACTTTTCTATCTCCATGGAGACAAGAATGTATGTAAACACATCGAATTGAATAAATATTTAATGCCTTAACATTCCTGGCAACCCTAACCTAGGAACAGGAATAACATTCAGTATTGTAACCTGAACCAGAAAGGTTGGGTAGTGCACCTTTAAACCTTGTTAATAATAATAATAATAATAATAATACATTTTATTTATATAGCACTTTTCATGACACTCAAAGATGCTTCACAGAGCAATACAATAAAATAAGTCCATAAAACAGTCAAAAATAAAACAAAATGAATTAAAATAGCAAATAATTTAAACATTAAAAGTAGCTTTAAACAGATGGGTCTTGAGGTTTTTTTTGAAGATGGTGAGATCTGTGCAGTCTCGTAGGTGTTGAGGTAGAGTGTTCCAGAGGGTGGGGGCAGCAATAGAAAAGGCTCTGTCTCCCCAGGTTCGGAGCTTGGTCCTGCAGGGGAGGGACAAGAGGTTTGAATCGGAGGAGCGGAGAGAGCGGGATGGGGTGTGGCGGTGGAGCAGGTCTGCGAGGTAGGCTGGGGCCAGTTTATGGAGAGCTTTGAAGGTGATGAGGAGAACTTTGAACTGTTTGTATACACCTTGGAAACGCTGGTCTCCACTGACAGTGAGAGGCTTGTGTGGACTGACAGTGAGGCTTGTGTGGACTGACAGTGAGAGGCTTGTGTGGACGTCTCAGGTCAAACAGATATGTCGTTCTGTTGTTATAAAGCTGTTTCCTCCTCAAAAACATAACTGGAGTTGTGTTTTCTTTCAGTCACATATGTTTCGGTGTGAGCAGGCCCTCTCCGGGTGGGTGGAGAGTCCTTGACTGGAGGAGTTCAAGTATCTCGGGGTCTTGTTCACGAGTGAGGGGAGGATGGAGCGTGAGATTGACAGGTGGATCGGTGCGGCGTCAGTAGAGATGCGGTCTCTGTACCAGACAGTTGTGGTGAAGAGGGAGCTGAGCTGAAAGGCAAAGCTCTCGATTCAGCGTCTTTGAGTGTCTTGAAAAGTGCTTTATAAATAAAATGTATTATTATTATTATTACCATCAATCTACGTTCCACCCCTCACCTATGGTCGTGAGCTCTGGGTAATGACCGAAAGAATGAGATCGCGGATACAAGCGGCTGAAATGAGTTTCCTCCGCAGAGTGGGTGGGCGCTCCCTTAGAGATAGAGTGAGGAGCTCAGTCACACGGGAGGAGCTCGGAGTAGAGCCTCTCCTCCTCCACATGGAGAGGAGCAGCTGAGGTGGCTCGGGCATCTGTTCCAGACGCCTCCTGGACGCCTCCCTCGGGAGGTGTTCCGGGCATGTCCCACCGGGAGGAGGCCCCGGGGAAGACCCAGGACACGCTGGACGGACTATGTCTCCCGACTGGCCTGGGAATGCCTTGGAGCTGAAGGAAGAGTCTGGGATGAGGGAAGTCTGGGAGTCCCTGCTTAGACCTGGCCCTGGATAAGCAGAAGAAAATGGATGGATTGAAGTTTCAGTAGCCCTTTATTATTAGTCTGTCTACATTTCCAAAGCTCAAAACTCTCTGTTCCAACTTATGATGTCATGAAGCGGTAGTTTTCAAGTTAACAGCTTCTTTTACCTTTAGTTCAGTAGATATCAGCAATTCCAAGGCTGAAGTTATCCAAATGATTCTAGTGAACGTGTATGGTGTTTAAAAACACAGTGAAGCACTTCTCTAATACTTACAAAACGGTCTCGAGAAGTGAATCTGGTCCCGGGTGAATTTCCCCGAGTTCTGATGGGTGTGAGACCAAAATGCTTATACCCCATTGATCTCACCAGGGAGACTATAATGGAGGAAGGCACATGTGGTTTACAAATGAACACGGCTTGACTAAAGAAGAGGGCTGCTGATTAATGAGAGAGGGGTCAGACAATTTCTGTTTTGGAATGCAATTAGTGAACAAATGAATCTGTATACTAGTGGAGTCCTTCAGACAAACATGCCATGTACAGCGGAACCTCACCTTACGAAAGACCCAACAAACGAAAATTCCAAGTTACGAAACGCCTTCACGTTAAATTTTGGTCTCTAGATACGAAAGAAAATTCAAGTTACGAAACGCGAAATCTCAAAAATTCAAATAATGCGCGCTCAGCCACACACATTATACGCTTTTCTCAGACTGGATTTAAACTTTTCTCACATTTGTCTCTGTTTAAACACTCAAACTTTCATAGAATTTCAACAACATGTATTAATAGTGAAGTGTGGGGGGAAGGGGGAGGGGGGAGAAGACTGCTTGCGGACACGTGTGTGATAGCGCAGCATGACCCGGCGTGGGGCTTATTATTATTATTATTATTAACAAGGTCCAACATGCTCCATAAGCATAAGAAATCCAGGGTTCTCTACAAAGGCGAATGGTAGGTCACTCATTGCGAACATTTGTGCTCCTGGCTGTGTTCTCCTGGGCCTTCGCACTGTCAAGGGGCATTTTTCTCTCCTTTTCAAACTCTCCTGCAGCGTGAGCTGACTCGTCTTTGGCTGGGTTGCCTGTAACTCGCTGTATTGTCGGGTGTTTGTTTTTGAGGTGCCGTATCGGTTTGTTGTGTTAAATGTCGCCCTTTCCTTTCCACCCCTTGCAATCCCAAGTTTCCATATCCCACCGTTTGCTATGTGAATGTTGTTGTCATCACCTTTATAGTATTTCCAGACCCAGACATACTCGTCAAACATTATAGCGTTCTTATAGCGCTCATTATAGCGCTCTTCTTGTCTCCTCTCTGTACTCGCGCTTTGCGCTTCGAGCTGCTTCCGTGTATTTAACCAACAGCGTGTCATGCCGCACGCGTTGATGTTTCTGTGTGAAGTCTCACTCTGTGCCACCGTATAACCATAGATCTCATCTAGGATATGTTAAAAAATAATAAGAATACTTGCTACTAGCAAGTGTAAATAATGGGTGGGGATTTATGGCGATTTATGCAACGGTGGCGACGAGGGTCCGAAAGGAGGACAAAATGTAAAAAAGGAGGACACGTGACAGACGGCCGGACAGACAGCTCTAAAACCGGACTGTCCGGACGAAATCCGGACGAATGGTCACCCTACCCAATCAGGACGCAGAACACAGTGTTACACTATTTAAAAAAAAGTTACACTATAAAAAAATAAAATAAAAAAAAGAACGGGGCCTTGGAACGAATCAGGCTTTTTCCATTGAAATAGCTACTCAACTTACGAAAAATTCACGTTACGAAACCACTTCTGGAACGAATTAATTTCGTAAAGTGAGGTACCACTGTACTGGGATTACACATCAACAAATCATATTTAAACTTAATCTGTTGCAATAGGGCCCCATAATATGACCAGGGTCCATTTCCCACAGACTTGAAGGACTTTAAGTTAAGTGGTAAACAAAGATAAGGAGTATTACATTTCTATAGGTTATTAAATGTGATATTTGTTATAATGTTGTTTCCTCATCACAAACACACCTGGAGTTGTCTTTTGTTTCATTCACACATCTTTAAGTTTGAAATTTCAAAGTTCAAAGTCAGCTTTATTGTCAAAAACCATATGTACAAGTTGCACCCACAGGATTTGAAATCGCAGCGCCCCCTAGGCCCACAGTGAACATGATGTGACATCTGATAAACAAGACAATAAACACCATGATTAAAACACATCACATATACCCGTAGCAAAAGTACAGTAAACTTATATACAGTGGTACCTCACCTTACGAAATTAATTCGTTCCAGAAGTGGTTTTGTAACGTGAATTTTTCGTAAGTTGAGTAGCTATTTCAATGGAAAAAGCCTGATTCGTTCCAAGGCCCCGATCCAAGTTTTTTTTTTAGTGTAACTTTTTTTTATAGTGTAACACTGTGTTCTGCGTCCTGATTGGCTAAGAGACTGTAGACCCAGGACTAAACGTGGACTAAACCAGGTCTAAACAAGGTCTATACCTGGACTGGACCAGGACTGGACACCAGGATTAAAGCGCCGCGTGCGGGTCTATTTCCTGGTTTCCTGCTAGCTCTGCTATTAGCAGCAGCACCGGTGTACCTCACGAGTCACAGCTGAGGCGAGCAGCGAGGAGGGGAGGAGATGTGCCTCCGTTCGGGACGGCACGCAGTCTGAGCGCATGAACGAACGCAGGCAAGAGCCGCGGTGGTTTAATCCTGGTTTAATCCTGGTTTAGATCTGGTTTAGGGGAGGCACGGTTTGAGCACGGGTCTTGTGCTCGCAGCCCCGTGCCGGGTCATGCTGCGCTATCACACACGTGTCCGCGCGGACACTTCTCCCCCCTCCCCCTTCCCCCCACACTTCACTATTAATACATTTTGTTGACAATCTATGAAAGTTTGAGTGTTTAAACAAGAGACAAATGTGAGAAAAGTTTAAATCCAGTCTGAGAAAAGCGTATAATGTGTGTGGCTGAGCGCGCATTATTTGAATTTTTGAGATTTCGCGTTTCGTAACTTGAATTTTCCTTCGTATCTAGAGACCAAAATTTAACGTGAAGGCGTTTCGTAACTTGAAATTTCCGTTTGTTGGGTCTTTCGTAAGGTGAGGTACCACTGTATAACACAAATATGACTGTGGTGGCCTCTGCCCTCCTCTACGCTGTCGTCTGCTGGGCCCCGAGCAGCACAGAACGGGACAGGAAGAGACTTAATAAGCTGGTCAGGAGGGCCAGCTCTGTCCTGCGCTGTCCTCTGGACTCTGTAGAGGAGGTGGCTGAGAGGAGGGTACTGGCCAAACTTACGTCCATCATGGACGACACCTCTCACCCTCTGCACCGGACTGTAGAGGAGCTGAGCAGCTCCTTCAGCAGCCGACTGAGGCACCCCCAGTGCAAGAAGGAGCGCTACCGCAGATCCTTCATCCCCACCACCATCAGACTGTAGAACTCCACTGTATAGTCCAAACGTGCAGTATTTTCTATACTCTCTTTTTACTTATTTTTATTATTATTGCTATTTGTCTGCATGCACTTTGTCTTCAAATTTTCTTTTGCACTAAACTGCCTGGAGCTAATGTGGCAAGTGAATTTCTCCTATGTGAGATCAATTAAGTCTTATAAGTAAAACACACAATGTGGAGCGTAATAAAGCTCAAATGGTGTCATTTAAGCAGCAGTGTCAGTGTCATTTAACACACACAAACCCTGAATATGTAGGCTAAGTTATTCTCACAAACAGAAAACACTCTGCTCCACCTTCTCTGTGATTGGATGATTTCAGCTCTGGAATTGCTTATCTCTACTGAACTAAAGGTAAAAGGAGCTGTTATTCTGAAAACTACCGCATCACGAGGTGGACCAGAACATTTTGAGCTTTGAAGATGTCGACAGACTAATAATAAAGAGTTACTCAAACATGTGAATGAAACAAAACACCACTCCAGGTCAGTTTTTGAAGAGGAAACAACATTATAACATAGATCAGAAAATAGTAATACTATGTACCCTTTACCCTAACAGACCTATTCACTCACAGTTCAAAATCAGCTGTATGGAGAAGAGCTAACATTTTTATTTTATTTTATTTTATGTCTTGATTTAAATGGTAGCATCCTCTTGCACCTCCTTAACTCTCCTTTAAAGATGCATTGTGCAACTTTTTTGGTGGAGGGTTCATCCAAATACTTTCCTCCATGGAGATGTTTTTACTTTGTCTGGAATGTTTCACAGCATGTACACAGTGTTAAATCTTTCTATCTTCATGGAGACCAAACCAGATCATGTTACAGGTCAGATCTGTGGAGAGGCGACCCCGCTCACAGTCAGAATTTCTGTTTTTATAGGTATTTCTGAGCTGTAAAACCACCTGGAATTTAATAAATGAAAGGTAGAGCTGGGTCTTTCCAGAATTGGAGGACATTTTGGCTTTAAAATTCTTGAAAAATAAACCTTCACTTTTCTGATTTTCTGCTACATATTCATCAATAATAGGTAATAAACTATCAAATGCTTGATTAGCTCAGCTTACGGCCAATGGTAAAATTTTTATTATATGATTTATATGGTTTATTTATTTATTTCCTCTAATCACAGTAACAGGGTTGCAGGTAACAGGGTTGCAAAATCGCGCTAATGTTCGCTTTATCTCAGGAGTAGAAGCTGTTTAGCTGTTACTGCTAATCAAGAGGAAAAACTTATTTATGCAAATACGTAAAGGAAAAAAAAAATTGTCTTATTCTGATCATTTGCATAACAGGGTTGCTTGAGGTAGAGTGAGACATTCAATCAAGGCTATGTTATAAAAATATGAAAAATAGAAGAGAAGATAAACCTTTGCTCTACCTATTCTTTTGGAAAACTGTTTGATGATGTTGAGTCCAGGAGATCATGTGGTTCTGCTTTCTTCTTCTACCAGACTAAAAATGTTCTGGTAACAGGGTTGTGTGCATGTTGTGGGACATATGTTCCATGAATAATAATTATTATTTGAAATATTATTTATATTAAAACAAATGTTCCCACAGTTACACTAGATGGCAATGAAACAAATTATAGAAAAAAAACAAGAAATTTCAATTCAATTTAGTTTTATTTGAGATTCAATTTGGCCGTTAGAGGGGTGGGACAAGAGGAAAATGGCATTTTGGGGGGTACCCCGGACTTATTTTCAAGCATTCTTTTCTCTTAGTTTTTTAGATTTGGTCTCAGGACAAGTAAATTCACTAAGAAACTGTATGTTTTAGTATTTTGTATGTGGATTATTTAATATTTGATGGGTGGGACGTAAAATGTCCTCCAATTCTGGAATGACCCAGCTGTCTAATGTGTAGAAACCAGCAGGTGACAGACGTCCAAAGAAGAAGTTACAAAGAGGGTCCACCACCTGCTTGTCTCCATGGAGATGTTAATGTTTTGGTTTAAATTATCCACAGTATGGCATTAAAATATTCTATTTTGCATTTATTCAACTACAGGTATTATTTATTGATTAAAAATACCTTAAAAACATCCATTCTTACTGTGAGTGGCATCACCTCTCCACAAATCAAACCTGTAATTTGGCTTGCACGTCTCCATGGTCATTTTTAAGTTCATGGTCATACTGTGGAACATTCTAGACACATCTCCACGGAGACAAACAGGATACGCAGAGCACCTTTAACGTCCATCCAACGCCATTTATTTGATTGCACCTTTGTCGAACATTCGCAGACACCCATTTCACACCGGAACAACATTTGACGACTTTAAATAAACTTGTGATCACTCCGCCGTACAGACCCATCTGCTAATGGTTCCTTTTATTGCTTTTTGGCTCCTAAACCTCCTTCTTCTTAACCGAAATCGCCGGGCCTTTGTAGCTCTGTGCAGCCTTCGTTCACGCTTTGTCGAGCCCAGTTATCATTTTAAGTGATAATAAATCAGGGGGCGATCTCTGCTTGGCTGATTACAACGGGGAATTATTCAAGGACTAAATTACAATACTTACTGCATACAGGTAGCCCACGTGTATTATTCAAATGAGAGGGTGACACCATAAATCACTGCTTTGATCAGAAGGAGAGAGCAGAGTGGCGCATAAGACTTGTATTAAAGAAGGCGGCGCGGAGACAGACCATAAATCCACTTGTCTGTAATAAAAGCTGTATATCCGCTGCCATCGGTACGCTAAGGCTAACCTCAGAGCGTGTGTGAGGGATTAGCAAGGTATCTAAGGCTAAAGCGTTATCGTGGCCTGACTGGACATATGTGATTGTGTAGAACATAAGAAGGTATGAATACGGTTTCGAGATTGGTTAATTTGAATGCTAAAAATCTATATTGGTAGATAGAAGTGTTTTTTTATATTTATGGATCATCGAGAACTCTGTGTTGGGCATACTTGAGCATCAAAACGCAATAAGATAAGATAAGATAAGATAAGATAATCCTTTATTTGTCCCACACAATGGGGAAATTGCAGTGTCACAACGCACGTTTCAGAAACAGAAAATTAAGATAATAATAATAAGTATGTACAATCAACTAAAAAAACACAACACTGTAAGGTTAAAAGGCACAGGAACGCTGCACAATAAATGTCTTTGATTCTGAGCAGTGAACAAACAGCAGTTAAAGTGACTCCAGTTCAGTAATATATAATATCACTACAATAAAGTGACTCAGATGATTGTGTACAGTGCAGTGATGGACAGTGGTGGTTACATAAATAAGTAGCAGGTAAAGTGACTTTAAATAATATTGCACATGTAGTTATTACTATGGAGATGACACATGGTTGCTATGGAGATGAACATGACTAGTATTGATCATTGTACAGTCTGACAGCAGCAGGAAGGAAAGATCTGCGAAATATCTCTTTAACACAGCGAGGGTGAATCAGTCTGTCACTGATGCTGCTCTCCAGAGCTGACAGAGCGTCCTGCAGGGGGTGATACTCATGGTCCAGCACAGACATGAGTTTAGCCAGGACCCTCTTGTCCCCCACCTGCTGCACCGAGTCCAGAGGACAGCCCAGGACGGAGCTGGACTTCCTGATGACCTTGTCCAGTTTCTTCTTCTCCCTCTCTGTGACGCTGCTGCTCCAGCAGACCACACCGTACAGGATGGCTGATGCCTCCACAGAGTCATAGAAGGTTCTATGATAACAGGAGAAATTCAATTTGTCAACTGGACAAAGTTTATTTGGTCGAAAAAGTTTCGCCGCTCATCCGAGAGGCTTCGTCAGTTCTGGTTAGAGTGCTGGTTAGACACTGCTTATATCTCGCTGCAGGGAGGAGCTAACTATACTGCAATTTTTCCGAAACTATCTCGCCTATTTGTTTCTGTCTTTTGTTTTCGTTTGGCAGAAACAAAGACAGAAACAAATAGGCGAGATAGTGAGATATAAGCAATGTCTAACCAGCACTCTAACCAGAACTGATGAAGCCTCTCAGATGAGCGGCGAAACGTTTTCGACCAAATAAACTTTGTCCAGTTAACAAATTGAATTTCTCCTGTTATCATGGATTCTACCTGGACGACTGAGGGATTCTTCACGCACAATAGGCTCTATTCACTCTTACCGGAAGACGTTTGGAAACATGCCGATAACGACTTCCGGTGTAGTTCCCGACATCGGGCATGTGATAAAATCGTGGATTCAGCAGCAGCGTCTTCACAAACTGCCGAAGCTTTCCATGGAGGATGGGACTCTGATCGCATCTTCGATGTCGCTTACAGGCAGCTGGTTGGAACTGTTGATCTGCCGAATATAACAGAACGCTACAATGACGTCTTTTTAAGTTATAATTTGTCTAATACACAAATTAACCCTAGAACACTTTCGCTATAAAAAGTAACACTTTTGCCGGGTAATTTTTACCTGATATAATATACCCAAGAAAAAGTAGTTGTCATGAAAAATAGATCAAAATATGACAACACATGATAAATTAGAGTGGTTTTCTTTTATTTTCAACAGTGGTATGTGTAACAAAATGGGAAAAAAAAACATAGGAAGACCCTAAAAACCCAACCCAAAAACATGCACCAGAGGTAAAAATCCTCCAGCTTAGGTCCTGACCAAACTGAAGCAAGAAGATCATGGAGATGGTCCCCGGGTGCAGTAATGTGCTGCCCACTGCTCCTAATAACAGGATGGGTTAAATGCAGAGAAGAATTTCTCCTGTGTGAGATCAATAAAGTCACTTCACTTCTTCAAAACATACTCCAAAATTACTGAAAATTTTGGAATTTGTGAACAAAAAATTCCTAAAAAAAAAAAATAATAATAATAATGATACTGGAAACTTGCTGTTTGGTGCTCCCATTCCTGGGACATGTGAGACTTCCCTGGTGAAGCACAGACTCCTCGATATATGAACAGTTGCAGGAGAGAGGAACAAAAAAGTATTTTTTTCAGTGGGTAAAAATGACCAGTTGACTAAAATATTGTTTTAACCATTTTACATCCTCTTACATTAAATTCATTACATTCTTACATTCCTCTTTCACTATTGCTGGGTGAAAATCAACTGAAAGCCTGTAGGAAAAAGTGGGCTTTGGGGTAGGGAAACGCCTACACCTTCAAAGATGTCAAAAAGAATGGTGAAGCCCAGGGACCCATGAGACAGAAAAATGCAACATATTGAAAATAATGTAAACATTTTTGCTCGGCGATAGTGCTCTTGGGTTAATGGGCAATTAACACACAGAAAAAAGAAAGAATACAATGACATCTAGGCCATTTTCTCAGTTTTTCCAGATTTTGTCAAAAGTCCAAAGGAAGTCATCATCCACATGTTTCCAAACGTCTTCCGGTTTTGTGTGACGTAAGCGTGAATAGAGCCGATTTGGTCAGCTACGTTTTTCAGGGCAACACCCACTCCATCAGGTGCACCCTTTCCATAAGAGGTAGCAGTGAAATTACACATCACATTAATATGAAGGGATCAGTTGATGCCAGGTTTTGTTATGATAATAATATAAAGTACTTTCGGAGTCATCTCTTTTTCAGCTCTGGATCCCAAAGCCTCATGCTGTAGGTGAAAATGACATAAAGAACTCCAGTGCCTCTTTCTCCACTATGACAAATGACTCCAGTATAGAGCCTAACCCAGAACTGAACCAGGACAAAACCAGGGCTAAACCAAGACCGACAGACTGTAGCTGTGTCCAAGACAGAGTCAGGCCTAAATCAGTGCTAAACCAGGGCTAAACCAAGGCTAAATCAGGTCTAAACTAGGACTAAACCAAGACACACAGACTGTAGCTGTGTCCAAGACGGAGTCAGGCCTAAACCAGGTCTAAACCAGGGCTAAACCAGAACTAAACCAAAACAGATAGACTGTAGCTGTGTCAAAGACAGATTCAGGCCTAAATCAGTGCTAAACCAGGGCTAAACCAAGGCTAAATCAGGTCTAAACTAGGACTCAACCAAAACAGACAGACTGTAGCTGTGTCCAAGATGGAGTCAAGCCTAAACCGGGGCTAAACCAGGGCTAAACCAGGGCTAAACCAAGACAGACAGACTGTAGCTGTGTCCAAGAGAGAGACAGGCCTAAACCAGGTTCAAACCAAGACAGACTGTTTGCAACTGTCAGTCCTGGACACATCTACAGCCTGAGTTCAAGCCTGCAGAGCCAGAGGCCACTCTAATACTCACCAAAAATCAAAGTAACCATGCTGGACCTAAGACTGTGAAATAAACTCTTCCCCCGTGTTATGTGGAGCAAGAGTCCTCTGAGCACGTGCAGAGAGCAGACCAGTCATTTGTCTCCTGCCGTAAAACCAGGAGGTGACGCTTTGGATCCGCTCCAGCGTGTTACTGTGTCAGTGCTGTGCCGCCAAAGCCCAGAGGAGCACTTTACACACAGCTTAAGAAACGTGATAATGGTATATTACATCCTGAGACTGTATAAAGAAGTGGACTAAGGGAGTTCACCCATAGCGTTTGGCTCTAAATGAAGCTCACGATGCTAACAGTTATAACAGTGAATTTGGAGCAGAGTTTAATATTAGGAAAAGGAATTTATTTTTTAATAAAACAGAAAAAAAAAACAAAAACAAAAAAAACACCAGGATCATGTAGAATGGGTGTATACTAACATTTTGAAACCAAAGAACAACGACAACATAGCAGCAGTTACAGAGAGAGGGATGACAGTTTTTCAATGTGAAGTCAATTGAAAACAGAGTTCTTGGAGCTGTAGCTGTGTCCACGATGGAGTCAGGCCTAAACCAGGTCTAAACCAGGTCTAATCCTTGCTTGGTTTACACCAGACCATATCACAAGTGATATATGGTCTGGGAGCCACCTACTAAATATCTCGTAGCGGAGGTGTGGTTTACGTTTACCAATGGCCATTTATTGGGCGTTACGAATGTCTATCATTTGGCTTATACGCAGCCCATAGCCAATCATTTCAGTTGTCAGTTCAAACTACAAGTTTCCGTTTGTCGCGTAGTACGCATCACCGTCTTTCCACCCCTCTCCGCTCTCTGATTGGCTCCTAAAATCAGGAGAGCTCGCTTAGCGTAGTTGCCAGGCTGTCTTTCAGATCGGAAAGTCTAAACCAGGGCTAAACCAGGTATAAACCAGGGCTAAACCAGGTCTAAAACAAGACAGACAGACTGTAACTGTGTCCAAGTCGGAGTCAGGCCTAAACCAGGTCTAAACCAGGTCTAAACCAGGTCTAAACCAGGTCTAAACCAGGGCTAAACCAGGGCTAAACCAGTTCTAAACCAGGGCTAAGCCAGGTCTAAACCAAGACAGACAGACTGTAGCTGTGTGCAAGTCGGAGTCAGGCCTAAACTAGGTCTAAACCAGGTCTAAACCAGAGCTAAACCAGGGCTAAACCAAGACAGACAGACTGTAGCTGGGTCCAAGTCGGAGTCAGGCCTAAATCAGTGCTAAACCAGGGCTAAAACAAGTCTAAACCTCTACCAAATCAGGTCTCAACCAGGACTAAACCAAGACAGACAGACAGACAGTCCATTGGAAGTCGATGTTTACAACCAAAGACATACATAATAAGAAAAATATTTTAGCTAAAGTAGTCCTTACCAAGATTAGCTCAAGATCTGTAGATGGTTCCCCAGGTGCCCAGCAATATTGACGTTTGGGTCAAATGCAGAGGACAAATTTCACTGGAACAATACTGTTGTATGAAAAGCCAGAAGTAAGTGGATTTACTTTCATAGTTTTTTCTTGTATAAATGTGCTATGTGGATGCAATCTTAGGTTAATTCTTTCATTTACACCTTGACTAAATATTCTGATCTTTAATTATGTTCTACCACAAGCTCCACTGTCTCCTCACACTCCCATAGCAGATAATTAGCTTCAGTAACACTCAGAACCCAATAAAAAACAACTGATTCTTTACTTGTTTTCATTGTCTAAACATTTTGACTTTCAACAAGTGATTTGCCGTGACCTCCATTCTCGCCACGCACTCCCACACCTCCAGATAATTTACTTTGGCACAGCTGTGAGCTCAGAGACAGCGCTGTTCACTCTTAACAAAATTACATGTGATAATGTAATGCTTGCAGGCTCCAAACAACCTGGATCAGACTAAAATGTCCAGCTGTGTTTTGTTTCAGTTTGAAATTAGCATTAGCCTCATTCACAGGTGCCTTTTCTGTTATTATTTACAAGGGATTTGTTTCTTTTGTGGGTTGCCGCCATAGAATATAAGTGGACATAACTAGTCTGTGTTCCATAGGCTTTAGGAAGTAAGTATGGGGGTAAAGTGGATCCTCTGAGGTCCTAGGCTGTGTCCCATTACTGTCTTACCCCTTCCTCTGTATCTACGTCTTTGTCTTGCCCCTCAATACCGAGCTGAGAGGGCTCGGGGTACGAATGTTCCTCTAAAAAATGGGACACCACTTGATTACCGTTTGCGTCATCATTCCTTGCCTCTACCTGATCTGCTTCGTCTACAGAGGCGACAACAATTGACGCAAATGTCAAGGATTATCAGGAACCTCAGTTCCACAAAAAAACTAGCTTGTTTATGCATGAAAGTTCGATGAAAACGATAACAGAAAGAAAGAAAAGAAAGAAAGCTATGCCTTTATTAGTCCCACAGTGGAGAAATTCCAGTTCTGCATTTAACCCATCCTGTTATCAGGAGCAGTGAGCAGCACATTACTGCGCCCGGGGACCATCTCCATGATCTTCTTGCTTCGGCTTGGTCAGGACCAAAGCTGGAGGTACCTATGGTGCATGTTTTGGGTTTGGGTTTGGGTTTGGGTCGGCTAAACAGACATCACTACAATTAAAACCGCAACAACAGTTCAGTAAAAGTAACGTAGAACATAAGCGTCATAATTGTAAACCTGCTCAACTGTTAATCGATAATTACAACTGCTGAAAATACATTTATGAGACTCCTTGGCTGGTCGATGTGACGCTGCCATCCTGATCCCAAAACCTGCCTGAGCTTGTAGGCGTACCCCTTCGTTTCAAGTCTGGTCGAGAGCTTACTTCGTTTCAAGAGGTATGTAGCCCGAGGTCGTGGCCCGAGCCCTTGATCGAAATTAGAATCGGGACACCTCTTGCCCTCACATGAACGCGCAAAACCAAGGGGTAGGGGTAAGACAAAGGGGTAAGACAGAGAAATGGGATGCAGCCTTAATCTAATTCACTTCTATTGAAAAATGTCTCTGTAACTGCTGCTGTCAGGCTTCTTATAGTGTCCTTAAAAGGCTTGTTTTAGTCCGCTGATCCTGGTGTTTTTATTTCATCCATAAATCAGGATATGAACATTAATAACAGCGCAGTCAGTTGCCTTCTTCAGCAACAGATTGATTGACAGCCTTGTTGCTGGGAAAAGGGGTGCACCTTCCACATGATCTATACACTTTGTCCTCCGCGCGTTTACATCCACACAAAGCACGGATCGAGGTGAGGCTGCAGATTAGCGATAGTGACTCTATTTTCTGTGACCTTTATCTCCAACCTTCTGTGCATTTAAAATCATGTGTCTGAAGTACTGCACCACATTTCACAAATAACAATAACGCAGTTTTGTTTTGCATCTAAACGAGAAGTGCAGCGCTCTGATCTTTTCTGCACTTAAGAGTCTCGAAGCCAGTGGTTTTACTGTAGACAGGAAACAGCTGACTCAAGGTGCGATCACAGCTGTGGTACGCAGCCATATCCCGCAGCAATCTTTGCGAGCTTTAAAATCTCATAAGTTCCTCCTTGTATTTGTGGTTTGTGCTTTATGTCAACCAAAAAATCCTGTAGTGTGTGGCTAAATAACGACCTAACTATATGTATACCTATACCTATGTATAGGGTGTTTTCACAGACTCGAAAAATCCGACCATGTCCCGGATGTGTGGCCATGTTGGAGATATTGCTCACTCAAAGTAAATATGTTTAGAAAGCAACCATGCAGAAAAAAAAAAAAATCAACATTTCGTGATAAACCTTCCACATCAGAATCCAAAACTTCTGATACAGTTGACCAGTTGTATAGAGATAAGTTGGATGCCAAAGAAAAGGAGCGTAATATGAACAAACTCAGATTAATTGGGTGGGAAGATGACAGTGGCGATTTGTCGATTCTGCTGCTGTAAATGATCCTGATATTGTCAACTACCTGGTCTTCCCCCAAAGCCCTTATACAGCACAAGACCTTCAGAACTCTAAAGGTTTGGAGGCCTTCAGAGCTCTAAAGGTCTGGAGGCAACAACCAGTTTGTTTGTGGCTGGCACTAGAGTGTAAAGTGTGGAAAACTGAAGACGAGCATATTGTGATGGCAAAGGTCGGCATACTTGTAACGTGTGTAACGTGTTTAAGTATGAGTATTTTGCTTTTTATTATTCACGTTTTGCAAAGATTAAAATATGAACATCGTCTTTCCGCCTCTGTCGCCTCCTTTCCTTTGATAATCTGTTCACCCTGGTCGGTCACTACTTTAGGTAAACGAACTAAAGTAGGTGAACTGCAGGTGTTTTTCTCTGTCCGATCTATTGTGACGCCGAAGACCCGACAATAGATGACCATTTTGCTTTTTTTTTTTTTTAACTTGGTGGCATTAGTGCAGTGTTTGTTTTGTTTTCGAGTATCTCCAGCATGGCCGACTTCCGGATTATGACGTCATGTGAAAACACCCTATTACATATGCAAAAATATTAAGCAGAACCTTCGAACTCCGAGGCTTGTGGTAGAGGACCAAACTTGTAAAAAGGACAAGACCACAGAGCTACCATTCTAAACGGAAGACGACCATTGAATTTGGCATTTCAATATCATCCCAAATCTTCTCATAATGCCATTAAAATCTCTTCAGTTCCACAAGTTGCCTGACGCTATCACTGTAAAGTTATAAATGTAAAACTGCTCTCCAAACACAGTGCATTCTAGCATCGCTCTGAGCTAAATCGCGCGTTCCTCCCTAAATGCTGAAAACGAGTTGTTTAGCAGCTGTTGTGGAATTCACATCAGTGCCGTATGCTCTTATTAAAACAGACAGGTTGACAAATGTGCTAAACTTGTTCTTTCTCTCTTCATTTGCGTCCCCCAGCTGGCTATTGTACTCCCCGAACTAAGGCAAAGATTAATACAGTATATTTGAAGGCATTTAGTCAAGTGGGAGGAGGTTCATGGTACATTAATAAAACGCATTGAACAAGATGTAAACACAATGCTGTAGCTTGCATATTCTGATCTATACAACCCCTCGTTATCGCTGAAGCTAAATGAAGGGATAGGCCTTTTTTTGTTGTTGTTTTTTTGCCTTCTGATTGCTGTGTTTCAGATTATATCATACCAATCAATAGGCCAATAATATTTAAAGGTCATACACTAGACAATATCGACTTTACACCATGTTAGAATGTTGTGACCTCCTCAAAAACAGACCTGGATTTGTGTTTTGTTTCATTCACACATGTCTGAGTAACTCTCTACTATTAGGCTACGTTCAGACTGCAGCCTGAAGTGACCCAAATCCGATTTTTTTGCCTCTATGCGACCTGTATCTGATCTTTTAATGTCAGTCTGAAAGACACAGATCCGATTTTTTCAAATGCGACCCAGGCCACTTGGATATGTGGTCCTAAAACCGATACATATCCGATCTTTTGATATGCGACTTCAGTCTGAACGGCCAGGTCGCGTTCATCCGACCTACACGTCATCAACAAGCGAGAGTGGTACAAGTAGGCGCTCACAAACGTACGCAAACGTTCTTCTCGTCATATAAAAATTGTGTATGAAGTCCATGTCAGTGAAGCACAAAGCACAAAGCAATGCCACCACTCTCAGCACCAACACGTTCCTTTCTACGGACGTTGCTGCCACTGCCCCACAAAACGCCAAGGCCAAAAACCTTCTCCTTCTCAATCTCTTCCTTTAAACAAAGAAGTTGTACATGTTCTGGCTCTGGTACGACAGCAATTTTAAAATCGCCAGGCGCTCAATGCTCGTGTCCATTTTTAGGCGACTTCAGTAAACACTGAGCATACTCGCTGCATGTGACCTCGTCGTGTCCTCCAAGGCGCATGCGGGACACTTTTGGGGCGTTTAAAGTTCACACTGGAGATCACATACAAGTCGCATTTAATTGGAAATGTGAACGACCTCGCAAAAAAATCGGATTTCACAAAAAAAAAATCTGATTTGAACTTTAAGCCCTGCAATCTGAACGTAGCCTTAGTCTATCTACATCTCCAAAGCTCAAAATGCTCCGTTCCACCTTGTGATGTCATGCAATGGTAGTTTTCAAGTGAACAGCTCCTTTTACCTTTTGTGCAACAGAAATGGGGATATTCCAGGGCTGAAATCATCCAAATGATTTTAGTGAAGGTGTATGGAGTGTTTTCTGTTTTGAGAGAAGGACGCAGCCTAAATTATGCAGCGTTAAATATGTGTGAATGAAACAAAACACAACTCCAGGTATGTTTTTGATGATGAAACAACATTATAAATACCATATAAATATAAATACCATGATATACGCTAACACAGGTTTTGTGCATCCAGTCCAGCTGTTTTGGTAAAGGAGCAGTGGAATGTCTGCTATGTGTTTCCACAGAGATGTTATTACTTTGCCTGGAATTGATGCACAGTGTGATCAGTGTGAAAATACTCTTGTGAAAATTACAGCTATTTTAATTGCTGAGAAAAAGAACTTGCAACACGTGCATCTTACTGGGAGCAGTTACAGGTTTACGTCATTGACTTTCTGTTCTCAGCACGATGATTCACAAAGGGGAGCTGAGTATTTTCTTCTACATGTTCATAGACTTTGAGCTAAAGGCACTATACCTGAGTTTTACTGCCTTAAAAATGTAAAAAGAAAAGAAAAAACAGAATTTGGACCATGTTATTTGTACCATTACAGCAAAATAATTAGGATGTTCTGAGTGCAGAACTTAATGTTCAAAAGTTTAAAATAAAGAAAGTTAGTAAGCTGAACTATAACTTTTGAACTTTTAAATTCAAAAGTTTAAAATAAAGTAAATGAATAAGTTGCTCAGTTACCTTCTGCACTCAGAACATCCTAATTATTCACCACAATGAGTTCACTCATTTCATACCTCTCAGTGCGGAGTTTTGCTGTAATGGTACAAATAACATGCAAACATGTATATATATATATACATATGTATATATATATATATATGTATATATAATTCAAATATTACTTTTTTTTTGTTTTTGTAAATTGTCAAATAAAACCTTAAACTTACATGTGAAATGTTCTGTGTCATTGACTTCCACTGAAAAACTTTTGTTTGTCCTTTTTTAAGATTTATTCAAATATTATATTTTTACTTTTGCCACAACTGTGAGGGAGATATAAGAGAAGCAAAACATTTCAGAAAAGTGAAAAAATGCTGAATAAAATTTTAACTTTCATTAGGTTATAAATGTCCTTACTGTCAATGAGGGACGAGACCCCAAAGTGTAACAGTCTCTTTAATCAAATGAAAATGAATCTTAAGAGTTTATACAAAATATTGTAAATGAAACATTCTTTAGAACATACTGGTCCCATGTGGACACATGATCGTCTTAACTGATCACCCATGCATAGAGAGCACACAGGAGACCAGTGTCTCAAACTTGTATTGACCTAACCGTGGGTCTGCAGCAGGGACATAATGACACATGTTATCAACACATTCTGTCATTATTTCTCCATCTTCAGAAAAACAACCACTTCCAGTCATTGTCATCCTCAAAACTGTCTGAAACAGGTGGGGACAGAGATTCCTCACTGGCTGTGTCAACATTAGATTTACATGAGTCATTTCTTCATCTGAAAAGTGATCTAAGCTACTCTTGTGCAAAGTTGACTAAGGTTGCCTCCCATTACTCTGTCTTACCCCTTCCCCTTTATCTACGTCTTTGTCTTGCCCCCCGATACCGAGCTGAGAGGGCTCGGGGTACGAATGTTCCCCTAAGAAATAGGACGCCACTTGATTACCGTTTGTGTTATCATCCCTCGCCTCTACCTGAGCAGCTACGTCTACAGAGGCGACAACAATTGACGCAAACAAACGTAAACAAATGTCAAGGATTATCGGGTACCTCAGCTCGACAAAAAAACTAGCTTGTTTATACATGAAAGTTCGATGAAAACGATCACGTCGGCTAAACAGACATCACTACAGTTAAAACCGCAAGAACAGTTCACTAAAAGTAATGTAGAACATAAGCGTCATAATTGTAAACCTGCTAAACTGTTAATCGATAATTACAACTGCTGAAAATACATTTATGAGACTCCTTGGCTGGTCGATGTGACGCTGCCATCCTGATCCCAAAACCTGCCTGAGCTTGTAGGCGTTCCCCTTTGGTTCAAGTCTAGTCGAGAGCTAACTTCGTTTCAAGGGGTATGTAGCTCGAGGTCGTGGCACGAGCCCTTGATCAAAATTAAAATCGGGACACCGCTTGTCCTCACATGAACTCACAAACCCAAGGAGTATGGGTAAGACGAAGGGGTAAGACAGAGAAATGGGACGCAGCCTTGGTCTTGTGTTCCTGGAGTAGAGGCTCTGGGAGATTCCAGAGAATCCACCACAGGTGTACCTTTGGCTCAGGTGTTCTTTGGGCTGGAGCTTTTGAAGGCTCACCTGCAAAGTTGAAGCAGCCAAAGACGTAGTCAGCACTGAGCTGAGTGCCGGTCCTGTCAGAAAATGTCCTTTTCTCCTTTATTGCACTGGAGGTATTTATAGACTCTGTACGTGGAACACCTGCGTAAACAGACGCCTGCCTACTCCTCCCAGGTTATTTTTCAGTAAAAGTGGCCACATTTAATATTATTATTTTTATTTTTATTTTTATTTTTATTTTTATTTTTATTTTTATTTTTATTTTTATATATATATATATATATAAATATAAAGGGTTTGCTGTTAAAAAGGGAAATTGCGGGCAAAATTATTTAAACCTTTTTAGACTGGGATCTTTGACTTTATTTTATGTTTGTGGGATGGTTGGTGTAAATAGCCTTGCTTATAAAATGGGGAAATAGTGTGATAAGTAATGCAAGATGGCGATCAACTCAGGATAGAGGAGTAGAAACAAGCCAGACAAGCAGCCCCCACACACACATTAAGAAGCCCTAAAGAGCAGGTTAATTTCCTGCCAGATATTCATAAAGATAAAAAGGTGCTGCTACCCTGAAGGAAATGAGACTCCAGATTGTAAATATGACCAACAAGATTTACAAGAACCTCCTGCAGATACACCACCAGGCAAACCACCTTTTTGGAAAAAGATTTAGCCACTGAAGACCTTATCCAGTTACTGAGATCTTGGAGAGGTGACCTGGACTTACAACACACTCACAGAAATCCTCAAGAAGACGCATGGATCCATGAGTAATGATTCTCTCCCAGGCTCTAGCAATGCAAGCCTGTACAGCGCTCAGCCCACAAGTGTATGTAACTCCCACGTGGGCATTTTTCATAAATAAACAGCAGCAGGATACAAAACAATACACTCAAAATTCACAAACCCGATGCACTGTGCGGTAGATGCTTTAGTGACATGCACATGCTGATTACTGTGTTACGATGGCGCTCTATGGGGGATTAGCTTTTGCTCTGCGCACTTCGTTCTCCATTAACACTAATTAATGTCGTTGGTGTAAATCATCTTTTCTTTGGTAAGATTAATGTATTTGTACAGTCGCAGACAAATAAAGAATGAACTAAACTCTGAACAAGTCAGAACTCGGAAGGTCTGACCTCCGAGGATGGCTGGAACGTGGCATTGGTCTGACCTGAAATGAGAATGGTCTGCGTAAATCTGAGCTCGTGGTTGATATGTTCATATGAGCGGTTGCAGTGGCGTGGTGTGGTGCTGTTTCATTGTGAGTGTGGGTCAGGTGCAGGAGGGAACAGCAGTAAAGACAGTCCTTGGGTTGACTCCTGTTTACAGCCCCTCTGTCCACAGCTTCACAGTCACAGAGTGAAAACAACTTTAAAGACTGTGTTTGACTGAGTTTCCGATTAAACAGACCACATCCCACACCAGGGATTCCTGTCAGGTGTTCTTTTATTTTATTTTATTTAAAGTGGGACTAAACACCTAAACTCACCTAAAACCAATTTCGAATAGAGCTGCAAAAGTGGGTAGTGCCTGACCACCTCTTGAACAGTGACGTGCAGTGAGGAGTGGCTAGCACTCATGCTTCACAGCAAGAAGGTTCCGGGTTCGATCCCCGGGTCGCCCGGGCCTTTCTGTGTGGAGTTTGCATGTTCTCCCCATGTCTGGGCGGGCACTCCGGTTTCCCCCATCAACCCAAAACATGCATAGGTAAAATCCTCCAGCTTAGGTCCTGACCAAGCCGAAGCAAGAAGATGATGGAGATGGTCCCCGGGCGCAGTAAAGTGCTGCCCACTGCTCCTAATAACAGGATGGGTTAAATGCAGAGAAGAATTTCTCCAGTGTGAGATCAATAAAGTTGCTTCTTCTACTTCTTCTTCTACTTCTAAATGTGGCCCCGGGCCAGGTTTTCTCCCTGTAAGTGACTGGAGTTCGGAATATTTTTGATGTGAAGCTGAAAATTAATTATTATTGTTCAGTGCATTTTCCAGAGCACCAAGTAGCATCATAAATTAAAATAGCGACGTTTTTAGCACGATCTGGCTCTGAATGTGAGTAGTGGACTGCTCATGTTTAACGAGGCTTCTTTGCAAATTTTTCAGGTCACAATATCCATCTGAGTCCAGACATCGTCACAGCAGGTTGAGAAAAGAAGGAAAAGCAGAAAAAACGATTTCTTACCACACAGTTTGAAAAGAGCGAGTCTTTCGTCCCATAGTCTGAAGCAAACCCTTTAGCTCCGGCGTTGGTCTTCCTTTAATTATAACCTCCTGCTTCAACCCAAAGTCCAGTTTAGAAAACGGCTTGAGCTTTAATATGAAATCTTCCTCCATTTAAGAGGTCGGGACAGACAAGAAGAAAAAAGTGAACAGATTGCTAAACTTGACTTGCTAACTCTAAATTGTATCTTGTGTCACTTATTCTAATCTGCTGCTCCAGGAGTTGCAGAAGAATCCCTGCGCTCACGAGTGCCTCTACCATGAGGCCATGAGGCCACCCGGCGCCTTTTCACCGCCACTTTAACCCGGCGCCTTTTCACTGCCGCTTTAGCGCAGAATCTGTCACTGCTGAGCTACAGCACAGTCAGTCCATGTGAGGCACGAATGGCTGGTGCAGAGTCGCACGTCTCTTCTCAGGATTTGAATGGTAAAAGTGAAAATCCAGTGATTTTGAATAAAGAATGAATTAAAATGGCGAAGTTAAATAGAAAATAACTTCATCGTACAAATCATTGGATAAATATAACCATTTATTTTTTCATTTTAGTTTTTTTTCTCGCTCCCCTGCCTCGCCTGACTGCACGTCACTGCTCTTGAAGCATGTTAAGGATCTTCTCCTTATATTTAGTTCTAAACCATGTGACATCCACACTGAGGTGTCCTGATGTTTATTTCAACAAGCTCCAATAAAGCACAACATGGGAGCGCTAAGCTAATATTGAACGCTAAAGCTCTTTTGCTGTGCTGTTTCTCCTCTGCTCCGTCCTGTTGGTGTATTATCCGTTTGGCTCCAGTCCAGAGCTTTGAGGATAATGTTTCCAGATTCAGCCCCACATGGCAGAGTCGTGCTGCCGACCCCTAATCAAAACACATTTTAAAGCAAACATACTGTGCTCCTGTTTCCTATATAGGTCTAGTTATAATCTATAATCATGGATCATTATATTATGTTGATGTATTTATATTCTTCTTAAATGACTGAATGACAGAAACAAGTTGGCGTATTTCCCAGTTGCAATTTGCAGAGTCCAGTGAAGCTTGATGTTGCCAAAAACACCATCACAACCAAAGTGCCACTCTGCGGCTGCGGTGGCTGAGGGGATAGCACTCACACCTCACAGCAAGAAGGTTCTGGGTTCGATCCATGGGTCATCCAGGCCTTTCTGGACGACTAGGTAAAATCCTCCAGCTTAGGGCCTGACCAAGCCTAAATAACAAAACAAAATCATGGGGATGGTCCCCGGGTCAAATATAGAAACAACTTCTCCTGTGCGAGATCAATAAAGGTCAATCTTCTAATCCTTGACCACTGTAAGGCGCTTTGTGCTACAATTTTGTATGAAAAGAGCCTTATAAATATTGTTTGATTGATTGATTGATTCTGTGTGGAGTTTGCATGTTCTTCTCATGTCTGGGTGGGTTTCCTCTGGGCACTCCGGTTTCCCCCATCAACCCAAAAAAACATGCTCCATAGCTAAAAATCCTCCAGCTGATGTCCTGACCAAAACCGAGCAATAAGATCATGGAGATGGTCCCCGGGCGCCTTCATGTGCCGCCCACTGCTCCTGAAAGGATCGGAGAAATGCAGAGGACAAATTTCCCTACAGTGATGATAAAGGATAATAGAATAAATCAAATAAATAGAACCACACTGTCAGAACTTCCTACATACTGATTCTTTGCAGCTGATGTCATCAACATTCTCTGGGGGTGTGATGAAGTTAGACTTTAACACAATCTGACCAAACAGAACAGATTTAGCTGGAGCTACAACAGGTGAGATGATTCGTGCTGTTAAACAAGTCTCTCTGGTATTGATCACAGCTAATAACCGCTGAACATTCCATCACTGAGATACATGTAGAACACCCACAGCATGAAGTCACTACAAAGTATCAATAGCTGTAGATCACACTAGTACGAGCTTTTTTCTCTCTCTCATTTAAGCCAAAGGTAGCGGTGAAAACAGGTTTAGCTCGGAGCAATGATGTCTTAAATACAAGTGTATAAAGATTGCACAAACATGCACGAGTAAGGCTGCGTTCCATTTCTCGGTCTTACCCCTTCGTTTTACCCCTACCCCTTGGTTTTGTGCATTCATGTGAGGACAAGGGGTGTCCCGATTCTAATTTTGATCAAGGGCTCGGGCCACGACCTCGGGCTACCATACATACCCCTTGAAACGAAGTAAGCTCTCGACCAGACTTGAAACGAAGGGGTACGCCGACAAGCTCAGGCAGGTTTTGGGATCAGGATGGCAGCGTCACATCGAGCAGCCAAGGAGTCTCATAAATGTATTTTCAGCAGTTGTAATTATCGATTAACAGTTTAGCATGGTTTACACGCTTATGTTCTACGTTGCTTTTAGTGAACTGTTCTTGCGGTTTTAACTGTAGTGATGTCTGTTTAGCCGACGTTATCGTTTTCATCGAACTTTCATGTATAAACAAGCTAGTTTTTTTGTCAAGCTGAGGTACCCGATAATCCTTGATATTTGTTTATGTTTGTTTGCGTCAATTGTTGTCGCCTCTGTAGATGTAGCAGCTCAGGTAGAGGTGAGGGACGATGATGCAAACGGTAATCGAGTGGCGTCCTATTTCTTAGGGGAACATTCGTACCCCGAACCCTCTCAGCTCGGTATCGAGGGGCAAGACAAAGATGTAGATAAAGGGGAAGGGGTAAGACAGAGTAATGAGATGCAGCCTTACTCTAAATACAACTTTGAGTCTGTATATGAGAAAGGAAAACTATTCTAATATGGCTAATAGCTTTTAATAGTCAATTTTGGATAATAACCCCCTTTATGAACCGGACTGGAACTCTCCCCCATCCCTGGCAGGGGGACGCAGGGCCCTAACCTCCAGCCCCCCTCTCCCCTTAAAGGGATATGCCACCCCCAGGTCAAACTTGGGCATCTCCCCACAGTCCAGAGACTAAAATAAGTGGTGGAAAGCGTTTTCCTGCTCACCCAGCCATTGTCCGAGTCTGTCAGCACTGACCGCTGCGCGCAGCTGCAGCTACTCCGCGTTAGACTGGAGGCTAACGTCGCCAGAGAAAGATTTCGGCCAAAAGGAATTAATTTGCTTGATGCTTTTCCCAATTACTTTCTGTGTAGTGCGCATTCATATCGAGTGCAAATAAATGTGCAAATCAACACGGAGAGCTTGTCTTGGTCATTTTGGGGTGAGAACTATTTTACTGTGCGGAAAAACACAGCCGAAGCACACAGGGGAATCCCTGTTACGCACCATGTTGGGAGTTCCCCTGTTATGCAGCGTGCTGTGTGCTTCGGCTCTGTTTTTCCGCACTGAAAAATAGTTCCCACCCAAAATGACCAAGTCAAGCTCTCCGTGTTGATTTGCACATTTATTTGCACTCGATATGAATGCGCACTACACACAAAGTAATTGGGAAAAGCATTGAGCAAATTAATTCCTTTTGGCCGAAATCTTTCTCTGGCGACGTTAGCCTCCAGTCTAAGGCGGAGTAGCTGCAGCTGCGGACAATGGCTGGGTGACCAGGAAAACGCTTTCCATCACTTATTTTAGTCTCTGGACTGTGTGGAGATGCCCAAGTTTGACCTGGGGGTGGCATATCCCTTTAAGTGATCGCGGACACAGCCACTTTTCATGCCCCATTTGATTTCATTATCACGTCCCGTCCGCCTCATCTCCTCAGTACCTAGGCTGCGCTTTCATCTCAGCATGCAGCCAATCGCTCATAGACAGCAAACATAATGGAGGCAGGAGCAACGTTCTAATCCAAGGTTTGCCAGACCAATTTGCCGGAGAAAAATAATCCATCGGAGAGACGCCAGTTGCAAACTAGACGTGAAAACTATGCATAATGTGTGTGAGGGAGCTGGTTCGGCCGCGGACTGTGAGCCAGCCTATTACGGTGTTTATGGGCAAATTGAGCGTGATGCGTTCACTTGCATCCGGCGTGTTATTTGCAGATGCTTGAAGCCCAGGATGAAAACAACCAGCTTCCTGATTCCTAATTTGAAGTTTAACGCCCCACAGCACTCGGCTTTACCTGGGAAATACAAATGGGAAGCCACAGAAGATCACAGGCCCTGGGGGAAGAAGAAATAACGCACTTGGATTTTTGTAGTGCTGCAGATGGAGCCAAGATGTCCGCTAAAGTTTAAAGGAGACCTACTAAGCAAAATGGAGTTGAGTACTTAATTTTCCCTTCTCTCTGACTCAAATTAGACTTTATTCTGAGCTTTTTCCAAATAACATTACAGTCACAAGCAAGCTAGCATTAATTAACAGTTCTTCAGTCACTCTTACCTTTTTGTTGAATATTAAACAGGACCATCGATTACTCATTTACACACTAGAAGTTGTATTTAGAGTGATTCATGCAGTGTTGGGTGTATATTAGAAGAGAAGCAGACTGTTGGAGTGTCATGGAGATATAACACATTTGTTTTGTTGGTGTGATGTTATTTGATCCAGTTTAGACATCTAATTAGTAAGTTCTTGAATTAAAATGTATTAAAAATTTTGACGAAGTGACTTTATTGATCTCACACAGGAGAAGAGAAATTCTTCTCTGCATTTAAAGGGATATTCCAGGATTTTTGACATGGGGGCTCATTTCCGAGTTAGCCAGAGTGCTGCAGAGATGTGGAGACACGTTTTAGCGAATTTCATGCAGTCCTTCCAGCTGCAGAGTTTTCAAATGCTAGGCTAGCGCAAGTCAACGGTAAATGGTAGCCGGATTTAAATCAGGGTTACCCACTCCATAGTGCACCCAAAACAAGTCAATTATAACGGCAGACTGTCGATGTAAATATATGTTGATTGAGTAATTTTTGAAATCAAACTGACTGCGAATAGCATGAATCATTCCACATCTGAGGGACTAGCTTCGCAGCAGCAGCGGAATTTTACTTTACTCTAGTTGGTTGTGAAGTGACCAATCACGTAAACAGAGAAGCGAGAAAAGTCGTAGTAGGGAAGACCACAGAGTGAAGAGGTGAATTTTAAAGGAACTACCGGGCAAAATGGTGTTTCAGCGTGCATTTAGAAAATGTACAAATAAAGCCCGCAGGTGGGCACCACAAAGTTTTCACAGCTTTCCGGTGCACGATCGAGAAATGACACGATTGTGGCTTGTAGCTGCTGGCTTAGACATCAACACATCGGTGGAGACGCTACATAAACAGAAGATTTGCAGTGATCATTTCGGACCAGACTACTACAACAAATCCCTTGGAAAGCCTAGTCTGACAACCTCTGCAATACCATCTGTCTTTCCAAGCGCAAGATCCCGTGATGAAGAACAGGTTTGTACCTTTTTTACCCAAGCTTGCTCCTGTCGTTATGTTAGCCTGCTGGTCAAAAGGCATGCACGCTCATAAAGTTGTTGCTAGCCCGTGAACATTCATGTTGAGCACAGAACTGAAAAGACAGCCCCGCATTGATCGTTCATTCCAACGAACATTGCAACAACCCGGTTTTCTGTAGCTGTAGCGGGGGCTAACTCACCGACACTCTCTCGCGTTCTGCCCTTTCAGCATCCATCTCTCTCAACTCTTCGTCTGTATATTCCAAGCATCGGGGAGACCTCCAAACGTGGCCATGTCTGGATTTTAGAACAGGGCAGGCTACTGCCCTGCTACTGTACTGTACTCTACGGCTAACAACGACAGCTGAAGGTAAACAAAAAACAGCTGGAAACCTAACTGCAAGGTGATATCACTCCGCCCATCCCTAGCTAGATCAGGAAAAAAAACGCGCTGTTGCATAAGGACATAAATCCTTTAAAGTACAAGGTTGATTATATCTCTAAAATTGTTCCATCAACAGAGACATTTGCATCGACAGTCTCATTTACCATTGACTTGCGCTAGCCTAGCAACTGAAAACTCTGCAGCTGGAAGGACTGCATGAAATTCGCTAAAAAGTGTCTCCACATCTCTGCAGCACTCTGGCTAACTCGGAAATGAGCCCCCCCATGACAAAAATCCTGGAATATCCCTTTAACCCATCCTGTTATGAGGAGCAGTGGGCAGCACATTACTGCGCCCGGGGACCATCTCCATGATCTTCTTGCTTCGGTTTGGTCAGGACCCAAGCTGGAGGATTTTACATAGAGTTTTGGGTTGATGGGGGAAGGAAACCCACTCAGACACAGGGAGAACATGCAAACTCCACACAGAAAGGCCTGGCGACCTGGGGATCGAACCCAGACCATGCATGCAAACTCCACACAGAACACACACAGAAAGGCCACAGCCACTGTGCCGCCGCAAGGTATTAAGTTAATTTCTTGAGCCAGTAACTAACATTTTAAAGAGCCACCCACAGTAAAAAGGTGAAACATCCAACAAAGTGGCCATACCTGCTTGCCAAAGCCTGATCCCTTCAGATCTCAGAAGCTAAGCAAGGCAGGGCCTGGTTAGTACTTGGATGGGAGACCGCTGGGAATTCCAGGTGCCACAGTGGGGCGCCAGTTGCAAAATACTGTTGTTGTGTCCTTAGGCAAGACACTTCACCCACATTGCCAGAGTTCGCCCTATTCTCTCTCAGGCCAATACGGAGACATTGATGCATGCTTTTGTCACCAGCCGTATAGACTACTGTAATGCCCTGCTCTCTGGTCTTCCCAAAAAGAGTATTTCAGGTTTGCAATTATTACAAAATTCAGCAGCACGTGTCCTGACGAGGACCAGAGGGCGGGATCACATTACACCGGTCTTAAAATCTCTGCATTGGCTCCCTGTGAGTTTCAGGATAGATTTTAAAGTTCTTTTAGACTTAGACTTTAGACTTTATTGTCCCCAAGGGGAAATTCATTTTCACATACACAGAGCCTGTTTGACACACACAGCAACAACACAACAAACACAAAGACATACAATAAGCGTTACAGCACACTCAGCGGACGGCTGAAGGGATCAGGCTTCTGCCAAAGCGGGCCCTCCTGCACCTGATCGCCCTGTACCTCCGTCCTGAGGGCAGAGGGGTGAGGTGTTCCTGTAGTGGGTGAGTGGGGTCCTGTTCTATTGAAAGTGCAAAGCGTCCAATAGCCCTGTTGTTGAGATCTGCAAGGTTGGGTGTGGGGAGTCCTATAATTTTAGCAGCTGTACGAGTTACCTTCGTGAGTTTAGACCGGTTTTTAACAGTGAGCATATTGAAAAAGCAGGTAGAACAATACAACAGAATAGACTGGATGATGGATTGATACAATAGTAATAACAGATGTGGAGAAACATAGAGTCCTTTAAGTTTTCTGATTATTGACAATCGTTGATGGCTTTTTTTTGTAAATGTCTGTGGTATGTTGATCAAATGTAAGTGCACTGTCTATTGTGACTCCGAGATATTTGAAAGTGTCCACTGTCTCTACTGTCTGGCTGCTAATGATGATGGGTGGCTGTAGTGAGGGGGGGGTAAAAATGAGTTCCTCAGTTTTACTGACATTAAGGTGGAGATGGTTCTCACTGCACCACCTGGTGAATTTTGTGATTGTGTTGTAATAGTCCATAACTGAATTATTGTCTTTGAGCAGCAAAGACTCAGATAGCAGTGTCATCTGAGTATTTGAGGTATGTTATGTTTGTGGAAGGACTAATATTGTCATTTGTGTAGAGTGTGTAAAGAAATGGGCTGAGCACACATCCCTGCGGTGCACCGGTGTTTATGGTGAGAGCAGAGGATGTGGTCGCGCCCAACCGTACAACCTGCTGTCTGTTGCTCAGAAAGTTATGGATGAGATGGATCAGTGTGGTGGAGATATTGAGTTGTTGCAGTTTCTGGATAATCAGGTGCCTCTGGATGGAGTTGAAGGCTGAGCTGAAGTCCACAAAGAGGATCCGGGCAAAGTGTCCTGGAGAGTCTAGGTGCTGGAGGAGGAGGTGCAGCAGACAGGCTACAGCATCCTCCGTGCCCCTCCCTTTTTACTGTTTTTTTTAAATGTCTTAATGGTCTTGGGCCTTCTTATCTTTCAGAACTGCTTTCCCCTTACGAACCTTCACGGGCCCTGCGCTCCTCCGGCAGCTCCTGGTCATTCCCAAAGTCAGGACACACACTCACAGAGAGGCGTCTTTTCAGTACTACAGCCCTCGTCTATGGAACTGCCTGCCGGAGGACCTCAGGGCTGCAGAGAACGTTCATGTTTTTAAGAGTGGGCTCAAGACTCACCTGTTTAGCTTGGCCTTTGATTGACTTCGGTCGTCTGTTTGCTTGTCTTTTGTTTGTTCTTTTGTTTGTTTGCTTGTATATCTGTTTGTTGTTTGTTCGTCTGCTTGTTTACCTGTTTGCTTCTTTTTTTTTTTTTTTCCTGGCAGCACGGTGGCTGAGTGGCTAGCACTCATGCTTCACAGCAAGAAGGTTCGGGTTGCCCGGGCCTTTCTGTGTGGAGACTGCATGTTCTCCCCGTGTCTGGGTGGGTTTCCTCCGGGCACTCCGGTTTCCCCCACCAACCTAAACATGCGCCATAGGTAAAATCCTCCAGCTTAGGGCCTGACCAAAGCATAAATAACAAAACAGAATCATGGGGATGGTCCCCAGGTCAAATATAGAAACAACTTCTCCTGTGCGAGATCAATAAAGGTCAATCTTCTAATCCTTGACCACTGTAAGGCACGTTGTGTTACAATTTTGTATGAAAAGCGCCTTATAAATATTGTTTGATTGATTGATTGATTGATTGCCTAGTATGAAAGTGGAGTGTGCATGAGTGTTGGAGGTGGTCGGATGTTTACAAGCCACTTTTTGGACAAATGTTGTTTTGAGAAGAAAAACAAGCTTTATTAACTGTCCTGGCTAACTTACCGGAACTACGTTGACGAGCTATGGAACCGGAGGAGAACTGGGTACAGATCACGCTGTCATGGGTAAGTCGGTGTTAATCTCACAACACTGTTGAAAGGAAACCCATACAGATTAACTTTAAAAAAACGCACTATCCCTTTAAGTTCTGATAAATGTCCTGTATAAATCAATTTAAATTGAAAAATGTCAGAGATTATAATTATATCAGACAAAAGCACAAAATGTCTTTTGTAAACAGTGGAGAGCGGCAGATCCAAAGTGATGTCCGTCCGTTTGTCAGGGTTTGCAGAACTGTCAGTGTGTTGCCATATGTTACATCAGTTGTGTCGGCGAGGCAGCCCCAAAGCATTTACAATTTTCATGTACCAAACAATTGTTACACATTGTGTGGAGCTAACAAACAGGAAAACAAACCTCAACTTCTGTGAGTTCAAAGAAAAAAAGAAAAAGATCTGATGAAGACAGCAAGGCCGAAAACATGTTTGACGTCTGCAAATGGAGAGTGCCTTTTTATTTTTGAATGTTGAATTTTTAGTAACGTTGTAAGGCTAGCATGGGCTTGGCATGGGCTCCTGTCAGTGTGACTGTGAGTGGGATGGGAACTAGGACCACGGCCCAGGGGAACTGTGAGGTCCACACAGACCCCGGGGGGAACTGTGAGGGGGAAATGTGTACATTTGAACAAAGTGTCTCTCAGTCAGAGGCTCTAAATTCTGGAACTTTCTCCCATTATCAATAAGAGACTCCAACACTGGACACTTTAAATCACACTTGAAACAGCGGCTAAAAGAAAACCAGACTTATGGACACTTTTAATGTTTAACTGCTGCTATTGTCACTTGTTTTTGTTTTTGTTGTTTTTGCTTTGGTGTCACCTGCCCAGAGACTACAGATGGAAATAAGCATTTTTGCTATAACCTGGCATATTTACACTGAAATGTTGTAGATGTTCATGAATATGCACTGTCCCTATTAAATAAAGAATAATAAAAAATAAAAAAATGCATCCAAACAAATGCAAAACCTGGACATGTCGGGAACTGTAGATAAAGACATTTTGCACAGGTTAGGTCTCAGTACATAAACCTTTACCTTAGCACATAAAACAATGAGTTTGTATTCACTTTGACAGCAGCAACAGCGCTGTGTCAACATGTCACATCAGAAAAGATTTACTTGTCATGTTCTTGTGTCATGCTGGTACATTGGAAGTCTGTATTGTGTTTCAAATGCACTGAAGGTTTATGCATTTTAACACTGACTTTTAAAATGATTATATACTTAAAGGGATAGAGCGGGGGTTTTTTTTGTTTTTTTTATGTGAATCTATATGGCTTCCCCTTCAACAGTGTCGTCCATTAACAATGACAGCGTCGTCTGGGGCCAGTTCTGCTCCAGTTCCGTAGCTCACGAATGTATTTCCAGTAAGTTAGCGGGGACATTTAATAAAGCTTGTTTTTCTTCTCAAAACAACATTTGTCCAAAAAGTGATATATTTGCATCACAAACAGTCGTCAGCGAAAAATTCAGCAGCCTAATTCGCATGGTGCTATCTTCTCTCGAGTTGTATCACTGTGCGCCTATTATTATTAGCCTGTTCACTTGTAAGCGGATGTTTACATGAGTCTGTTCACTTCTAAGCTGAAGCTGTTAAAAACAAAGCTCCAAAATCAGTGTGGTGAAGAGCGGCTGTCTGACCTCCTGCTGGCCATAGAGAAGGACATAGCAATCGACAAAAACAAGGCGCTGAAGATTTTTGTTGAAATGGCCCCAAATAGGCAGCTTCTCTTTTGAAAGCTTAGTGACTTGATAGGATAGTATATAGGATATTGTGTTTAATTATGTTTCAATTGGTTGTATCAATATAATAATAAAGACCCTGTGCCTCATAAAGCCTGTGATGTGGGGGTTGGTTTGCCCTTTCTTCCGGTCAGAGAAATTGCCCCTCAAAATTCCTGTGCACGTCCCTGACTCTGCTCCATATTCTCCCCTATAGCTGCTAACCTTGATGAGCTTCACTTGGCTGGAACCGAATGATATGCGTGACTTCATACTCACAAGTGTAAATCATCATCACAAAGTTCCATTCATCAAATTTTCTATATTTGCTTTTATATTAACTTTACATTATGATACTCCTAAATTAAACAATTGCAGGATCAGTTTGATTTATGGTATTGTAAATCTCCTGTGCTGATATGCCATAAAACGACTGGCCTCTCCTCTGGGACTGAGTCCAGACCAGTCCGTGAAGGTCAGACTCTGGGACAGTCGTGTGTCATCATTTATATAGAGTGTGTAGATGTCACCTGGCCGGACGGAGCAGGGGCCCTTCCTCCAGAACACAGCCGAAGATGAATGGAGCAGTCCCACAGATCGATCGCATTTATCCAAACTCCTCACCTCCGACACAGACCTTGACTTCATTCGGAAACTCTTCCGGCTGTGAAAGGAAAAAGCTGAGACGAGGAAACCAAAACTGGCCTGGTTTCTAAGAGCAGTTTCAGTTTCCGTGTCTGTCTGAGGCAAACTGGGGACAGTAAAATTTTCTTATTAGCTTTTGCCAGCAATTTCAGTCTCTCTGTGGTAAATATGGCCATAACGGTACACTTTTTCAAGTACAACCCCTTCACTCGTGCTATATAAAATTATTATTACTGTGTCACAGTGTAAAAGGGGAGCGAAATTATAAAATATATATATATTTTTAAAATTCTATAACTCTTACCATTGGCAACGGAGTTACTGCTGCCCTTGGGGCTTCCTGTCTGGCACACTAAGCACTTTTTAAAACATTTTGGATTTTGAGTTCAGGTTGTAACATCAGTGCAAATGTTGCTGCACTTGCATTACCTTCGGGATCTATAGTTTATCCATCTATGTATTTTAAAAAACTTTTTAAGCAACTAAAAAAACTAAACTAGCCTCCTTACTGTGAGCAGGCTTGCATTTCCACAAACCTCTTACTTGGATTGAAAAGGGCCTCCTCCTGCTTGTTTCCATGGAAAACAAGCATGTGACAACATTATGGCATAACATATCTCCATGGACAATGTTCTTAAACGAGAATTAACTGTTTTTTTTTTTCACAATCTGAGCCTTGTTTCGGTAATAAAACAAGTTGTTTTACACACCCATAGCACTTTGGTGTCATTTGGAGCATTTCCGGAGATGTTTTAGTTTAGCGATCTTCGTAACGTGAGTTCTCGGGGCACATGTTTGCGGTCTCCAAATAACACAAACTTTAGCACTTTTCAAATCATAGAAGCTCAATGTCTTAGTCTACACTTTCGTTTGAGTCAAAAGTGGCCTGTAATCTGAGATTTATCCATAGTTTCAAGTAGATGAGGAGGAAATGAGCATGTGCTCAGTCACAGCTGATTTCACTCTCAGCTCTCGGGACCCAAACATGAAACGCAAAGCTGTAAGACGTTTGGACCATTGTTTGCAGTACCCACTTCAGTCAGGACGATTTTTTACCAACAAAGGAAACGAAAAAAGGCCAGCGGATTCAGCGCACGATTCTGAGAAGTAATGCGAAACCGATGGCTGTTCATTGCGCTGCTCCTAAAACTGTCTCTGCACTGTCCTCCTCATCTACTCGAAATTATGGATAAATCTCGGATTACAGGCCACTTTTGACTCAAACGAAAGTGTAGACTAAGACATTGAGCTTCTATGATTTGAAAAGTGCTAAAGTTTGTGTTATTTGGAGACCGCAAACATATGCCCCGAGAACTCACGTTACGGAGATCGCTAAACTAAAACATCTCTGGAAATGCTCCATATGACACCAAAGTGCTATGGGTGAGTAAAACAACTTGTTTTATTACCAAAATAAGGCTCAGATTGTAAAAAACATTAATTCTCCTTTAAGTTTAACTTTCTATTTCCATGGAATCATGCAGATGACGTGCCACCTTCAGAAAGTTACATACTGTACCTTTAACACATTTATTAGGGTTAGGGTGCAGATGGTGGTCATTTATGAGAAGAATCTGTTTTAAAGGTCCCATGGCATGAAATTTTCACTTTCTGAGGTTTTTGAACGTTAATGTGAGCTCCCTCCCCTGTTTGGCCCCCCCCCCCCCCCCCCCCATGGCTAAAAGTTACGAAATGTGTAAACTGAGGATTTGCGATCCTTTTCTGCGTTTGAAAAAAACACAGCCCAAACGGGCGATTCTGAACAAGGAAACTATGTGACGTCACACTGAAGCAAAAATGCAAATGCAGTTCCACCGCCTGTCTGTGTTTCTACCCACACTGTAAATCACACCCAGAGAGTTTGGACCGCGAACGAGCTACGCAATGCGAGATGCGTTTTTTTATTTGCCTGGAGACACGCGAGAATGTTTCCAGGCTCGGATGTTTCCAGGCTCGGATGTTTCCAGGCTCGGATGTCCTTTATCCGAGCCTCTGACCCTCTGAAACAGCAGTGGTTTAATTTTATTTTCTGTGGAAATGTGTGTTTCACTCCAAAATTTCACCAAACCTTGTGCTTGTACAGACCTGGGCAAACTGTTCCACAAAGGGCCAGTGTGGCTGCAGGTTTTTGTTCCAACTAACCAAGAGCACACACTTTGACCTTCAACTGTCTGAAGACTGAGATCAGTTGATTAAATGAGTCAAGTCTGGTGTGCTGCTGCTTGGTTGGAAAGAAAACCTGCAGCCACATCGGCCCTTTGTGCCCAGGTCTGTGCTGTACAATATTGGACAGATTTCAGTTGCAACACATTTGCTACTATAATGAGAAATACTGTATTTCAGACAAGTATTCTGTACCTTTTGTGCATTTTTGTGATTCTGAATAGTTTTGCCACTGAGACCTGGCAACCCTTCTCCCCACTATCCCACAGCTGTACTCCCCAAGCAATAAAATGAACACTGAAAGCCTGGTGACTGTTACTGTCCATAACAACCTAACTTTAGTACACTCTCCGCCCGCTCTGATCAGCTCTGCCCTTCACTGTGTCTGCTCCCGAATGTGGCAAGCTAGCCAGGAGACACCGCGAGCTGTCAGGCCGCTCCTAAAGACGTGTTCAAGTGAATGTGGCAGCTCTGAGACCGCGGCGATACGGGACAAATGAGAAACGACACCTCATCTCTGCGTTTGACCACAGCCAACCTACACCTGTCACCCAGACACCAGCGGTACCCTGCACTCCCACAACGCCTCTCAGCCCAACAGTGTCAAACGCAAAGTGATGGAGGGGCCGCTCAGGTAAATAAGAATAATATCAAGGACAAGAGATATGGGGCTGGTTTAAATGAGACAATATGCTGCGCGTGATGTGCTGTGCGTTCGTAATAGGGTTTTGGCTTAGTGCTGATTTCAAATAACGTTTGCAGGAGGAGAAAACGCACTGCATAACAAAGATTATTACTGTGGATTGAAACTGACAATGCCTCAGCAACTTGGACAACAATTTTTCTGTTTGTCAATTTCAGTTTGAACTCAAGTAGGATAAATACATTAACCTTTGACAGGAAATACACAGAAAGTGGATTAACAGTATAAAATATGCAATGATAAGAATTGAAAAGACAAATCTAGTGACCTGTCTGTTTGACCCAATTTATTTACTATTCTTCATGACATTAGCTATATAAACTGTAGTTTTTACCATCAGTTGTCAACCTGAGTTAAATGAAGAGTTTTGTTATCTTGTTCAAAAGTCCTCCCACATCTCCACCACATCTAGTATTCACCTTCATCAGATTGATTTCAGTGCCTTGACTATCTAGATAACTTCAGTGCTATCATTTATTTTATTTTATTTTATTATTAAGTATTATTTTTGCCTGGTTCTATCTGCTTCACTCCTCAGTGCACTGGCTCCTTAAATGACACTGACACTGCTGCTTAAATGACACTTAAATGACAATGACAATGCTGCTTAAATGACACTTAAATGACACTGACACTGCTGCTTAAATGACACTTAAATGACACGGACACTGCTGCTTAAATTGCACTTAAATGACACTGACACCGTTGCTTAAATGACACTGACACTGTTGCTTAAATGACTCTTAAATTACACTGCTGCTTAAATTACTCTTAAATGTCACGGACACTGCTGCTTAGATGACACTTAAATTAAGATTAAGCCTTGGCCTATTGGCCTTTATTGGTCTCACACACAATGACACATAGTGACACATGGGAGAAATTTGACTTCTGCATTTGACACATCCTTTTTTCAGGAGCAGTGAGCAGCCATCTTTTTTCTGCGCCCGGGGGGCAGTACCGTGAAGGGTCTTGCCCAAGGACCCATACTGGTTAGCTCATTGCCCGGGGGGGGGGATTTGAACCCACAACCCCCAGGGGGAAAGTCAGTGACTTACCAGTTGAGCTAACCAGCCGGTACACACAAATTACACTGCTGCTTCAATTATACTTAAATGACACTGCTGCTTAAATGATACATAAATTACACTGACACTGTTGCTTGAATGACTCTTAAATGACACTGCTGCTTAAATGACACTGACACTGCTGCTTAAATGACACCATTTGAGCTTTATTACGCTACACATTGTGTTTACCTATTTTGTATTATATACAAGTTTACTGTACTTTTGCTTTGGGTATATGTGATGTTTTAGACATGGCATTTATCATCTTGTTTATCAGATGTTTTATGTTCACTGTGGGCCTAGGGGGCGCTGCAAATTCAAATTCTGTGTGTACATATGGTTTTTGACAATAAAACTGGCTTTGAACTTTGAACTTTCCTTGTGCCCTCTGCTGGTATGCTTTTGTTTAAAGGTGTAACGTTTCTGGTTTGATGTGTCAAGATACTTGCTTATCTTACTAGATGTTAATGTTGAAATGTTCTACAGTATAGCAAGTGTTTCCTTCCTGGCTCACTTCTCCACAGATCTGACCTGTAGCTTGATCTAGTGGCCACATACATTTATCCAAATGAAGTTAACAGGCTTAATGCCATTCTGTGAAACATTTTAATAATAATAACACACACATATACAAGCAGGTGACAACACCCTTCACCAAGTTATGCACTCCATCTTTAAAGGCACTATGGACCTTCTTAATTGGGGGTCCATCGCCTGCTTGTTTCTATGGAGATATCATTGCTCTGTCTGGGATGTTCCACAGTGTGACATTAAACAGCTCTACCTCACATTTGTTCAGTCACAGGTGGTTTTATAGCTCAAAAATACCAAGAAAAACAGGCATTCTGACTGCGGGTGGACTTGCCTCTCCACAGATCTGACCTGTAAAGGGGCGACAGTAGCTCAGTTGGTAGAGCGTTTGTCCACTGGAGAGGCAAGCCCACGCACAGATTTGGTGTTTTGAATCCGGCTCTCGACATAAAAACATCATTGGTTGAGTGGTCAAATCCACTGATCCACAGGTGGACGGTGGGATTCCAGCTTCCACAGATGAATCCTGTTGTTGTGTCTTTGGTCAAGACACTTTACCTACCTCCGTATACTGGTGCATGAGTGAAATGATTCTTGAACTGAATGATTCTTTAACCTTTACCTATGGCGCCAGTTTTAATCAAGACCTGCTGAGATTGTGAGTGTGTTGGAGGGAGGTGGATAATGAGACCGCCACAGTAGAAGTTATGAAGTCTGGGGAGGTCGCACGATCAGAAATGTTCTCTAGGAAACGACCAGTGGAAGCAGATGTGAGCAGGGTTCAGTCTGTTGAAATTAGAATACTACATGAAAAAAATGGATATGGTTATTCTGTAGAAGTTAAGGAAATGACCCACTGAAGTTGAGTAGTGGGAGAGCGAAGTGCAGAACCCAGGAACTTTTCTCCTTATCATGAGCTCAGAAGATGGGTGCACCGATACTGATTCAGGTATTGCATCAAATAAAAGAAAGAAAAAAAGTTGCTGGATTAAAATTACCAGTTCCATTCCAGATTACCAATATTCTCGATTATTTCTGTTGGGAGTTTTTGCTGGATGCTGCAAATGATCGCATAAATGAACAGTTACGTGGTCTCGCACAGAGTCTGCGACACAACAGTACAGCAGAGCTCCTCCTCTGACTCCTCCTGTGAGTCACACCACAACTAAACGGTTCTGACACTGAAGTCACAACTGCACCATAATCAATATCATTATAACAGCAAAAGGCTGGAGTGGCGCATTTGAAACCTTCATGTTGTGAGGCAGAAATTCTTATGTTCCATCTAAATGGGGAAAAAAAAAACTGACTGCATTAAGGATTAGTTCTGTCTATTTATTTATATACTTAAAAGCAAATCAATGAATTATGAGTAAAACTCTTTTGAATAACAATTTTTAATGTCAATGAAATTTGCTTTTATATACATACATATTTTGTATGTATTGTAATTAGCTCAAGACTATACAGATATCAGATAATTCAGTACATGGCTTTGTACTTGCATGTCAGGAGTGTAAGGCTGCGTCCCATTTCTCTGTCTTACCCCTTCGTCTTACCCCTACCCCTTGGTTTTGCGCGTTCATGTGAGGGCAAGGGGTGTCCCGATTCTAATTTTGATCAAGGGCTCGGGCCACGACCTTGGGCTACATACCCCTTGAAACGAACTAAACTCTCGACCAGATTTGAAACGAAGATGTACGCCTACAAGCTCAGGCAGGTTTTGGGATCAGGATGGCAGCGTCACATCGACCAGCCAAGGAGTCTCATAAATGTATTTTCAGCAGTTGTAATTATCGATTAACAGTTTAGCAGGTTTACAATTATGTTCTACGTTACTTTTAGTGAACTGTTGTTGCGGTTTTAATTGTAGTGATGTCTGTTTAGCCGACGTTATCGTTTTCATTGAACTTTCATGCATAAACAAGCTCGTTTTTTTGTCGAGCTGAGGTACCCGATAATCCTTGACATTTCTTTACGTTTATTTGCATCAATTGTTGTCACCTCTGTAGACGTAGCAGCCAAATGGTAATCGAGTGGCGTCCCATTTCTTAGCGGAACATTCGTACCCCGAGCCCTCTTAGCTCGGTATCGAGGGGAAAGACAAAGACGTAGATAAAGAGGTAGGGGAAAGGTTAAGATGGAGAAATGGGAAGCAGCCTTAGTATACTCCCTAGCTGGAGGATTAGACTAACAAGGCTTTAGAATGAGAAATCCCATCTACACGGTTCAGCAGGAAATTCAACCAAAGACATTTTTGCTTCTAACTCCATAATTTCAAGTAATTTTGCCAATGCCCCTCAAATTCATGCTTCATTCAAAACCGGCTCCTTTGGCACATTTAGTTCTGGCGCTGTGGTTTATGTTTTGGTCCGCTTATTGGTTACTGGGTTTAGATGGGGGAACATCGTTGGTATGCAGAGACCATAGCTTGAAACTGCAAAGTCTGTTACAGCTTCAAAAGGTTGTGGTCCTAATAGACTGCCATAGACCAGGAAAGGTGATGCATTCAAAGTGGACTCCACTCTCACACCTCCTCTGCACATGAAAACAAGGCTCACTCCACACAATGGTAAAGTGGCTGTACCCATGTATTTCAAGCAGCTCTCCAGTTACAGCTCTGGAAAAAAATAAGAGACCACTGCATTTTTTTCTGAAATCAGCATCTCTACATGTGTTACAGCTATTCCATTCCAGCGTCTGTTGAATTCCAACACAAACACAAAGCTGAGCTACTTCAGTTCTTGCACCAGGAGTGGAATAAAGTCACCCAAGAACATTGTGAAAGACTTGTGGAGAGCATGCCAAGACGCATGAAAGCTGTGATTAAAAATAAGGGTTATTGCAGCAAATATTGATTTCTGAACTCTTCTTAAGTGTAAACATTAGTATTATGTTGTTTTAAAATGAATTTGATCTTGTTTCTTTGCATTGTTTGAGGTCTGAAAACATGTATCTTTTTTGTTGTTTTGACCGTTTGTCATTTTCTGCAAATAAATGCTCTAAATTAGGGGTGGGCAATTATTTTTCCCGAGGGGCCAAATGAGAAGCAGAAAATATTGTGGAGGGTCAAAAGTTTGAAGTCTACTCTGGTGATTAATTTTATTTCTGCGTTGAAGTCAGTAAATGGCATTGTTTACAGAAGCTGGAAAGTTCTGTGTTATTATTAAGTAATGAGAGAGTGGGGTTTTATAAAAACTGAATTTATTCAGTAAAATAATTCAAAACGGTAAACGTGAAACATTTGTAACACTTTTTCAGTCACATTAACCCCACAATGTTTTCTGAGTTTAACTTTCTTAACTCTGTATTAAGACACCACAATGTCTTTGTTTGCCAAATAATGCCAAACAGTGTAGAAAAAAGTCAAAGTTAGCATGTTTTAGTGTTTGTTTGTTTTTTTCTTGATCAGCGAGAGGAAACTAGCCTCTGTTGAGCTTTAACAAGTTCATCAAAGTCAGGTTCATGTTTGAGGTGGAGATGTGAAGCACGTCCGACAGATGATCATCAGTACAAATGCATCAGTACAAATGCATTATGTACAATTTTGAAACTAGGTTTTATTTTCTTAATTTCAAGCAACCTTTCGCAGGCCTGTCAGAGTTGGCTCGCGGGCCGTATTTCACCGCCGGGCCTTGAAATGCCCGGGTCTGCTCTAAATTATCATATTTTTCTTTGGAATTTGGGGGAAATGTCGTCAGTAGTTTATAGACTCAAACAAAAATGTTCCTTTTGCCCAAACACAGACCTATAAGTAGTAAAATCAGAAAAAGTGATAATTTTGCAGTGGTCTCTTATTTTTTTTTTCCAGAGATGTACATTATCTGCATCTCATCTGTGTCTGGGAATTAGGAAGTGTGCTGTTAGCATGCGAGTTGCTGTTAACTCTAGTCTCTTGAGTTATGAAAAGCGCATAAAATCCAAAACATGCACCACAGGTAAATACTCCAGCTGAGGTAGTCCTAACCAAGCTTAACTCAAGATCATAAAAGCCAAAACTAGCACCATACTCATCTGTACGGTTGTGTCCTGGGGCAAAACACTTAATCCGCCTCGCCCCTGCGCCTGCGTACATCGTGAATATATGTGATTGTAAATGAATGGTCCCTTGATGTAAAGCATTTCGAGTGCCCTGAAGTAAGGGCTTATATAAAATTGACAATTAACCAGGCCTGGACTGGCCATCTGGCATACCGGGCATTTTCCCGGTGGGCCGACAGTCCTCGGGGGCCGGTACCGGTGCTGTTTTTTTTTTTTTTTAACTTAGAGCCCGGTCACCGGCCCACAATTTAAAGGAGGCGGCCCATTGGTCCATCTTCAATATAGACAGTGGACTAAACCAATCAGGATATAGAGAGCGGTCCCACCCCTCTCTCTGCGCTGAGCCCCGCCAGTTTCATAATCATAACTGTTGAGCGAATGAGCGGTAAACAAGGAAACGCGCAAGAAAGGAGGTGCGGAGAATTAGCGGACTGCACCGGCTATGGATCCTACACACTGGCCGTGACTTTCATCTATCCATCTCTATATAACACAATGCACAAGAGGAATAAAACAGCAACACAATCAACAGCACTGTCAACAGGACTTATTATCGCCATATGTTTGATGTTATCTGGGGACATCCACCCGTGCCCGGGCCCACACCACTTCAAAACGCCGGTAGAGGCTCACCCACTCGCGGAGGAGACACGCGTCACTCCTACCTTACAGGTATGCTCTTTAGGTACTCCTCCGTGTTCTTCGGCACAACATCCTAATCCTCTGCTTACTCTGTGCCCGTCGCCAAACGCGACTGAGCTGTTTGTTCGAGGAGTTGACGGCGATGTTGTGGATGGCGCGGTACCGGGACGGTCTGTCGGCGAGCTGCACGGGGAACGGCCGGGCCCGCGGGTGTGTGGCGGCGCATCGGATAGTAGCTTCAGTCGGGAGTCCGTGGGAAAGCTGCGCGCTATAGCCTCTGGATCAGCGGCTGACAGCAGACCAGCTGCACCAGGCGGGGTCGTGCCGACGGTAAACCCCAGAAACCCAGTTTTTAAAAAACACCGCATGTTCAAGTTTTCTCAAACACTCAACCAGTCCAAAATGATCTGGGACCCCAGTGCCGAGCCAAAGGGATTATTATGTGGACATCTAAATGTTAGAAGTATATGTAACAAACGTGAACAGGTTGAACATCTCTTATGCGAATCTAATATCGACTGTTTTGGTATGTCTGAATCTTGGTTAAAACAAACATCTGCAGAAGCTTTAATAAATATGCCGGGATATCAAGTCTTTAGAAAAGACAGAGAGAGGGGCAATGGTGGGGGAGTCCTCCTGTACATTAAGAACACCCTAAAATGTAAACAGACTGGCCAAACAATACTCAATTTGATTCCATTGGTGTGGAAGTCACACTATCCAATGAAATGTACGTGAATGTAGATTCAATGAGGAAAAACACTTCGTTTCCGCAGGATGAAATCCAAGTTCTCGGCGAATTTCGCCTGGGGGTGTGGTCGCAAAAAATGCATGAATAATAAATGAATGTTGCTGTACTGTGCGAGTAAGTGGTTGCGATGCAGTAGCCGGTCAGCTAACTCTAAAGTTTGAGTGCTCGAAGTATCTGCAGTGAGGTACTAGCCTGGACTATGTTGTAAAAGCTCTAGTGATTATTTGCCTCTACTAAGAACATAATTCATATTAACAAGAATCCATGATCATGGTTACAACAAGGTCACCCTAAATCATTTAATAATTTATTGTTTCCCTCATGATATTAGCCCACTTCAGCACACAGTAAATGGATTGGAAACGTAGTTAACTAGCTAATGGGCAGCTAACTAAAAAAATAAAGGTTTAGATGGCAATCTACAGTGGTCTATTTGCTTGATTATATTTACATCGAGTCTAAACAAACCATGTTGATTGAATAGATAATACTCCCTACAACTGTATACAGCTGGTACTGAACATCATATTTGATACTGTATTTTATATTTGACTACTACTTTTCTATTTAAATCTGATTTGACATATATATTTATTATCATTATCTTATGTATATAATTGTGTCTCATCTGACACAGGTCTATTGCTCTTTGGTGCTTTTCCATCTATTTTTCTTTTTGTTCTTTTACCCTCTGTTATATATCATATATCATATATTATATTTGATGAGTGAGCGACTGTACCCAAAACAATTTCCCTTGTGGATCAATAAAGTCTAAGAATACACTTTAGGTTAACAAGAAACCTTTTAATCATGTAAATGTTTCCACACTACTGACTCCACTGGGGGCATCCATATTGGTCAGACTTTTTTTGATAAACAACAAATTCCATACACATCATACATTGAATAGGCCGATTTAAGAGGATCGTTACTTCCGGTCAGACATCTTGTCTTGCCTCGTGCTGCCTTAGTATGAGATTTATCTGATCATTCATTATCAAAAGTAAAAATGTAACCTAAAGATACTAAATGTTTTGATGGTTTAGAGAGTTCCACAGTTTTTCCAGGTAGTTCCCAATATTTTTATTTTTAATTTAGGTTTTCTATTTATCTCTTAATAAACTGAGAAGAGAGAGTAGACTACTTTTCCCATCTAGAGCCTGATAGAATGTAAGAATTTTTAAATCACCCCCCAAAGCGAGATGCTACAAACCCTGTAGTGAAGAAGGTGTTTCCCCTCGGCCAAGACGTAACAATAGTAAAATACATTACTTTGGGGAACACAAACATAAATTAGTCCGTTGTGCTCCGCTAACTATGAGGGGCCGTTCTGAGCCAAAAATGCCAGGGCCGTTTTTTTGTCCCAGTCCAGCCCTGCAATTAACCATTCATTTCGTAGTCGAGACTGGTTCTTGGTCAAGACTACCTACCTGAAGGCTGTGTTTTTTAAAGAACACATATAATACAGTGGTTTTAATTTCCCTTTAAACATGTTTTTGGTTGCCTTGGGATAAGTATTTTACATTTTTTAACTTAAAATATTGTCTACATATGGAAAATGTGCTTAAACTTGATGCTGGAACTGAAAATTTAAAAAGGAACAATGCTATTAATGCAATGCTAAATGAGCCGTGCGCTTGCTGTGAACACAATTTGACCACAGAGTGAGTCCAGTGATGGTTTATGAGCTTGAAAACGGCATAGAACAAGTTCAGAGTTTTATCTACGATGCAACTAAAAGGACAAAATGCAGAAGACAACTTTGCATTAATGAAACAAAATACAACTCCACATATGTTTTGACTAGGAGACATTATAACATGGTGAAAAGGTCAAAAAAAATTATTTTGTAAAGGTCTTATATTATGCAAAATTGACTTGTGAGATTTAAGCCATGTTATAATGTTATTACTAGGCCTGTCAGTTTAACACGTTAATTAGATTAATTAATTACACTGCAAATTAATGCATCATTATTGTTAATGCAATTAATTATGAATGGCAGTTCAATGCACGCATTTTAAATTTTTGGCGTGCAGTGAGCAAATCGCTGCCAGGGCCTTTGAACGGCAAGTTTATTTATAAAGAGAACGAAGACAACAAGAACGTCGTGATTTGGAGCTTTTGTCAAAAAGAATTTTCCGATCACTGAAGCTGCTCCAGCCTGACGGATCATTTGAACGACAAACACGTCCGGACAAGTTCCATTGTTACCGGTGATAGTGCACACTTCACCAAACTACCGAACCAACAAACCACCGAACCAACAAACCACCGAACCAACAAACCACCGAACCAACAAACCATCAAACCACCAAACCAACAAACCACCGAACCAACAAACGACCGGACCAACAAACCATCAAAACAACAAACCACCGAACCAACAAACCACCGAACCATTAAACCAACAAACCATCGGACCAACAAACCAACAAACCATTAAACCACCAAACCACTAAACCACCAAACCAACAAACCAACAAACCACTGAGCCCACAAACCAACAAACCATTAAACCAACAAACCACCAAACCAACAAACGACCAGACCAACAAACCATCAAAACAACAAACCACCGAACCAACAAACCATTAAACCAACAAACCACCGGACCAACAAACCAACAAACCAACAAACCACTGAGCCCACAAACCAACAAACCATTAAACCAACAAACCAACAAACCACGCTTGCAAAATTTGGGAAACGAATGAACAAATTGACCACAGAAAAACTGACAAACTCGATAGCAAAGTGGGTTGCCTTTCTCCCTCTCATGATATTAAAATGCAATTGATTAGATTAATTAATTACATTAATTAGATATTTTTTAAATCACCTGACAGCACTAAAATGACTTTATCAAAAACAGACCTGGAGTTGTGTTTTGTTTCATTCACACATGTTATCCTGCATTATAAGCAGTAGTTTTCAAGTGAACAGCTCCTTTTACCTTTCGTTCATTGGAGACTGGCAATTCCAGGTCTGAAATCAATCCGGATGGTTCTAGTGAAGGTGTGTGGAGTTTAAAAACACAGTAGAGCACTTCCTGGAACAGAGTGTTTTCTGTTTGAAAGAAAGAACTCAGCCTAAATATGCAGGGTTTGTGTGTTAAACATGTGTGAAGGAAACCGGGTCGCTTCCTGATGACGGGACAACGTTATAACATGGATAAAACGTCAAAAAAGTCAACTTTGCACAATCTGTGTTCTTCAAGTCATATTCTAAAGTATTCGAAGCTGTTGCTATTTCAGACTGTTGCTCTCCGACGCAACTCCATATGGAATACAATGACATTTTATATTAATTACTCTTCCAGCGCCTCCCTTGATATGAGCTTTTATGCCAAAGAATGATTTATACGCTGTGCCCAAACGCTGTGCTGTTTACCTGCCTCCTCATTTACCACAAACACTGGAGCACTTTATTTCTTGCCAATTCACTCTCCTTAAACTAGTGTGTTATGTATAAGAGAATATAATGGATAACTGCAATTATGGCTCTAACCCTTAGTGTTGTCGTGATACTAAAATTTCCAGTTGCATTTCGATACTACTTGATACTTGATACTCTATGCCAGTGCCATTATGAAAACACTCTTCACCCTAGATCAATATGGCCGGGTGATTTTCACCCGAGCAAAAGTATTTACATGATTTTTAATATGCATTTTTCTGAGTGTCATGGGTCCCTGGGCTTCACCATTGTTTTTGACATCTTTGAAGGTGTAGGTGTTGCCCTTCCCCAAAGCCCACTTTTTCCTACAGGCTTTTGTCTGATTTTCATCCGGCGATAGTGAAAGAGGAATGTAAGAATGTAATGAATTTAATGTAAGAGGATGTAAGGAATAGGTAAGTAAGAGTGCTCCTGGAATGTGTATCTATGCTTATTTAGTGCAGTGGTTATGAATAAATATCACAAAGTGGTGATTTCAAAGGGAATTCTTATGGTGAAAACAATATTTTAGTCACTGGGTCATTTTTACCCACTGAAAAAATAAAAAAATTTGTTCCTGTCTCGAGGAGTCTGTGCTTCACCAGGGAAGTCTCACATGTCCCAGGAATGGGTGGACCAAACACTACTATTATTATGTTTAATGATTTTTTTTGTTTTCAAATTCCTAATTTTTCAGTCATTTTGGAGCATAGGTCCAAAAAAAAAAAAACATAGGTCTTCCAATGTTTTTTGTTTTTGTTTTTGTTTTTTTCTCCCCCAGCAGACCACAGCGAAGTCCAGGACGCTGGCCTCCACAGATTGGTAGAAGAACTTACTGCATACATTGAAAGACCAGTGAGATGCATTCAAGGTCAACTACATTCTCATCTCCATGGAGGTGTTAATGCTTTACCTCCATGGAGATGAGAAAGTAGTTGATGCCATACTGGAATGTTCCACAGTATGGCATCGAAGATACTTATTCTTACATGTTTTATTTTTATCACCTTGAAAAATGAATTCGTACTGTATGCACAGATCTGACCTGCAACTTTGCCTCGTGGCATCATGGGTGGTATGACCAAAAATTTATATCACAATATTTTTCAAAATTATTTCGGTGTCACAGTATTTGACTGTTTTTTTTTTTTCATGTACTAAGTGGTACATGTCTTTGGTGAAGTGGACAGTAACAGCGTTGGTAATATCATTTGCTTTTCTTGTCGTAGGCGGTCCCCTTAGCAATCGTATCTTTGAGTGACGTCTGAGTGGCGTTTTGTGTCACGGCGCCAATTTGAACTTTCCCTGCAGACGTGGAAGAGGATGCAGATCTTAGTTTCGTGCATTCTTCATATTCCAGGACACGTTTGTGACGGAGGAAGTGACGCAGATCGCTCGTGTCGCCTCCTGCGGCTACGACTTTAGCCCGATGACATTTAAATACACATACATTACATTATTTACATACATTACAATACAGTTGTTTGATCAGATAAAACCACCGGTACAGTGGTACCTCACCTTACGAAAGACCCAACAAATGAAAATTTCAAGTTACGAAACGCCTTCACGTTAAATTTTGGTCTCTAGATAGAAATTCAAGTTACGAAACGCGAAATCTCAAAAATTCAAATAATGCGCGCTCAGCCACACACATTATACGCTTTTCTCAGACTGAATTTAAACTTTTCTCACATTTGTCTCTCGTTTAAACACTCAAACTTTCATAGATTTTCAACAAAATTATTAATAGTGAAGTGTGTGGGGAAGGGGGAGGGGGGGGGGAACTGCGCGCGGACATGTGTGATAGCGCAGCACGACCCGGCGCGGGGCTGCGAGCAGGTCTAGACCTGGACTAAACCAGGACTGGACCAGGACTAAACCTGGACTAAACCAGGACTAGACCAGGTGGATTAAAGCGCCGCGTGCTGGTCTGTTTCCTGGTTTCGTGACGAGTCACGGCTGAGGCGAGCAGCGATGGGGACCACACGCAGTCTGAGCGCATGAACGAACGCATGCAAGAGCCGCGGTGGTCTAGACCAGGTCTAGAGGAGGCATGGTTTGAGCACCGGTCTCGTTCATGCGCTCAGACTGCGTGTGGTCCCCCTCGCTGCTCTCCTCAGCCGTGACTCGAAACGAAACCAGGAAATAGACCTGCACGTGGCGCTTTAATCCACCTGGTCTAGTCCTGGTTTAGTCCAGGTTTAGACCTTGGTCTAGACCTGGTATAGTCCACGTTTAGTCCTGGGTTTACAGTCTCTACGCAGAACACAATGTTACACTATAAAAAAAATGTTACACTATAAAAAAAAAACTTGGATCGGGGCCTTGGAACGAATCAGGCTTTTTCCATTGAAATAGCTACTCAACTTACGAAAAATTCACGTTACGAAACCACTTCTGGAACGAATTAATTTCGTAAGGTGAGGTACCACTGTATTCTCATTTGAGCAGTTATCAATACTAACAAGTCATTTAGTCACGTAAGTCACGTATTTCCCATTTGTGTCCTCTAAAGTAATTACACACATTATAATTCTCTCAGGTGTGAATAAAAACAGGTAAACAAAATGCATTTGAGAAAAAAGAACAAACATTCATTAAAAATATCTAAATACCCCCCCCCCCCCCCCCGAGTTATTCACATATTCTGAAAGTGTAGATTCTAAGCTTTCTAACTATGTCTTACACATGGAAATCTGAGAACATCTGAAGAATTCAATAATACACATAATATGTTATCACACACACATGCGCACACACACACTCTGGACACACACACACACACACCTTAGTCCTGGTTCAGACCTGGTTCAGACCCGGTTTAGTCATGGTTTAGACCTGGTTTAGGCTTGGTTTAGACCTGGTTTAGACCTGGTTTAGACCTGGTTTAGGCTTGGTTTAGACCTGGTTTAGACCCGGTTTAGACCTGGTTTAGACCCGGTTTAGTCATGGTTTAGACCTGGTTTAGGCTTGGTTTAGACCTGGTTTAGACCTGGTTTAGTCTTGGTTTAAACCTGGTTTAGTCCTGGTTAGTCCTGTACACACGCCCTGACACAAGGCCCATGCTGTCAACTAATCTGTCACTTTGATGCAGAAATAATCTGATAATCTGACAATAATCTGGCTCACCCCATAAGAACTCGGTTACTCCGTTGTAACAGTTTGCCGTGTTGTCAGATAATTCGTGTATCCACGTGTATGCGCGTATTGCCTGTATCCTTTAATCTCTGGAGAAGCTCTGGAGAAACGGACATAGCCCCGAACATATCCCATGTACTGAGGCGAGAGTTCCTTCTTACGTAGCATTTACGTAGCAAGTTAAGGATTTCTCTTGAAATGCCACGTACATATTCACGAGGCTCGCTCACAGCTGATTGGCGAACAGGCGCAAACGCAACAGTGCTAATCGTCATGATTGGCAGGAGCGAGATCGGTGATTAATTATGCTGCAACATGATTGGAAGATGGGGCACGCAGTTCGGCCTATGATTAGCTCTTGGCACTGGCAGCAGAACATGCGGGGATTTTGCTCAGTCAATTAATATTTTCCCGACCTCCCGACCCCCCCCCTCGATCTACACGATTCACGTAGGTCACCTACTTCAAAATGGCAAATTTCGCCTAAAGGTGAAGGATTTTCATGCCTGTAAATACATAATTTGAATAGACTGGTTATTTAATGCCACACTGTGAAACATTCCAAGCTAACCAATAAGATCTCCATGGAGAGAAGCTAATATTTGAATATAACAGATTCTACCTGAAAAGATACTTCTTTTTCACAAAACAGTTCTTGTAAACTTCCAAAATAGAGAGCATTAAAAGAAGTCAGAACTTTTTGCCCTTTCACTGAGATCATGACTCATTTGTTTGTCACTTGCAGATGAACACGAATTACGCGCCCTTTTGCTGGCAGCGCTTTTCATTCTCTCCAACATTTTATTTTCACTTCTATCTTCCTCACCTCTCCCCTCTCAGTTGTGCTCCGGCAATCACAGAATCTCCAGCCCCAATTCTGTCCTTGAGTGCTTTTGAGCGGTGCGCCGCGATTGTGCAAGTCCGATTGAGCGCATGAAAGGCCTGCTAATTGCGCGCTTAAAAAAAAGAGAAAAAGTTAGTTTGACGTTGTTAGCATGCTACCCACAGGTCCGACTTTTGAGAGCACTAAATGAAGGTGGTGAAGTGTGCTTAAGAGGCAGAGGGGGTCGGGTCTTGCATGCTCCAACGCAATTATGACAGGACGTGAATAATTATAGCAGCAAGCGAAAGTGGAGCGGCTGGTCCCCAGCTCTGACGGATGGGTTTGAAAGAGGCAAAAGGCAAGAGGCGCTGCTCTAATTGTCAGGGCCCCGGTAGCGTCCCCAGGGGCCCTCAGCCACTACATGAATCACAAGCTGTTAGACCCAAATCGTGGTTTATCAAGTTGGGGTTTGGTCACTGTTCAGAGTGTATTTTTAAAGAAGACATAGACTACGTTAAGACTGCAGGGCTTAATGCTCAATTCCGATTTTTTTGTGAAATCCAATTTTTTTGTGTGAGGCCGTTCACATTTCCAATTAAATGCGACTTGTATGTGATCTCCAGTGTGAACGTTAAACGCCCCAAAAGTGTCCCGCATGCGCATTGGAGGACACGATGATGTCACACGCAGTGAGCGTGCTCAATTTTTACGGAAGTCGCCTAAAGTTGCTGTCGTACCGGAGCCAGAACATGTACAGCTTATTTGTTTTAAGGAGGAGAAGGAGAAGGTTTTTGACCACAGCGTTTTGTGGGGCAGTGGCAGCAATGTCCGTAGAAATGAACGTGTGGGTGCGGAGTCACAGACAAGAGTGGTGGGATTGCTACATGCTTCATCGCTTCACTGACACGGAGTTCATATACTATTTTCGTATGACGAGAACAATGTTTGTGTACATTTGTGAGCGCCTACTTGTACCACTCTCGCTGGAGGAAACACGCCCAGGTCGGATGAATGTAACCTGGCCGTTCAGACTGAAGGCGCATGTCAAAAGATCGGATACGTATCGGTTTTAGGACCACATATCCAAGTGGCCTGGATCGCATTTGAAAAAATCGGATCTGTGTCGTTCAGACTGTCATTAAAAGATCAGATACAGGTCGCATAGAGGGGGGAAAAAAATCTGATTTGGGTCACTTCAGGCTGCAGTCTGAACATAGCCATATTGTTCTTGTGACTAGAGTTATAATCTGTGATACCTGTGGATCATCCATCCATTTTCTTCTGCTTTTCCGTATTCAGGTCACGGAGGCAACAGTCAAAACAGATCTGCCGCCCAGAACACACCAGCTTGGATCCTCCTGCGGGTGGTGGGTCCATGGGAGGACAGCCCCACGTCGCTTGACCCAACTGGCCTTGATGTATCGTCTGTCATGGGGGCTACCAGTGTGGGCAGTGTGTGTGTGTGTGTGTGTGCGCGCTCAACTAACAATGTTTTGTCAAGAGCGGGATTCGAACCGCCAACCTTTGGATCAGTGGATAAACGTGGATCATTAGGTCATAATTTGGACATTTTAAATCATAATATTCATCTAAACCAACATAAAAGTACACTATGTAACTTATTGCTTGGGGTCCATCACCTGCTTGTTATATGGAGATGTCCTTGGTCTGCCTGGAATGTTCCAGTGTGACATTAAACAGCTCTACTTTACATTTATTCAATTCAAGTTGATTTTATAGCTAAAAAAATACAGAAACTGTAAACAAGTAGGTGTGGTAGTTTCAGAGTCATTTCATTGTAGTTAGCGCCCCCTTCAGGCAGATATAGGCAGTGTTGACCAGCGTCTGACAAGAACTGAAGAAGCAGCTTGAATGAGCTGAGAAACGTATTTGACCAAATAAACTTTTGTCCAGTTGAATTTCTCCTTTTGCCATGGATTCTACCTGGACGACTGAGGGATTCTAAATCTAAAAAACAGGCATTCTGACTGTGAGTGGGGTCGCCTCTCCACAGATCTGACCTGTAACTTGGTCCTGTTTGGTCTCCATGAAATTAGAAAGGTTTAATACCATACCGTGAAACATTCCAGACAAAGCAATAACATCTCCATAGACAAAAGCAGTAGACGGTCCCTCCACCAGAAGTTCAAATGTTCAAAGTTCAAAGTCAGCTTTATTGTCAAAAACCATATGTACAGGTTGCACACACAGGATTTGAAATTGCAGCGCCCCCTAGGCCCACAGTGAACATGAAACATCTGATAAACAAGACAATAAACACTCACAATCCTAGCCGAAGTAAACACAAAGTTACACAATGCACCTTTAAGAAACAACTTATGCGTTAGGAAACTGTGATGCCCAGTGGGAGCCGACGTCACTGTGAACATCATCATAGCGAGAGTTGACACCTCCGACGGATATCTGCACATCACACCAGCAAGCCGCGGATCTCCTTATACCGGCACCAAAATGACGACATTACACTGTCGAATCACACGCGTATCACCAACTAAGAAGTTTATATTACAGAATGAAGCGAGTACAAAGCAGTGAGCGTGTACCGGCGGAGATGAAAACGGGGTTTGATCAGCAAAATGTCTCCTTCAAAATAAGCGATAAAAGATTTCTCAAACACACAAATCACTCCGAATACTTGGGGTGAGTAAATGGTGAGTGGAAACAACGTGGCTGAAAGCTTTGAAAAGTTGATTTTGCAGAATAGGTCAGCTTTAAAAGGTAAAGTGTGGAACTTTCTGGAGAAGGCACATCACCTGCATGACTGCAAAGAAATGGATTTATGAACGTTCTTCATGGAGATTGATGTTTTTGCAATACTGTTGAAAACAGGAAGCAGGAGGAGGCCTTACTCCAGATTAGATAAGAGTCAGGTCTGTAGTCGAGCAGTAGTCGAGTTGTAAAATGAAACCAGGGGGGATGGTGAAATTTTTAATTTATGTGACATATTTTCCGGGGGGTGGAGGAGCAGGGCAGAATTAGAAGGTACTTTGTTAAAATGGAAATGCTTTTATTACAAAAAGTCCATATTATCATTCAATAATTCAATAATGCACAGGATAATATGTTATCACACACAGTCTTGGTTTAGTCCTGGTTTAGACCTGGTTTAGTCCTGGCTTAGTCTTGGTTTAGACCTGGTTTAGTTTTGGTTTAATCCTAGTTTAGTCCTGGTTTAGACCCGATTTAGATCTGGTTTAGTCTTGGCTTAGTCCTGGTTTAGACCTGGTTTAGTCCTAGTTTAGACCTGGTTTAGTCCTGGTTTAGTGCTGGTTTAGACCCGGTTTAGATCTGGTTTAGTCTTGGTTTAGTCCTGGTTTAGACCTGGTTTAGTCCTGGTTTAGACCTGGTTTAGTCCTGGTTTAGTGCCGGGTTAGTCCCGGTTTAGTCCTGTTTTAGACCTGGTTTAGTCCTGGTTTAGACCTGGTTTAGTCTTCGCTTAGTCTTGGTTTAGACCTGGTTTAGTCTTGGTTTAGTCCTGGTTTAGTCCCAGTTTAATCCTGGTTTAGACCCGGTTTAGTCCTGGTTTAGTCTTGGCTTAGTCCTGGTTTAGATCTGGTTTAGACCTGGTTTAGACCTGGTTTAGATCTGGTTTAGTCTTGGTTTAGTCCTGGTTTAGACCTGGTTTAGTCCTGGTTTAGACCTGGTTTAGTCCTGGTTTAGTGCCGGGTTAGTCCCGGCTTAGTCCTGGTTTAGACCTGGTTTAGTCCTGGTTTAGTCCTGGTTTAGTCTTGGTTTAGTCCTGGTTTAGTCCCAGTTTAATCCTGGTTTAGACCCGGTTTAGTCCTGGTTTAGTCTTGGCTTAGTCCTGGTTTAGACCTGGTTTAGATCTGATTTAGTCTTGGCTTAGTCCTGGTTTAGACCTGGTTTAGTCCTGGTTTAGTGCGGGGTTAGTCCCGGCTTAGTCCTGATTTAGACCTGGTTTAGTCCTGGTTTAGACCTGGTTTAGTCTTGGCTTAGTCTTGGTTTAGACCTGGTTTAGTCTTGGCTTAGTCTTGGTTTAGTCCTGGTTTAGTCCCAGTTTAATCCTGGTTTAGACCCGGTTTAATCCTGGTTTAGTCTTGGCTTAGTCCTGGTTTAGAAGAAGAAGAAGAAGAAGTGACTTTATTGATCTCACACAGGAGAAATTCTTCTCTGCATTTAACCCATCCTGTTATTAGGAGCAGTGGGCAGCACATTACTGCGCCCGGGGACCATCTCCATGATCTTTTTGCTTCAGTTTGGTCAGGACCTAAGCTGGAGGTACCTACGGTGCATGTTTTGGGTTGGTGAGGAAACTGGAGTGCCCGGAGGAAACCCATCCAGACACGGGGAGAACATGCAAACTCCACACAGAAAGGAGCTGGCGACCCATATCTTACGGCCATACCAACGTGCCACACGGGGATCGAACCCAGAACCTTCTTGCTGTGGAGCGTGAGTGCTAGCCACTCATCCACCGTGCCACCAGACCTGGTTTAGACCTGGTTTAGTCCTGGTTTAGTTCTGGTTTAGTCCTGGATTTGTCCTGGTTTAGACCTGGTTTAGTCCTGGTTTAGTTCTGGTTTAGTCCTGGATTTGTCCTGGTTTAGACCTGGTTTAGTTCTGGTTTAGTCCTGGATTTGTCCTGGTTTAGACCTGGTTTAGTGCTGGTTTAGTCCTGGCTTAGTCATGGTTTAGCTTGGATGAGCTGAGAAACGTATTCGACCAAATAAACTTTTGTCCAGTTGAATTTCTCGTTTTGCCATGGATTCTACCTGGACGACTGAGGGATTCTAAATCTAAAAAACAGGCATTCTGACTGTGAGTGGGGTCGCCTCTCCACAGATCTGACCTGTAACTTGGTCCTGTTTGGTCTCCATGAAATTAGAAAGGTTTAGTACCATACCGTGAAACATTCCAGACAAAGCAATAACATCTCCATAGACAAAACCATGAGACGGTCCCTCCACCAGAAGTTCAAATGTTCAAAGTTCAAAGTCAGCTTTATTGTCAAAAAACATATGTACAGGTTGCACACACAGGATTTGAAATTGCAGCGCCCCCTAGGCCCACAGTGAACATGAAACATCTGATAAACAAGACAATAAACACTCACAATCCTAGCCGAAGTAAACACAAAGTTACACAATGCACCTTTAAGAAACAACTTATGCGTTAGGAAACTGTGATGCCCAGTGGGAGCCGCCGTCACTGTGAACATCATCATAACGAGAGTTGACACCTCCGACGGATATCTGCACATCACACCAGCAAGCCGCGGATCTCCTTATACCGGCACCAAAATGACGACATGACACTGCCGAATCACATGCGTATCACCAACTAAGAAGTTTATATTACAGAATGAAGCGAGTACAAAGCAGTGAGCGTGTACCGGCGGAGATGAAAACGGGGTTTGATCAGCAAAATGTCTCCTTCAAAATAAGCGATAAAAGATTTCTCAAACACACAAATCACTCCGAATACAACTTGGGGTGAGTAAATGGTGAGTGGAAACAACGTGGCTGAAAGCTTTGAAAAGTTGATTTTGCAGAATAGGTCAGCTTTAAAAGGTAAAGTGTGGAACATTCTGGAGACGGCACATCACCTGCATGACTGCAAAGAAATGGATTTATGAACGTTCTTCATGGAGATTGATGTTTTTGAAATACTGTGGAAAACAGGAAGCAGGAGGAGGCCTTACTCCAGATTAGATAAGAGTCAGGTCTGTGGAGATGTAAGCCTGCAATACACATAACCAAAATGGAAAAAAACATGCTTTAACAGGCTAAAAAGTTACATACTGTGGCATTAAATTGGCTGTATCTATTTTTTTTAGCACATACAGTATATATCCTGTGTGAGATCACTAAAAGTCAATCTTCTAATCCTTAATCACTGTAAGGCGCTTTGTGTTACATTTTGTATGAAAAACGCTTTATAAATATTGTTTGATTGATTGATTGATTGATTGATTGATATTATCAATCAATAAAGCAGCTCTTTTGGTTCTAAACGGGATTGCTGCATCTGGTCTGCATGTAATTGGGTGATTCTCCAACTCCAGTCAAATTTGGTCATGACATTTTTGAGAAAATTCAACGTATTTTTAGAAATATTTTGATTTGTTTTACTTTATCACAATGTGTAGAAACATTAACTGACAGTGGTTGTAATGAAATGACATAACTATTCAAGTGATGGAAATGACTGTTGTGGAAATGACAATGTTTAGCATTTCTTTTAAAATCGCACCACATATTAGCATGCTAATCTCTGTTTTATAGTTAGCATAAAATATACTCAAAATACACAATATAAAATGGTATTTTTCTCATTATTTGTACATTCAAAGTAAATATGAGGTGTTTGGAATTGACGACTAATAAACCTACTCTTGGTTTTGCAAAACTTGACCTTGATTTTGTTCTTGTTTCCCTTCCTTCCATGGAGCTAACGCTGCTATGCTAACATGAGCTCCTGTCACATCACAACTGATGTAGTTCAAGGAGACAAAGGTTTAAAAAAAAAAGTTAAAAGTTATATTTTGTGGTGGAAATGACAGTGATCCCTAGGGACAGGTGTTATTTTTATGAAAAATAAATACAATTCTAATATATCTTTCAAGCACATGATATTTTTCATTAAAATAAGGAATTTCTGTGCCATTTGTCAATGAAGTTACTGTTGAATCAAATTAGGACAAGTAACGTTTTTTACAATCTGGACCTTATTTCGGTGATAAAACCTCCTTTACTCACCCATTGTACTTTGGTGTCATTTGGAGCATTTCCAGAGATTTCGGAGTTTGGCGAGTTTTCATTTGAAAATTGATAAAGTTTGTGTTGTTTGGTGACTGAAATAGCGTGCCCCGAAATCCGAAATCGCCGAAAATACTCCAAATGACACCAAAGTACAATGGGTGAGTAAATGATATTTTAAGATTAGATTAAGATTAAGTCTTGATTTGGTCTCACACACAGTGACACACGGGAGAAATTTGACTTCTGCATTTGACCCATCCTTTTTCAGGAGCAGTGAGCAGCCATCTTTCGGCGCCCGGGGGGCAGTACCGTGAAGGGTCTTGCCCAAGGACCCACACTGGCTTGCTCATTGCCGGGGAGAGGGATTTGAACCCACACCCCCCCGGGGAAAGTCAGTGACTTACCAGTTGAGCTAAATAAGGTCCAGATGGTAAAAACGTTACTTGTTCTTTAATTTCAGTCTTATGAGGGACTGAGAGTCCAAAACCTGGCCAAGGGACAAAGGACATATAGCAACACTCAATATAAAACCATATTTTATGTAATAAAAATAGTAATTTATCTATCATACATTTTTTGTAAATTAATCTTTGTGTCTAGTAAGTGCAGCATGAATAAAATATTTCTGACACAAATTCTTTGATAGTTGGAGAATCACCCAGTTATAAATCTTTCAATCCAAGAATCAGAAAGTACACTTTTAGAATGTCAGTTTTTAGCATTACCATTACTCTGGTCTTGAAAAGTTATGAAAAGCTCTTATAAACTTGCGGTGAAAAATTTGGATGCGTTAGGAAAGTGAGGAATAACCTTTGCACACCACTTATCTCCTGCCATTCATGTGTTAGCGGTAATTAGAACTTAAATGGGTGAAAATGAAGTAAATTTTCCCCCAAATTTAAGCTACCGTTCCTGATTTTAATCCGTGAAAGAACGTGGTGGGTTTTTAAACTGTTGCCTGCGGCTCCAACTTGTTCTGAGCTCTCACAAACACAACGCTACAAATTAGGTGCACAAACTGTCAGGCTTTGTCAGATGACGTAGTGAAAGAGGACTTATTATTCAAATTGGACTTTTTGGAGCTTTCTGCCATGTTATAACGCTGTTGCCTCATCAAAAACATGCCTGAGGAGGTTTTAGGTGTCGTCCATGCATGTTTGAGTAATTTAGCGATCTCTCCCGGTCCTTATTCAAACCCTACTTATGGTTAGCTGTAAGATTCTGTCCATTGCTACATCACCCATGCTCCCACATGATAATTCTGTAGAAATATGCAAAAGTTGTTCAGAAATATACAAAAGTTCATATTACTTTGTCGAACTGTTGAAAATGTCTAAAAACTCCAACGCCCACTCTTCTTAACCCTAGAACACTTTCGCTATAAAAAGTAACACCATCACTTTTGCAGGGTCATTTTTACCCGATATAATATACCCAACAAAAAGTACTTGTCATGAAAAAATATGACAACACATGATAAATTAGAGTGGTTTTCTTTTATTTTCAACTGTGGTATGTGTAACAAAAATGGAAAACAAAAACATAGGAAGACCCTAAAAACATGCTCCAAAATTACTTATAAATTAGGAATTTAAAAAAAAAAAAAATCTTTAAAAAAAAAAAAAAATAATGATACTGTAAACTTGGTGTTTGGTCCATCCATTCCTGGGACATGTGAGACTTCCCTGGTGAAGCACAGACTCCTTCGCTCTTATACGAACAGTTGCAGGAGAGAGGAACAAAAAATAGTATTTTTTCAGTGGGTAAAAATGACCCGTGACTAAAATATTGTTTTCACCATAAAAATTCCCTTTGAATTCACCACTTTGTGATATTTATTCATAACCACTGCACTAAATAAGGATAGATACACATTCCAGGACCACTCTTACTTACCTATTCCTTACATCCTCTTACATTAAATTCATTACATTCCTCTTTCACTGTCGCCGGGTGAAAATGACCCGAAAGCCTGTAGGGAAAAGTAGGCTTTGGGGCAGGGAAACACCTACACCTTCAAAGATGTCAAAAACAATGGTGAAGCCCAGGGACCCATGACACTCAGAAAAATGCAACATATTGAAAATCATGTAAATACTTTTGCTCGGGTGAAAATCAACCGGCGATAGTGCTCTAGGGTTAAAAGAAATCAATTCACTGTTTCTCAATATTTATCTAGAAAAAAACGCAATTTGACATTTTCTCAAACCATTTAACTAGCCAAAAAGAACTCAAACAAAACCTACCTATGAAGATCCATAACAACGAGGATAGGGCCTCGTCAAAATTCTCTTTTCTCGCTTCCTTCTCCTTGATTCCTCTCCTTGATCCTCCACCTTGCAGTTGTCAATCAAATGTGTCATATTAGAGGAAGAAATAAACCTGAGGGAGGCTTCAGGAGGGAGACATCAGAGAAAAGTCAAACTGTATACTGGTCTCAGGAGTTTAGATCCTCTCTCCTCCCTGTGTCTCCTGTGTGGGCGGGACTTCCTCACCCATTTCCTGCAGAGTCGAGGCAAAGGAAGCGAGGAAAGAGAAATGAGAAGCGGCCTAGGTCAAATAACTCGTGGTTTAGCCTGGCGACGCGGCCGTAGCGAGCGGGTGTGTGCAGTGCATTAAGTCAATAAGAGGTGTGAGAGGCAGCGGCCGCAACCATCGGTCCGTCATTTCGTGTGGGGTCAGAGGTCACGCTGAAGCTGTCGCCGGTGTGGTGGAGTGTGAAGGCTGTCGGCGCGGGGACGGCTATCGCTGTGAGGACATATCCACCTGCCGGTTCTCTTTCAAATTTTTTTTATTTTTATTTAAGTTTCATCCCTGGCATTTTTTCATTTGGAGGAGGAGGGGAAGGTGAGTCCAGAACTTGCAGGTGAATTTAAGAACAACGCTGAAAGTGACAAACGTCTGTCTCTCTGAGGTATTATTAGGCTTGTGTATAATTAAGTTAAAGGGTAGATGACTTTGTGAACCTTGTGAAAAAACTGCAGAAGATATTCAAAATTTCAAATAGTCGCCATTAGGGTTGTTACAATATCCAATTCTCTCAATACGATATTTCCACGATATGCATCTCATGGTACGATATTTATTGCAATATTTTGTGGAGGCGAACAAGACTTTTTCTTTGCTCAAGACTTTTTATGACTCTGTGGTGGCCTCTGCTCTCCTCTACGCTGTCGTCTGCTGGGCCTGTATAACTCCACTATATAGTCCAAACGTGCAATTTTTTTCTATATTCTCTTATTTAGTTTATTATTATTACTTATCTTGTCTGCACACACTTTTTGTTCTAATTTTCTTTGCACTAAACTGCCTGGAGCTAAAGTCTTATCTTAAAATGTAAATATACTACTTATCTATCATAATCCAAATAAAAGGAGAAATTCAATTTGTCAATTGGACAAAGTTTGTTTGGTCGAAAACGTTTCGCCGCTCATCCGAGAGGCTTCGTCAGCTCTGGTTCTCATGCTGGTTAGACCCTGTTTATATCTAGCTGCAGGGAGGAGCTCCCTACACTGAAATAGCTCTGAAACTATCTCCACTAATCTGTCTCTTTTGTATTATGAATTCCTCTGGCGTCTAGTATTAGCATATCCATTCAGCCCTAGGAGGAGCTCACTACACTGAAATAGCTCTGAAACTATCTCAACTAATCTGTCTCTTTGTTTTTCAAATTTCTCTGGCGTCTAGTTTAGCCTCCCTATTCAAGCCTAACGACCCTCTCCACCCCTCTGCCCTGGATCGTCTGCCCTAATGTTTCTTTGTCTGTTTTTGACTTGGTTTGAGAATCAAATTATAAATGGGAGACAAGTTATGTCTAACTCCCCCATTTCTGTTTAACGACAAATTCTCTTTTTTGACAAAAATTGCCTCTTTAACTCCCCTCTCAAACCAGTTCTTTTCCCTGGCTAAGATCTGAACCTCACTGTCCTCAAAAGAATGGCCCGTGGCTTCTAGGTGAAGATGTACGGCAGATGACGGTCCACTCTGGCACGCCCACCTGTGTTGGTACATCCTCTTGTGAAGTGGCTGTTTGGCTTCCCCAATGTAGCGCTCACTGCAGCCTTCACTACACTGAATGGAGAGGACCACACTGCTTTGTTTGTGGCTCGGTGTTTTGTGTTTTGTCCTTTGGGTGGACGAGTTTTTGTCTTAAAATGTTTGTGGGTTTGAAATAAACTGGAATTTCATATTGTCTGAAAATCCTCTGTAGTTTTTCCAAAACGCCGGCCAGACGCATAATCCAAATAATTAAGATTTAAAAGTGCTTGATAACAGTTATTTAATCATGCAGATTGGACTTAAACAAAGCAAAGAATCATGGGATATGTAGTTCTCTCTGTTTTTTAAGTTAATGCACCATAACGATAAATTTAAGCAAAGAAATGTGTAATTCGATATATTGGGGTGGCCCATGATATTATTGTAAGACCTCTGACGATACGATATTTCAGTTATTGTTACACCCGCAGTCGCCATGACATTCGGTATTTTTCTTTCAGCAAGAGTCACCCCAGATAAATACGTAGAATTCAATTCAGCATACTGTACTTAGCAGAGGACTACTCTTTTCTCTAAAACATGATCATATACATTTTTTAGATTTTATTTTAAAAACAAACATCTTGCCTAGTTTTGTTTCTAGTTTTGGAATTTTGGTGAAGTTTATTATTATATAAACTTTATTTCTATATGATGCGGATGGACATCGCGTTTCTGATTGGCTAATCCACCCGTCAATCACATTTTGCCATAATGTAATCCCTATGAATAGAACAGAATAGAATAGAATAGTCTTTACTGTCATTGTCAGGTAAAAACATAACGAAATTGGGAAGGCTTCTCCGCAGATGTATCACAGATATAAAATACGTATGTTTGACTGGCAAAAAAACTATCTCCAATAAAAACAGAAAAAAACAAACAATAGCAGCAAACAGCACTTAGCAACAGGTAATTCACAGAATTGGTAAATGTATTAGTAAATGTGTGAGGTTGTTATGTATTTGTGTGTCTGTGCTAATGGTAACATCTATTAAATTGTTAAATCTAACATAACAAGAAAATTAAATGAGCAGTAAAGATTGACAGATTATTTGCAGGTGCATATTATTTCACTCTGTTAGGCCGTCGGAGAAGTTTTCTCCTCATTCGTAAAGAGTTTGTTGTCAGTGACATTCACCCGCAGCTCCCTGTCCACTCTCAGATCTGTCAGGATTCACAGTTTTATCGACAAAACCTCACAGACATTACATTACGGCGGAAATGGTTCTGACCATACACAACAACAGAGAGCCAGTTACACAAAAGTTATGATTTGATAAACACAAATAAATGACAATGACAGATGTTTTATGGGCATCAGACTGAATATAATGTATGTAGAGTATAATTAGTTATACACTGACCAAATACAGTAAATGAAAACAGTACCTTTTTTGTTAAATCAATGTTTAAACTGTCAGGAAAAATGCCTTCATTGTGCATATCTCTGCATTTTGTATGGAATTGATGACAGCTGTTGGCGGAGGGATTCGGTTTAATAACTCACGGCTACTTCCGGTATCTTCCCACCAAACCAAGTAATAATTTGGAAAATATATGAATCTGTTAAGTGCACATTAACCAGGGGTTCCCAACCAGTCGATCGCGATCTACCAGTCGATCGCAGGCAGAGTGTCAGTCGATCGCGTATGGATACGTTCAGACTGCAGGACTTAATGCTCAATTCCAATTTTTTTGTGAAATCCGATTTTTTTTGCGAGGTTGTTCACATTTCCAATTAAATGCGACTTGTATGTGATCTCCAGTGTGAACTTTAAACGCCCCAAAAGTGTCCCGCATGCGCACTGGAGGACACGACGTCATGCGCAGCAAGTGTGCTCAGTGTTTATGGAAGTCGCCTAAAGTTGCTGTCGTACCGGAGCCAGAACATGTACAGCTTATTTGTTTTAAGGAGGAGATGGAGAAAAAGAAGGACAAGGTTTCTGGCCACGGCGTTTTGTGGAGCAGTGGCAGCAACGTCCGTATGACCGTGACAAGAGTCGTGGGATTGCTATGTGCATCTCCGCTTCACTGATATGGAGTTCATATACTATTTTTGCATGACGAGAAGAACCTTTGTGTACATTTGTGAACACCTACTTGTACTGCTCTCGCTGGAGGAAACACGCCCAGGTCGGATGAACGCGACCTGGCCGTTCAGACTGAAGTCGCATGCCAAAAGATCGGATATGTATCGGTTTTAGGACCACATATCTTGGGCAACGTTCACACTGCAGCCTGAAGTGACCCAAATCCGATTTTTTCGCCCCTATGCGACTTTAAAAATAATCTCACTCCAAAAGCCCATATTTGCCATGTCTAACAAGTCATTCTAAAATGGACAAGACCCCCTCTCTTGGTAGAGAGGGGGTTGATGGCACACCATCAACCTCAAAAGTAGATCCCTGTTAAAAAAGGTTGAGCACCCCTGACATTAACTCTCTGGCATCTCAGCAAGAAAGTCCTGGGTTTGATTCTTGTATTACGCAGGGCTTTTCTGTGTGGAATTTGCATGTTCTTCCCGTGTCTGCCCATAGTGTACATAGTAAAAAAAATTATAAAAACTCCAATTGCTGTTTTTTTTTTTTTTATTATTATTATTATTATCTCAACTACTTCTCTGCTGAAGGGTTCTGTTAGTGTTTTTAATTTATTAATGTATTTGTTCTCCTGCCAATTACACACTGGTGGGTTGCCAGTACTTACAGACATACTCAAAGGTACTTGTAAGGCCAAAAGTTTGTTATATAAGCCACTTATTACCCCAAATGAATGTAATATTTTTCATTTTAAAACCTGGGCCAAAGCACAGTCTGCAACTACAACTCCATCTTCCAGTCGATCAGTCTGGTCACCACTCCGGTCTCACCTTGAGCTCCTCGGGTTTGTTTATTTTTGTTTGTTTGTAACGCACTTTATTCTGGAATGAATCAAAACGCACTTTATCGACTGCAGTTAGTCCAGAATGCTGCTGCGCGCCTTTTAACAGGAACACATGAACACATCTCCCCATTCTTGCATCTTTGCACTGGCTTCCTGTTCGTTTTAGGATTGATTTTAAGATTTTATTGTTTGTTTTTAAAGCTTTGAATGGACTGGCCCCAAAATACATCTCTGACCTCATCCAAATCTACAGACTGGTGCGCGCTCTGAGGTCAGAGGTCCAGCTCCAGCTCGTGGTCCCTAAGACTAGACTTAAAACTCGGGGGCCCAGGGCTTTCTTTGTGGTTGGCCCTAAGTTATGGAACGCTCTGCCCCTTCATGTCAAAACAGCCCCCACACTGGAGAGTTTTAAGTCTCGTCTTAAGACCCACTTTTATTCTCTGGCTTTTAATACCACGTGAGTTGTGTGGTCCTCTGTGTTTTTATAAATTGCTTTTGTTTTTGGTTATTTTATTATTATCACTTTATTTATTGCTTTTTAGTAATGTTATTATTAAGTTCTATTTATTTTTATGTGCAGCACTTTGGAAACTGTCTCTGTTTATAAAATGTGCTATAGAAATAAAGTTGGATTGGATTGGATTGGATATTTTAGAGACACGTGTGAAATAAAGGAGCTTCACTGGTCTCCTGCCATTCAGCACAAAACAACATTTCTGAGGCTACGTTTACATGATGACGTCTGAACAGAAGACGCAAAAGTGGCGTTGCGTCATCACTTTTTATTCCACGTTTAGACGAGCGTTTTCGGGAGGAAATCTGCGTGCATACGGTGACGCAATAGTGTGTGGAATTCCATTGGGTATGCATGCCAGGCGGCTAGGTGGCGCTGTGATACATTATCACTATGTCGGCGCGCATATGTAGAATCTTCCATCTTCTCATCTGCGCCGCGAAAAGCAAAACAAAACTTTTTTTTTTTAAATTAATCGTGTGGTCAAAGAAGTTCAACTATTGCTTCAGACCACGTTAGACTACAAAGCAACAAAAAAGCAAAAGCCATGTTTGTTTCTCTGTACTGTTGCATGTATGTGACGTAAACGCGTACGCGACCTCAGCAGATTTGACCAGAGTTTTGAGTCTTGGGTTGCCTGGTTTACACCTGACCATATCACAAGTGATATGGTCTGGGAGCCACCTTCGAAATATCTCGTAGCAGAGGTGTGGTTTACGATCGCCAAAGGCCATTTATTGGGCGTTACGAATGTCTATCATTTGGCGTATACGTAGCCCATAGCCAATCATGTCAGTTGTCAGTTCAAACTACAAGCTTCCGTTTGTCACGTAGTACCCGTCACCATCTTGCCACCCCTCCCCGTTCTCTGATTGGCTCCCAGAATCGGGAAAGCTCGCTTGCCATAGTTGCCAGGCTGTCTTTCAGATCGGAACGAATGAAAGCAGCCTGGGATTTCCCAGGTTAGGTCTTGGGCAGTGTAGACGAAAACGCTACGGCGGAGCGTATTCAAGTTTTGGAGGGCAGTCTCAGTTTTTTGCGTTTTTAACCCCCCAAAATGCCATCACTGTCTAAACGAAAGGCACGTCCGATAAAATGTTTTCTATCTATGTTATAATGTTGTTTCCCCATCAAAAACATACTGGAGTTGTGTTTTGTTTCATTCACATGTTTAACACACAAACCCGGCAGATTTAGGGTGAGTTTTTCTCTCAAACTGAAAACACTCTTTTCCACCTTGTGATGTCATGTGGTGATACAGGAAGCGCTCCACTGTGTTTTTAAACTCCACACATCTTCGCTAGAATCATTTGGATGATTTCAGCCTTGGAATCGCCAATCTCTACTGAAATAATGATAAAAGGTAAACTACCACTTCATGACATCACAAGGTTGAATGGAGCATTTTGAGTTTGGGGGAAGTAAACAGATTTACTCAAACATGTGTGAATGAAACAAAACACAACTCCAGGTCGGTTTTTGATAGTGACAACATTATACTATGACTTAAATCTAATCATACATAATTCCCAGTAGCTCACAATAAATACTGAGCCCCAAAAATATTCCAGTTTTCATACTGAACGATGAGTCGATATAGCACAAGTCTGTCTGGCGTCTCTAAGCAGTAAAAATGTGCAGAAAGACAAGGGTTGAAGAAGTGCATAAGATAGATGTCATTTTAAGTCAGTCATGGTCTGTGGATTGGCCTGCCTTTGTTGTTGCTGTGGAAACAGGTGGGTTGATGTGCAGACGGAGAGTGAAGGACGGGCTAAAGAGTCTCCGGGTTTGGAGACATGGACGGGCGCAGCGGAGGGGAACCGATGCCGTGTACCTGCCCAGACGGCGGACGCACGGATAGATACTGCGAATGTGCGTTCAGTCTGGATCAGTCTGCTCCAGTCTTCCAAAAACCCGACCATAAATATATATACACTACCAGTCAAAAGTTTGGACTGGGAATCACAGGGCTCCTCATGATTCAATACGATACAGGATGGTTCACGATACGATCTTCTCACAAAATGGCGATATATGAGATAATCAATATACAGCTCTGGAAACAAAATAAGGGGCCACTGCAAAATGATCAGTTTTTCAGATTTTTCTACTTATAGGTATGTGTTTGGGCAAAAGCAACATTTTGCAACTACTGACAACATTTCCTCAAATTCCAAATAAAAATATTATCATTTAGAGCATTTATTTGCAGAAAATAACAAATAGTCAAAATAGCAATAATTCAATAATTCATAGCATTTATAGTAGTAGCCATTGTTTTTTTCCCATGTTTCCGTGACTGCTCCTTGACTCGTCCGTGACTGGTCCGTGCAGATAATGTATCCCCGCAATGACGTAGTCAACGCAGCTCTGAATGGTAACTCCCTCATTTTTCCACAGGGAGGAGCTGTGATTGTCTCCTGGCCCGTTGAAAAACCTCCTGATAGCCCCTGCAAGTTCTACCCGAAACACTCGATAGGCAACATTTAGATTAGTGCATTTAATGATTACTTAAGAGAAGCGCTGATAGCGGTTGTTTGTCTTTAGTGCCCGTTTCATGTGTGCGTGTACGACTGGACTCGGGGAAGTGACCGCAGTTCAGTAGACATCGCAATGTCGTGGCAAACAGCTGCATTTGTGTACTTTTATTAGGCAAAATTCAACCACATGTCGCGGAGGACCTGCTCTGTGCGGACACTGTAACATAAATTTAGATTAGTTTTTGCTTTGCATTTCGTCTTACACTTCTAATCAGAGCACATTGAGGAGGGAGTGAGGAGCGAGAGTGTGAAAAGCCGAGAAGCAGCGTGCTGACGTGGATGGACAGGTAGGATGTTTTATAAAGTTTAACCTGCTCTGTGATACACGCTGGGATGTTGGGACACAAGGGTCCAGACGAGCGCACAGGCTGCACAGTGTGGCACACCGGTAAAACTTTTACCGTAGAAGTTTATTGCTAATGGCAGCAGCCGTAATGAAATATGATCGCACTCGTCACACTACAGATCGCGGACGTATTGAGCACCCCTGTGTTAAAATGTAGGCTACATTTTTGTAGCTGTAGCTGTTGAATTCCTTGTGATAGCTTGATGAAATTGAATGGGCAGCTCGCGCATTCCAGCCAAACGAGATGTTATGCATTACAATAGGGTAACGCCATCTCATGGCGTCTTGGGCAGTGTAGACAAAAACGCTACGGCGGAGCATATTCAAGTTTTCCTCTTTGGAGGGCGGTTTCATTTTTTTGCGTTTTCAAGCCCCCAAAACCCGTTTAAGCAAAAGACACTTCCGATAAAATATTTTGTCATTTTTATCCGTAAGCGTTCTTGCGTAAACAGGCCCTTCTGATGTGAACTTAAGGCCCCGTACGCTGGTATTTTTTAAAAACAGAGACATTTCCCTTCATTTCATTTAATCTTTCTAAACACTCTGGCTAGAGTGGAGATTCTGGAAAACTACGGTTTTGCATTTACGTGTAAAGTGAGATAAACAGTTTTATGTAGCTGACGCACCAAAAATGCGATTCTGATTGGCTTGCAGAGCGTTCTCTTTTGTTTTCAGAGGCGAATTGGCTGTTTGCGTGTAAAAGATGGGTACAAATGAAGGGAAATGTCTAAAAAAAATACCAGTGTACGTGTAAACAGGGCCTTATTTTGGAAAATGGAGGGAGAGAAATATTCGTTTCCGGGTACAAACATAGCCTAAACCTCTATAAACATTTACTGAAATTGACTCAGGTTTGGGGTGGAGATCCTCTTTTGTTCCCAACTTCCAGCAATAAAATGTTCCAAATGGCATTCTTCAGTTTCAAGGCCCTATTCATCTCCCTCGCTCTTGTTTCTCTCAGGTGCCCCGGACGAACGGACGAAAGCATTCACAATCCCAGCCACAATAGCCTCTCCATATCTGATTCGCGCACCTCTCCAGAATGATGACATCGCTCCAGCCTCACACATGTTCTCACAGAGGATTTAATTACAGAGCGGAGATGAAAAGGAAGCACAAATGCTCACGGGCGGAAAATGTGGCGCTGCCGATAGCTCCCTGACCAGAGCTGCTGAGTGTTATCTTAATTAGATTCATGATGGAATCTGCGAGGAGCTGGTTTGGGTGGACACAACTATTGACCGTTATACAATGTTTACCTGGTCAGTCAAAACCACACACTTTGATGAGACGTGTGGATCAGGACGCCTCCCTGATTTTGGATAAGCGTGATTGACAGGCAGATTAACCAGAGAGATCCATGGTTTGTGTCAAAACAAACATAAGCCGTGTCCCAATTCTCAGAGTGCACAGTTCGGAGCGTGGTTTGAAGGGCATGTGCGTCACATCCGGCGCGACCACTGCTGTCCCATTTCTTTTTGTCCCATGCGCAATTAACACGTGGTCTGAAGACCGCAGTCGTTTCCATGGAAATTGGGGCGTGGACCAAGCACGTGAAAAAACACACTTTGCACACTCATATATCCCAGCATGCACCGCGTGCTACTTCTTCTACAGGAGAAAATAGAGTCGGCGGCTGCTTCCCATAGTTGCGAGACCTGTCGCATTTCGCAGATGGCCATGCGGTCCGCAGACTACACTCAGGGCTGAGCAAGTATGCACAGACATGACTGTAGTCTGAGCCCCCTTAAAACCACACTCTGAACCGTGCACTCTGGGAATTGGGACACGGCTATAGTTTAAGGTACTGCACAGGCTACATCTGTCGCCAAGTAAGATAGCCAGACAGTACCTGGTGCGGATCCTTCCTGTATGCGGTGTGGTCATAGCCTGAGCCTAACCTGAGCCACATGTTCTGGGTATGCCCCCGTCTAAGGCTACATTTACACATACGTATGTTGAGAAACTAATATTTGTCTCTCTCTGTTTTCCAAAATGTGGCCCAGTTTACATATACCCTGGTATTTTTAAAAACGGAGACATTTCCCTTCATTTTTACCCATTGTTTAAACGCAAACGGCGAAAGAGAACGCTCTGCAAGCCAATCAGAATCACACTTTTGGTGCGTCAGCTGCATAAAACTCTGTTTCCCTCAGTTTACATGCAAACGCAAAACCATAGTTTTCCAAAATCTCCACTTTTGCCAGAGTTTTTAGAAAGAATCGTTTTCAGAGGAAAAATCTCCGTTTGTGTATAAACGAAAGGCACAAACAAGGGGAAAAGTCTCAATTTTTACAGATACCCGTTTATATGTAAACAGGCACTAAATGACTTCTGGGAGAAAATATTCAAAACTATTTTATTCATATGCAAAAGGAATATTGTAGCAAACTGTGGAACAGCTTTTTTTGGGGGTTGTTCCTCCGAATATTTCAGTGACCCTTCACCAGGCAGATGCAGTAGAGTTCATCACGTTGCTTGCAAGACGCTTAATATTGTTTAGATGGAAGAAGGCAGCACCACCGTCTTTTAAGCGTTAGGTGGAAGAAGTCCTGTCCCATTTAAAGCTCGAACACATGAGACAAACTATAAACGGATCAATTCAAAACTATTATTAAACCTGGCAGCCATTCCTACTCTATTTTGAATCCAAACCAGTAAGTAAATAGCTCACTTACCCCACATTCTAAAGCCCTCTTAAATTTTCCTTTCTAGATTTAATTAAATTTATTAATTTAATTTAGTTGGGGGCGGCAGTAGCTCAGTTGGAAGAGCATATGTCTCAGGATCCAGGGGTTGACGGTTCGAATCCCGCTCTTGACGGGTTGACCGCATGTGATCCCATCTCCCACAGATGAGCGCTGCCGTTGTGTCCTTGGGCAAGACACTTAACCCCACCTCGCCCCCAGTGTCTGTGGACACTTGTAGCCCCCATGGCAGAAGATACATCAAGGCCTGTTGTGACGTGAGCCGTCCTCCTGTGGACCCACCACCCCCGGAAGGATTCATGGGGGCTGGTGCATTGTGTTCTGGGCAGCAGAACACTGCTTGGACTGCTGCCCCCGCGACCCAGAAAATGGAAAAGCGGAAGAAAATGAATGAATGAATTTAGTTTTTTTTTTTTTTTTTTTGCCTGCTGTCCTGTTGTCTCTGTGCAATGTTTCTTAAAAATCAATGAAAATAATTGAATAATAATAAAACAAACATAGTGGCTTACAAGTATAAAACATGGGGGGGGGGGAAATGACACAGAGGACTGAGAAACTGTGTGGATTTTTACAGAATCAACAATCAATGCACCAAACTTTTATTTATGTCAGGTAAAAAGTTTTGTATTTTGTGCTGAACGCTACGAGAATGTGAGAGATGTCTTCTGTGTTTGAGAGACAGAATTTTTAGTTTACACAGCAGCGTGTCATCTTTAGCATTAGAATAAACAAATGCGGTGCCGTTCTCCGAGTCTAAATAAAGACGTGACATTTCTGCAACTGCTCCACATCCACGTCTATAACAAGTACTCTGCAGATCCGCCCCATCTGCAGGTCAGAGAGGAGCAAGAAGGAACAGATAGGAGCAGAGCCAGGGGAGAAGATGGGGAGACAGGAGCAAGTAGGAGTGAGTAGGAACAGATCGAAGCAGAGTCAAAGGAGCAGACTGGAGCAGACTGAAGCAGAGAAACAGGGGCAGAAAATAGACAGGAGCAAAGCCAGAGGAGCCGACAGGAGCAGAAAGCCTAAAAGAGCAGAGAACCAACAGGAGCAAGCAGTAGAGCTGAGCGGTATGACCAAAAACATTGAAAACTAGTGCTGTCAGGCGATTAAAAACATGAATCTAATTAATTACAGGATTTGTAATTAATTCATCTAATTAATCGCATTTTAAGAGAGAGATTGAGAGAGAGACTGAGGGAGAGAGAGATTGAAGCTTCGAACCTGGGGTGACAGAGCTTTCTCCATTGCTGCCCCCACCCTCTGGAACTCACTCCCACGACCTATCTGTGACTGCTCTGACCTCCCCACCTTCAAAAAAACGCTCAAGACTCACCTTTTTAAAACTGGCGGCACGGTGGCTGAGTGGGTAGCGCTCATGCTTCACAGCAAGAAGGTTCCGGGTTCGATCGCTGGGTCGCCCAGGCCTTCCCGTGTGTGTTCTGTTTGGAGTTTGCATCCATGGTCTGGGTTCGATCCCCGGGTCGCCTGGGTCTTTCAGTGTGGATTTTGCATGTTCTCCCCGTGTCTGGGTGGGTTTCCTCCGGGCACTCCGGTTTCCCCCACCAACCCAAAATATGCACCATAGCTTAGATCCTGACCAAGCCGAAGCAAGAAGATCATGGAGATGGTCCCCGGGCGCAGTAATGTGCTGCTCACTGCTCCTAATAACAGGATGGGTCAAATGCAGAACTGGAATTTCCCCACTGTGGGACTAATAAAGGCATAGCTTTCTTTCTTTCTTTCTTTCTTAATGTCTCTTAATGTTTAATGTTATTACTTGTTTTATTACTGATTTTACCTTCTGTACAGCGTCTTTGAGTGTCTTGAAATGCGCTTTATAAATAAAATGTATTATTATTATTATTATTATTGAGAGACTGTGAGTGAGTGAGTGAGTGAGTGAGCGATGGAGCGAGCGAACGAACAAACCCACTTTGCGTTTGAGTTTGTCGGTTTTTAAGTGGTGAACACAGACAGAGGCTCCCTCTTTTCTTTGCTCATTTGTTTCCCAAATCCTGCGAGCGTAGTTTGGTGGTTTGGTGAAGTGCGCTCTATCACCGGTAACGATGGAACTTGTCCGTACGTGTTTATCGTTCAAATGATCCGTCAGGCGTCTTTGTTCTTTTTATAAATAAACTTGCCGTTCAAAGGCCCTGGCAGCGATTTGCTCACCGCACGCCAAATTTAAAATGCGTATTGAATTGGTAAAGGGAAAAATTCAATTTGTCAACTGGACAAAAGTTCATCCAAGCTACTTCGTCAGTTCTGGCTAGAGTGCTGCCCGAAGGGAGGAGCTAATGACAATGAAATTACTATGAAACTATCACACCTCTTTGTTTTCAGTTTCTGTCTGGGGTCTTGTTTAGCACACCCATTCAGTACCATAATGGGTGTTTTCACACATCTGGACACATGCGCATTGAATTGCTGCCCATAATTAATTGTGTTAATTTTTATACCGCGTTAATTTGCAGTGTAATGAATTAATCTATTTAACGCGTTAAACTGACAGCCCTATTGAAAACACTTGACAAAAAGCATCTACAGTGTCGCTATTGTAATATCTTAAGTATAATATTCTGGATCTTGAAAGTTATCAGGTATTTATGGATGCTCCTCCTCATTAATGGATTTTATAAGTAAAAAAACGATTAACCAAGTTAACACGAGAGCATTGACCAGAGGAGACTGGAACATACAGAGACGCAGGACCAAATTTGGCCAAATGGTGACGTCTATCAGAGGATCACAGTCATGGAACACATGACCTGCTCATGTCAGGAAACTGTGGGTCCTTCTCAACCTTCAAGAACACTCTGAAACATTGGTTGAAACTAGTGCTGTCAGGTGATTTTTAAAAAAAAATCTAATTAATTACAGGATTTGTAATTAATTAATCTAATTAATCATATTTTAAGAGTGTGTGAGAGAGAGATTGTGAGTGAGCGATCGAGCTAGCGAACGAGCAAACCCACTTTGCGATTGAGTTTGTCAGTTTTCATGTGGTCGCTTTGCTCATTTGTTTCCCAAATTCTGTGAGGGTGGTTTGGTGGTTTAGTGAAGTGCGCTCTATCACCGGTAACGATGGAACCTGTCCAGACGTGTTTATCGTTCAAATGACCTGTCAGGCTGGAGCAGCTTCGGTGATCGGAGAATTCTTTTTTACAGAAGTTCACGGCGTTCTTGTTGATCGTTCTTTTTATAAATAAACTTGCCGTTCAAAGGCCTTGGCAGCGATTTGCTCACCACACGCCAAATTTAAAATGTGCGCACATTGAAATTCTACTCATAATTAATTGCGTAAATTTTTAAAATGCGTTGATTTGCAGTGTAATTAATTAATCTAATTAACGCTTGTTCTGTTCTTCTTCTCGGGGCCTCTTAAACTCAGAGAATGGTCTGTTGTGGTGAACTTGCCGTCATGTCTATGTGCACTTCTGTCTCTTCGGTGTGTTCCTCTAAATGTTCTTCTGTTCTGATCAGCCTTAGGACAATGGATGTAAAGTAGTTATTGTGCTAATTCCGGCATATTTACATTGATGCTGTTTGTTGTCATGTTGATTAATATGGATTGTCCTAATTCAAATAAATATTTTTTTTTTAAATCGATGTCACGGTATTTTTTTTTTTTCATGTACTAAGTGGTTCCATGTCTTTGGCGAAGTGGACAGTAACAGTGTTGGTAATATCGTTCCACCGTTTGCTTTTCTTGTCGTAGGCGGTCCCCTTAGGAAACGCGTCTTTGAGTGACGTCTGAGTGGCGTTTTGTGTCTTGGCGCCGACTTGAACGTTCCCTGCAGACGTGGAAGAGGATGCAGATCTTAGTTTCGTGCGTTCTTCATATTTACAACTTTAGCCCGACAACATTTACAGAATACGGTTGTTTGATCGGCGTCAGATTTTTTTAAAGCCAAAGTACTTCCACACGACTGACACGGCTCCTCTTTTCAGTATAAGTTCCTCTGTGTAACATTTTCTCTGTCCATGTTGTTCACCGCTCGACACACACTGAGCTTCCACCGCTCTCTCGACACTGCAAAACAGTCCCCCTCTCAAACAATGTCCCGCGGAGCCACGTTCTGCCGCTCTGTGTTCCCGACGTTTTGTATGTACACACTCACCGGTATTGGGGTATATGTAAAGTCCATATCATTAAAAACACACACACACACACACACACACACACAAAGCAGTATATCGCCCAGCCCTAGCAAGCAGGAACACCTAGGAGCAGAGCCAGGGAGCAGACAGGAGCAGTGGAGTGACTTTCACACAGACTGGAGCTGACCTTTACAAAGCTCTCAGCTCCTGCCCCTGATTTATCGCCTGGAGTTCCACCTCAAGGAGACAGCTGCGTTTATTTACCTTGGTGGAGAAGTAACAAAGTGGACTTCTGGTGGTGCGTCGGAGTCTGTTGGCTTGGCTAGAGCTGGTTAGTCCCATTAGAATCTGCACAGTTTTTTCTCTTGTTGAGTCTGGGTTTAGACATCAGATCATTTAAAAACATGTTCGCTTTTATGCATCAAAAAAAGAAAGTGTAATGGTATGTTAGGTATGGAGCAGGCGTCGGCAACCTTTACCACTCAAAGAGCCACAGTAAAGAAAACACTGGGAGCCACAAATCCCTTTTGAAATTTAAAATGAAATAACACTGCATATAACGGCTTTTTTACCTTTGTGCCATAGAATTACATTTTGAAAATGAACTAAAATAAAATAAATTTTAATTAAATACAGTGGTCCCTCGCTATATCGTGGTTCACTTTTCGTGGCCTAGCTGTTTCGCGGATTTTTTTATAAATTTTTTTTTTTTTTTTATAGTGTATGTATCAATGCGCATTTCTGCGTCCTGATTGGCTAAGGGACTGTAGACCTTTGCCGATTCGTCAGTCATTCTCCTCCGTGTCTCCTGTACAGAATGTGTTCAGTTTGCCAGATTTATATAAATGTTCGATCGCAGTGTGACTCTGAAGTGCTGTTTGTTTGCAAGTTTTCTCCCCGACAAAACAGCGAAGCGGCGCCAGGACGAAGAGGCTCGGTCATAAGAACTGTGAAATGCACACGAAATACACTTTGGTTTCGTTCTATAACACTGTGCTTTTTTATTGAAAATATACGAAAGTTTGAGTGTTTAAACAAGAGAGAAATGTGAGAAAACGTTAATTCCAGTCTGAGAAAAGTGTAGAATGTGTGTGGTGAGGCGTTTACAGCCTTAAAACATGGAGAATAATTGTAAAATATAAAGCTGATGACTTCGCAGATTTCGCTTATCGTGGGTTATTTTTAGAACGCAACCCCCGTGATAAACGTGGTATGGAGGAACCGTCACCTGCTTGTTTCTATGGATAATGTCATTGCTCTGCCCATGACATTAAACAGCTCTACCTTACATATTAAATTACAGGTGGTTTTGTAGCTCAAAAATACATAGAAAAACAGACATTCTGACTGTGAGTGAGGTCGCCTCTCTACAGATCTGACCTGTAACTTTGTCTGGTTTAGTCTCCATAAAGATAGAATGGTCTAATACCATACTGTGAAAGACAACGCAGTAAAATCGCTAAGGAGAAAAGCATTTGACAGACCCTCCACTAGAAAAGTTACACAATGCACCTTTAAAGGCGTCTATTTTACGTGCGAAGTCTACGTAAGTTTTGAGTTTCAGGCGTTTGCCGTCATAATGGAGCAGCTTTAGCGCTTTAGCCTCACAACAAAGTCTTACGAAGTAGGGGGCCTTTCTGTGTGGAGTTTGTTCTGCCTCCCAGGGCTCTGGTTTCGTATGAATGGCCTGTGACTCAGTTTTGACACTAAAATCAAGTTCAGTCTGACAGTCTCTCCACAGACCTAACATGTAACTTGGCCTAGTAGCAGCCTGATTAGGTAAATCTCATAATAAACCAATAACATCCCCATGGAGGCAAGCGTCAAACCCCATTAAATTCTCTATCAACGATGTAACTTGTCATTTATTGCTTGTTTTGGCTTGGAACTCATTTAATTTTTGGATTATCTGGAAGTGTCTGTTAGCATGCTAGTTGTAGTTTGCTTTACCGTGACGCAAAACTCTGCTCTGTTATCTGAAAGCACCTCTAAACTGATCACGGCAAATGATTAGGATGCTCTGAATACACACGGTAAAGGAGAAATAACTTTGGACCACCGCAAACCATTTAACCATTTTAAAATGATATAAATCAGTGCTTTTAAAGGTACACTGTGCAACTTTTCTGGAGAGATGTGAATGCTTTAGTTGAAAACCATACTGTGGATAATTTAAACCAATCTGTTTTACATTTATTTAACTACAGGTGTTATTTATAGCTCTAAAATACCTTTAAAAACATGAATTCTTACTAAATCTAACCTGTAATTTGGCTTGCATGCACGTCTCCATGGTGATTCTTAAATTTATGGCCATACTGTACAACATTCTAGGCACCAGAGAGACAAGAAGACAGACCCTCCTCCAGACAAGTTAAGATATCTTAGGCGAAATTGGTGCATACTTCTTCAAACCTCCATTATCTCATTAGCGTGGGAGGAGTGGGAAGTGGGACAGGGCTGTTTAAATGAAACGACGTGGTTCTTCTTATCTCCACCAAAAAGCGTCTGCAACACCGCGCCAGGCCCACACAAACTAAGCAGAACGTAAACACCTGCAAACAATGCCTCCACAACACCAAGCTACAAGTTTTACTAAAAGAGAGAAAAGTGAGAGCAGGTATACGTTTGTGATTAATGGAGCACATGCTGTTTCTGACTCCTGTCACCTGTCACTGTCTGCCAATCACTGCCATCACCAAACCTGAATCCATCCATCCATTTTCTTCCTCTTATCCGGGGCCGGGTCACGGGGGCAACAGTCTAAGCAGGGACTCCCAAACTTCCTTCACCCCAGACACTTCCTCCGGGGGGACCCCAAGGCGTTCCCAGGCCAGCCGGGAGACATAGTCCCTCCAGCGTATCCTGGGACATGCCCGGAACACCTCCTGAGGGAGGCGTCAGGGAGGCATCCGGAACAGACGCCTGACCCACCTCAGCTGCTCCTCTCGATGTGGAGGAGCAGCGGCTCTACTCCGAGCTCCTTCCATGTGACTGAGCTCCTCACCCTATCTCTAAGGGAGCCCAGCCACTCCGCGGAGGAAACTCATTTCGGTCCCTTATATCCGCGATCTCGTCCTTTCGGTCATTACCCAGAGCTCATGACCATAGGTGAGGGGAGGAATGTAGTTCGATGGTAAATCGAGAGCTTTGCTTTGCGGCTCAGCTCCCTCTTCACCACAATGGTCTGGTACAGCGACCACATCACTGCCGACGCTGCACTGATCCGCCTGTCAATCTCACGCTTCATCCTCGAGAACAAGACCCCGAGATACTCCTCCACTTGAGGCAAGGACTCTCCATCCACCCAACCTGAATCCATTAAAGCTGAATATAAGCTTGTCCTAGTTCAGTCCTGGTTTGACCCCAGTTATTCTTGATCTGGTCTTGTTGCGGTCCTGGTCTAGTCATGATTTAGTTCGATTTAGTCCTAGTTTAGTACAAATTTTGGTGGACACCCTAGAATATCCAAAGACAAAACCCTTTAATTTGCCATTCAAATTAAAATACATTATCTATGGTGGTTTAAAGGTGCACTATGTAACTTTTTCCTTTGCTGGTTGGTCTGCCACCAATTTCTCTCCGTTGTTATGCCTAGAATATTCGACAATATGGAATTAAACACAAGTATAAAATCAAACAGGTCACGTTAGAGATCTGTGAAGACATTCATAGTTATTATTATTTTGTGTTAAAAACAGATGTGAATGAATCAGAGCGCCAAAAACAAAAGTGACATGATAAAATGTTGTTTTTCGGACTAATATAGCATTCCCAAAACGATAAAATGTAACATGGTGATCTGAATATGTCATGTGTTAGCAGTTAATACCCCACAGATGTAAAATGCCCCCTCTTAAACAGTTTTGAGTTTCTTCTTTGTCACTCGTTGTTGTTTTGATCTTTTTCATGCATCTTTTTGCACTGTGTTGTATTTGTCATTTCATCTCTTACACTAAAACATGTAAGTACGGCCTTATCTTTGGTCCTGTTTGGAAAAGAACCATTTTGCCCATACATAAACATGCCCGCCGTAAAACAAAAAACACTAAACAACATGAGGTGTTCCTTCTGTCGCTGCCTCTGACCACATGGTCCAAGCTGTTCTACACACTCACTATTCCTACACAGAAGCAAAGGGAAATAAAAACTACACTTTATCAGCTTTTTATTACAACTTTAATGTCCACTTAACGTCCATGAACAGGGAGTGAAGTGACGCCTGTGCCAAGTATGTAAATCAGTTTAGTTTAAAGGTGCATTGCTTAACTTTTCAGATAGAGGGTCCATCAAACGCTGGAATGTTTCACAGTATGGTATTAAAGGTCCCATGGCATGAAATTTTCACTTTCTGAGGTTTTTGAACGTTAATTTGAGCTCCACTACCCTGTTTAGCCCCCCCCCCCTGAAACAGCAGTGGTTTCATTTTATTTTCTGTGGAAATGTGTTTATTTTTCAATGGAAATCGCCACATATCTTCCTCCGCGCTTCCTCTTCACCCGCTGCACTGGCCTGTCTCTGTCCTCCTCATTTGCATTCAAGCAACAGCGCCCAGAATAAAGTGTTTCAGAGACATATTTATGATTCTGACTGTGTTCATGAGGCTTTCTCATGCACTGAGCATTGATTTTGAATAAGGATTCATTTACAGTATTAGGGAACCACTAAAGCGCCATATAAAGGCATCAAGAAGTACCATGTCATGGGATCTTTAAACCTTCTAATCTTCATGGAGACCAAACCAGACCAAGTTACAAGTCAAATCTGTGGAGAGGTGACCGGACTCACAGTCAGAATGCCTGGTATCTAGGTATTTTTGAACTACATCGAGTTGTTTAGACTTAGACAAACTTTATTGATCCACAAGGAAAATTGTTTGGGTACAGTAGCTCAAACATCAAATCTAATATATAACAGAGGGGATCAAAAAATAGAATAGCAAAAAAAAGAGCAAGAGACCAGTGTCAAATGAGACATAATTATAAAAATAAATATAGGGGGTCCTCGGGTTACGACGGTCTCGACTTACGACGTTTCGTGGTTACGAACGCGCCCCCATTAAAATATATATATATTATGCGTCATTCCGTCTTACGCGGTTTAGCGTGGTAAGCGATGTAAACAAACGCGAACGGTGCGCGGCGCGCGGTGGAAGGATACGCTTTGTTGTGGTTGTAGGGCGAAGAAGACGGCCTCGTGCGCATGCCCAATGTGGGCGGAAGTACCTGATGTGGGCTCTGATCTGCTCCTATGAAAGCGACAGTGATAACCAAGCAGCGTAGTGGTCTAATTATTGAGATGGAAAGGTTATTGGTGCTTTGGTTGGAAGATCAAAGTCAAAATCCGACTTACAACGAAATTCGGGTTACGACGTGTCTTAAGAACGGATCAACATCGTATAATAATAATAATAATAATAATAATAATAATAATAATAATACATGTATATGTTCAAATCAGAATAAAATAGAAAAATAAGTAATACAAAATAAAATATGTCCAATCACAGCTATGTACAGTTGTAGGGAGTATTATCTCCTCTGTCCCTCTATGGTCTGATGCAGTGGGTGAGCAGGAGTGTCCATGATGGAGAGCAGTTTGTCCAGTGTCCTCCTGTCCCTCACTGTCCCTTAAAGGTCCCATGACATGGTACTTCTTGATGCTTTTATATGGCTCCTTAATGGTTTCCTAATACTGTAAATGAATCCTTCTTCAAAATCAAGACTCAGTGCATGAGAAACAGACATAAGATGAGAAAGAGTAATTTTTCTCTCTCTGAACAGTCCATTATGGGAGTTGTTGCTTGAATGCAAATGAGGAGAAAAGAGATGGCCTATAGTAGAGGGTGGGGGCGTGGCCAAACTCTCCGCGCTCAGCTCTCAGCTGTCCGTTCTGACCCATTTCCGCGTTTTTGCGCGGAGGAAGAGATGAGAAGTGTTCCATTGAAAAATAAACACATTTCCACAGAAAATAAAATTAAACCACTGCTGTTCAAAGGTCCAGAGGCTCAGATAAAGGACTTCCGAGCCTAGAAACACTCGGACGTGCCTCCAGGCAAATAAAAAAAAATGCATTTCGCATTGCGTAGCTCCTCTGCATTCCAAACTCTATGGGCGTGATTTACAGAGACGCTGAGTAGAGACACAGACGGGGGTAGAGCTGCATTTTTCGATCTGACGTCAATAAGGTGCCTTGTTGAGAATCGCCCGTTTGAGCTGTGTTTTTTTCTAACGCAGAAAAGGACCGCAAATTCTCAGTTTAGACATTTTGCAACTTTTAGCCATGGGGGGGGGGGGCTAAACAGGGTAGGGGAGCTCACATTAACGTTCAAAAACCTCAGAAAGTGAACATTTCATGCCATGGGACCTTTAATGTCACACTGTGGAAAATTCCAGCCAGAGCAATGACATGTCACCTGCTTGTTTCTATCTATGGAAACAAGCAGGTGACAGACCCAACCAAAAAGTTACACAGGCCGTTTCCCAATTCAGCGACGGCACACTTGTGAGCGTCCTTGGAAGGGGATGTGCGTCATATCCGGCGCGACAAGCGCCGTTCCATTCGTTTTTTTCCCCCTGCACCGTTAAGATGAGCTCTGAACGGCGCCGTCATTTCCATGGAAATCGGGGCGTGGACCAAGCGTGCAAACATGCACGCTTCGCACACTTAAAAGCCCCAGCATGCACAGCGCGGGAGGATATATGACTACAAAGACCGACTCGCCAGCGACATCCACAAGTGAGAGTTGCGACGTCACTATAAAATATACGTACTGGTTCACCTCACCTACAACTATGCTACATGAAACTCTTCATAAACTACGCTAAACATGTGTGACGGTAGCCGTAACGGCATAGTTCACAGCACCTGTATTACCGTTCACATGCTTTTCCCCTTACACTTCTATATTTCCTTTGCTGTTGTAATGCTGGATATTCTACAGTATCGCCATGTCCAACGTTTACTCTAAGCTGCGCACTGCTCGCACATTCTCAGCGCACAAGAAAACTTATGCAGCGCACTGTAAATCAGGGATGAAAGAGCTTTTAGCGGATCTCTGCTTTTTATTCAGCCGCGGGGTCATTTTTTTATATCTGCAAAGTGCGAGCCGCGCGGGGGGGGGGGGCATTTCGGATGTGGGAGTTAGTGTGTGTTTGCTCAGACACATTAAAAATTAGGGGGAACATTGGCCATGTCCCAAGTCCAAGTATTACTAGTCGCAATAGTATAATATTTTCGTCTTTAGGGAACAAGGAGCAGACCACCCGGCTCATTGAGCTGAGGCGGGACCTGTTCCATTTCGCAGACGGCCATGTGAGAAACGTAGTGCACTAAGGACAGAGCGAGTGTGCGCCGTCTCGACGACAGACCGAGTGCACACTCACAAGCGTGCCGTCGCTGAATTGGGAAACGGCCATAGTGCACCTTTAGGTAGGCTAGACAATTGTGAATAAAGTTTCATCATTTGCGTTTCATCAAAATGTTTTACTACTAAACTGTGTATATGGGGTTTTAATAGCATTGTCTACTTTTTTGTATGTAAATTAGGTCAATTTGCAGCTCAAAAAACTCCTAAAAAACTCCGCCTCTGTAATTACAAGTACTACATGACATCACGCAGGACTGTCCTGATCACAGCTGCAGGGGAGGAGTTTGACGTGTGGATACCTGTTAGACCAATCACACTGTTATAGAAGCCAATGAGTCTCAAAGGCTACGTTCAGACTGCAGGGCTTAATGCTCAATTCAGATTTTTTTGTGAAATCCGATTTTTTTGCGAGGTTGTTCACATTTCCAGTTAAATGCGACTTGTATGTGATCTCCAGTGTGAACTTTAAACGCCCCAAAAGTGTCCCGCATGCACATTGGAGGACACGACGATGTCATGTGCAGCGAGCGTGCTCAATGTTTACGGAAGTCGCCTATATGGACACGAGCATTGAGCACCTGGAGATTTTAAAGTTGCTGTTGTACCAGAGCCAGAACATGTACAACTCATTTGTTTTAAGGAGAAGATTGAGAAGGACAAGGTTTGTGGCTGTGGCGTTTTGTGGGGCAGTGGCAGCAACGTCCGTAGAAATGAACGTGTGGGTGCGGAGTCGAAGCCAAGAGTGGTGGGATTGCTAAGTGCTTTGCTGCTTCACTGACCCAGAGTTCATACACGATTTTCATATGACGAGAAGAACGTTTGTGTACATTTGTGAGCGCCTACTTGTACCACTCTCACTTGTTGATGACATGTAGGTCGGATGAATGTGACCTGGCCGTTCAGACTGAAGTCGCATGTCAAAAGATCGGATATGTAGCAGTTTTAGGACCACATATCCAAGTGGCCTGGGTCACATTTGAAAAAATCGGATCTGTGTCATTCAGACTGTCATTAGAAGATCAGATACACGGCACATAGAGGTGAAAAAATCAGATTTTGGGTCACTTCAAGCTGCACTCTGAACGTACCCTAACACTTTACACTGTACTGTGCTTTTACAAAAGGTATTACAAGTACAACTGAATCTGGGTGGCCAGATGTCCAGGCAGGTTCCTCAGTGGTCCATGGGCATATACTAGTCTAGTGCTCTTATATTTGTTCTGATCAAGATCATTTCAAAGCTTCAATTCAAGAATCCATGCACAGCTTCCAGGTGCTGATAACAGCAGGAACATTCAACAATTCCGAAAAAGAACAGTTGTTTGACTTTATTCTTTATTCTTTATTAGGTTAGATCGAACAACGCGTTTCGCCTCTACAGCGTCATCAGGTTCGCCCGAGTAGTGCAACTAACTACCATCCAGTCACAAAGCTATTCAGGGAAGGTTCAAATACAGTTTTGATCCTAGTTTTAGTATTGATTAGGATCTGATTTCCAATACTTTTGACAACCCTAGAGCAAACTGGTAACTGGTAACAAAACACAACAACAAAAATCTTACATATTATACATATTATAGTATAAACACCTCTGTCTTGGCTTTCCTTGGACTCAAAGCAAAAGCACTGACTTAACCCAGGCAGACTGACTGTCTCTCCACTGTCTCCAAACCTACAATGTCTGAAATGTGGACAGATATGCTCCATTTCACCTGTGCTCTTTGTCCCAGATTTGATTTCTTCATCGTTTTTTTGGTACCGTGTCTTCACAGTAGTCTTATCTGTGACCTTTGTGAGTTAATGGACATAAAGTAGAATGTAATGACCTCTGACAGAGCGGTCATCAGGCTTTTAGCTTCAGCTGGATGGCCGATCGGTCCCAATTGTTCTCAAGGTGAAACAGCCGTTACCATGACAACAGCATTTCCGCAGTGACAGATCTAAACATATGTCCAATGGTTCATTTATTGAAGGAAACATGTAACGTGGGGAGTAAATGTTGGATTTGTTAGTTAAAGCAGACCTGTGTATGTTTGAGCAGTCTTTAATTGATTTTATTTTTATTACTTTTATACTTGGTTTTGTCTCTTGTCTGCAAAGAAATCTAAACTCTAAATAAAAAATAAATAAATAAAAGATGCCATATTGCCAATCAACTCGTTTTCACCACCACCGGTACACGCCCACTGCTCTGTACTTACTTCATTCTCCAATTTTATTTCCTTAATTGGTGATATGTTGTTTGATTTTGATACGAATGGAAAAAAAATAAAATCTGCTGCTTGCTAATGTGATCCGCAGCTAACCATCGGAGGTGCAGACTCTTTGTTGTGATCATGTTTACCGTCATGTCAGCTCCCATCGGGCACCACAGTTTTCTAAAGCGGAAGTCAATGCTCTTGTTTGGTTTATTAAGTTGTTTTAGATCAATCACTGCGTGCACATGGACGGATGGATGGTAATCAGATTGGGATCATATCGGATTCATATGCACAGGTTAAGGATCGTATAGGGATTGGTTTCCCGAATCCGATTGGAACACGATATCGGATCGGATTGGCGTACTGCGCATGCATTGGAATTTTCGCCAGGGATTTCACCCGGAAGTGGCAGGAGGCGCCGACGGCGTCATAAGTAGCGATTGTTGCCGGAAAAGTCAGATGAAATCATGGCTGCGAAGAAAGAATGCACAACACGTACACCAATGCTGCTCCGTCAAACTCCTCGAGCGCCATCTTTGTATACCACCACATAGTTTGTTGTGTTTTTATTGAATAGCCATCACCCGGAAGTAGTTGGACCACAGCGCCACATAGCGTAGCGGAGCCGGCCAGGTTGCTGACCACCAGGCCACCCGCCGAGTAACGGGATCAGATTTGGAGAAATCCAATCCGATCCTACCATGTGCACGCAATGAATATTACGATTTAAAATGTACAAATTATAAAATGATGATCCACGTGTGTCATAGATTATAACTCAGTGTCGTGCGGTGAGGGTCATGGTGTGACGTTGTCACAATCAGATTTACAAATCTGTAAACCAGGGCCAGTTTCTCTCCCTGTAAGTGACTGGAGCTCGTAATATTTTGATGTGAAGCTGAAAATTAATAATTATTGTTCAGTGCATTTTCCAGAGCACCAAGTAGCGTCATAAATTAAAATAGCGACGTTTTTAGCGCGATCTGGCTCTGAATGTGAGTAGTGTACTGCTCATGTTTAACGAGGCTTCTTTGCAAATTTTTCAGGTCACAATATCCATCTGAGTCCAGACATCGTCACAGCAGGTTGAGAAAAGAAGGAAAAGCAGAAAAGATTATTTCTTACCACGCTGTTTGAAAAGAGCGAGTCTTTTGTCCTGTAGTCTGGAGCAAACCTTTTAGCTCCAGCGTTGGTCTTTCTTTAATTATAACCTCCTGCTTTGACCCAAAGTCCAGTTTAGAAAACTGCTCGAGCTTTAATATGAAATCTTGTTTCATTTAAAAAGTTGGGCCAGACAAGAAGAAAAAAGTGAACGGATTATTAAACTTGACTTGCTAACTCTAAATTGTATCTTCTGTCACTTATTATAATCTGCTGCTCCAGGAGTTGCAGAAGAATCCCTGGGCTCACAAGTGCCCCTGGAGGTGTATGGAGTTAGGTGTATGGTGTATGGAGGTGTATGGAGTTTAACACACAAACCCTGCAGATTTGTTTTTCACTGTGTTTTTAAATGTGTGTGAATGAAACAAAACACAACTCCAGGTCTGTTTGCGATGAGAAAACAACATCATAAGAGATCAGAGAAGAGCTAGTTTCTGTATAAAATATAAAAGTTAAGATTTAAAGAAAAACACTTGACTTGGGGCCTGTCTGGTGGTGCAGTGGTTGGATGTGTCTCTCCATTGCACCAGTGGCAGGTGATCGAGTGATGGAGGAAACATCTTTTCTCTTACAGTGTTTTGCAAGAAGTAGCATTATTTATTCTAGTTTTGACAAGACTCTAGCCTGAGGGAGCTGTGTGGACAGAAACATCCTGTAGGACGGGACAGGCTCCGACCGCTCATGGAGATGGAGATGTTTAAGATTCAAAGCTTTTATTGTGACATGCACAGTAAAGAAACACGTTTCCCTGTACAATGAAATTCTTACTTTGCTGCCCACCCTGGATGCCAAGAGTATACAAAAAAATTAAAATAGATAAGATAAAGAGAAGCATGTAAAAAGTATAATCAAATAGAAACAATCTTTACAATATACACTATGAAAAATATAGGCTAGGTGCTATGTACATATTTACAGATAATGTGCAAAATTAGTTTTATGTGAAGCTGTCAGTAGTAAAAAACGGGGTGTAAACATGGTTGATATCGTGCAAACAGGAAGTGTAAACATGGTTGATATAGCGCAAACAGGAAGTGTAAACATTGTTGATATAGGGCAAACAGGAAGTGTAAACATGGTTGATATAGTGCAAACAGGAAGTGTAAATATTGTTGATATAGGGCAAACAGGAAGTGTAAACATGGCTGATATAGCGCAAACAGGAAGTGTAAACATGGTTGATATAGCGCAAACAGGAAGTGTAAACATGGTTGATATAGCGCAAACAGGAAGTGTAAACATGGTTGATATAGCGCAAACAGGAAGTGTAAACATGGTTGATATAGTACAAACAGGAAGTGTAAACATGGTTGATATAGTACAAACAGGAAGTGTAAACATGGTTGATATAGCGCAAACAGGAAGTGTAAACATGGTTGAAATAGTACAAACAGGAAGTGTAAACATTGTTGATATAGTGCAAACAGGAAGTGTAAACATTCAAGCAGTTACATGTGCACCTGTAATCTGACAGATTATCTTTGGTCAATAATAGTGCAAATGAGCAAAGTATTGGTCAATCAATGTCCAGGAGGGGGGGGGCTATTGCTCAGCTGTTCAAGAGTCTGATAGCAGTTGGGAAGAAAGAGTTCTTAAGTCTAGTAGTCCTGTTTTTCACACTCCTGTACCAACAGCCTGAAGGTAGGAGTGTGAATAGTCCATGTTGGGGGTGGGCAGGGTCTTTGATGATGGAGGCAGCTCTCTTGCGGACTCTGCGATGGTAGATGCTCTGCAGAGACGGTTGAGGAGTCCTGGTGATCTTTGTGGCCGTCTTAACCACTCTCTGCAGGCGGTTTGCGGTCCTTCACAGTAGTGCTGCCGTACCACACAGTGATGCAGCTGGTCAGGATGGACTCAGCGACGCAGCTGTAGAAGTTGCTGAGGATTTTGGGTGGCATGCCAAATTTCCTCAGCCTCCTCAGGAAGTACAGCCGCTGTTGAGCCTTCTTCACCACCTGTGTAGTGTTGAGTGTCCAGGTGAGGCCATCACTGATGTGGACCCCAGGTATTTAAAGGTGCTCACTCTCTCCACCTCAAGGTCCCGGATAAACAGTGGCTGATGAGGTCTCCTCTCCTTCCTCATGTCCACTATCATCTCCTTGGTCTTGTCTGTGTTGAGAGTGAGGTTGTTGTGAGGTTGTTGTCCCCACACCCTGTCACCAGACTGTCCACCTCCTGTAGGCCGCCTCGTCTCCGCCTTAGACTGTCCTGTGTAGTTGAATTGTATTATACGTCTTTACACTGTACAGTGGTCCTTCGCTATAACAAGTTCAGTCAAAGATTAATTTGACTGAACTTGAGTAAAATGCGACTAAAATAATAAAGAAATGAGCAAATCTGAACTAAAATTCTGTTAAAATGAAGATATTTCTCCACGGTTCACCTGGTGCATCTTTCTTGGCAGGATTTTCTCACACGCCGTACTTCTTCACCTCTTCACTTCTTCACCTCTTCACCTCTCAGTGTCGTTTGGCTGCTGCCACTCATCTGTTTTTCCTTGGCTCATGTGGGAGCTTTGGACGGGTGCTGCCACATCACCCACCTCTCTCTCTCTCTCTTTCTTTCTTTCTTTCTTTCTTTCTTTCTTTCTTTCTTTCTTTCTGTCTCTCTTCTTTCTGTCTCTCTTTGTCGCTTCTCTCTCTCCCACCTCCCCTCTCTGTCTGTCTCTCCCTTTTGTCTTTTTCTGTGTCTCTCCCTCTCTCCCCCTCTCCCTCACTCTCTCTTCCTCTTTCTCCCCACTCCCTCTGTTTCCCTCCTGTTTCTCCTCTCTCTCTACTCCCTCCTTCTCTCTTTGTCTCTCCTCCCTCTCTTCTCTCTCTCCCTCGCTCTTTCCTTCGGTCTCTCCCTCTTTTCTCTCTTCCCTCTTCTCTGTCTCCCTCTCTTCTCTCTCCTCCCTCGCACTCTCCCTTTCTTTCCCCTCTCCCTCTGTTCTGTCTCCCTCTTTCCCTCTGTCATTTTCTTTCTCTCTCTTTTCTCTCGCTCCGGTCTCTTTCTGTCTCCTCCCTCTCTTCTCTCTCCCTTGTACTCTCCCTTTCTTTGCTCTCTCCCTCTGTTCTCTCTCCTTCTCTTCTCTATCTTTCTCTCTACTCCCTCTCTCTCTTTCTCTCTCCTCCCTTCCTCCTTCTCTTCTCCCTTTCTTTCTCTCTTCTCCCGCTCTCCCTCCCCCTCTCTCTCTCTCCTCTTCTCTCTCTCTTCTCTCACTCCTCTCTCTTTCTCTCTTCTCCCTCTCTTTCTCTCTTCTCTCTCTTTTGTCGTTCCCCTCTCTCTCGCTCCCTTCTCTCTCTCTCCCTCATTCTCTCCTTTTCTTTCCTCTCTCCCTCTGTTCTCTCTCCTTCTCTTCTCTCTTCACTCATTCCTCTCTCTTTCTCTCTCTCTCCCTCCTTCTCTCTCTTTCTCTCTTCTCCCTCTCTTTCTCTCTTCACCCTCTTTCTCTCCCCCTCTTTCCCTCTGTCTCTCTCCTTCTCTCTCTCTTCTCTCGTTCCTCTCTCTTTCCGTCTCCTCCCTCTCTTCTCTCTCTCCCTCGTACTCTCCTTTTCTTTCACCTCTCCCTCTGTCTCTCTCCTTCTCCCTCTCTTCTCTCGTTCCTCTCTTTCTCTCTTGTCCCTCTCTCTCTCATACCCTCTCTCCCTCCCCCTCTTTCACTCTGTTCTCTCTATTCTCTCATTCCTCTCTCTTCCTCTCTCCTCCCTCTCTCCCTCCCCCTCTTTCCCTCTCTCTCTCTGACACATCCCATTTCCCTGTCATGTCCTTCTTCAGCGTCCCTCCTCATCCCCTCATCCCTCCTCATCCCTTCATCCTCTGTCCTTCACAAACCATCACCTGACGCAACCTCGACTCGTTTATTTTCCAGATCCAATCTCGTTTTTAATGTTAGTGGAATAATTAGTTTTAGTTTTCACGTGGGGCTCGTTGTCTGTCGGTGCTCAGATGTTATTACTTTGTCGACAGTGTTCCGTAATAAAGGATTCAAAATAAAACATTCTGACTGTGAATTGTCACCCACTTTTCCACCTTCTCGGTTCTAATTGATCCAAACAGCTGTTCATCTAATCACTTTCGATTTTAATTGACACACACTCCACACACTTCGGTAATTGTCTGGAAGCTCGGATTGTACGAACGGGACGAGACGATTTCCACGAGACGAGAAACAAGATACAAGAGCCAGGGGCCAGGGGCCAGGGGCCAGGGGCCGGGGGCCGGGAGAACAAGACAAGACGAGGTTTTAAAGAGTGCTGTCGGGCGATTAAAAAATAATCTAATTAATTACAGGATTGGTAATGAATTAATCGAATTAATCGCATTTTGATCGAGAGAGAGAGAGAAAGAGGAGACAGACTGAGAGAGAGAGGGGGGAGAGAGAGAGAGAGAGGAGAGAGACAGAGAGAAAGAGAGAGAGAGGAAGAGAGAAAGGAGAGAGAGACGAAAGAAAGAGAGAAAGAGGAGAGAGAGAGACAGAGAATGGGAGAGAGAGGAGAGAGAGAGAGGAGAGAGAGAGAGAAAGTGGAGAGAGACAGAGAGAGAGAGGGGGAGAGAGAGAGAGAGAGGAGAGAGAGAGGAGAGAGACAGAGAGAAAGAGAGAGAGAGAGGAAGAGAGAGGAGAGAGAGAGAGAAAGGAGAGAGAGACGAGAGAAAGAGAGAAAGAGGAGAGAGACAGAGAACGGGAGAGAGAGGAGAGAGAGAGATGAGAGAGACAGAGAGAGAGAGAGAAAGGAGAGAGGAAGAGAGAGAGGAGAGAGAGAGAAAGAGAGAGAGAGGAGAGAAAGAAAAAGAGGGGGAGAGACAGAGAGAAAGAGAGAAAGTCAAATTCTGTAAATGTGGTTTGTTGGTTTGTTAGTTTGGTGGTTTGGTGAAATGCGCTCACGCTCGCTCTATCACCGGTAACGATGGAATTTGTTTGGACGTGTTTATCGTTCAAATGATCTGTCAGGCTGGAGCAGCTTCTCCAAACTCGTGTAATCGGATAATGGTCAGTGACCTGGCCGGCTCCGCTACACTATGTGGCGCTGTGGTCCAACTACTTCCGGGTGATGGCTACTCAATAAATACACAACAAACTATGTGGCGGTATACAAAGATTTTCGCTCGAGGAGTTTGACGGAGCAGCATTGGTGTACGTGTTGTGCATTCTTTCTTCGCAGCCATGATTTCGTCTGACTTTTCCAGCAACAATCGCTACTTATGACGGCGTCGGCACCTCCTGCCACTTCCGGGTGAAATCCCTGGCGAAAATTCCCGCACATGCGCAGTACGCCAATCCGATCCAATATCGTGCACAAGGTAGCACCAAGCGGATTACTATCGGCCTAAGCCAGGGGTTCCAAACGGATTCGGGAAACCAATCCCTATACGATCCTTAGCCTGTACACATGGACTCGATACAATCCCAATCCGTTTGCAGTCGGATTACACTCGTCCATGTGCACGCAGTCACTGTCATGGTTCATGTTTTGTTTTGAATTGTTTTGGATTTTGGTGTATCTTATTCCTTCAGTGTAGCGCCCTTGGTGTTTTATTTTGAAATTTGTCCTGTCTGCTTGTAGTTTTACTTCCTGTCTGTTGATTATTTGCCCCTGTGTTTCATTGCCCTGTGTCTGTCTGCATTTATACCCCGTGTTCTCCTCCGCCCTTCCTCGGCCCATTGTCATCGTCAGTGTCTTATCTTGTCTTGGCAGTTTCTATTTTTGGCTCATTTTTTGTTATTAAAGACCTTTAACAGCAGTCCTACATTTTGGCTCTTCCGTCTTTCCAGCTACTGATTTTTGGAACTGTAAGTGTTGTAACTCACCAACACGTGATCCTTTTTTGTCCAATCCAAATATAAAGACATGGAAAAAACTCTCAAGGGATAATTTTTCTCATGTGTGTGCATGATCTTGTGGCAATTGGCTACCATATCAGCTTCCATTTCAGTAAAAAAAATGATAAATAACTACATAAAGATATGTATTCTTATTACATCTTGCATTCAAATGTATTTCCTCACTAAATAAAAGGGAATATGTGAATATTATAACAGTGTCCCGTCAGTATTGTACTCAAAATTGTATTTCAACTGATATGACTGCAGCCCCACCCACCCAGAAAACATCATTGTCAAATTTGCTGATGACACGACGGTGGTGGGGATGATAACGGGGGAAACGAGGAGGCCTACAGAGATGAGGTCCTGAAACTTGGGGAGTGGAGTGCAACCAACAACCTGGCACTGAATATCTCTAAGACAAAGGAACTCATCCTGGACTTCCAGCATAATAGAGCTGCCTCTGCCCCCCTGTACATCAATGGTGAACGTGTGGAGCGACTGGAGTCCTTCAAATTCCTAGGCGTTCACATCTCTGCAGACCTCTCCTGGACAGTCAACACTTCAGCCAGGTCAGGTCCAGAGGTGTGAAAACACCCATTATGGTCCTGACAGACAGAAACTGAAAACAAAGAGGTGGGACAGTTTCATAGTAATTTCATTGTAGTTAGCTCCTCCCTGCCGCAGTGTCCATCAGCACTCTAGCCAGAACTGACAAAGTAGCTTGGATGAGCTGCAAAACATCTTTGACCAAATAAACTTTGTCCAGTTGGCAAATTGAATTTCTCCTTTTACCGTGGATTCTACCTGGATGACTGAGGGATTCTTCACACACTTCAGCTCTGGTAAAGAAGGCCCACTTCCTGAGGGTGCTCAGGAAGGAGCATCTAAACACAAGCCTTGTTGTCTTGTGGGTTGCGTTGTGTGGGCCTCTTGGCCAGGACTCCCTTGAAAAAGAGATCTTTGAATCTCAATGGGACTTTTTCTGGTTAAATAATAGAAATAAGGGGAAAAAAAGCCTGCTGGTGACCTGGCACTCCAGCTGCACAGAGGCCGACAGGAAGAGACTGCAGAGGGTGACCAACACAGCATAAAAAAATCATCAGCTGCCCTCTGCCCTTCATAACCTCCATCTATAACTCCCGCTGTCTCAGCAGAGCCAGAAACATTCTGAAGGACAATACCCAACCTGGCTTTCATCTCTTCAACCTGTTGCCCTCTGGCAGGTGCTACAGGTCCAGAACAAATAGACTCAGGGACAGCTTCTTTCCCAAAGCTGTCACCAGACTGAACTCCAACTGCACTAACTGTCATTTACACTGACTTTTGTACTACCTCAACCAGCCTGCTGCATATGTGTATATATGTGTATATGTGTCTTGTTTAGTAGTTTTGTAGTTTTTATGAGTACATTATTTATACTTTTATACTTGCGCTGTGTGCACCTTGAAGGGAGGCTTCAAATCTCATTGTACTGTGTATAAAGGCTTTCTATTCTAGTCTATGTTTTGTTCTATGTCCTGTATTGTCTTGCATTCAATGTTCTCAAAAATGTCTGTTTTCACCTACCACCCACCCCCTACCTATTGTGATTATTTTATTTTAACAAATTCACACTCCAGGTCACACATGCAGCATTCAGAAATGTCACATCATTTTTCAATAATACAAATGTAATCTACTACAGTGACAACAGTCCCAGCCGCTTGGAAGTTGCCCTTTTCCACCTTCAAGACACTCAAAGCTCTTTACATCAAGGAACCACTCACCCGTTCACACACCAGTGTACGAGACACTGTGGGCGAGGTGGGTTAAGTGCCTGTTTACACAAGGACATTTACAGGTAAAAACAACAAAATATTTGATTAGAAGTGCCTTTCGTTTGGACGGTGACGGCGTTTTGGGGGCTTAAAAACGCAAAAAAAAAAAAACTGAAACCGCCCTCCAAAGTGGAAACTTGAATACGCTCCACCGTCGCGTTTTCGTCTACACTGCCCAAGACGCAAAACTCTGGTCAAATCTGCTGACGTCGCATACACGTTTACGTCACATCGGTCCATATATCAGTGTACTTTGTTTGCCAGGACCTTGTTGCGCCTTTGTTGCTTTGTAGTCTAACGTGGTCTAAAGAAATAGTTGAATTTCTTCGTCTGGCCACACCTTTTTTTTTTTTTTTTGCTACCGGTAGCCATGTTTTGTTTTGCTTTTCATGGCACAGATGAGAAGGAAGATTCTACACATGCGCACGGACATAGTGATAATGTATCACAGCACCACCTAGCCGCCTGGCATGCATACCCAATCGAATTCCACACACTTTTGCGTCACCGTATGCACGCAGATTTCCTCCCGAAAACGCTCATCTAAACGCGGAATAAAAAGTGAAGACGCGATGCAAGTTTTGCGTCTTCTGTTCAGAACGTCATCATATAAACGTAGCCTGAATGTCTTTCTCAAGGACACAACAGCAGCATTCATCTGTGGGGCTGGAATCGTACCACCAACATGTCAGTGGATCTGACCGCTCAACCAATGATGTTTTTATATCGAGAGCGGGATTGGAACCGCCAACTTTCAGATCAGTGGACAAACAGCAACTGAGCTACTGTCGCCCTAACTAAGCCCAACATTTACAGTATTTTAATGAATGTTTCCCATAGACTTTCCAAAAATTAAACTATTCAGAGTTCAAAGACTAAAGCTGACCAGCAACATGCTCACTAATATTCATAACGCATTATTGTTTTTTAAATTTTATTTAAGATTTTATTACTTATTTTTCTATTTTATTTTGACTTCTACATACAGTATACACTTTTAATTTTAGTTTTTATAATTATGTCTCATTTGACTCCGGTCTCTTGCTATATTTTTTGCTATTCCATCTATTTTTTTGTTACCCTCTGTTATGTTTTATTTTATTTTATTATATTTTTATTAAATTATATTATATTATATTATTATGATGACTGAGCTACTGTACCCAAATAATTTCCCTTGTGGATCAATAAAGTCTAAATCTAAGTTTTAAGTCCATAAAACCAACAGGAAATCAACTGAACCATTTCTTTGTCTACTTCAACATCTTAAAACAAATCAAAATGTAAACTCTGGATCTACTCATGTTATAATTTAGCACAAAATACCTGAAAAATACATATTTTTACTTTACATACGCTGTATAGAACATTGGAACTGACATCGTTTTGACAGGACACATTAGACTCCGCGGCCCTATTTCGGTTTGATAAAATAACGCCATGAATATGCAGCCCACCCTCGGCGCAGGTAGCACTCCCCGACTCCCGGCTGTATCCGGCTCCACTTGATCTCATGAATAAACCATCGTGTCAGTAGCATTTGATTGCTAGCCCTCTCTATTTTGCTTTTAAATGTCATCCTTCGGTAATCTATTACGGCGGCGCGACCCCTGACTATTGTCACTTTTCCGGACGGCGTATATTTTTATTTTATTTATTTACGTTTCGCGCGCTTCGTATGATAATCTCAACAGGCCCGTATGTCACATCTGGAGCGGGGGCTGTGACAAGAATATTAAGCGTGAGCCCGGGTATAGAATTAGCGCTAGCGTGGTGGGCTAGCGTCGGAGTAATATGATTTAAATGAAGAGATGCTAGCGCGCGCGGTCTTAATCTGCGCAACCGCTAATGTGATAATCACCGGGATTCATCTGATTATGTGCCTTTAATCCCACCAATTACACGCCTGCTGTCGGAGCCACGACCAAATCCAATTGAATTTATTCAGCAAGGTCAGGATCTGTGTTGCCGTGGAGATGCATGTTAATAAGATGAAAACACTACACAAAATATGCGTTTAAGGTGCATTGGGTAACTTTTCCGGTGGTGGAGGGTCCGTCATTTGCTTTTCTCTGTGGAGAATGTTAAATGTCTGAAGAACGCAGAAGAAAGCTCATCATGTTAAATTAAAGTTTACAGAGTGTGGTGGGATTAAATATGTTTTTTCTTCTTCCCACTCCTTTTTGGGCATTTTTTGTGTTTATGCAAAAGAATATAAAATGTAAAAATATTATTTGGGTACAATAGCTCACTTGCTTATAATACATATAATATAGTATAATATGATTAAAATATAATATAACAAAATAAAATAAAACAGAACAGAGGGTAACAAATTTTTTTGTAAAAGAATATAAAATGCTTTAAAAAAGGTTTCCATTCTGCACTCTTCTCTCTCATTTAGTGTCTCTCTCTCTCTCTTTTTAATTTATGATGATTATTTATGTTTTGATGATTTTAATATACAGCTTTGGAAAAAAAAAATTAGAGACCACTGCAAAATTATCTTTTTTTTAAATTATTATTATTTTCCTAATTACAGGTTTGTGTTTGGGCAAAAGGAACATTTTGGTTTGAGTCTATAAACTACTGACAACATTTCCCCCAAATTCCAAATAAAATATTATCGTTTAGAGCATTTATTTGCAGAAAATGACAAATGGTCAAAATAACAAAAAATATCCATGTTTTCTGAGCTCAAACAATGCAAAGAAGCAAGATCAAATTCATTTTAAAACAACATAATACTAATGTTTACACTTAAGAAGAGTTCACAAATCAATATTTGGTGCAACAACCCCCCAAAAAATGCAGTGGTCTCTTATTTTCTTCAGAGCTGCATTTCTTATTCTGTAAAGCACTTTGAATTAACCTGGGAATTCCCAGGCCGTTGACGGCCGTTGGCGATCGTAAACCACACCTCCGTTACGAGATATTTCGAAGGTGGCTCCCAGACCATATATCACTTGTGATATGGTCAGGTGTAAACCAGGCAAACTTTGAATCATTTTGTGTAAGAATTGTGCCATACAAATAAACTTGCCTCATCTTACTTAACCAAAATAAATGAAGAAAAAAAAAAAAAAATGAAATGAAATTAATATGTTATTGCTTTGTCTGGAATGTTCCAGAGTATGGTATTAAACCCTTCTATCTTCATGGAGACCAAACCGGACCAAGTTAAAGGTCAGATCTGTGGAGAGGCGACCCCACTCACAGTCAGAGTGGCTTTTTATTAACTATTTTTGAGCTCTAAACCCACCTGTAATTGAATGAATGTAAAGTAGAACTGTTTAATGTCACACTGTGGAACATTCCAGGCAGAGCAATGACGTCTCCATAGAAACAAGCAGATCCTCCAACCAAAAAGTAACAAGGTGCACCTTTAATACTTTGACAGTTTTTTTTTTTTTATTATTGATTTTATTTTGAGTATATGCAGATATAGTTATACTAGCATGAATGTATTATAACAAATATTATTACTTAAAGGTGCACTATGTAACTTTCATTGCTCTGTCTGGAATGTTCCACAGTGTGACATTAAACAACTCTACCTTACATTTATTCAATTGCAGGTGGTTTTATAGCTCAAAAATACCTAGAGAAGTGGGCTTGCCTCTCCACCGATCTGAAAAGTTATCAGAAAAGTTACACAATGCACTTTTAACAAATACTTGCAAAATAAATAAAAAATACACTGCCTGCTCAAAAGGGAGTAAGAAGTCACTTTACTCTCAACCCCATTATAAGTAAGCTTTACTTATTAAATTAAAGTAAATTAGGTAAATTAAAGGGATAGTTTTTTTTTTTTTTATGTGAAACTGTACGGCGTCCCCTTCAGCAGTGTCGTGCATTAACACTGACTTACCCCTGACAGTGTCCTCTGAGCCGAGTTCTGCCCCGGTTCTGGAGCTGACCAAAGTAGGTCCGGCAAGATAGCGGGGACTGTTAAAGGAAAAGTAATGTTTTTTTACAATTTGAGCCTTATTTCGGTAATAAAACAAGTTGTTTTACTCACCCATAGCACTTTGGTGTCATATGGAGCACTTCCAGAGATGTTTTAGATTTGCGTTAGCCTAGCGCGACTTCTAACCATAGCTCGGGGCATATAATATATTCCACGAGCATGTAATATGCCCCGTGCGGTCTCCAAATAGCACAAACTTTAGCACTTTTCAAATCATAGAAGCTCGATGTCTTAGTCTACAACTTTGTTTGAGTCAAAAGTGGCCTGTAATCCAAGATTTATCCATAGTTTACAGCTTTGCGTTTCATGTTTGGGTCCCGGGAGCTGAGAGCACACTCCACACATGCGCACTGGCGTCCTCATCTACTCGAAACTATGGCTAAATCTCAGATTACAGGCCACTTTTGACCAAACGAAATCGTAGACTAAGACATCGAGCTTCTATGATTTGAAAAGTCCTAAAGTTTGTGTTATTTGGAGACCACAAACATATGCCCCGAGAACTCACTTTACGGAGATCGCTAATCTAAAACATCTCTGGAAGTGCTCCATATGACACCAAAGTGCTATGGGTGAGTAAAACAACTTGTTTTATTACCGAAATAAGGCTCAGATGGTAAAAAATGTTACTTTTCCTTTAATAAAGCTTGTTTTTCTTCTCAAAACAATATTTGTCCAAAAAGTCGAACAAAACAAATGCTCGAAAAAGAGAGAGAACAAAAAAGTCGTGGACAACTATTAAAAGCCTATTATTATTATTAGTCTGTTCATGTGTAAACATCGCCACTTACAAGTGAACGGGCTAATAATAATAATAGGCGCGCAGTGATACGACTCGACAGAAAATAGCACCACGCGATTTAGACTTCTGACTTTTTCGTGTGCAACTGTTTTGTGTCGCAAATATATCACTTTTTGGACAAATATTGTTTTAAGAAGAAAAACAAGCTTTATTAACAGTCCCCGCTAACTTGCCGGACCTACTTTGGTCAGCTCCAGAACCGGGGCAGAACTCGGCTCAGAGGACACTGTCAGGGGTAAGTCAGTGTTAATGCACGACACTGCTGAAGGGGACGCCGTACAGATTCACATCAAAAAACCCGAACTATCCCTTTAAACTTGACAAATAAAATGATCTACCAATTGAATCAATGTGTTTTCCTCAATATAAGCAACATTAGATTTTGTTTATTTTAAAGGTGCATTGTGTAACTTTTCTGGTGGAGGGTCCGTCACCTGTTTATTTCAATGCAGATGTTATTGCTCTGCCTGAAATGTTCCACAGTGTGACATTAAACCTCTCTGCCTTACATTTATTCAATTACAGATGTTTATTGCTCAAAAATACCTAGAAAAACAGGCGTTCTGACTGTGAGCGGGGTCGCCTCTCCACAGATCTGACCTGTAACTTGGCCTGGTTTGGTCTCCATGAACACAGAAAGGTTTAATGGCATACTGTGGAACATTCCAGACAAAGCAATAACATCTCCATGGAGAAAAGCGTTAGATGGGCTCTCCATCAGAAAAGTTTAACAATGCACCTTTAAGTGTAGCAAGGTGTATTTTCATATTTTAAGTTCAAAAAGTCTTCTTGTTGGATAATTTTAAATGGTCACATCTTTATATAGCGGTTTTCCACCTTCAAGGCACCCAAAGCGCTTTACAACAAGGAACCACTCACCCATTCACACACGCATTCACACACCAGTGTACGCAGACACTGGGGGCGAGGTGGATTAAGTGTCTTGCCCAAGGACACAACGGCAGCATTCATCTGTGGGAGCTGGAATCAGCTGGTACCAACCAACCTGTGGGTCAGTGGATCTGACCGCTCAACCACTGATGTTTCTTATGTCAAGAGTGGGATTTGAACCGCCAACCTTTGGATCAGTGGACAAATGCTCTACCAACTGAGCTACTGCCGCCCATAATTACTCATCAAGTGAAATTTACTCAAATAATTCAAATCAAATTAAGTTTAGATTTCAGTTTTTGCGGTGTATTTTTGAGCTATAAAACTGCCTGTACCTGAATAAATATAAGGTAGAGCCATTTAATGCCATACATTCCAATGACATAACCATAGAAACAAGCAGGTGATGGACCCACCCAACTAAAAAGAAGTTACGCAGTGCACCTTTAAAACTCCTCTACTCAGAGAGAAGAAAAAGTTGGTAATATCGCTGACGGTGCCACACAGATGGACCAGAACACCCACGTGAACACTTGGGTTTTATGGTCAAATGCCTTTCAACAACTACAGCTCCCATGAGCCTTTGGGACAGGGATGATGTGCTCAGTCAAGCACCGTGGAGTGTGAGACGGTACTTTTTAAGGTCATTGAAACCACAGAGGGGGAGAGGGGGTGGATTAATATGAGGCTCCTGTCCTGGTCTGGAGTCGCCGAAGTGAACTTGGGCTACGTTCAGACTGCAGGGCTTAAAGCTCAATTTGGATTTTTTTGCGAAATCCGATTTTTTTGCGACGTCATTCACATTTCCAATTAAATGCGACATGTATGTGATCTCCAGTGTGAACTTTAAACGCCCCAAAAGTGTCCCACATGCGCCTTGGAGGACACGATGAGGTCACATGAAGCGAGCGTGCTCAGCGTTTCCAGAAGTCACCTAAACATGGACACGAGCATTGAGCACCTGGAGATTTTAAAGTTGCTGTCGTACCAGAGCCAGAACATGTACAACTTATTTAAGGAGGAGATTGAGAAGGTGAAGGAGAAGGTTTTTGGCCTTGGCGTTTTGTGGGTTCCTCTTCAGTAACGCAGCTATCCAGCAATTCTATCGGCTCAACGTTGGGCTTGTCTCCTAAAATACGGTCCAGTTCTGTTCAGTTTCCGCCTACTTCTGCGCGGAATAGTGACGTTTGTTGCTTGTTGATGACGTGTAGGTCGGATGAATGTGACCTGGCCGTTCAGACTGAAGTCGCATGTCAAAAGATCGGATATGTATCGGTTTTAGGACCACATATCTAAGTGGTCTGGGTCGCATTTGAAAAAAAATCGTATCTGTGTCGTTCAGACTGTCATTAAAAGATCAGATACAGGTCGCATAGAGGTGAAAAAATCAGATCTGGATCACTTCAGGCTGCAGTCTGAACGTACCCTAGTTGTCACGTGGAAGTCATAACAAAATACAAGATAAAAAACTGCTCCATAAAACAGACCTGGAGTTTTGTTTTGTTTCATTTACATGTTTGAGTAACCCTTTATTATCAGTCTGTCTACATCTCCAAAGCCCAAAATATTCAGTTCCACCTTGTGATGTTATGTAGTGGTAATTTTCAAGTTGACATCTCTTTTTTTACTTTTAGTTCAGTAGAGATTGGCAATTCCAGGTCTGAAATGATCCAAATGATTCTAGTGAAGGTGTGTGGAGTTTTAAAACACAGTGGCGCTCTTCCTGTATCACCAAATTACATCACAAGGTGGAACGGAGTGTGCTTTATAATAACTACCTTATTTTATATAACACTACCTGAATAGCCACTGACTAGCATACCACTTAGTTAGCGATCAGTATTGATAATTTGCAGTGACATCATGCTGGGGGTGTTCTGCATGCATGTTTATGGCAGTTACCATGGCGACACAATGAACATGTTGCAAACAAAGCCAAAAAAAGAAACAAAAACACATATCAAGAAGAAATACACAATGGGTTAAAACAGCGCATTTTCAGATTAAAGTCAGACAGACAGAGCAGTGCCTACAGTTAGCATTGACACTTTACAATAACATCATGCTGGGGGCCTTCTATGTGTATGCACACTGGTGGAATTTTCACCAGTTACCATGGAGACGCAACGCACACATTAACAAACACTGTCCAAATAATTTGTCTACCAAAGCCTTAGACAGAGCAGTGCAGGGACGTTCTTTGACGGGGGCCACCTGGGCAATTGCCCCTAGCGGCATCGCGGGGGGGGGGGGGGGGGGGGGGGTTGTGTATGATCCGAAAGAATTCTAATATTGTGGTTGTAGTGGCCGTGGTGGTCAATTGGTCAAGTGAAATGGTTCAGGTATGACAGTCTGACTCTGACCTCTCGTGCTAGGCAACGCTGCGAGCACAGTACAGAGTTTTAGGGGGAGGGGCCAGGGGGGTAATCATTCGGGTTTCGGTCAGTGTCTTGAGGAGGTCACGGTGTACAGTATGACGAAACAGTCGCGGTGATGGACCGAAAAAGATTGAAGCCATCAGGTGCCCAATTCCGAAAGAAACGGAAAGAAGAGGAGGAGAAGCGAGCAAAAGAAAAAGTTATGCTATCGACTAGTCTTCAAGTTTGACTTGATGATGATGATGATGTTGTATTAGATAAACTCCCCTGATGTGATTGTTGATGCATGTTTGCCCTTCGTGAAATAATTGCGCCTTTGGACTTTTTTTGTAATTATTGTTTATATTTTTTATTGCAGTACTCATTAAAACTATACATTTGTTTTTGAAAGTACTTGTTGTGAATTGAGTTTGTATGGACAACGGTCCTGTTTGTTTTTGGGGCGGATGTTAGGGTTTGGTCGGGGGGGGGGAGTAAATCACTCTAGGAACGCCACAGTGCCCTCAGTTAGCGGTTCCTATTGACGCTTTACAATAACATCATGCTGGGGGCCTTCTACTGTACATGTATGCGCATTGGTGGAAGTTTCACCAGTTACCATGGAGATACAATGGACACATAAACACTGTCAAAATCATTCGTCTACCAAAGCTTTAGACAGAGCAGTGCCTACAGTTAGCATTGACACTTTACAATAACATCATGTTGGGGGCTTTCTACGTGTATGCGCTTTGGAGAATTGGTGGAATTTTCACCAGTTACCATGGAGACGCAGCACTGTCAAAATAATTTGTCTACCAAAGCCTTAGACAGAGCAGTGCCCACAGTTAGCGGTTCCTATTGACGCTTTACAATAACATCATGCTGGGGGCCTTCTACGTGTATTCGCATTGGTGGAATTTTCACCAGTTACCATGGAGATATAATGCACACATAACCAATGTCAGAATAATTCGTCTACCAAAGCTTTAGACAGAGCAGTGCCCACAGTTAGCATGGACGCTTTACAATAACATCATGCTGGGGGCTTTCTATGTGTATGCACATTGGTACATTGGTGGAATTTTCACCAGTTACCATGGAGACGCAACACTCTCAAAACAATTCCAAGGTCGTCTACCAAAGCCTTAGACAGAGTAGTGCCTACAGTTAGCATCACACCCCCAGGGAACGTTGACGGCATCCGCTGCAAAGTATCAACACGGTCCCTAAAGCAAAAATATTTGGCTGATGAGGAATTTTACTGACCGTTCACTCGAGTTTTTTCACCACAAAAACAGTTTTAAACCCCCCGTCAATCTGGCGTGTCCGACTTTATTCTTTTTACGCGTCCAGTAAAAATTCTTAACGACTTCAGTAACATAGCGACCGTTTTGCAGAGACCTTAATAGCGTGCGCAGTCCGTTTAAACGCATCGGAGCGGAGAAGCGCCTCACGACGGCCCGGTTAAACGGTCTGTGGAGCCTGGTGTGTGTTACTGGACAAAGGTTTACGACGACGAGTGGATCTGGAGCTGTGTCCTGTGATTTAACGAGTTTATTCCTTATTTCCAACACAAACTAATTCGGTTCATCGTTAAAAAGTAAAACTGGATAAAAAGGAGCCTGAATGAGTCCATAAGTAACGGCAGGAGCTCTTGAAGTCTTTGGCTATGTTCAGACTGCAGGGCTTAAAGCTCAATTCAGATTTTTTTGTGAAATCCCATTTTTTTTACGACGTCGTTTCCAATTAAATGCAACTTGTATGCGATCTCCAGTGTGAACTTTAAACGCCCCAAAAGTGTCCTGCATGCGCCTTGAAGGACACGAGGTCAAATGCAGCGGGCGTGCTCAGTGTTTACGGGAGTCGCCTATGGATGCGAGCATTGAGCACCTGAAGATTTTAAAGTTGCTGTCGTACCACAGCCAGAACATGTACAATTTATTTGTTTTAAAGGGATAGTGCGTTTTGTTTTTTTTATGTTAATCTGTATGACTTCCCCTTCAGTAGTGTCCTGAGATTAACACAGACTTACCCATGACACCGTGATCTGGTCCCGGTTCTCCTCCGGTAACATAGCTCGTAAACGTAGTTCCGTTAAGTTCACCTAATGAAGCTTGTTTTTCTTCTCAAAACAACATTTGTCCAAAAAGTGATTTTTTTAATTTTTTTTATTTATTTTAATTCTTTATTTAATAGGGACAGTGCATATTAATGAACATCTGCAGTACTGCAGTGTAAATATGCCAGATTATAGCAATGCTAATTTCCATCTGTAGTCCCTGGGCAGGTGACACCACAGCAAAAACAATAAAAACAATGACAAGTGACAATAACACCAACATTAAAACATTAAGACATTAAACATTAAGCATTAAAACATTAAAAATGTCCACAAGTCTGGTTTTCCTTTAGCCGCTGTTTCAAGTGTGATTTAAAGTGTCCAGTGTTGGAGTCTCTCTTATTGATGATGGGAGAAAGTTCCAGAACTTAGTGCCTCTGACTGAGAGCACAGTTTGTCCAAATGTAGAGCGTCTGTGTGGACCTCACATTTCCCCCGGGCCGTGGCCCTAGTTCCCATCCCACTGACAGTCTTTGTTTTGATAAAATCCTGCAGCGGAGGAGGAGCAAGTCCATGTAAAACTTTATATATAAAACAACCGCATCACAAACAGTTGTCCGCAAAAAATTCAGCAGCGTATTTCGCATTCGCATATTTTCTCTCTAGATTCGTATCACTGCGCCCAGGTTAGCTGTATTAGCCTGTTCACTTGTAAACATACACTTATGGCGGATGTCGCCGTATCGCATCCGCCGTAAACATCCGCTTAAAGTTAACAGGCTAAAAATATAAAATACTATTTTTTGTTCCTCTCTCCTGCAACTGTTCGTGTGTCGAGGAGTCTGTGCTTCACCAGGGAAGTCTCACATGTCCCAGGAATGGGTGCACCAAACACCAAGTTTACACTATCATTATTTATTTTATTATTTTTCTTTTTTAAAGAATTTTTTGTTCTCATATTCCTAATTTTTCGTATTTTTAGGGTCTTCCTATGTTTTTGTTTTTTTTCCCCATTTTGTTACACATACCACAGTTGAAAATAAAAGAAAAACACTCTAATTTATCATGCGTTGTCATATTTTGATCTATTTTTCATGACAAGTACTTTTTGTTGGGTATATTATATCGGGTAAAAATGACCTAGCAAAAGTGATGGTGTTACTTTTTATAGCAAAAGTGTTCTAGGGTTAATGACGCGCCGTAGAGACCAGTGTGGAGGAACAGCTTCAGTGACGCTATCCTCCGCCCGACTGTAAAAGCCTTCATAGTTCTTTCAAAGTGCGTATGATGTACACAAGTTGTGACAACTCTCTAATTTGTACTTAATCTGTTGAACTAATACCTGGAGTAAATATAAATGAAAGTTTCACATCAATGAAGAAGAAATTAATGAAGAAAAATGGAAAAATATGTTGAAAATTACAGGAAGTAAAGATGTGTGTAGAATCCAGCTAGAATCCACAGTAAAAGGAGAAAGTCAATTTGTCAACTGGACAAAAGCTTATTTGGTCGACCAAATAAACTTTTGTCCAAATTGAAGTTCTCCTTTTGCCAGGAGTTCTATTTTAGAGAGTCCCACGTTGATGACATCACAGAATTCTGTCCAAAAAGTTTGACACAAGTTATACATACGAAACACTTTTTTCTGATTATTTCAGAAAAATAAAGGTGTTTTCTTACATTTTTATCAAATAATAATTTAGAATAGAACAGAAAGCCTTAATTGTCATTATACACAGCACAATGAGATTTGAAGCCTCCCTTCAAGGTGCACACAGCGCCAGTATAAAAGTATAAATAATGTACTAATAAAAACTACAAAACTACTAAACAAGACACATATACACATATATACACATATGCAGCAGGCTGGTTGATGGGGGTAGTACAAAAGTCAGTGTAAATGGCAGTTCTTAGTGCAGTTGGAGTTCAGTCTAGTGACAGCTTTGGGAAAGAAGCTGTCCCTGAGTCTATTTGTTCTGGCCGGTATGGACCTGTAGCACCTGCCAGAGGGCAACCAGTTGAAGAGATGGAAGCCATGGTGGGTATTGTCCTTCAGAATGTTCCGGGCTCTGCTGAGACAGCGGGAGTTATAGATGGAGGTCATGGAGGGCAGAGGGCAGCTGATGATTTTTTTTTTGTGCTGTGTTGGTCACCCTCTGCAGTCTCTTCCTGTCGGCCTCTGTGCAGCTGGAGTGCCACACTGACACAGCGTCGGTCAGCAGGTTCTCAGTGGTGGAAAGGCAGAAGGTCACCAGCAGGCTTGTGTTTAGTTTCTCCTTCCTGAGCACCCTCAGGAAGTGTAGCCACTGCTGGGCCTTCTTTACCAGAGCTGAAGTGTTGACTGTCCAGGAGAGGTCTGCAGAGATGTGAACACCTAGGAATTTGAAGGTCTCCACTCGCTCCACACGTTCACCGTTGATGTACAGGGGGGCAGGGGCAGGTCTGTTTCGCCGGAAGTCCAGGATGAGCTCCTTTGTCTTGGAGATGTTTAGTGCCAGGTTGTTGGTTGCGCACCACTCCCACTGGTACACCATCCGGGCCTGTAGCCTTCCTGGGATTAACGGCCCTGAGCACCCGTCTCACACCCTCTTCTTTCTGCATACATTAGGAGTTTTGGCCCTGTGTACTACATGGTTGCTAGGTAACAGCTGTGGAATTCCCTAGTGTAATATCCAGGAAGAAAAATTTGAAACCTAAAAAATGGCCAATCTGGGGGGAAAAAATGGAAATGTTTTGTAAAATCTTTACAACTTTACGACGACGAGTGGATCTGGAGTTGTGTCCTGTCTCCCTGATTCCAGAGGCTGTGATTTATTTGATTTCTTCTTTATTTCAGACACAAACATCATTCGGTTAGGGTTAGGGTTTAATGCCATACTGCAGGTGATGGATCTCCAACCAAAAAGTTACACCGTGCACCTTTAAACTCACTGGAGCAACCCTAACACCTTACGACAGCCTGGGTAATGGGTCTGTGGAGCCTCCTGGACGTCCTGCGCCGAGGCATGGAGAGACTCGTAGGCGTGAATTGGACCAGATCAATAAATCGATGAAGAGAGATGACCTCAGCAAAGGATTAACTGAGTCACGAGTGAGGAGTGGAAATAAAGGCAAGCTCATTTCTACAATTGTTCAATAATTCATGTACGTGTGTGTAGGTGCGCTGGTTTAATGGGCCCGTGTTACGCCACGTTCCGATCGAAGTTCTAATGTTTCCTCGTCACAAACACACCCGGAGTTGTGCTTTGTTTCATTCGCACATGTTTAGCGCACAAACCCTACAGATTTAGATTGAAAGTCTAAACTGGAGGTCTCATATAAATTACACTAAAAGCTATAGTTCCAAAGCAGTTTCTGTGTTGCATAAAGTAAAGTTCTCACTGAACACTGCAGCATTATTAACCTTGTAGAACTCTATAATCGCACCATATCTGATGTTCTGTGTGGAAATTTGGGGGTCGACATGTAAAACTCACCTACAGCCATTATTTATTTTACAGAAAAGGACTTTGAGAATTATCACCAACAGTAAGAGACATCCCACGCATTATCTGTTAAACCTAAAGTGTTGAAAATGTGTGATATTGTTGAATTAAGTCTCCTCAAAGTCATGTATAAAGCAAAGTGCAGAGTGTAAATATCCAAAGACTGTTTGAGATGAGAACAAGAACTGCAATTTCAAAGGAACCGACATCTTTAAAAAAAAAAACAGATTCAGAACCAAGGTTATGGATTGAAGCGTCGCTGTGAAACGAGTTCATTTATGGAATAAGAAATCAAAAGGATCAAGTACAATAATGGCATTTAAAAAATACATAAAATCCAGTGTAATGTCCATCCATACATTTTCTTCCTAAGCAGGGAGTCCCAGACTTCCTTCACACCAGACACTTCCTCCAGCTCCTCCGAGGGGACCCCAAGGCGTTCTCAGGCCAGCCGAGAGACATAGTCCCTCCAGCGTGTCCTGGGTCTTCCCCAGGGCCTCCTCCCGGTGGGACATGCCCGGAACACCTCCTGAGGGAGGCATCCAGGAGGAGTCCGCTGCTCCTCTCGACGTGGAGGAGCAGCGGCTCCACTCCGAGCCCCTCCCTTGTGACGGAGCTAATCAGGGAGAAGCTCTAAGATTACTCTTCTTTCTGCTCCCTCTCATTCAATTCTTGTAATGTTATGACACTGTTGATGTCTTTTTATACTTTATGAATGAAAAAAAGAAACAAAAATAAGAGATGTAGATGGACTAATAATAAAGTGGTACTCAAACATCTGCGAATGAAACAAAACACAACTCCAGGTCTGTTTTAACCACATTACAATATGGCGTAAAGCTCATAAGAGTGAAACTACTACGTTCACCCTTTTTCTATACTCAGACCATTTGAAAAGCGAAGTATTTTTTATCTACCGGTGCTTTCTCTTTGGTCCTCTGCTGACCAATCATGAACACATGGACTTCCCCTTAAGGACTACTTTGAATCTGATCTGAACTTCAGCTCACTAACAATGTCACTGGGAGCATTTCGGACCATACGTGCTAAGCTAATACGCGGTGTCATTAGCGCTTTGTTCCTGTCGGCACTTCTTGATGAGATCTCGTTCGTAAATGCGACCGGGTTGTGCTGCTGACGCTGGTTTTGGAGGTCCACCAGGGAGAGTTTTTACAGCAGCCAGAACTCCAGCCTCAGCAAAAGTACAGCCGTGTTATGAGAGTGCTGTGTTATTGTTGACTTATATATTATGTAAAATCGACTTTTATGAGTTTAAACCATGTTATAACGGTGTTCTTTCATTATTTTAGACTTAGACTTTATTGATCCACGAGAGAAATTACTTCACGCATCACAATATAATAGAAACAGCAAAAGAGGAAAAATATAAATGGTAATAATAAATTCTAAATAAGTAGTAAAAATAGCAAGAGTCTGGTGAAAAAATAAATAATAAATGTATATGTAGAAGTAGAGCTGGGCAGTATGACCAAAAATTGTTATCACGGTATTTTTCAAAATTATATTGGCATCACAGTATTTGACGGGTTTTTTTTTTTTCATGCATGACTAGGTGTTGACCCCATTTCCTAATAATTTAGAGAATAATTACTGCAGTAAATTTGACTTGGTAAAACATATCTGGGTCCAGAGCTTTAACCATCTCCCTGAAGCTCCTTTCTCAACAGGACTAAGTGGTTCCATGTCTAAATGGACAGTAACAGAGTTGGTAATATCGTTCCACCGTTTGCTTTTCTTGTCGTAGGCAGTCCCCATAGCAAACACGTCTTTGAGTGACGTCTGAGTCACTACAACTTTAGCCTGACAACATTACAGAATGTTTGTTTGATCAGCACCAGATTTTTTTAAAGCCTTCCACACAACTGACGCGGCTCCTCTTTTCAGTATAAGTTCCTCTGTTTCTAACAACATGTTGTTCACCGTTCAACACACACTGTAGCCGTGTCCCAATTCGAGGGTTATTGATACGTGTGTGTAATTTGCATGGTGTGTGTTGTTAGCATTAGCGTTAGCAGCGTGTCTGGGCACTGCGAGTGGCTCCGTGGACTTTTGCAGCCTTCGGAGCCTCAGAAAAAGCGTCCAAAAAAGCAGCGAAGACTGCAGCCCTCGAATTGGGACACAGCTTACGCTTCCATCGCTCTCATGCCACTGGAAAACAGTTCCCCGGCACAATGTTCTGGCACGACGTTCCGGCACGACGTTCCGGCACGACGTTCCGGCACGACGTTCCGGCACGACGTTCCGGCACGACGTTCCGGCACGACTTTCCGCCGCTCTGTGTTCCCAAAGTTTTGTACGCACACACTCACCATTATTATGGTAAATGAAAAATTCATATTAAAAACAAAAAAAACACACCGGTATTCGGTATGAACCGGTATACCGCCCAGCCCTATGTAGAAGTAGTTGTTGTACAGTTGTAGTTGTCCCCACCCACTGCTCTACCAATCACAATTAAAGATCCTAAATTACACAAAATGGACTCCAAAGCTCAAATTGCTCTGTTCCACCTTGTGATGTCATGAAGTGGTAGTTTAAGTGAACAGCTCCCTTTATCTTTTGTTCAGTACAGATTATGACTCACGCTTGGGGGCTGGGCATGTTCTACGGGGATGTTTATGTGTGAAAATGTGAACATTTTGTGTTATTGTTTTGTCTCTGTGCTGATGCTGCCTCTTGGCCAGGACACTCTTGTAAAAGAGATTTTTAATCTCAATTAGTTTTTTTTTTTTTTTTATCCTGGTTAAATAAAGGTAAATTAAAAAAATAATAAAAAAAAAAACGTGTATATGTATGGTGGAATGTTCAGCAGTTACCATGGTGACACAATGCACACATTAATAAGCACCGTCCAAAGAGGTCAAAGATCTGAAAAAGGTCTGAGAAAATACAAAAACTGATTTAAACAGCACATTTTCAGGCGTTTGTGATCAATACAAGCGTTCATGGACCTGTTTAGGAGTTTGATTTTCACAAAAGGTGGAAATGACTAAGGGCCCGTCCACATGACAACGTTTTTTGGTGGAAACGGAGAAGTTTGTATTCGTTTTGGCCTTTCGTCCACACGGCGCCGGCGTTTTGAGGGGGCGAAAATGGTGTTTTTTGAAACCAGGTTCCAGAGTGGAGAAATCTGAGAACGCCGGGGATCGCGTTGTCATGTGGACGAGCTTTTGGAAAACGATAAGTCACGATGCTTTGGCAGGACTCCCAGTCGACGTTCTGCTGATACTGACGTGTTTTGTAATCCAACGTAACTCGTAGAAGTAACTCCACTTCGTCGTCGGTCCAAACGAGACCGTCAGTTTTTGTACGTGTGTTCGCCATCATTATTATCTTCTTGTGTTTGTTTGTTTGTGGAAGAGAAAGGACTTTATGCGCTTGCACTCTTTGTAGTATTGCTTTCCCGGTGGCTCTGGCTGTTTCCTGTTTACAGCGCCACATATCGGTGTGGCATATGTATTACATCGTTTTCACTCAGCGCTCCGTTTTCATCAGTACGCAAATATTTACTGATCCGACATATGTGTGGATGCGAATTTTTTTCAACCTGCATAAAAAAAAATCAGGAGCGTTGTCGTGTGGACTAAGCCTAAGTCCAGGGGTGGTATTAAATAAGTTTTGGGCAAATGTTTTGTTTGTTTTTTTGCTTATTTCTTTTTATTGTGTTATTTCTGTTATTGCACTTTTAAAAGAATGTAAATTGCTTACGTGTACGAAATAAATAAATAAATAACCTAACTGATGCCTGAAAATTATTGGCTAATTGTAAGTGTAAGAGTCAGTGTTAGTAAGTGCACAAATCAGATTACCTGTTGTAGTTCCAGCTAAATCAGCTCTTCATGGACAGATTAGTGTAAAACAAAGCTCAGATTAAAGTCTAACTTGAGTATTCGAGCATCAGACAGAGCAATGCCTACTGTTAGCATCACACTCTCAGGGAATGTTGATGACATCAGCTGCACTCTCTCTTTACAAAGTCTGACTGTCTGAAATGACACATGTGAATCATGGTACAAACGCCTTCCCGTGGACTGAGCCCGCAGCACTCGCACTGTGCCGCGGGCTCGGTCCACGGGAAGGCGTTTGTACCGTGATGAGCCCAGCCTCAGCAGAAACCCGCCCGCTTTATGAGCTCCGTGTGGGGGATTGGAGCAGTCGGCGGGGGCCCTCAGCTGGGAGCTCTGAAACGCATGCAATTACAGCCACCACACAGGGAGACACCGCTGGGACATGTGACCCCAATACTGAACCTCGATTACATCAGACAGAGCGGAGTGAACCAGATAGAGGCAAAATGCTACGCTAAACAAGTCTGCGGTGGTGGGAGTGGGAGTCCAATACGGAATCGCAAGTTAAAGCAGACCTATTCTGCAAAACTGAATTTTTCAGAGCTGTTATATTTGTTTCTCACCATTTACACTTTCAGAGTTGTAAATTTGAGTGATTCGTGCATGTTTGAGCAACCTTTAATCACGTATTTTCAAGACGCCATATCATGCCATGGATCAACTCCCATTACACTAGTCTATAAATGTTTGGACTCAATCTGCTTCCGAGATAAAAGTGGCTAAATCTAATTTATATCGATAAGATGAACTGAAAATCAATTGATAACTGTGCTGGTTAGCTAATGTATTCAAGATATTTAATGATATAATATATATATTATATATTTTGACATATGTTAAAACTGTAGACATATTAAAATGAATGTATGTGAATGTGCAGACAGGCTTTCAGATAGAACTGTGCTTGTAGACACACTGTACCTTCTGATAAACTACCGTTTTTGCCTTGCCCATTTTGACCCAATACTATATCAACTAGTACATTCTGCAACAAAACAAAAATCACAAATTTTGGGGAAAAAAAAACAAAAAAACAAAACACTCTAAATGTCATTTTCTCAGTTTCACAAATGCCGAGTTGTAGCATTTTTTTTTTCTCGTGGCAGGTCACATATCTTGGAAACTATAGCCAATCAGCACTTCTGACTTACTTTTTCTTTATTAGTGACCTAAACCAAGAAAAATGTCACTACTTTTGTTCCGGAAGCATTTTGCTTGTAGACCAGTGTTTCAGAAAACCCTTTATGTACCCATTTTTATTTTCGTCGAGTAGTCATTTTGGCATAAATGAAAAAAAAAAAAATCTGCTGCTCTCCATCCAGGGTGTGGGCTCTTTACAGTGACGTTGACTCCTATTGGGCATCGCAGTTTTCCAACATGAGTCAGCGGACTTGTTTATTATGTCCAGGGCTCTCAAGTTTTGAAGATTGGTAGGAGTGAGATTTCTGCGGAGCGGGGGGGGGGGGCTGACTTTTTTTTCCCTGAGGAGCGGGGGGGGGGGGGGGGGGGGGGGGGCAAGCAGTTGTCGAGTTATAAAATGAAACCAGTGGGGATGGTGGAAGGGCAGGGCAGATTTAGAAGGTACTTTGTTAATATGGAAATGCTTTTATAACTAAAAGTCCACATTATCATTCAATAATGCACAGGATAATATGTTATCACACACAGTCTTGGTTTAGTCTTGGTTTAGTCCTGGTTTAGTCCTGGTTTAGACCCGGTTTAGATCTGGTTTAGTCTTGGCTTAGTCCTGGTTTAGACCTGGTTTAGTCCTAGTTTAGACCTGGTTTAGTCCTGGTTTAGTGCTGGTTTAGACCCGGTTTAGATCTGGTTTAGTCTTGGCTTAGTCCTGGTTTAGACCTGGTTTAGTCCTGGCTTAGTCTTGGTTTAGACCTGGTTTAGTTTTGGTTAAGTCCTGGTTTAGTCCCGGTTTAGTCCTGGTTTAGACCCGGTTTAGATCTGGTTTAGTCTTGGCCTAGTCCTGGTTTAGACCTGGTTTAGTCCTGGTTTAGACCTGGTTTAGTCCTGGTTTAGTGCCGGGTTAGTCCCGGTTTAGACTTTTTTAGTCTTGGTTTAATCCTGGTTTAGTCCCAGATGAATCCTGGTTTAGACCCAGTTTAGACCTGGTTTAGTCTTGGTTTAGTCCTGGTTTAGTTCTGGGTTAGTCCTGGTTTAGCACAAACACGTCAAATTGCGTGTTGAGAGCCCTGTTTGTCTAAAGAGCAAACTTAAACTACAAAGCAACTAATGAGAGTTATATAAATGAAGTTATTACCTGATGGTTCTCAGTTTGTTTTATCATCACCACACTCTGTCAGTGCGCGCTGAGAGGGGCGGGGAGGAGGGAGCGGGGCGGGGGGGAGCGGGACATTTTTAACGGATTCATGTAAGAGTCTGGTTAATGCACCGGGCCCACGTCTCACCGCGGCTCACCATGGGCAGTTCGGCTCTGGGCCGCGCGTATTCCGCGCGTAAGCCGTCGGAGGGGGGGGGCACGTTACTCACAGACGGAGACACCGGGACCGGAGTCGGTGCGTCTCAGAGGAGACGTGGCACCGGGACTGAGGCTCAGGACGTGCCCTGGGGACGGCGCGTCTGCTCCGGCCTCGCTCGGACCGTGCGCCCGGAGCAGGGGGAGTTTTTTTCACTGAAAACGCACGGAGCCTGCATAAACTAAGCCACACAGACCGATTTTCTGGGCACAAACAAAAAAAAAAGAAAAGAAAAGAAATCAGCGTGAGAAATGCCATGTGTGGCATGTGAGCGTGTGAACACGTCGAATTGCGTGTGTCACACTCTCAATGCGTGAGACTTGAGAGCCCTGTTATGTCGTTATAGATCAATATTGTTATTTAAAATTATCTACGGATGTAACAGATTATAACATTTCAGCCCTGGAATTGTTAATCTCTGCTAATCCAAAGGTAAACGGTAGTTGTTAAATACTGTTTCATTACATCACAAAGTGGAACAGAGCGTTTTGAGCTTTGGAGATATTGACAGACTAATAATAAAGGAACATTTGGGAATGAAACAAAACACAACTCCAAGTTGTTTTTGATGAGGTAACTATAACATAAAAGAGCTCACAAGAGACAATTTGGTGTACTATAGGAACTTTAAAAATCATCAATCAAAACATATTGAGAAATACCAACACTTTAATAGTTAGACAAACATAAGAAAGCCATTGTTTTTAGGGAATATATTTGTTGAGGTCCAAACTACAGGGTTAGCAGCCTCCATGGAGCCACAGGGACATTTACTTTTGTGGAAAACACCTGAATATCCAATTAATAATTGCACCTGTGCAGTGGTTCACTTTGCACAGTGAGATGAATCCCCCTGAGGTTTGGGAGTTCACGGAGTCCATCTTGTCAGGCTCTCTGCTGTGATTGGGCCTGAGCACCAGCGGGACAGAGAGTCAGCCAATCACAGAGCAGCGTTGTGGTTTGCGTGGAAACATGGCAATAACAACAGGTGCACTATGACCCAGTTTAACACAAATACAGCTGTGTTGTAAAAACTATATCGACTTAGAAGCTGATTCCACTGTCTGATGGAGGAGACAGTGGAGTCAGTTCTTTAAGGTCAGGTTGTCTTCAAACAAAGCCAAGATTTAAGTCTAAGGCTACGTTCAGACTGCAGGGCTTAAAGCTCAATTCGGATTTTTTTGTGAAATCTGATTTTTTTTGCGAGGTTGTTCACATTTCCAGTTAAATGCGACTTGTATGTGATCTCCAGTGTGAACTTTAAGCGCCCCAAAAGTGTCCCGCATGCGCCTTGGAGGACACGACAAGGTCACATGCAGCAACCGTGCTCAATGTTTACAGAAGTCGCCTAAACATAGACACTAGCATTGAGCGCCTGGAGATTTTAAAGTTATTGTCGTACTAAAGCAAGAACTTGTATGTACAACTTATTTGTTTTAAGGAAAAGAAGGAGAAGGACAAGGTTTTTGGCCATGGCGTTTTGTGGGGCAGTGGCTAGCTGCGGGACCTGGACTCTTCTCGGGCAGGGTTCCTCTTTAGTAACGCAATTCTATCGGCTGAACGCTGGGCTTGTCTCCCAAAATATGATCCAGTTCTGTTCAGTTTCCGCCTACTTCAGCGCAGAATAGTGACATTTGACACTTGTTGATGACGTGTAGGTCGGATGAACGCGACCTGGCCGTTCAGACTGAAGTCGCATGTCAAAAGATTAGATATGTTTTAGGACCACATATCCAAGTGGTCTGGGTTGAATTTGAAAAAATCGGATCTGTGTCGTTCAGACTGTCATTAGAAAATCTGATACAGGTCGTATAGAGGCGGAAAAAAATCTGATTTGGGTCACTTCAGTACGGTGACCTGGAGGGGACTTAGTTAATAAAATAATAACAGAGGTTGGGAACTTACAAGGCGTGCACACGAGTTATAAGTAGTAGTTAAAAGTGAGGGGACGAGTTACAATTCTTTCTCTCGCTTTCAGTAAGGCGTGTGCATGAGATATTAATATGTGCGCTCGAGTTATAAAGTCATGCGCACAGGTTTTAAAAAGGCGAGGGAACGTCTTAAAACGTGTTCCCTCAGTTTATATCCAAGGCGTGGGAATGATATACTATTTCATTCCCTCCACTTATTAAAATATTCCCACAATATCCTTTTCGTTGCATACGTTTGCATTGCGCATGTCATTCCCAGTTCCGCACCATGGAAAGTGAGGGAACGTGTTCTAACGCGCTCCCACGCCTTGGATATAAACCAAGGGAACGTGTTTTAAGACGTTCCCTCACCTTTTAAAAACCCGTGCGCTCGAGTTATAAAGTCGTGCGCACGTATTAATATCTCGTGCGCACGCCTTATAAGTAGTTCCCACGCTTTGTTATTATTTATTCACCTATGACACTTCCAAGGCTCCATACTTCAGGCTGCAGTCTGAACGTAGCCTAACTTGAGTAACGAAGCTTCAGACACAGCAGTGCCTACAATTAGCATCACCTAAAGAATATTGATGACATCAGCTGCAAAATATCAATGTGATGGCCTGAGAAGTAACTGCGATGTACTGTAGATTAGGTGATATGAACACACAAGTTGTAATTCCACTCATATTTATTACAAAAGCAGACCTAAACCCTTTTGTAATTTCGCCGGTATTGTTCTTTTCTCCTCTGTATAAAGCCCCAGTTGTCGTGGTGATGAATTTGGGGAGCATGACTTTGGCCCCGGAGTTAAACTATGCTAATGAAGTTGGAAGGTGTCTCGTTTTAATATCAGCAGTGTGAGCCTGGGCCCGCAAAACCTCCGATTTTTAATTAACACCAAGAATGTGAGAGCCCCAAACACCCAAATCACTGAGTCTGTTCCAGCACAAGAAAGAGACTCATTATCTCCTCTGCTCTATTTTATTTACATTTTATATTCTCTTCGCAAAATACCAAAGCTCTGATCCAACTTCCCAGGTTGAAATGATTAGTTTGGGAATATAGCATCTCCAAACAAAATGTCTTTGTGTTCTGGGCAATGGGGAAAAACATTCGACAGACCATGATCACCTCAACACATGTAATCATTTGAAGAGGAGGTAATATGCAAACGCAAGTTTATCAAGAGGTTTTATATGCCATCCGTGCATGTTTGCGTAATTTAGTCTGCGTCCCATTTCTCTGTCTTACCCCTTTGTCTTACCCCTACCTCTTGGTTTTGTGCGTTCATGTGAGGGCAAGGAGTGTCCCGATTCTAATTTTGATCAAGGGCTCGGGCCACGACCTCGGGCTACATACCCCTTGAAACGACGTAAGCTCTCGACCAGACTTGAAACGAAGGGGTACGTCTACAAGCTCAGGCAGGTTTTGGGATCAGGATGGCAGCGTCACATCGACCAGCCAAGGAGTCTCATAAATGTATTTTCAGCAGTTGTAATTATCGATTAACAGTTTAGCAGGTTTACAATTATGTTCTACGTTTATGTTCTACGTTACTTTTACTGAACTGTTGTTGCGGTTTTAATTGTAGTGATGTTTGTTTAGCCGATGTTATCGTTTTCATCAAACTTTCACGTATAAACAAGCTAGTTTTTTTATCGAGCTGAGGTACCCGATAATCCTTGACTAAAACAGGACTAAAACAGGACTTAATATTATACTATTTTGTATTGTATTAAATTGACAATACAGGTGATTTTTAACTTAAAGATCCCATGACATGGTACTTCTTGATGCTTTTATATGGCTCCTTAATGGTTCCCTAATACTGTAAATGAATCCTTCTTCAAAATCAACACTCAGTGCATGAGAAACAGTGATAAGCTGAGAAAGAGTAATTTTTCTCACTCTGAACACTCTATAATGGGTGTTTTTGCTTGAATGCAAATGAGGAGAAAAGAGCTGGCCAATAGTAGAGGGTGGGCGCGTGGCCAAACGCTCCGCTCTCCTCTGAGCTGTCAGCTCTCAGCTGATCCATTTCCTTGTTTTTGCACGGGGGGAGAGATTTGAAGCGTTCCACTGAAAAATAAACACATTTCCACATAAAATAAAATAAAACCACTGCTGTTCAAAGGTCCAGAGGCTCAGATAAAGGACTTCCGAGCCTAGAAACACTCGGACGTGCCTCCAGGCAAATAAAAAAACGCATTTCGCATTGCCTAGCGCATTCGCAGTCCAAACTCTCTGGGCGTGATTTACAGAGACGCTGAGTACAGACAGACGGGGGCGGAACTGCATTTGCATTTCTTTTTTCGATCTGACGTCAATAAGGTGCCTTGTTCAAAATCGCCCGTTTGAGCTCCGATTTTTTGTAACGCAGAAAAGGATCGCAAATGCTCAGTTTAGACATTTCGCAACTTTTAACCATGGGGGGGGCTAAACAGGGTAGGGGAGCTCACATTAACGTTCAAAAACCTCAGAAAGTGGTTTAACATGTCCTGTGTATTATTGAATTATTGAATGATTATATGGACTTTGTCATAAAGCATAGTATATTATACTATGCTATATTATGTGCAATACAAAATTCATTTGAGCAGTATTACCTCCTGTGAAATACTCCTTCCTCCTTAAATACCCTATTTAATCCTACCTGTATTACATATTTTATTACTTTTTTAAATTATATTGCTTACTTTGCTATGCTATTAGTACTTCCTGACTATCTTGGTGAGTCAACGGTTCTTCTTGATCTTAAGATTTCATTGCATTATTGACCTTGTGTTGATCCTGCATATGACAAAAAAACAATCTTGAATCTTGAATCTTGGTAGTCTATTAAATTTTGTTGTAAACTTTGACTTAACATATTATCCTGTGTATTATTAAATTATTGAATGATTCTGACCTGCCTGGACATTAACATCACACCACAGATAGTCAGTGATGGGGGAGGGCTTAGCTTAATGTCATGCAAATGAGGCAAGTTGTGAGAAAACTTTCGGGGCTGATTTCACCCCTTAGCAAAATCTGATCTGCACGCTTTCAAATAGCAACAACTTCTTCAAATATTGTCAGATTTTCATGTGTAAAACATCATTTGAATGCTTAGAATCTACACTTTCAGAATCTGTGAATAACTCAAAACGCCTCGAATTGCTGCGGTTGGACACATTTGTTTACATTTGTTTGTGTCAATTGTTGTCGCTTCTGTAGACGTAGCAGCTCAGGTAGAGGCAAGGGATGATGACCCAAACGGTAATCGAGTGGTGTCCCATTTCTTAGGGGAACATTTGTACCCCAAGCCCTCTCAGCTCGGTATCGAGGGGCAAGACAAAGACGTAGATATAGGGGAAGGGGTAAGACAGAGAAATGGAACGCAGCCTTTGTGACGCAGTGATTTCTCCAGGGCCCTATTTGTACCCTCTTTGCAGTTAGCTGTACGATCTGTGTAGCTACCCTGGGATTCTTCGTAAATAAAAGGACTTCACACTCTGTACTGATGATCGTCTGTCAATATTTCTTTTTGTTCACCTTCAACTCCATCAACACTGTGGAAACTGAAAATAAAGATAGAGAAAACTACTCAGCTCTAATATTACATCACCTTTAAAATAAATATAGAATACAAAAAATATGTGAAGAATCCCTCAGTCGTCCAGGTAAAATCCATGGTAAAGGGAGAAATTCAATTCGTCAACTGGACAAAGTTTATTAGGTCGAAGACATTTCGCAGCTCATCCAAGCTGACAAAGTAGCTTGGATTACCAAGCTACTTTTACTTGTAAACATCCGCTTATGGTGGATGTCGCTGTACCGCATCCGCCGTAAACATCCGCTTAAAGTGAACAGGCTAATACAGCTAATGTGTGCGCAGTGATATGAATTGATAGAAAATATGCAAATGCAAATTAGGCTGCTGAATTTTTAGCGGACAACTGTTTGTGACGCAAATATATCACTTTTTGGACAAATGTTGTTTTGAGAAGAAAAACAAGCTTTATTAAGTGTCCCCGCGAACTTACTTACGTTCCTGAGCTCCCAAACTGGAGCAGAACCGGGCTCAGACGATGTGGTGAGCGATAAGCCAGTGTTAATGCACGACACTGTTAGAGGGGAACCCATACAGATTAACATTAAAAAAAAAAAATAAATGCACTATCACTTTAAAATGCAGAGTTTGTGTGTTAAACATGTGTGAATGAAACAAAACGCAACTGGTCTGTTTGTGACGAGGAAACAACACAGATCAGAAAATAGCACAATATGGAACCTTGAAGTGGTACAATTCACTGAAGTAACATTGTTGTTCATATGACGTACTGTACATAACCACGGTCACAGCTATGTATTGTATATTTTTGCTTTACTTGCATTTTGTTGTGTTATATTTAGACCTGCTATCTTTTATTTTTTATTAGACACTGGATTTCCCCTGTTGGAATGGAAATAACCGCTCTTTTAGCTTAGCACATCCAAAGGGCTCTCACTTTAGTACAATTTTTGGCAAATCTCTCCATCTGTGCCAACCATCCCCTCCAGAGTGAGTGAACAGATCAGACCCATGTTCTTAATAAAAGAATAGTTCTGCTGTAATCTTAGGTGTACAAAACCCCCCTCTTCTGGGGACTAAAGCGACCAAAGTGATGTTTTTTGGATTTGGCTGAGATTGTACCTTCTCCCTGTGGGTTTGAGGACGATTCTGAGTCTGATTTCCATCTTTAATGTTGTTTATGTTTAAAAGATCCAAGAAGCAGAGATACTGGCTCCTCTTAAGGGTTTTATCTCACGGTTTTGGAGTTAGAAGAGACGGCTGTGATGCTAAAGAGGCGGACAAAGTTTCTTTGTGCTCCCATAAGGACACAGATTCAGAATTTTGGGGAAATTTCTAATGAAATTATCCAAGATTATTGAATAAAAAGTTATAATTCACGGGAAGAAGGATGGAATGGCTTTTCATATTTGATTTCTCTATAGGGTGATAATGCACTGATGAGTGTAAATGGCTCTAAACTAGTGCTGTCAGGCGACTAAAAATATAATCAAATTAATTACAGGATTTGTAATAAATTAATTTAACTAATCGCATCTTAATCTCGTGAGAGAGAGCAAGAGAGAGAGAGATTGTGAGTGAGCGAGCAAGCGAACGAACGAACCCACTTTGCGATTGAGTTTGTCAGTTTTTCTGTGGTCGCTTCGCTCATTTGTTTCCCAAATTATGTAACTGTGGTTTGTTGGTTTGTTGGTTTGGTGGTTTGGTGGTTTGTTGAAGTGCACTCACGCTCGCTCTATCACAGGTAATGATGGAACTTGTCCGGACGTTTGTCGTTCAAATGATCTGTCAGGCTGGAGCAGCTTCTGTGATCTGAAAATTCTTTTTGACAAAAGCTCCAAATCAGTTTACCTGGCCAGCCAAATTATATCTCTCTGTATTTCCTATACCGCGCGATACCATTTGGACACCCTCGCTCCACTCTCGCTCCCCCGGTTAACAACGGACTCCGCGATTCTGATTCGTTCAAAGATGGTGACGTCAGTGCACCCGCCTTTGCCCGCAAAGTCACTCTTAGGCAGCAGAAGTTCCTCCTCAGTTTTGAATCAAGATGGCGCAATCTCTGATTGGTTCACTTAGCTGTCTGTCTACGCGCAACTGCAGCGCGTTCTGGATCAAGCGTTACCAGACTCATCCGCTGGTACAGCGATGAGTCATGGATTCTTCCAGGCAACCAAATCACAGCATTCTGGACTAAATCAGGACTAATATGAGACTAAATCTGGATTAAACCTGGACTAAACCTAGACTGAACCTGGACTAAACATGGACTAAACCTAGACTGAACCTGGATGAAACCTGGACTAAACCTGGACTAAACCTAGACTGAACCTGGACTGAACCTGGACTAAACCTGGACGAAACCTGGACTAAATCAGGACTAATATGAGACTAAACCTGGACTAAACATGGACTAAATCAGGACTAATATGAGATTAAACCTGGACTGAACCTGGATGAAACATAGACGAAACCTAGACTGAACCTGGACAAAACCTGGACTAAACTTGGACTAAATCAGGACTAATGAGACTAAACCTGGTCTAAACCTGCACTGAACCTGGATGAAACCTTGACTAAACTTAGACTGAACCGGGATGAAACCTTAGATGAAACCTGGACTAAACTGGGATTAAACCAGGTCTAAACCTGGATTAAACGTGGACTAAATCAGGACTAATATAAGACTAAACCTGGACTAAACCTGGACTGAACCTGGACTGAACCTGGATGAAACCTCAACTAAACTTAGACTGAACCTGAATGAAACCTAGATAAAACCTGGACTAAACCAAGACTAAACCAGGACTAAACCGGGACTAAACAAGGACTAAACCGGGACTAAGCTGTGCCTTGTCAGGGTCAAGTGCAAAGGAGTGATCAAAGCAAAGGGTGGCCATATTTAAAAATCTAAAACAAGTTTGGAGTTATTTTGAGTTTAATTACATTCCACATGTGTCATTCACAGTTCTGATGCCTTCAGTGAGAATCCACCATATAAATAATCATAAAAAAGGAGAAAAAACAAATTAAAAGGTGTCTTTAAACTATTGCCTGTTAGAGTATCTGATTTCTTCCTCCAAACACATTCAGAGTTGTTTATTTTTTACACTGAATGTAAAATTGTGAGTTTCAGATCTGTTTGACTAAATATTTGCATGTGAATGAGGAGAGCTGTGACCCAAACTGATAAATAATTCTCTTGTGAAATGTCATGAAGCTACTAAACCAGTCAGTGATAAAAGATTCGCTTGGCCCCAATCGCGAGGCCTGATTAGCAACGCTGGAAATACAGCGTCATCTTTATTCATCATTAGCAAAGACAACGACAATCAACTGCACGGAATCAACCAGGACGGAGATGTTTGATGATGGCAGAAAAGAATGGTTTGTTTTATTTTAAATTAATAATAATAATAATAATAATAATAATAATAATAATAATAATATAGCTGTCAGCCAATAAAAAAAATAATCGAATTAATTACATTATTTGTAATTAATTAATCGCATTTTAATCTGATGGGAGAGAGGCAACCCACTTTATGACTGAGTTTTTCTGTGGTCGCTTTGCTCATTCGTTTCCCAAATTCTTCAGCGTGGTTTGTTGGTTTGTTGGTTTGGTGGTTTGGTGAAGTGCGCTCACACTCGCTCTATCACCGGTAACAATGGAACTTGTCCGCATGTGTTTATCGTTCAAATGATCCGTCAGGCTGGAGCAGCTTCGGTGATCGGAAAATTCTTTTTTACAAAAGCTCCAAATCACCTTCGTTCTTTTTATAAATAAACTTGCCATTCAAAGGCCCTGGCAGCGATTCGCTTGCCGCACGCCAAATTTAAAATGCACATTGAATTGCCGCTCATAATTAATTGTGTTAATTTGCAGTCTAATTAATTAATCAATCTAATTAATGCGTTAAACTGACAGCCCTAATTATTATTATTATTATTAGTAGTAGTAGTATAAGTAGACCAGTTTTAGTAGACTAATGATAATAATTTAAAGGTAAATAATAAATAAAATAATTAATAATAATTTAAAGGTTGTACAGATGACTTTTTTTGTTTCAAATTGTCAATTATAGCATTATAGAGCTGCAGCAGTTTTGTAATAATGATGAGCAAAAAATAAAAAAAAAGAATGAAAATCCATCAACTGTGGACACCATTTTGTTATCCTTTTTTTAATCTTATTTATTTATTTATTTATTTAACTTATATTTTATCGTTATCTATCGGGTGTTAGGTTGTCAGTCAAACTCCCTAAGTTTCTGGTGTAACTGACTCGCCGGGGCGCTGGGATTATGTGGTTTACGTTTGCCTCACACGCATTTCACAGACTCAAGATGCCGTTTACTCGACCAACACCGCGGTTCATAGTGGTTTTTTCCAACTGCAGCTTCCTCACAGTTTGCACAAAGTTTGTTGCGATGGCAAACAAGAATCCACTATCAATTAGCCACAAAAGAATGACCATTTTTGAGGTCGCTGAAAGAAGAGAAGGGGAAAAGGAGCAAAGCCAAAGTAAGGTTTCACACATGCGCAACATTTGAAAAAGGACAAACAGTTGCTGGATTTCTCGTTCCTTGGAAAATCCTCTGTACAACCTCTAAACAGCACTGGATGGTGTTATGTCATTGCAAAACTTTGACTACGAAAGGAAGGACGTCTGGGTGAAAGCCAAAAATACATGAAATCAATTAATACAAACAAATTAAAACATCTAAATATTATTAGGCCTAATTATTGCTGCTGCTACTACTGCTACTACTACAATTCACCAACACATTTGCAAATAAAACGTCTAAGTTGAACAAAAAACACCGGAACAAATACAATTCTGACTATATAAAGAGTATGCAGGCCCAAGTCTCACAAAAACAAAAGAAACACTTATTTTTCCAGACAGTGAATCATGCCAAAGTGGTGTGGGACCCTACAATAAAACCAAAAGGCATTTTTGGGGGCCATCTAAATATCAGAAGTCTTCTTCCAAAATGTGAGGAAATTAGGATTCTCCTCCTCGAATCAAATCTTGACTCTCTATGTATGAGTGAAACGTGGCTACATAGTGGAATTCCAACTTCAATGATTGATGTTCCTGGATACAAATGTTATCGAAAGGATAGAGCAACTGGTAACTGGAGGAGGAGGTGTATTGATTTATTTTAAAAACTGTTTTAATACTATAGAAACCCAATTAGATGAAATCATACCAACTGAGAGTTTGTGTATAAGTGTTAAATTATCCCCACGAATGGAGTTTAAAATTCTTGTTCTGTATAAACCCCCATCAAGTTGTCCACAATTTTTTTATGAATGTGTTTCAAGAATTTTAAAAAGTTTCAAACCAAATAATGAAGTAATAATACTAGGTGATTTTAATGTAAACTGGATGGTTAAATCTGACAGGAAACAACTAAAAGAAGTTACATCAAAACATGACTTTACGCAACTTATAAAAGGCCCAACTCGTATCACTAAAACATCTCAGACAGCTATTGATTTGATTTTCACTAATAAACCAGACAGAGCATTAAAAACATATAATAGATTTTATTTATAAAGCACTTTACATTGAAAAACAATCTCAAAGTGCTACAGAGCATTTAAAAACAGGGTAAAAACAGACAGAATACAAACAAAGCAAGATAAAAACACAACATATTATGGGGCCAATTAGCCACATATAATCTGGTCTGTGGTCTCTCAGATCACAACATGATCCTAATCTCCAGGAAACTAACCAAAAAACATCTAAATGAGCACAGAAACCAGAAGACAGGGAGATTAAGGACCCCCCCCAAAAGACCAAACTGCATTTGAAAATGAATTGAAAAATACAGATGGGGATGAAGTGATACAACAAAGTAAAATGAATGACTTTGAATGAAACTTTTGAACAAGTATTTAAAACATTGTAAAAGGCCATAAAGAAAAGTGCAACTTCCATGGGCGAATGATGCAATACGACAGCTGATGAAAAAGAGAGACCTTGCTCTTAAAACCTTTTATAAAACCAACTACAATCAGATTCACTTTTATTTAAAAAACTGAGGAATCAAGTTGTGAATGAGCTGCGTCGCTCAAGACCCGACTATTATATCAAAATGTTTACTGAAGTTTACTAGTGGAAATAGTAAGTTAATATGGAACCAAATTAATAATCTAACCAAATTCAATGTTAATAAAAATCATAAATATGAATTAAAAATACGAGAAGATTATATTTCGGATCCTGCCAAAGTTGCTAATGCATTTAACATTTTTTTCATCCAATCAATGCAGTATCTTGCCTCCAAATTTGCAGAAGATAAAATTAATAGAAGCCATTTAAATACAACTTATGAAACAAATGAAAATTATTTTGTTATCACTGAAGTTCAACATCTGTCCGACCTAAATACTACTCTTTCTAGAGACACATACAATATGGATGTTGCTTTTCTAAAACAATATGCTGAAGTGCTGATCCAGCCCTTGACCCACATTATAAATATATCAATTAGGAGTGGAACATTTCCAAATACATGGAAGAAAACACTGGTAAGGCCTATTTTTAAGTCTGGTAATACTGCAGATGCCAGCAACTATAGACCAATAAGTTTAGTTCCTGTAATGTCTAAAATACTGGAAAGAATTGTTTCAGAACAATTAATTGACTACTTGGAAACCTTTCATTATTTAAACCCACAACACTATGGTTTTAGGCGGAACTATTCAACCGAATCTGCCATCTGCTCACTTCTGGAGAATATCGTTCACCCACTTGATAAGGGGAATATGGTGGGTGCAGTGTTTCTGGACTTAAAAAAGGCCTTTGATACAGTAAACCATAATCTTCTTTCAAAACTGTCTTCTTTTAATTTTCCAAAGCAAGCACTTACATGGTTTGAATCTTATTTGCATGGTCGAGAACAATGTGTGGTCATTGACAATGTAAAGTCTGCCTCATTTGAAATTAAGACAGGCATTCCCCAGGGTACAATCCTGGGGCCAATCCTTTTTGTCTTTATGTGAATGACCTGCCTGAAGTGTGTCCTGAGTTGGGCCTTCAGATGTACGCCCATGACACAGTGGTTTATGTGTCCGGCAAAACCCCGGCTGTCATCGGTGCTAAATTAACCCAAAGTCTGGAGAAAGTGTCAGATTGGATTAAAAAATCGTGCCTGACACTAAACACAAAGAAAACTAAATCTATATGCTTCTCTATAAAAAGGACACAATCAGAAAACAAACTAAACATCACTATGAACAATGAACTCATAGAACAGGTAGAGCAAGAGAAATACCTCGGTGTGACACTAGACGCTCAATTAAATTTTAAAAAGCATGTCAAAAATATATCATCAAAAATGAAAGCAAGCATTAACTGCTTCAAAATTATTAGAGACTGCTTGTCTTTTGAAAGCGCCTGTGTCTTTGTAAATTCAATTATTCTTTCTCAGCTGTCGTACTGCACAGACTCTCCACAAGGTCCACAAGAGCCACCTCACATGGGGACTGCAGAGTTCCCTTTTGCAAGACCTCATTTGCACAGACTGCATTTTCAGTGAAAGGAGCAAACCTTTGGAACTTTTTACCTGCTCATATAAAAACTAAAACGAGATTCTCCACTTTTAAGAAACAGACTAAGTCCTGGTTTATTCACCAGCAGCAGTGTGATCATGTGTAACTGCATGTATGTTTGTGTGTGTTTGTGAGGGGAATGACAGTGCAAGTGTGTTTTATGTGCCTATGTTTAGTGTGATATTGTTGTTTTAGCTTATCTTATCATTATCTTATCATTATTTTAACTTATTGTTGTTTTAGATTATCCATCTCTTTTATTCTCCATTATCAATACATTTTTACTTTTTTACTTACTGAAATCTGTTTAAAAGCCCTCCTAGGGACTGGTGTTGCGAATTAGCCATTGGCTAAAACACTGTGGTACCTGCATCAGATGTTAATCTATACTCAACAAAAAATATAAACGCAACACTTTTGTTTTTGCTCCCATTTTTCCTGAGATGGACCCAAAGATCCAAAATTCACTCCAGATACACAACACTACCATTTCTCTCAAACATTGTTCACAAATCTGTCCAAATGTGTGACAGCGAGCACCTCTGCCCCGCTGAGACAATCCACCCCACCTCACAGGTGCGCCACATCAAGATGCCGATCCGACATCATGACCAGTGCACAGGTGCGCCCCAGACTGCCCACAATAAAAGGCCACCCCGAAATGTGCATTTTTTTTGCTTTATTGGGGGTCTGGGGACTCAGAACCAGTCAGTATCTGGTGTGACCACCATTTGCCTCATGCAGTGCAACACATCTTCGCATAGAGTTTATCAGATTGTCAGTTGTGGCCTGTGGAATGTTGGTCCACTCCTCTTCAATGGCTGTGCGAAGTTGCTGGATATTAGTGGGAGCTGGTACACGCTGTCGTATACGCCGGTCAAGCACATCCCAAACATGCTCAATGGGTGACATGTCCGGTGAGTATGCTGGCCATGCAAGAACTGGGACATTTTCAGCTTCCAATAATTGTGTACAGATCCTTGCAACATGGGGCCGTGCATTATCCTGCTGAAACATGAGGTGATGTTCATGGATGTATGGCACAACAATGGGCCTCAGGATCTCATCACGGTATCTCTGTGCATTCAAAATGCCATCAATAAAATGCACCTGTGTTCTTCGTCCATAACAGCCTTTGAAGAGGAGTGGACCAACATTCCACAGGCCACAACTGACAATCTGATAAACTCTATGCGAAGAAGATGTGTTGCACTGCATGAGGCAAATGGTGGTCACACCAGATACTGACTGGTTCTGAGTCCCCAGACCCCCAATAAAGAAAAAAAAATGCACATTTCAGGGTGGCCTTTTATTGTGGGCAGTCTGGGGCGCACCTGTGCACTGGTCATGATGTCGGATCGGCATCTTGATGTGGCGCACCTGTGAGGTGGGGTGGATTATCTCGGCGGGGCAGAGGTGCTCGCTGTCACACATTTGGACAGATTTGTGAACAATGTTTGAGAGAAATGGTAGTGTTGTGTATCTGGAGTGAATTTTGGATCTTTGGGTCCATCTCAGGAAAAATGGGAGCAAAAACAAAAGTGTTTTGTTTATATTTTTGTTGAGTGTATGTTTGTTGTATCTGTCCCTATCAAACAGTAAAGTAAAGTAAAGTAAAGTAAAGTACTACTACTGCTACTACTACTACTACTACTACTACTACTACTACAGAAAAACACTCGAGCAGAACTTTTTACTTCAAATTCCGGGATAAATTTAGTTTTAGTCTAAACCTATACTAAACTTGGACTAAACCTGGACTGAACCTGGACTGAACCTGGACTAAACCTGGACTAAACCTGGACTAAACCTGGACTAAACCTAGACTGAACCTGGACTGAACCTGGACTAAACGTGGACTAAACGTGGACTAAACATGGACTAAATTAGGACTAATATGAGACTAAACCTGGGCTAAACCTGGACTAAACCTAGACTGAACCTGGACTGAACCTGGATGAAACCTAAACTAAACCTGGACTGAACCTGGATGAAACCTAAACTAAACCTGGACTAAACCTAGACTAATATGAGACTAAACTTGGACTAAACCTAGACTAAACCTGGACTAAATCAGGACTAATATGAGACTAAACCTGGACTAAACCAAGACTGAACCTGGACGAAACCTGGACTAAATCAGGACGAAATCAGGACTAAACCGGGACTAAAATTTGTGTTCTGTGACTTTTAAAGGTGTTGTGGCTCAGTTAAATACCAGCTCTACGGCCTCCACTGTGAGCAAGTTTGTGTCTGTGACCCTGGGTGGAAAAAGTTTACACACTCCTGTTATATGATCAGTGATACATGTGTTACACACATAATGTTACACACATAATGTTACACACATAATGTTACATACATAATGTTACATACATAATGTTACACACATAATGTTACACACATAATGTTACATACATAATGTTACATACATAATGTTACACACATAATGTTACATACATAATGTTACATACATAATGTTACATACATAATGTTACACACATAATGTTACATACATAATGTTACATACATAATGTTACACACATAATGTTACATACATAATGTTACATACATAATGTTACACACATAATGTTACATACATAATGTTACATACATAATGTTACACACATAATGTTACATACATAATGTTACACACATAATGTTACATACATAATGTTACACATATAATGTTACATACATAATGTTACATACATAATGTTACATACATTATGTTACATACATAATGTTACATACATAATGTTACACACATAATGTTACACATATAATGTTACATACATAATGTTACATACATAATGTTACATACATAATGTTACACACATAATGTTACATACATAATGTTACATACATAATGTTACACACATAATGTTACATACATAATGTTACATACATAATGTTACACACATAATGTTACATACATAATGTTACATACATAATGTTACACACATAATGTTACATACATAATGTTACATACATAATGTTACACACATAATGTTACATACATAATGTTACACATATAATGTTACAACACATAATATTACATACATGTTACACACATAATGTTACATACATAATTCTACACACATAATATTACATACATGTTACATACATGTTACAAATAATGTTACATACATGCTACATACTGTACATGTTACTTACATAATGTTACATACATCAGTGTTTTCCAAGTACCCCTAGGGGTACGCGAGTACACTGCAGGGGGTACTCAGCTTTTTTTGAATATTTTAATTCTAATTTGAGTAAATTTGAGTTAAAGAAAAGAGAGAAAATGTCTGAGAATTAAATATAATTAAAATTAATGAGATGAAATGAATTGATTTTCATTTAATAATCTGTTGTGTCACATTGTACTTTTGGAGAATTATCAACATGTATGAGTGAGGGGGTACTCGAGGTATGACAAAAAGGCTCAGGGGGTACACAAGACAAAAAAGGTTGGGAAACACTGACATACATAATGTTACATACATCAAGTTTCACACAAGTTACACAAATAATGTTACATACATGTTACATGTTACTTACATAATGTTACATACATAATGTTACACACATAATGTTACTTACATGTTACACACGTTACACACATAAAATTACACACAAGTTACACACATGTTACATACATGTTACACACATAACGTTACACGCATAAAGTTACATACATGTTACACACAATATTACATACATGTTACACACATGAAGTTACACACATGTTACATACATAATGTTACATACATAATGTTACACACATAATGTTACACACATAATGTTACACATAATGTTACACACATAATGTTACACACATATGTTACACACATAATGTTACACACATAATGTTACACACATATGTTACACACATAATGTTACATAATTCTTTCTCATTTGAGGTTTTGTCACCTGCTTCTCTCCTTGGAAATGTTACTGTCTATTTTACACACATGGATTCTTGACCTTTGAGCCACGTTATGATGTCATAACCTCATCAAAAACAGACCTGGAGTTGTGTTTTGTTTCACTCACACATATTTGAGTAATCCTGGCTTATCTACATCCCCAAAGATCCACCTTGTGATGTCATCAAGTGGTAGCTTTCAAGTGAACAGCTCCTTTTACCTTTTGTTCTGTAGTGATCAGCAATTTCAGGGCTGAAATGATCCAAATTATTCGAGTGAAGGTGTGTGGAGTTTACTTCCTGTATCACCACATGACATCATAAGGTGGAACAGAGTGTTTTCAGTCTGAGAGAAGAACTCTAAATTAAACGTGTGAATGAAACAAAACACACACAAAAATTCAAAAAACTTGCATTTACATTGTGAGCAAAGTCGCCTCTCCACAGATCTTACCTGTAATAGCCTAGTTGCGCCACCTGCTTGTAGGGAGTTTAATGCGTTTAATACAGTTGACCAGGCAAAGCTAATTTTAAAAAAATCTTTTACATATACATACGACAAAACTGCAATCATAACAGAAATAACAAAAATAAATTAATAAAAATAGCTCAAAACGGAGTGTGAAAAAGAACATTTAATCCCACCCCCTCATCTAATTTAACATAATGAGCTTTCTTTTGCATTCTTCAGACATTTTACATTAGACCATATGAACTATCTCCATGGAAACATCAACTCTCCACCAGAAAAGCTCCTCGGTTTACCTTTAACTCTCAGAAGCAGTTTGAACGACAACTCCGCCTCTACTCCACTTCCTAACAGGTCCTTCTAGCTTATCACGCACACAGAGATCTTTAGCTCTTCTCATCTGCATTACAAAGCTGCTAATCATAGCCACAGTCTCCACACCAGGGCTCGGGTTAATTGGGAAAAAGTGATCGCTTCCTGCACGCTCCCATCCAATCAGCCTCTGCAGCTGTCCGTTTGCAGTTAGGACGCCGTTTTCTCGTATACTTCACAGCGCTAACGCGGATAACGCAAATAACGTGGATAACGTGGATAACAGTCCCGTGTGTTCAATGGGACTTTTATGCTGCAAAATGACTGATGGCATCTCCAGACAGGAAGTGACTCCAAGGAAGCACTTTTGGCACTGGCTTTAAACATTAGCGAATCGAATTTTGGCTCCTATATTGGATCTGAATCTTTTGAATCTATTCATGTGAAAGAGCCGTTCAAAAGACTGGCTCTTTTACTCTTTAAAAGGTCCTATATTACACAGAATTGACCCTTTTGAGCTTTAAGCCAAGATATATGCTGGGTCCCATTACTCTGTCTTACCCCTTCCCCTTTATCTACGTCTTTGTCTTGCCTCTTGATACCAAACTGAGAGGGCTCGGGGTATGAACGTTCCCCTAAGTAATTGGACGCCACTCGATTACCGTTTGCGTCATCGTCCCTCGCCTCTAACAGGCTGCTACGTCTACAGAGGCGACAACAACTGACGCAAACAAACGTAAACAAATGTCAAGGGTACCTCAGGTACCTCAGCTCGACAAAAAAACTAGCTTGTTTATGCATGAAAGTTCGATGAATACGATAAGGTCGGCTAAACAGACAACACTACAATTAAAACCACGACATCAGTTCACTAAAAGTAATGTAGAACATAAGCGTCATAATTGTAAACCATGTTAAACTGTTAATCGATAATTACAACTGCTGAAAATACATTTATGAGACTCCTTGGCTGGTCGATGTGACGCTGCCATCCTGATCCCAAAACCTGCCTGAGCTTGTAGGTTTCGTTTCAAGTCTGGTCGAGAGCTTACGTCGTTTCAAGGGGTACGTAGCCCGAGGTCGTGGCCCGAGCCCTTGATCAAAATCAGAATCGGGACACCTCTTGCCCTCACATGAACGCACAAAACCAAGGGGTAGGGGTAAGACGAAGGGGTAAGACAGAGAAATGGGACGCAGCCATAATGTTGGTACAACACCAAAAACACACGTGGATTTGTGTTTTGTTTCATTTGCACGTGTTTCAGTAACATTTTATTATTCGTCTGTCTGCATCTCCAAAGCTCAAAATGCTCTTTTCCACCTAGTGATGTCATGAAGCGGTAGTTTTTACGTTAATAGCTACCTTTTGTATCTTTTGTTCCTTGTTCCTTGGACCTTTTTTGTAGAACTTGGAAATTTAAGTCGTGTCCCAATTCGAGGGCTGTAGCCAAGGCTACTTTTTTAGCCACATACGTCACTTCCGGCGCAACAAGGCCTGTCCCATTTCATGCAGCCCAAAAAGCGGCCTGCGTTTCCATGGAGATCAGCCGTGAACGAAGGACACATCCGAGTATCCTTCGCGGCCTCCTATATCTTATCAGGCACCATGCGGCGGCAGACAGACATTTGAAAACATGGAGCTAAAACACAGAGCGAAAAGCCCGTCCGGAGAGCAAAGAAAATATGACAACTTTAACTTTAACTTTAGGAAAAATTCACTAACACAACTGTAAACGTAAAATACGGCCATAAACCACAAAACTGTCAAATAAGTTTGTTTTTAACTGCGTGAACCTCGAAGCTTTGAGCTAAAGGTTTGGCTAGTAATCTGCAGCTAACGCGATGAAAACTCCGCTCAAACTTTCAAATTTGGACAGATTTACATCAAACACTAATAATGTTTTTACTGTCAGGGGAAAGAAGACCACAGAGGGATTAATGAAGCTACAAGGAGGAATTTAGTCTATTTTAGATGTGTCTCAGAAATATAGCCATTTTGTTTTAAGATTTGGATGAGAATTATTAGAATAACTTGGTCTCAAATTCTGATTTTTTTGATTACCCGTGCGTAATCTTTGTTATTGATTGATATGCGCAGGGCTCTCAAGTCTCACGCATTGAGAGTGTGACACACGCAATTCGACATGTTCACACGCTCACACGCCACACATGGCATTTCTCATGCTAATTTTTATTTTTTTTTATTTTTTTTTGTGCCCAGAAAATCGGTCTGTGTGGCTCAGTTTATGCAGGCACCGCGCGTTTTCAGCGAAAAAAACTCCCCCCCTCCTCCCCGCCCCGCTCCCCGGAAAAAAATCTCAGTTATCAGGCGCCGCGCCCTTTTCAACTAATCAGAAAATAGATTGTTCTAAGCACGCACTGCACTGTCAGTGATAAGGACAGCAACTGAACACGAGGAACGACAAAACGGTGATGATAAAACAAACTGAGAACCATCAGGTAATAACTTCATTAATATAACTCTCATTAGTTGCTTTGTAGTTTAAGTTTGAGAGTGTGACACACGCAATTCGACGTGTTCACACTCTTACACGGCATTCAAGCCCCTTCCCCCCGCTTCTCGGAAATTACGCAGTCTCACGCACGACTCCGCTCAAAACTTGAGAGCCCTGATATGCGTAATCTGCGTGGTGTGTGTTGTTAGCATTAGCATTAGCAGCGTGTCTTGGGAGCGGCCCGTGAGCCAGACCTGTCCTATTTTTTATTTTTTTTAAATTAATCAACATGACAACAAACGTAAGTATGTAAATATGCCGGAATTAGCACAATAGTGACTTTACATCCATTGTCCTAAGGCTGATCAGAACAGAAGAACATTTAGAGGAACACACAGAAGAGACAGAAGTGCACATAAACATGACGGCAAGTTCACCACAACAGACCATTCTCTGAGTTTATGAGGCCCCAAGAAGAAGAACATCTACCTGTGAGAGCATGTTTGATTATTTTGATTATTATACACCATTTCGGCAGGCCCGAATCTAGACTGCAGAATGGGGGGCATTTCAAAATTTTGGTGGGGCATAGTGTGGAGTTTCATGTGGAACATTTTTCTTCTAATGCAGGGGTTCTTAACCTTTTTGGCGTTGAGGCCCAGTTTTCCCAGTGCAGAGCGGCTTGGGGCCCATTAAGTATTAACAGTGTATCAGAGGTGGAGGGAGAGGTTGTGAACATATGGGGCTTAGCCCAGGGGAGGGGTGTGGGGGTCCTCCAGAAAATTTTGGATTTCTTAGATGCAATTTCCAGCCTGCTTCGACGCGCTTTGTAAATACCTCCCTTTTAGCGAACAATGTCCAGTTCCTGCTTTAAAACCTGCAATATCGGTCTCGGGTTACACTGGAGTGAAGGTGAGGTGACGTCTCTCGCCAAATTACGCATTTTAAGTGGATTTATACGCCGCGTATGAGATGCTAAAGCAAATACGCGCACATAGAACACGAACCGAGCTGGATTCGATGATAAAAGATTATAAAAGATTATAATCAATAAATCTTGGTTTTGGAGTGTGCTGCGACGCAGAGGGAGCCCGACCAACATTCCAGCGGATGCCCAATCAACTTTGTGTTGCACACAGGGACCTTGGACTCTCGGAGCGATTATCTATGCAGTAAATACCCCGATATGACTGCACTGGTGATGATTTGAAATGTTTCGAAACATGAACAGGAACTGCGCTTGGCCTTCGCTTCGCTCGTGTCTTTACTGTAGAGATGTGCGACTGGTGACTGATTCACTGGACTCTCTATACTTATTGTACTACTGGCGAATCAGACGTCGTGGAATTTTGGCGGAGCAAACAAGAAAACGTGATAGGCAGGTTGAAATTACATCAAATACAGTTGACCAATTGGGTGGGCAGGAGAACATTCTTCTACACACTTCTAGATCCGGCCTCGCATTTCGGTAGGACCTTTGCAGTCCGCGAAGGCTACATCGAGGGCTGAGGCCTTCGCAGCCTTAAACCGCCTCACCCCCAGTGTCTTCGTACACTGGTGTGTGAACGGGTGAGTGGTTCCTTGTTGTAAAGAGCTTTGAGTGTCTTGAAGGTGGAAAAACTGTGACAGTTTTAACACAGATCAGAAAACGGCGTAATATGGGCACTTTAAATCAAATGTGTATTCGTTTAGTCTAGATTTACCTGATATGCATATTAAGTTAAAAGTTAAAATTCAGCGCCGTCGTTCCGTTAGCGGCATGCACACCAACCGTAATGTGATAGCGCTCTGAAAGGGGAGTGACTTACCGCGGGGAGCTAAGGGAGGCGTAACTCTGAGCGTCAAAATCAGCGAATAAAGTATTTTCAAAACAATAAAAGGAATAAATAAAAGGTGATCTAAATATGTTACGCGTTACAGTGAATACCCCATCGACGTAAAGCACCCCATTTTAAAAAAAATAAACTAAAATTACGATCTCAAACCGGCGACCAGCATCTGTTTAACTCACCACTGAGATTCTCCCAAAGCTTCAGTTCGGAGCCCCAGATCATAAGCGCCGATAAGAGTTTTGTAATTCTTTAATTGAAACAAGATATTTCCCGATAAGCGCTCGTATCTGAATGCCTCGTTTCCATGGCGCTGGTTTCTATTGGCGCTCAATGAATTCTTGTCTCAAGATAAGCACTTTTCAAGCATCTGGACCATTGCCTTGGACTGAATGAAAAACAGAGAGATGAGAGAAGGAGGGAGAGGGGGAGGGAGAGAGGGGGATAAAGGGAGGGGAGGGTCTTCACTGGGAAAGAATAGAGCTAATGGAGAGGGAGGAAGAGAGAGAGGGAGGAAGAGAGAGGGATGGAGGGAGGGAAAGGGTGAAAGAGAGGAAGAGAGCGAGAGGAAGGGAGAGCAAGAGGAAGAGAGAGAGGGAGGGGGTAGAGAGGAAGAGAGAGAGCAAGAGGAAGAGAGAGAAAGAGAGAGAGAGAGAGAGAGAGAGGAAGAGAGAGAGAGGGAAAGAGGAAGAGAGAGGGAGGGAGAGAGGGGGGTAAAGGGAGGGGAGGGTCTTCATTGGGAAAGAATAGAGCTAATGGAGAGGGAGGAAGAGAGAGAGGGAGAGAGAGAGAGAGGGATGAGGGAGGGAGGGGGACAAAGGGAGGGGAGGGTCTTCAGTGGGAAAGAATAGAGCTAATGGAGAGGGAGGAAGAGAGGGGGAGAGGGAGGTAGAGAGAGGGTGAAAGAGAGGGAGAGAGAGAGAGAGAGAGAGAGAAAGGGATAGCACCAAAGAGCGAGAGAGAGGAAGAGACAAAGAGAGAGGAAGTGGGAGCGAGAGAAAGAGGGAGGAGGAGAGGAAGAGAGAGAGAAAGAGAGAGGGAGGAAGAGAGACAGAGAGAGCAGAGCCAATCGAGAGGGCAAAAGAGAAGAAGAGAGAGAGGGAGAGAGAGATCAAGAGGAAGAGAGAGAGAGGAGAGAGAGAGAGAGAGAGAGGGAGGAAGAGTGAGAAAGAGGGAGGGAGGAATAGAGAGGGAGAGCAAGAGGAAGAGAGGGACAGCACAAAAGAGAAGAAGAAGATAGAGGGAGAGAGAGATCAAGAGAAAGAGAGAGAGGGGAATAGAGAGGGAGAAAGATCAAAAGAGAGAGAGGAAGAGAGGGAGAGCGAGAGATCAAGAGAGGAAGAGAGAGAGCAAGAGGAAGAGAGAAAGGTGAAAGAGAGAAATTAGGAGAGTGAAAACAAAAGACATGGAGAAGAGACAGAGAAGGAGAGAGAGAGAGAGAGAGAGAGAGAGAGAGAGAGAGAGAGAGAGAGATGATGATGAAAAAAAGAGGAAAAAGTTGTAGAATAAGTAGACAGGACTTGAAAAGGCAATGAAACAAGAAACATTAGCTTTGCAAACGACCGTCATAATCCGGCAATTAAAATCAAAGTGGCGAGAAGAGAGGAGCAGCCAAAGGAGGGGAGGACGGGGGAGGCGGACACATGTGTGAGCCCAGTATGGAGGCCTGTTCTGGGGGACATCCAGGCAGTCGTGGGGGGTGGTTCTGGAAGTGCAGCCACGTCAATAGGCTTTGTTCACTATGACAGGCAGGTGAGTTTAATAGCATCATTAGCCTGGACTGAACAGACGGAGTTATGGTCTTGGTCTTTCTTGGGTTTGAATCAGGTTTAGTCTGGGGCTTATTGTTCTAGTGAATGGCTGTCAATAAGAAATACGAGATTTAAACGTGTAATTAAAATAAGAGCCTTCATTTCATCATGGCTGTCTTTATTGCTCTAAAAATGTATATATGTATGTTTGGAATGACATGTATGTATGTATGTATGTATGGATGGATGGATGGATGGATGGATGCATGTATGTATGTATGTAATGACATGTATGTATGTATGTATGGAATGACATGTATGTATGTATGTATGTATGTATGTCATGACATGTATGTATGTATGTCATGATATGTATATATGTATGTCATGACATGTATGTATGTATGAATGTATGTATGTATGTATGTATGTATGGCATGGCATGCATGTTTGTCATGACATGTATGTATGTATGTATGTATGTATGTATGTATGTATGTATGTATGTATGTATGTCATGACATGTATGTATGTATGTATGAATGTATGTATGTATGTATGTATGTATGTCATGGCATGTATGTATGTATGTATGTATGTATGTATGCATGTTTGTCATGACATGTATGTATGTATGTATGTATGTATGTCATGACATGTATGTATGTATGTATGTATGTATGTATGTATGTATGTCATGACATGTATGTATGTATGTCATGACATGTATGTATGTATGTATGTATGTATGTATGCATGTATGTATGTATGTATGTATGTATGTATGTATGTCATGACATGCATGTATGTATGTATGTATGTATGTATGTATGTATGTTTGCCATGACATGTATGTATGTATGTAATGACATGTATGTAATGACATGTATATAATGACATGTATGTATATGACATGTATGTATGGCATGACATCTATGTATGTATGTATGTAACGATATGTATGTATGGAATGACATGTATGTATGTAAGTATGTAAGTATGTAGGTGGCACAGTGGCTGAGTGGCTAGTGCTGGAAGTGCAGCCACGTCAATAGGCTTTGTTCACTATGACAGGCAGGTGAGTTTAATAGCATCATTAGCCTGGACTGAACAGACGGAGTTATGGTCTTGGTCTTTCTTGGGTTTGAATCAGGTTTAGTCTGGGGCTGTTATTGTTCTAGTGAATGGCTGTCAATAAGAAATACGAGATTTAAACGTGTAATTAAAATAAGAGCCTTCATTTCATCATGGCTGTCTTTATTGCTCTAAAAATGTATGTATGTATGTTTGGAATGACATGTATGTATGTATGTATGTATGTATGTCGTATGTATGCATGTACATAGGTATGTATGTCATGACATGTATGTATGTACGTATGTATGTATGTATGTATGTATGTATGTACATAGGTATGTATGTCTGTATGTATGTATGTAATGACATGTATGTATGTATGTATGTATGTACGTACGTACGTATGTATGTACGTAGGTATGTAGGTATGTATGTATGTATGGAATGACATGTATGTATGTATGTATGTATGTATGTATGTTTGTATGTATGTATGTATGTATGTATGTATGTATGTATAAAATGACATGTATGTATGTATGAAATGACATGTATGTATGCATGTATGTATGTCATGACATGTATGTATGTATGTATGTCATGGCATGTATTTATGTTTGTCATGACATGTATGCATGTATGTATATCATGGCATGTATGTATGTATGTATGTATGTATGTATGTATGTATGTATGTATGGAATGACATGTATGTATGTAATAGCATGTATGTAATGACATGTATGTATATGACAGGTATGTATATTACATGTATGCATGTATGGCATGGCATCTATGTATGTATATAATGATATGTATGTATGGAATGACATGTATGTATTTAAGTATATATATATGTATGTATGTATGTCATGGTATGTATGTATGTATGTATGCCATGGCATGTATGTCTGTATGTATGTCATGGCATGTATGTATGTATGTATGTATGTATGTCATGACATGTATGTATGTTTGTATGTATGTATGTAATGACATGTTTGTATGTATGAAATGACATGTATGTATGTAATGACATGTATGTATGTATGAAATGACATGTATGTATGCAATGACATGTATGTATGTATGTATGTATGTATGTATGAAATGACATGTATGTATGTATGTATGTCATGACATGTATGTATGTATGTATGTATGTATGTATGTATGTATGTATGTATGTAATGACATGTATGTATGTATGTATGTACGTAGGTATGTAGGTATGTATGTATGTATGTATGAATGTGTGTATGGAATGACATGTATGTATGTATGTATGTATTTATGGAATGACATGTATGTATGTATGAAATGACATGTATGTATGTATGTATGTATGTATGTCATGACATGTATGTATGTATGTATGTATGTATGTATGTATGTATGTATGTATGTATGTATGTATGTCATGGCATGTATTTATGTTTGTCATGACATGTATGCATGTATGTATATCATGGCATGTATGTATGTATGTATGTATGTATGTATGTATGTATGTATGTATGTATGTATGTATGTATGGAATGACATGTATGTATGTAATAGCATGTATGTAATGACATGTATGTATATGACAGGTATGTATATTACATGTATGCATGTATGGCATGACATCTATGTATGTATATAATGATATGTATGTATGGAATGACATGTATGTATTTAAGTATGTATATATGTATGTATGTATGTCATGGTATGTATGTATGTATGTATGCCATGGCATGTATGTCTGTATGTATGTCATGGCATGTATGTATGTTTGTATGTATGTATGTAATGACATGAATGTATGTATGTATGAAATGACATGTATGTATGTAATGACATGTATGTATGTATGTATGTATGTATGTCATGACATGTATGTATGTATGTATGTAATGACATGTATGTATGTATGTATGGAATGACATGTATGTATGTATGTATGTATGTATGTATGTATGCACAGTGAGGAAAATAAGTATTTGAACATCCTGCAATTTTGCAAGTTCTCCCACTTAGAAATCATGGAGGGGTCTGAAATTTTCATCGTAGGTGCATGTTCACTGTGAGAGACATAATCTTAAAAAAAATCCAGAAATCACAGTGTATGATGTTTTAACAATTTATTTGTATGATACTGCTGCAAATAAATATTTGAACACCTGTCAGCTACAATTGTGACCCTCAAAGACATTTAAAAAGTCCACCTCCACTCCACTTATTATCCTAAAATAGAAGCACCTGTTTGAGGTGGTTAGCTGCATAAAAACACCTGTCCACATACAATCAGTAAGACTCCAACTACTAACATGGCCAAGACCAAAGAGCTGTCCAAACACACCAGAGACAAAATTGTAGACCTCCACAAGGCTGGAAAGGGTCACGGGGCTATTGCCAAGCAGCTTGGTTAAAAAAGATCCACTATTGGAGCAATTATTAGAAAATGGAAGAAGCTAAACGTGACTGTCAATCAGTGGCGGCTGGTCCATAGGGGGCGCTTGGGCGCCGCCCTTCCCAAAGAGGAGAGGAAAAATATAAAATGTATAATACTAAAATTATGTTTGTTTGTTTTTTTTAATCAATGTAAGTTTTAATTATTTGTGTGTATCTACATATAATCTGAATTATTCAAACAACATTTCCACCAAATGACTCTTATTTAACAGTGAATTTCCACCGACATAGTCGTATGGGGCTCTCGTCCAAAGCGCCCTCGAAGTGTAGCGAAATAGCCAATCGTGTGTGGTTGCTAGGGGAAAATTTAAAAATATGATTCCTATCAGCCTATCAGCATCGCCGAATAAAATGGTTTTGGGGCGCTGTAAATTCAGCACCTGCTACAGGAAATTTGGATCGCTATTCGCCCTGTCCCAGACTGATAAGTCACGTGATAGGCGTATCCACGTATTAGGAATTAGGGAATACACGGATGAATTATGGTGAAAGGACGTCTGAATTATTGTTTTTAATTATTTATTTTCTGTGCCATCTGTGATAAGATAATCACGAGCAAGTTGAAAGGTCAGTCAGGAAGTAATGCAGAGGATGAGCACGGGTCTTATTCGGGAGATGCACTTTTGGAAGAAGTCACGTTTTCAGCTTGTCCCAAGTCTTAGTAATTAAACTGATTCACGGAAGGTGAATTTGATGCTTTATTGCCAGATAAGTTAAGTTTTCGGTCTGAAGTGGCTTGTTAATGGACTTTGCGAATAAGCTGAGAGGACCGTTCGAGAGACCGCGATGAGTAACGTTGGAGAGCGGAACAACGGTAACTGGATTTCCCTGCCGCTGCCTACGATTTCTCAACGCGCGAGTGGCGGAGGTACAGTACCTTTTTCCTGTTTGTTTGCCATTGTGGTGAAGGAGCCAGTTCCGTACCCAAGCTACGAACCAGGCCTGCAACGGTAGAACTGGAGGTTGGAGAATTATATTTGAGTGTTTTGCCGGCTATAGGATAAATTGTTTATTTGGGCCCATTAGAATATTGTGACTGTTAAACATTTTTTGTGTTGAGGTTTACCCTTGAGATATTCATCTAAATGCTTGAAAGCACTTGTTTTCATTAGATGTAATATAGTTTATATTTACGTATAACTTTGTTGTGGTCATTGAGTGTCATGTTTGTTTGAGGTTAACTAACACTTTAAACACAAGACATATAGTACAAAAGTAGTTCATATAGTACAAAAGTAGTTCATTTAAGAGTTTACTCACATTATATTAATAAGAATCATTTCATGTGTACTGTGCATTTTAATAGCCATAATACTGTACTAAAAGGTAATAGGTTAGTCTCTCTCACATAACAAACACAATAATAGGCAGGGAAATCTATTGGCACATCAGCCCCACCAAGATTTTTTCTCACCAGCCGCCACTGCTGTCAATCTCCCTCGGACTGGGGCTCCATGCAAGATCTCATCTCGTGGGGTCTCAGTGATCCTCAGAAAGGTGAGGAATCAGTCAAGAACTACACGGGAGGAGCCAGTCAATGACCTGAAAAGAGCTGGGACCACCGTTTCCAAGGTTACTGTTGGTAATACACTAAGACTCATGGTTTAAAATCATGCATGGCACGGAAGGTTCCCCTGCTTAAACCAGCACATGTCCAGGCCCGTCTTAAGTTTGCCAATGACCATTCGGATGATCCAGAGGAGTCATGGGAGAAAGTCATGTGGTCAGATGAGACCAAAATAGAACTTTTTGGTCTTAATTCCACTTGTCGTGTTTGGAGGAAGAAGAATGATGAGTACCATCCCAAGAACACCATCCCTATTGTGGAGCATCGGGGTGGTAGCATCATGATTTGGGGATGTTTTTCTGCACATGGGACTGGGCGACTGCACTGTATTAAGGAGAGGATGACCGGGGCCATGTATTGCGAGATTTTGGGGAGCAACCTCCTTCCCTCAGTTAGAGCATTGAAGATGGGTCGTGGCTGGCTCTTCTAACCTGACAACGAACCGAAGCACACAGCCAGGAAAACCAAGGAGTGGCTCCATAAGAAGCATATCAAGGTTCTGGAGTGGCCTAACCAGCCTCCAGACCTAAACCCAATAGAAAATCTTTGGAGGGAGCTCAAACTCCGTGTTTCTCAGCGACAGCCCAGAAACCTGACTGATCTAGAGAAGATCTGTGTGGAGGAGTGGACCAGAATCCCTCCTGTGGTCTGTGCAAACCTGGTGAAAAACTACAGGAAACTTTTGACCTCTGTAACTGCAAACAAAGGCTACTGTACCAAATATTAACATTGATTTTCTCAGGTGTTCAAATATCATACAAATAAAGTATCATACAAATAAATTGTTAAAAAAAAATCATACACTGTGATTTCTGGATTTTTTTTTAGATTATGTGCCTCACAGTGGACATCCACCTATGATGAAAATTTCAGACCCCTCCATGATTTTTAAGTGGGAGAACTTGCAAAATCGTAGGGCGTTCAAATACTTATTTTCCTCACTGTATGTATGTATGTAAGTATGTATGTATGTATGTATGTATGTATATCATGGCATGTATGTATGTATGTATGTATGTCATGACATGTACTGTATGTATGTAAGTATGTATGTATGTATGTATGTATGTATGTATGTATGTATGTATGTATGTATGTATGTATGTATGTCATGGCATGTATGTATGTATGTATGTATGTATGTATGTAATGACATGTATGTATGTATGTATGTATGTATGTATGTATGGAATGACATGTATGTATGTGACATGTATGTATGTGACATGTATGTATGTGACATGTATGTATGTATGTATGTATGTATATCATGGCATGTATGTATGTATGTATGTATGTATGTATGTATGTATGTAATGACATGTATGTATGTATGTATGTATGTATGTATGGAATGACATGTATGTATGTGACATGTATGTATGTATGTATGTATGTATGTATGTATGCCATGGCATGTATGTCTGTATGTCATGACATGTATGTATGTAAGTAAGTATGTATGTATGTATGTCATGACATGTATGTATGTATGTCATGACATGTATGTATGTATGTATGTATGCATGTATGTATATCATGGCATGTATGTATGTATGTATGTATGTATGTATGTATGTATGGAATGACATGTATGTATGTATGGAATGACATGTATGTATGTATGTATGCATGTATGTATATCATGGCATGTATGTATGTATGTATGTATGTATGTATGTATGTATGTATGTATGGAATGACATGTATGTATGTATGTATGTATGTATGTATGTATGTATGTATGTATGGATGGATGGATGGATGGATGGATGGATGGATGGAATGACATGTATGTATATGACATGTATGTATGTATGTATGTATGTCATGGCATGTATGTATGTACATGTATGTATGTATTTTGGCAATATATAAATCAATTATAAATCCAAATCTGGCTCTACAGACAGACTGTGCTGTGACTGTATTTGTAGACGTGGCTTTGTGGTGATTTAAAGTAATTGTATTTAGTCTGAGTCACACAGTTCTATGCGGTTTTTAAAAGGTCCTAAAATCACTACTGAGCACGGGTACAGCAGATAGAGACACGTCCAAGTCTGTCTCATTCTCAGTGTATTGACAGAACCTCCAGAATCCCCTCCCTGAGCTGCAGAGGCTGCACTAGCACTGCCTCAGGTCTGGGGTTTAGGTAGAGACCGTTCAGATCAGAGAGAGACTTTTTAGCTTTAAACACACTGGATTTCAGCACTGAAACTGGGGACACAAGTGAGAGACTCCTGTTATTGTGATGATTGGATAATCATCTTGAGATCTTTTACTGACACTTGTAATGCTGATTTATCTTAGAATAAAGTTTATTTGATTTAAATATTGACTTTGTATCTCCGGACAAGGATAGGTCATGTGTATGGAATGTTAAATCCTAATCTTACCTAAGGCTGTGGTTAAAATGAACTAAATATAAAATAACAGAGAAAAACAAATTAGGTCTTATGTAAACTCTCCATAAATACTATAAATATGAGAAAGTCTGTCCTCTCTCCTCGTCCTCTCCACGCTGTTCAGTTTTAGAAGAGTAGCCTTGGATTTTGTCAGATTTTCGCTCCCGTTCGGAGCACTAAATTGTCGCGTGGAGCTCGGGAGCTTTTGGGGCTGCGTCCTTGTGTCTGTCTTTGTGAATCACTTCCAGACTTAGGCATAACTCCGCTCTCCACACACCCAGAGAGAAGCACAGAGGCTGGGGAAGATCTGTGCAGGCCGTGGGGCAGCTGTGGTAGGATCGGAAGGATAAAAAAATCTGAAAAAGCAAGAAAATTCAATCCAGAAGACAAGACATTTCAGGTTTGGGGGGAAAAAAGGTTTGTCACGCTATTTTCTGGTCTGTATTATAATGTTTCCTCACCACAAACAGACCTGCAGATTTAGGGTGAGTTCTTCTCTCAAACTGAAAACACTCTGTTCCACCTTGTGATGTCATCATGTGGTAATACAGGAAGTGCACCACTGCGTTTTTAAACTCCACACACCTTCACTAGAATCATTTGGGAAATTTCAGATCTGCTGGAGTTTCCAATCTGCTGAACAAAAGGTAAAAGGAGCTGTTTACTTGAAAACTACCACTTCATGACATCACAAAGTGGAACAGAGCGTTTTGAGCTTTGGAGATGTACCGACTAATAATAAAGTGTTACTCAAATATGTGTGAATGAAACAAAACACAACTCCAGGTCTGTTTTTGAGGAGATAACAACATTATAACATGAGTAAAAGCAAAGTTTTGTGTAATGTAGGACCTTTAATGAATTAGAATTTTCAAATATTTTATGTATTTCTTGATTTCTTGATTTATTTTATGCTTTTTGTTATTATATTGTAATCTGTGAGCGTTTATTATAAGTATTTTCCCTTGAAGATCAATAAAGCTTAAACTGTATAGTGAAGGTTGGGATTGGGGGAGCTGTCCGGGACGTGTGGTGCTGAAATTCCGTAAAAATGGGAGACGAGGTCATTCCCTTCTGTGCATTTAGCTTGGACCAATAAAAAAATAAAAAATAAAAAATAAAAATTGACGAATATGTAGTTGTATTTAACTCCTAAAAATCTGTATGTCAAGAATATGTAAACAATGTTCTTTAAAGGGACAGTGTGTAAGATTTTTACCTGTTAATTACTGAAATTGAAGATACCCATTCAAAAATACATTGTTTTCCAAGCCTTTTCACTTCCATCATGAAATCAAAGTATTCTTTTGGACTTAGATATAGTCACATAAAAGGGGGATCTTCCCCATATAGAGGCAGCCATTTTGAATACGAGAGCCGCAGAAGGACATTTGGGCTCATCCTTCGCCTCGGCTCCTGCACAGCCGCGCTGCGTATGGCTCCCCCCTTCCCCCCTCCCCTTCCCCTTCTCTCCTTCGGTCCTCTGCTCTCATATGCAGCCAGGAGCGAAGGAGAGAAGGGGAAGGGGAGGGGGGGAGGGGGGGAGGGGGGAGCATGCTGCCGGATCACACATCGTAATGGATATAACACGTATTTTGGACTAAATTGTTTTACTGGATTTTATTCGCTGGATCCTTATGGACAGATTGAGACCAAGTTTATGATGAAATACAGAGTTTGACCTGTGCAAAGCCTTCAAAGGTAAGCTAAGTAAGCTAAGTTTTGTGCTTTTCTGTATAAAAGCCCCATGTGCTCGGGGAGTGATTGTTTTGCAGGGAAATGAATTGCATAGTCAAAAAGAGGAGACTGTAAGGTTTCATTTGATGTGTAGATTGTCATGAATCATGATCGGGATTGTGTGTTTTCATGCGAAAAGAAAAAAAAAAGTGAACGGGGGACCGCGGTTTATGTATACAGCGGTGCGCGGTTCGTGCGCGGGCACGCGAGATGACGGCGCTAAGTCGCGCCCGGGTGACCCTCGAGGTCTGCCATAGCCAAAAGAGGAAGTGGAATAGCTAGTAACCACCTATGCGCCACGAATCCTACACACTGTCCCTTTAAATTTGAACATTTAAGTTTATGTTTTGCTAATATTTTATTTTATTGTTTTTTATGATTAGAGTAATCTTTGAAACGGTATAAATTAGTATGTATATGTAAGATACCTGCCTATATTTGCAAGCATTTCTCAACTTTTGAAATAAATAATCATTTTTTAAAAATCACAAACAAAAACAAAACAAAAACTTTTGCTATTAAGAAAATCTGTCCCGGTTAAATAAATTAAACAAATAAAATAAAGACTATCTTGTTTTGGTCTCGTTGAAAAAAAAAAAATGAAAGAAGAAAGTAAATAGTTTAATGTTTATAATTTTCAGGGGAACAGAATGGATTTTTGTTGGACTTTTGTTTTTGTGTGGACAGGAGCTCAGACTAGAGGAGCTGTCCAGAGTCTGTGGTGCTGAAACACACAAGTTCTATATCCATGTCTCTCCTGCTGTCTCTTTCTCCCTCTGTCTCTCTCTTTCTCCCTCTCTCTCTTTCGCCCTCTGTCTCTCTCTCTTTCTCCCTCTGTCTCTTTCTCCCTCTGCCTCTCTCTTTCTTCCTCTCTCTCTCTGTATCTTTCTCTCTCTCTTTCCCTCTGCCTCTCCCTCTCCTTGTTTTTCTCCCTTTCTCTCCCTCTCTCTCTGTCTCTCTCTCGCTTTCTCCCTCTGTCTGTCTCTTTTTCCCTGTCTGTATTTCTCTCTCTCTTTCCCTCTGCCTCTGTCTCTCCCACTCTCTCTTCTTGTTTTTCTCGTTCTCCATCTCTCTTTCTCTCTCTCTCTCTCTCTCTCCCTGTTTTCTCTCTTTCTCTCTCTCTCTCCCCCTCTCTCCCTCTGTCTCTCTCTCTTTCTCCCTCTGTCTCTCTCTTTCTCCCTCTGTCTCTGTATCTTTCCTCTCTCTCTTTCCCTCTGCCTCTGTCTCTCCCTCTCCTTGTTTTTCTCCCTTTGTCTCCCTCTCTCTCTGTCTCTCTCTCTTTCTCCCTCTGTCTCTCTCTCTTTCTCCCTCTGTCTCTTTCTCCCTCTGTCTCTCTCTTTCTCCCTCTGTCTCTTTCTCCCTCTGTCTCTCTCTTTCCCTCTGCCTCTGTCTCTCCCACTCTCTCTTTTTGTTTTTCTCGTTCTCCATCTCTCTTTCTCTCTCTCCCTGTTTTCTCTCTTTCTCTCTCTCTCTCTCTCCCTCTGTCTCTCTCTCTCTTTCTTCCTCTGTCTCTCTCTTTCTCCCTCTGTCTCTGTATCTTTCTCTCTCTCTTTCCCTCTGCCTCTGTCTCTCCCACTCTCTCTTCTTTTTTTTCTCTCTTTATCCATCTCTCTCTCTCTCTCTCTCTCTTTCCCTCTGCCTCTGTCTCTCCCACTCTCTCTTCTTGTTTTTCTCTTTCTCCATCTCTCTCTCTCTCTCTCTTTCTCCCTCTCTCTTCCTTTTTTCTCCCTCTCTCCGTTTTCCCTCTCTCTCTCCCTGTTTTCTAACTCTCTCTTTCTCCCTCTCTCCCTGTCTCTCTCTCTCTCTCTCTCTCTAGACAGGAAACAGCTTTTTATCTCCATCATGTCTTAAAAATAAATACCACAAGAGCCAAATAATAATAATAATAATAATAATAATTGTTCTGGATTAACATCCTCTACGAGTCTATACTACACCCTCCTCTGTTTTAAGAGAGAAAGAGAGGGAGAGAAAGAGAGAGAATACGCGCGCGCAGACGGATAGACGGAGCGCGTAGAGAAGAGAGAGACTCGGATCTCTCTCGTTCTCTCGTTCACCTCACACGGGCAGAGGCAGCGGAGGAGGCGAGAGGAGGCTCCGTGTACCGCGCTGCTGTCGGGGAGGGTCCGAACTACGATCTCTCTCCATCTTTCCCTCTTTCCCTCATCCCTTCTTCACTATTCTGGACTTTCTTTTTTTTCTTTTTTTTTACGCGTAATCACCTCTCCAGACCCGCTCATGTTTTTGCGCCTGGTTTTTCGCTGACTTTTCGCTCCCGTCGCGGAGTCGGGATGAAATGACATTGGCTGTGGATTGTACGAGCACGGGCACGGGCATGGATCTACCGCGTCTGCCGCGTCTGCCGCGTGTGCTGCCGCTTCTGTTCCGCGCCCTCATCGCGTTTGGCGCAACTCTGAACGCCGCGTCTGCCGCTTCTCCCTGTGAGTATTTTCCTCCTTTTTCTACTCCGCACACGCTTTTCCTCCAGCGGGAGTCTGGGGGTTATTTGGTTACGTCCTTCTGTCGAGGAGAAAGCGAAAACCAGGACTAAACCAGGACTAAACCAGGATTAAACCAGGACTAAACCAGGACTAAACCAGGTCTAAACCAGGACTAAACCAGGACTAAACCAGGACTAAACCAGGTCTAACTGAGTAATTAGAACCAAACCACTCGTTCATTATCCAGGAATAAAGCAGGTCTAAACCAGGACTAAACCAGGACTAAACCAGGACTAAACCAGGATTAAACCAGGACTAAACCAGGACTAAACCAGGTCTAAACCAGGACTAAACCAGGACTAAACCAGGACTAAACCAGGTCTAACTGAGTAATTAGAACCAAACCACTCGTTCAGTAACCAGGACTAAAGCAGGACTAAAACGATTATAGTATAAATAAACCAGTACGAAAAGGCTGTAAATGTGTCCAGGACTAAACCAGGTCTAAACCAGGACTAAACCAGGACTAAACCAGGACTAAACCAGGACTAAACCAGGTCTAACTGAGTAATTAGAACCAAACCACTCGTTCATTATCCAGGAATAAAGCAGGTCTAAACCAGGACTAAACCAGGACTAAACCAGGACTAAACCAAGACTATATCTGGACTAACTGAGTAATTAGAACCAAACCACTCGTTCAGTAACCAGGACTAAAGCAGGACTAAAACGATTATAGTATAAATAAACCAGTACGAAAAGGCTGTAAATGTGTCCAGGACTAAACCAGGTCTAAACCAGGACTAAACCAGGACTAAACCAGGTCTAAACCAGGTCTAAACCAGGTCTAAACCAGGACTAAACCAGGACTAAACCAGGACTGAGACGTGTATCTAAGATTAAAACTAGCACAAAACAGTTCGTTCATGATGCAGGACTAAATCAGGACAAAAAAATGACAAAATTATGAATAAACCAGGACCAAACCAGAGGTATTCTGAATAAAAACAGGACTAAACCAGGACTAAACCAGGACTATATCTTTACCGCCAACTCTTCACGCACGCTGCTCTCTGTACGCGTTGTTTTCATCTGGTTACGTTATAATGTCGAGCAGAAGACCAAAATCAAACCAGGACTAAACCAGGACTAAAACAGCACTAAACCAGGACTAAAGCAGGACTAGAAGCAGGAGGTATGTGCCATTGAATTTACCATCATTTGGGAAAGAACTATTGATCGACAAACCAGGATTAAACCAGGACTACATTAGGAATGGCCTCGGATTAAACCAGGACGAAAAGACAGACGTGTTCCGCACTATACGAGGATTAAACCAGAACTAAACCAGGACTTGGAGAGGACTAACAGTAGCGGCATGTGTTACTACAGTACTCCAGCTCCAAACCATTCAGTAACCAGAACTAAACCAGGACTAACCCACGACAGCAACTAGTTTTCTCCCTGTTCCATCTTCGCGTCTTTACATTTTGACCGCTCGTTACGCACAATTACGCAAACCGACGTGGCTTTTCTTTCTCTTCACTTTACGATTATCGCGTGGAAATCTAAAAATCCAGCTCGGGCGTGAAGGTCACTCGTTACTTTTCTTTTTCTCGGTACAGTATGTGACAGACTTGGCGTGAAAATGGCCCGTTAACGTGAATTTGATCAGATGAGAAATTGTCGCGAAGGAGAACGGATCGATACAAGTTTGGGGAGACGCTAGAGGGCGCAGTTTGGTCTCTCCGCGCAGGTGGAAAGAACAGAACAGACCCTTTAAGACGCAGTCACGTTATTGGAATTGAGTGGATTATTCGGGTGGGTCTAATTTTACTTTTCTGAGAGTAGACAGCGTCTGTAAACAAAATGATCGAAAATCTGATCCTAATCCAGACTAAAACTAGTACTGAAACTAGACCGAAATCAAACCAGGGCTAAAACAGGACTGAACCAGGACTAAAACAGGAGTGAACCAGGACTAAAACAGGGCTAAAACCAGGACTGAAACAGGACTGAACCAGGACTGAACCAGGACTAAAACAGGGCTAAAATAGGACTAAAACAGAGCTAGAACCAGGACTGAACCAGAACTAAAACAGGGCTAAACCAGGACTAAAACAGGGCTAAAACAGGACTAAAACAGGGTTAGAACCAGGACTAAAACAAGGCTAGAACCGAGACTGAATCAGGACTGAACCAGGACTAAAACAGGGTTAAAACAGGGCTAGAACCAGGACTAAAACAGGACTAGAACCAGGACTAAAACAGGGCTAAAACAGGACTAAAACAGGACTGAACCAGGACTGAACCAGGACTAAAACAGGGCTAAAACAGGGCTAGAACCAGGACTAAAACAGGACTAGAACCAGGACTAAAACAGGGCTAAAACAGGGCTAAAACAGGACTAAAACAGCTAGAACCAGGACCAAAACAGGGTTAAAACAGGACTAAAACAGGACTGAACCAGGACTGAACCAGGACTAAAACAGGGCTAAAACAGGACTGAACCAGGACTGAACCAGGACTAAAACAGGGCTAGAACCAGGACTAAAACAGGACTAGAACCAGGACTAAAACAGGACTAAAACAGCTAGAACCAGGACTAAAACAGGGTTAAAACAGGACTAAAACAGGACTGAACCAGGACTGAACCAGGACTAAAACAGGGCTAGAACCAGGACTAAAACAGGACTAGAACCAGGACTAAAACAGGACTAAAACAGCTAGAACCAGGACTAAAACAGGGTTAAAACAGGACTAAAACAGGGCTAGAACCAGGACTAAACCAGGGCTAAAACAGGACTAAAACAGGACTAGAACCAGGACTGAACCAGGACTGAACCAGGACTGAACCAGGACTAAAACAGGGCTAAAACAGGGCTAGAACCAGGACTAAAACAGGACTAGAACCAGGACTAAAACAGGACTAAAACAGCTAGAACCAGGACTAAAACAGGGTTAAAACAGGACTAAAACAGGGCTAGAACCAGGACTAAACCAGGGCTAAAACAGGACTAAAACAGGACTGAACCAGGACTGAACCAGGACTGAACCAGGACTGAACCAGGACTAAAACAGGGCTAAAACAGGGCTAGAACCAGGACTAAAACAGGACTAGAACCAGGACTAAAACAGAGCTAAAACAGGACTAAAACAGGGCTAAAACCAGGACTGAACCAGGACTGAACTAGGACTGAACTAGGACTGAACCAGGACGAAAACAGGACTAAAACAGGACTAAAACAGGGCTAGAACCAGGACTGAACCAGGGCAGAACTAGGACTGAACCAGGACTAAAACAGAGCTAAAACAGGACTAAAACAGGGCTAAAACCAGGACTGAACCAGGACTGAACTAGGACTGAACTAGGACTGAACCAGGACGAAAACAGGACTAAAACAGGACTAAAACAGGACTAAAACAGGACTAAAACAGGACTAAAACAGGGCTAGAACCAGGACTGATTAGACCCTTTAAAACGCAGTCACGTTACTGTAATTGAGTGGATTATTTGGGTGGGTCTAATTTTCCTTTTCTGAGCAGACAGCGTTTCTAAACCTGTACGAGAGCTGTCAGAATGATCGAAAATCTGATACTGATCCATACTAAAACCAGTACTGAAGCTCATCACTCATTTGAGCAAGTATTGATAATAAAAGAGTCGTATTCACATGACAGAAATGGACCTTTCCTGAATAGTTTTCGAATGATCTCGACGACCTGGACGACTGAAGGGTTACGCAGATATAAGAAAACATGGAAATATAAAAGAAAGTACTACGATTTAATGTGGAAAATCATATTCTTCCGTTATTTCCATCGTGGAATCAGGTGTATTCCTTTAGTATCGAAATTGCTTTTTAAATTTTTTAACGCCAACTTGTAACCGCGTTTAACACAAGCCGTGTAATTGTACTTCATTGTACTTTCATTGTACTTCATTGCATTTCAAATCGTAGAAGTACTGCACGAGTCCTAACGGTTCCAACTGCGTCACCGACTCGGAGAACGTGCAAATAGCGGTTTAAATGACGATCTTCCTTTTGTACGGTTTGATTGATCACCTTTGGTACGAAAAAAAGATCTAAAATCCTTCAAATTATTATAGTAGTAGTATTATTATAGTAATAGTAGTAGTATTATAGTAGAAGTATTACAGTAGTAGTATTATAGTAGTAGTAATAGTAGTAGTAGTATTATAGTAGTAGTATTGTAGTAGTAGTATTATAGAAGTAGTATTATATTAGTAGTATTATTACAGTAGTAGTATTATAGTAGTAGTATTGTAGTAGTAGTATTATAGAAGTAGTATTATATTAGTAGTATTATTACAGTAGTAGTATTATAGTAGAAGTATTATAGTAGAAGTATTATTATAGTAGTAGTATTATAGTAGTAGTATTATAGTAGAAGTATTATTATAGTAGTAGTATTATAGTAGAAGTATTACAGTAGAAGTATTATAGTAGTAGTAATATATTAGTAGTATTATAGTTGTACTATTATTATAGTAGTAGTATTATAGTAGTAGTAGTATTATAGTAGTAGTATTATAGTTGTGTTGTGTAATTGTGTTAAAAATGAACATGTAACGAGTACTCTGAGTTGTAGCAACTTTTTTTACTTTAACTTCTGTGCAAATGCTCTTCGTGTACGTGTATACTTTATTAGCCATCTACGTGTACTTCTACTTGGTTACGAGTTGTTGTTTTTTTCTCTTTGTACAAAACGACTGGGAGACAGAGCCGAGTCAAACATTAAAGGGCCTGTATACTTTATAAATACGTTTCCTCACCACGAACACACCTGGAGTTATGTTTTGTTTCATTCACACGTTTAACACACACAAACCTGCATAATTTAGACTCTGTTCCACCTTGTGATGTCATGTGGTGATACAGGAAGTGCTCCACTGCGTTTGTAAACTCCACACACCTTCACTAGAATCATCTGGATCATTTCTGTCCTGGAATATTTTTTTTAACGTCGATTAAACAAAAGGTAAAAGGAGCTGCGAGCTTAAAAACGACCGCTTCGTGACATCACAAGGTGGAACGGAGCATTTGGAGCTTTGGAGATGTCGACAGACTGATAATAAAGTGTGTGTGTGTGTGTGACCTTTTTATTAATTATTCTGAAATATTCTGAAATAACAACCAGAGTGATTGTAAATGTAAGCAACTTTACACTAAAACTTGTGTACTTGTCAGAGGGTTTTTAGTGTAGGAGGTGGCGTTGTTCATGTCAAAAAATATAATAATCATAATAATAATAATAAAATCATAATAAATAAAAAATAATAATAATAAATCGTTCAATGGATACAGAAGTTCATGTAGGCCTAGGCCTAAATTTGAAAATGAAAACAAAAAATGGCTGTGATGGAGCAGGCCCGTTCCTAAGAGCGTTGCCCCCGGGGAGAGCGTGTGAAAACGTGAGACTTATTGATTTTGTATTAACGCTATTGTCCGTGCACAACTTTTGGTACATAAAATATGACTCATTTAATAGTGGAAATGGTGCAAACAATGTTTCCAGTGGATGTTATGTAATGTGGGAGGGGCAAATGGGGTATCTTGCCTTGGTTACAGTGGAGGGAACGTGGCGGAGAGAAAGAGAGTGAGCGAAAGACTGAAAGACTTAAAGGGGAAGTCTGCAGAAACTGTTTTTTTTTTTTTATCACTGCACCACTGTAAATATTTTTCCCACGCACATTTGACACCTTTTTTTTTGCACTGTGGGAAAGTACAATAAACCACCGAGAAACGCTTATACCGACTAAGCCTGAGTTCTTGAAGAATCCCGCCACAATCGCCAATCGGGGGGGTTGTTTTGCCCTATCTTCAGGTCAGAGCAACTGACCCTCAAAATTCCTGTGCACGTCCCTGCTATTTCAAGAATGACAAACTTAATTTTTTTATAATACGGGCAGTTTTTAAAAGCTTTGCACTATGCCAGGTATTTTAAGTAATAGCAAGCTGGCATGGCGAAATTGCGGAAGCCGACAGAGGACATGTTCGTAGTGATTATTTTCCACCTTAATAACGAGAAAATTAACTCGAGATCTTGAGAAAATGACACAATTAATTCGTGATCTCAAGAAAACAAAACTGTTATTCCGTGATCTCGAGAAAATTATCACTGTACAGTGGTACCTCACCTTACGAAATTAATTCGTTCCAGAAGTGGTTTCGTAACGTGAAAAATTCGTAAGTTGAGTAGCTATTTCAATGGAAAAAGCCTGATTCGTTTCAAGGCCCCGATCCAAGTTTTTTTTTTTTTTTTATAGTGATCAAAGGAGAAGTTCAATTTGTCAACTGGACAAAGTATGTTTGGTTGAAAACGTTTCGCCGCTCATCCGAGAGGCTTCGTCAGCTCTAATAAGAATACTGGTAAGACACTTGCTTATATCTTGCTGTAGGGAGGAGCTACCTAGCTAACTACTTTCCGGAACTATCTCATTGGTTTCCGTCTTTTGTTTCTCTGGCGTCTAGATAACGATCTCTATTCATCCCTACACGCCTGTTTTTCCCACCTCTGGCCCTGCCCGGCTAGCCCTATTGTTTCCCTGTTTCCAGCTTTCTTACCAGTCCAATGATGTTGGGCTCGTAGTTTTCCTTAAGATGCGTGAAAAGTCCCTCAGTCGTCCAGGTAGAATCCATGATCAAAGGAGAAGTTCAATTTGTCAACTGGACAAAATTTGTTTTTGTTTTTTTTATAGTGTAACTTTTTTTTATAGTGTAACAATGTGTTCTGCGTCCTGATTGGTTTCTCAGACTGGATTTAAACTTTTCTCACGTTTGTCTCTCGTTTAAACACTCAAACTTTCATAGATTTTCAACAAAACGTATCAATATTGAAGTGTGGGGGGAAGCGGGAGGGGGGAGAAAACTGCACGGACACGTGTGATAGCGCACATGACCCGGCGCGGGGCTGACAGCAGGACTAGACCAAGATCTAAACCTGGACTGGACCAGGACTAAACCAGGACTAAACCAGGACTAAACCAGGACTAAACCAGGACTAGACCAGATGGATTAAAGCGCCGCGTGCGGGTCTATTTCCTGGTTTCTCACAAGTCACAGCTGAGGAGGGGACCGCAGGCAGTCTGAGCGCATGTGAGCGCGGCTCCTCCTGGTTTAGTCCAGGTTTAGTCCTGGTTTAGTCCAGACCTAGACCTAGACCTGACCTAGACCTAGACCTGACCAGGTCTAGACCTGACCAGGTCTAGAGGAGGTCTAGAGGAGCCGCGGCTCTTGCATGGCTCTTGCTCACATGCGCTCAGACTGCCTCCTCGCTGCTCGCCTCAGCTGTGACTCGTGAGAAACCAGGAAATAGACCCGCACGCGGCGCTTTAATCCATCTGGTCTAGTTCTGGTCTAGTCCTGGTTTAGTCCTGGTTTAGTCCTGGTTTAGTCCTGGTCCAGTCCAGGTTTAGATCTTGGTCTAGTCCTGCTGTCAGCCCCGCGCCGGGTCATTCTGCGCACACGTGACCGCGCAGTCTTCTCCCCCCTCCTGCTTCCCCCCACACTTCAATATTGATACGGTTTTGTTGAAAATCTATGAAAGTTTGAGTGTTTAAACAGAGACAAATGTGAGAAAAGTTTAAATCCAGTCTGAGAAAAGCGTATAATGTGTGACTGAGTGCGCATTATTTGAATTTTTGAGATTTCGCGTTTCATAACTTGAAATTTCATTCGTATCTAGAGACAAAAAATTACCGTGAAGGCGTTTCGTAACTTGAAATTTTCGTTTGTTGGGTCATTCGTAAGGTGAGGTACCACTGTATCTCCGTCGGTAAAGACGAAGCTGGGCCAGTCTTCTGCGGAGGCGACTAGGACTAATCTTGAAGTGATCCCGAATTAAAAGACGTAATGCAATCTCCCCCTGCGTCAACCCCTGATCAAAATATTGCCTTATCAGCTGATCGATTATTATTCCAGACATTCTAATGACCAAAAACACGTCTATTCAGAATGAGAAATAGCCTCGAAGTCAGACTGTCACAATGTGGAGGTAGACGTGTCAGTTGTTTTCTCGAGATCATGAATTAATCATCTCATTATCTCGGGATAACAAGGAAGAAAAAAAATATTGCTTATGAATATGGCCTCTGTCGACTTCCATATAAAATTGTGTGGTTGGTTGTTATAATTTTTTGTTAGTTTTATCATAACTTACACATTTGAAGTTGTATTGTGTCATTGCCAGGTTGAAAATAAGACATGTTGTCATTGTTGTCGTTTACAATGTTGTGACGCGTGGTCTGCCGTCTCACTTATGTTTTTTGCTTGTCAGATTGCACTTTAACCCTAAAGTAAAAAAATAAAATAAAGTTAGAACTTGTTTTGAGCCATTTGTCTGTCACCTGTTATTTGTTTTTGAGTAGGACAGAGAAAAGTATCGCCCAGCTCCACCCTGATAGCCCCGAGCGCTGAGAGAGCGGCAGCTGGGTACAGTAGCTCCTGAGGTTTTTCCTGAAAACAATGACCTTTTTAAGATGCTCTTGTTTGAACTTTAAGATTTTATTTAATTTTTATTTTCCTTTATCCGTCCAATAAAACACTCACCATGTTTTTTGGGCATTTTTGTTATCAAATAATTTCCCTCGTGGATCAGTGTTTAAGTCTAAGAAACAAAACACAACTCCAGCTCTGATTTTGAGGAAGTAACAACAAAGCTCACAAGAATCAATGTTTAAGAAAATGTTGTTCTTGAACACAGGAATTAAAGATGACTCGAATAATAAAACTAAAGATTACTCAAACATGTATGAATCACTCCAGATACAAGTTCAAGAAGGTAAAAGACAAGGGAAAACGACTATAACGTGGCTAAAAGCTCTGAAAAGTCTTTACACTTTCTCTATCACTTTTTTTTTTTGGCGATTGGCGACTTGTTTATTATTATTTTTATTTTTTTTACATATATATCATTTTATTTATAGATTTCAATGGCAAATTATAAAGTATGTGTACCAAACATATTTGCAGATTTTTTCAGAAATAACCCCCCCCCTCCTCAAAAAACAAACAAACAAACCAAAAAAAAAACCACAAGACAAAAAGATACAAATTTTATAATTTAAAAAAAACAGCAGATGATTCAAGGACAGATAAATGCATAGTGATAAAGAAGACAAAACAACAAAACCATGCTAAGGTGTGGTGCCCATTTTATATGTGTCCATGTACAGGGGGTCCTCGGGTTACGACGGTCTCGACTTACGCCGTTTCGTGGTTACGAACGCGCCCCCATAAAAATATATATATATATATATATATATATATTACGCGTCATTCCGTCTTACGTGGTTTAGCGTGGTAAGCGACATAAACAAACGCGAACGGCGCGCGGCGCACGGTGGAAGAGTACGCTTTGTTGTGGTTGTAGGGCGAAGAAGACGGCCTCGTGTCCGTGCCCAATGTGGGCGGAAGTACCTGATGTGGGCTCTGATCTGCTCCTATGAAAGCGGCAGTGATAACCAAGCAGCGTAGTGGTCTAATTATTGAGATGGAAAGGTTATTGGTGCTTTGGTTGGAAGATCAAAATCAAATTCTGACTTACGACGAAATTCAGGTTACGACGCGTCTTAAAGGAAAATTAACGTTTTTTTTACAATCTGAGCCTTCTTTCGGCAATAAAACAAGTAGTTTTACTCACCCATAGCAGTTTGGTGTCAATTGGAGCAGTATCGCAGAACTTATGTTGAGCCGTTCTGTTCTACTCATGATCCCGTATCCGTTAGCGTGAGTGCTCGGGGCACTGATTTGCGGTGTCCAAATAACACAAACTTTAGCACTTTTCAAATCACAGAAGATCGCTGTGTCAGGGTAGACTTTTAGTGGATTCCAAAACGGCCTGAAACCCGATATCGCAACAGAAAAGTAAAGTTCAGAGCGGTGTTAGCTTCTTTCGGACTAGCGGTGTTTACAAAACAGCTGAGTTCACGCATGCGCACTGTCCTCTCTGATGACGTCATCAAATGAAACTATAGCTGGATATCGGGTTTCAGGCCGTTTTGGAATCCACTAAAAGTCTACGCTGACACAGCGATCTTCTGTGATTTGAAAAGTGCTAAAGTTTGTGTTATTTGGAGACCGCAAAGTAATGCCCCGAGCACTCACGCTAACGGATACGGGATCATTAGTAGAACAGAACGGCTCAACATTCTGCGATACTGCTCCAATTGACACCAAACTGCTATGGGTGAGTAAAACTACTTGTTTTATTGCCGAAAGAAGGCTCAGATTGTAAAAAAACATTAATTTTCCTTTAAGAACGGATCAACGTCGTAACCCGAGGACCCCCTGTATTTCAGAAATGGCTGCCATGTTATGTCAAATTTTGAGGTTGAACCTATAAGTGTACACTTCATCTTTTCAGTGTGCAAAAAAAAAAAAAAACTCATGAGATCATTTATCCACTGATCATGTGTGGGAGGGATATCGTCCTTCCACCTCAAGAGAACGAGGCGCCGTGCCACCAAAGAGGCAAAGGCCACAGCACGAGAACCACCATCACACCAGCACTTTTCCCGGGTCATTTTTAGCCGATATAATATAACCAACACAAAGTACTTGTCATGAAAAATAGATCAAAATATGAAAACACATGATTTTCTTTTATTTTCAACTGTGGTATGTGTAACAAAATGGAAAACAAAAACATAGGAAGACCCTAAAAACATGCAAAATGACTGAAAAATTAGGAAAGGTAACAATACTAAAATTTCTAACCCAATTTTAGACTTAGACAAACTTTATTGATCCACAAGGGAAATTATTTGGATACAGTAGCTCAAGAATCAAATATAATCTATAACTGAATAGATGGGGGGAAAAAAGAGCAATAGACCAGTGTCAGATGAGACATAATTATACAAATAAAAATATATAATATATTTACAAATCAGATTTAAATAGAAAAGTAGTAATAAAGTATAAAATACAATATCAAATAAGATGTACAATCCCAATTTTGATACTAAAGAATATACTCGCTACTCAATACCAATTCTGATACCACAATCATAATAAAAAACACAAATAGAATGTGATTTTCAGCATTAAATCATAGAACTTTCTTTTCTGTTCCCATGTGTCCTTATACAGCTCTGGAAAAAAATAAGAGACCACTGCAAAATGATCAGTTTTTTCTGATTTTACTACTTATAGGTTTGTGTTTGGGCAAATGGAACATTTTCGTTTGAGTCTATAAACTACTGACAACATTTCCCCCAAATTCCAAATAAAAATATTATCGTTTAGAGCATTTATTTGCAGAAAATGACAAATGGTCAAAATAACAAAAAAGATCCATGTTTTCAGAGCTCAAACAATGCAAAGAAACAAGATCAAATTCATTTTAAAACAACATAATACTAATGTTTACACTTAAGAAGAGTTCACAAATCAAGATTTGGTGCAATAACCCTTATTTTTAATCATAGCTTTCATGTGTCTTGGCATGATCTCCACAAGTCTTTCACATTGTTCTTGGGTCCTAGTTTAGACCTGGTTTAGTCTTGGTTCAGACCTGGTTTAGTCCTGGTTTAGTCCCATTTTTATCCTGGTTTAGTCCTGGTTCATCCCTGCTTTAGTCTTGGTTCAGACCAGGTTTAGTTCTGGTTTAGTCCTGATTTAGTCCTAGTTTAGTCCTGGTTTAGTCCTGGTTCATCCCTGGTTTAGTCCTGGTTTAGACCTGCTTTAGTCTTGGTTCAGACCTGGTTTAGTCCCATTTTCATCCTGGTTTAGTCCTGGTTCATCCCTGCTTTAGTCTTGGTTCAGACCAGGTTTAGTTCTGGTTTAGTCCTGTTTTAGTCCTAGTTTAGTCCTGGTTTAGTCTTGGTTCAGACCTGGTTTAGTCTTAGTCTTTCACATTGTTCTTGGGTGACTTTATTCCACTCCTGGAGCAAGAACTGAAGTAGCTCAGCTTTGTGTTTGTGTCGGAATTCAACAGACGCTGGAATGGAATGGCTGTAATACATGTAGACATGCTGATTTCACAAAAAATGCAGTGGTGTCTTATTTTTTTCCAGAGTTGTATTGTTGACATCATATTTTGTCATTGCCGCATCGCCATCCAAAACAAACCTCGGCTGGCCTAGGTTAAGACACGTTTGCATTCACCACAGCGCCGTCGGGTCGTTGGTCTGTTATAGACGAGCAAGGTCAGCGCGCAGAGGACTCGTGCGCTCCCCTTTCTGAGGTCAGAGCACTCGGACAGCGGCGTCGATCCAGTCCGGTATATCTGGACTATAGGACTGCAGGTCCGGGTCGGAGTGCAGCGCGCCGACTCATGAGCCTTGAGCCTCGAAGTTCTTTCACACGCAAGGTCCAGGGTAGGTTCCATAGTGGTCCAGGTTTGAACCAGATCCAAACCAGATCTAAACCAAGTTTAAACCAGGACTAAACCAGGTCTAAACCAGGACTAAACCAGGTCCAAACCAGGTTCAAACTAGGTCTAAACCAGGTCCAAACTAGGTCTAAACCAGGTCTAAACCAGGTCTAAACCAGGACTAAACCAGGTCCAAACCAGGTTCAAACTAGGTCTAAACCAGGTCCAAACTAGGTCTAAACCAGGTCTAAACCAGGTCTAAACCATGTCCAAACCAGGTCTAAACCAGGTCTAAACCAGGTCTAAACCAGGTCCAAACCAGGTCCAAACTAGGTCTAAACCAGGTCCAAACCAGGTCTAAACCAGGTCTAAACCAGGTCCAAACTAGGTCTAAACCAGGTCCAAACTAGGTCTAAACCAGGTCTAAACCAGGTCTAAACCATGTCCAAACCAGGTCTAAACCAGGTCTAAACCAGGTCTAAACCAGGTCCAAACCAGGTCTAAACCAGGTCTAAACCAGGTCTAAACCATGTCCAAACCAGGTCTAAACCATGTCCAAACCAGGTCTAAACCAGGTCTAAACCAGGTCCAAACCAGGTCCAAACTAGGTCTAAACCAGGTCTAAACCAGGACTAAACCAGGACTAAACACATACAGGGAGGGCATCTGATACACACGGCTGTGGCTCTAAATTTTTTTAATCTCATTGATTACTCGTTGATTCTTCGGGTGGATCAGTTTTTTTCTGCTGTTTCCAATTGTTTGGATTAGATTAGTTTAGATTTATTTCTTTCCAAACTTAAATGTTCTCTAAGGTGTCCCAGATTAATTTAACAAAATGAAATTCATATGAAAAAAAATATGGAGAAAAAAATACATTTGATTATATTTGATTATATTTCTGAGAAAAACGATTCCAATAAGGATTTATTTGAACTCGAGCTACACGTGCAGAGGTTTAATAAAATCTGTAAAATAAATGTAAACGAGGGCTGGGGATAAACATTATGGTTATTAATCAAACAACAGAAAAATAATCATTAGATTAATCATTCAATCAGTCATTAGATTAGTCGACTAATTGATAAAATAATCGTTTTAAAAATAATCATTTACCCCCAGCCCTAGGTCCAGGCAGGTTCCACAGTGGTCCAGGTCTAAACCAGGTCTAAACCAGGTTTAAACCAGGACTAAACTAGGTCTAAACCAGGTCTAAACCAGGTCTAAATCAGGATTAAACCAGGTCTGGACCAGGACTAGACCAGGACTAAACCAGGACTAAACCAGGACTGGAACAGGACTAGACCAGGACTAGACCAGGACTAAACCAGGTCTAGACCAGGACTACATCAGGTCTAAACCAGGTCTAAACCAGGACTAAACCAGGACTGGAACAAGACTAGACCAGGACTAGACAAGGACTAGACCAGGACTAAACCAGGTCTAAACCAGGACTGGAACAGCACTAGACCAGGGCTAAACCAGGACTACACCAGGTCTAAACCAGGTCTAGACCAGGACTATACCAGGTGTAAACCAGGTCAAAACCAGGACTACACCAGGTCTAAACCAGGACTGGAACAGGACTAGACCAGGTCTAAACCAGGACTAGACCAGGTGTAAACCAGGTCAAAACCAGGACTACACCAGGTCTAAACCAGGACTGGAACAGGACTAGACTAGGTCTAAACCAGGACTAGACCAGGTCTAAACCAGGACTACACCAGGTCTAAACCAGGTCTAAACCAGGACTACACCAGGTCTAAACCAGGACTAAACTGGGTCTAAACCAGGTCTAAACCAGGTCTAAACCAGGACTACACCAGGTCTAAACCAGGTCTAAACCAGGACTACACCAGGTCTAAACCAGGACTAAACTGGGTCTAAACCAGGTCTAAACCAGGTCTAAACCAGGACTACACCAGGTCTAAACCAGGACTAAACTGGGTCTAAACCAGGACTAAACCAGGTCTAAACCAGGACTAAACTGGGTCTAAACCAGGTCTAAACCAGGTCTAAACCAAGTCTAAACCAGGACTAAACCAGGTCTAAACCAGGACTAAACTGGGTTTAAACCAGGTCTAAACCAGGACTGGAACAGGTCTAAACCAGGACTACACCAGGTCTAAACCAGGTCTAAACCAGGACTACACCAGGTCTAAACCAGGACTAAACTGGGTCTAAACCAGGACTAAACCAGGTCTAAACCAGGACTAAACTGGGTCTAAACCAGGTCTAAACCAGGTCTAAACCAAGTCTAAACCAGGACTAAACCAGGTCTAAACCAGGACTAAACTGGGTCTAAACCAGGTCTAAACCAGGACTGGAACAGGTCTAAACCAGGACTACACCAGGTCTAAACCAGGTCTAAACCAGGACTACACCAGGTCTAAACCAGGTCTAAACCAGGACTACACCAGGTCTAAACCAGGTCTAAACCAGGTCTAAACCAGGACTACACCAGGTCTAAACCAGGTCTAAACCAGGTCTAAGCCAGGTCTAAACCAGGTCCACACGTCCTGCCCTCCTCCACAGCTGTGTCCTGCACTCGTCTGTACTTCATTATAAATAAATGTATAAATGTGTTGAATATTTCAGTGCCGTTTCTCTGGACGCATCAGGACTCAAAGATTGTGTTTTTTTTATTTGCTCAGGCTTTTCTAAAACTGTCCAACATCATGTGAAAAGAAAATACAAGTTTAGTTGATTTGGAAAATATTGACCAAAAATTATGTCTTATATTGTTATTTTGTGACTGTTCCACAAAAATAATCTGATTTTTTGTAATCTCTTCAAAATGTACTTGGTTGAGGTTTAAATATTTGGATTTTTAAGGGGGTGTGTCTGATTTTTAAAAACGTGAAAAACAAATTAATCTGAAACATTTTGCAGAGGTCCAAATTTATTCCTCTCTTACCTTCTGCATTCAGAGCCACAATGAGTTTATAAGAGCTTTTCAAATCTTTCAAATAACACTTCTTCAATCTATAAAATAAATGTAAACGAAGGCTGGGGGTAAACATTATGGTTGTATAATCGTTAGACTAATCATCCAATTAGTCATTAGATTTGTCGACTAATCAATAAAATAATCGCCCAATTAATCGTTTTAAAAATAATCATTTACCCCCAGCCATAGGTCCAGGCAGGTTCCATAGTGGTCCAGGTCTAAACCAGGTCTAAACCAGGTCTAAACCAGGTCTAAACCAGGACTAAACCAGGACTAAACCAGGTCTGGTCCAAGACTAGACCAGGACTAAACCAGGACTAAATCAGGACTAAACCAGGACTAAACCAGGTCTAAACCAGGACTAAACCAGGACTAAACCAGGTCTGGTCCAAGACTAGACCAGGACTAAACCAGGACTAAATCAGGACTAAACCAGGACTAAACAAGGAGTAAACCAGGACTAAATCAGGATTAAACCAGGACTAGACCAGGTCTACCAGGACTAGACCAGGACTAAACCAGGTCTAAACCAGATCTAAATCAGGATTAAACCACGTCTGGACCAGGACTGGAACAGGACTAGACCAGGATTAGACCAGGTCTAAACCAGGTCTAAACCAGGTCTACACCAGGTCTAAACCAGGCCTAAACCAGGTCTACACCAGGTCTAAACCAGGTCTAAACCAGGTCTAAACCAGGTCTACACCAGGTCTAAACCAGGTCTAAACCAGGTCTAAACCAGGTCTACACCAGGTCTACACCAGGTCTAAACCAGGTCTACACCAGGTCTAAACCAGGTCTAAACCAGGTCTAAACCAGGTCTACACCAGGTCTAAACCAGGTCTACACCAGGTCTAAACCAGGTCTACACCAGGTCTACACCAGGTCTAAATAAAAACTCAATAAAAACACAACAAACTATGTGGCGGTATACAAAGATGGCGCTCTAGGAGTTTGACGGAGCAGCATTGGTGTACGTGTTGTGCATTCTTTCTTCGCAGCCATGATTTCGTCTGACTTTTCCGGCAACAATCGCTACTTATAACGGCGTCGGCGTCTCCTGCCACTTCCGGGTGAAATCCCTGGCGAAAATTCCCGCGCATGCGCAGTACGCCAATCCGATCCGATATCGTGCACAAAGCGGCACCGAGCGGATTACTATCGGCCTAAGCCAGGGGTTCCAATCGGATTCGGGAAACCAATCCCTATATGATCCTTAGCCTGTACACATGAATCCGATATGATCCTAATCCGTTTGCGATCGGATTACACTCGTCCATGTGCACGCAGTCACTGTTAGAATTCCAGGCCATTTTTTTGTGAAATTGCTTTTGACGTCTCCAAACTAAAATGATTACCATTATTGAACCCTTAGTTGCACATACACAAGTTTGGGGTTTTTGTTTGGTAACACCCAATAGTATGTCTGGTAGATATTTATACACTTTGGAATACACATAAAACATTATTTTTTTCATCCTCGCCTAAATTTTTTTTGTCAAAATTAAAGTGTAGAAAGCTGCAGTAGGGACTGAAACACCGGATAATATCTATAACAATTGGAATTTTAGACTACTTTTATTGTGAGTATATCCAGGCATTTTACAGAGGGACTTTTGCTTTCTAACCCTATCCAAATGGTGACATTTCGAGAAAAATGCAGTAACTTTTGAACGCCTCGACTGAAAGTTTAAACTGAAAGGAATCTTTATCTACACACCAAACTGCTCTATTCCTTATGAATATATATATAGCATATCAAAACACAATATAAAATGTATATTTTATATAAAATATACTCAAAACAAGTGTTATGGGTCAAAATAAATATATATTTACACGTTGTCACATTTGTCACACTGCAAATTGTAAACAAACACACACACTTCAAATTGTAAACAAACACACTGCAAACAGTAAAAATGTGTAAAAAAAATGCCTTCAGTGAGCCACACAGCTCACTTTGATTGTCAAATCAGGTGTAAATCAGAAGATAACTTTTGCGTTTAGCATTGGGCAGCACAGTTATCGCTGTCTGAACTTTATTCTGCAGATATCAACAGTAAACCTGATCCACCTGTCCACAGGAACGTGCCAGAGCCTCACCCACACGCACACATCAGACTAATACTGTATGTGTATTTTACCTACAATAATGTAAACTGCAGAATAAAACAACGCTTTCAAATGATAGACAAATAATAATGTCTAATCCATAAAACTAAACGCAAATGCGCCAGATGATTATATTTACCTACAAGTCTGTCAACAGCAGAATAAACCACACTTAAACTTAACGATCGAGAACAGCATCCGATTCGTCAGAAAACAAGGTCTTCTACCCCTGAGTCCATCTTCACGCTTTGGCCCAAACCGCCGCGGGTCCGAGATGTGGCACAGCTCGGACAGACATAGATCCAAAGTGTCCAGAGTGTCCAAAGTGTCCATAGTGTTCAAAGTGTCCAGAGTGTCCAGAGTGTCCTCTACCGCGTACTTCCTCTGTTCTGTTCGTTCTGTCCTCAAAACTGTTGCAAAACAGCAATCCGTAAAATACGCACGTTTTACACACGCAGTCCCTGTATCCTCGGCACTCGCTCCACACTCCGTCTGTTTACGGAAAACCAGGCCGTGCCGTACGCCATCTGACCAGAACTAAAGAAGCAGCTTGGATGAGCCGCGAAACGTATTCCACCAAATAAACTTTTGTCCAGTTGACAAAATTAATTTCTCCTTTTGCGTTGGATTGTACCTTGCCTGGTTTACACCAGACCATATCACAAGTGAGATATGGTCTGGGAGCCACCTTCGAAATATCTCGTAGCGGAGGTGTGGTTTACGATCACCAAAGGCTGTTTATTGGGCGTTACGAATGTTTATCATTTGGCGTATACGTAGCCCATAGCCAATCATGTCAGTTGTCAGTTCAAACTACAAGCTTCCGTTTGTCACGTAGTACGCGTCACCGTCTTGCGACCCCTCCCCGTTCTCTGATTGGCTCCCAGAATCGGGAGAGCTCGCTTGCCATAGTTGCCAGGCGGTCTTTCAGATCGGAACGAGCAAAAGCAGCCTGGGATTTCCCAGGTTAGATTGTACCTGGACGACTGAGGGATTCTACACACTTCCTGTTCAGCTGCTCATTGGCTGTAAGGGGAGAGCGTCTCTAAGAGCGCGCAATGTCATTGGTTGATTCTACACGGGGCGTAAACTTTCAACGATCTGTAGCGGTGATTGGCTTTGTGAGGCGTCAGTCACCCACAAACCCCACCTGATTGGCCAACAGAAGTGTCAATCAGATGATAACGCTTGTGTTTACATTAGAGCAGGGATGTTAGCGCTATCCGGAGTTTATTCTCCCTGAAATCACCAAAAGAAATGCAAAAAAGTGACGGTTCAGTTCTCACGCTTGTAATACTTTCCTGCAACATACAGACATGGAGGATCTAAGGTGTTTTGTGGATATATTTTCTTTACTGGATTATATTCTCTTTGTGGGGATATGTTGATGTTTGACAGAACCAGAGCCTCAAAGGTAATAAAAGTACAAATCCTGTGTATTTTCAGTAAAACGGCTCTCCTGTCGGTGCTGTGGTGGTCGCCGTGGAAAATGTTTTGCATATTTGAAAAGCCGAGAGTCGTATCTTTCTTTGGGTGTGTAGATTGTTTGTGTGGGTGACGGAGAAGCTTTTGCGCATTGATGTAGTTTTGGTAAAGTGAGGGCCCGGGGCCCGCCGGGGAGCCTTCACCTCTTCTCTCACCATTCTCTCTCTTTCCTCTCTGCCCCCCTCCTCCCTCCTTCTTTCTCTCCCTGACTCCTCCCTCTCTCCTTTGCTGTCTCTTCCTCGACTGTCCCTCATCTGTCTCCTCTTTCCCGCTCACCCACACCTCCTTCTCTCCTTGCTGTATTGTTCTGTCTCTATCTCTCTCTCTTTGTTGTCTATCTCTCTCTCTCTCTCGTCATTGTCTCTCTCGCTCTGTCTCTCCTCGCTGTCTCTGTCTCTCTCTCTCTCTTCCTCCTTACCCCCTCTCTGTCTCTCTCTCCTCGCTGTCTTTCTCTCCTCTCTCTCTCTCCTTACCCTCTCTCTCTCCTTACCCTCTCTCTCTCCTCGCTGTCTCTCTCTCTCTCTCCTTACCCTCTCTCTCTCTCTCTCTTTCCTCACTGTCTCTCTCTCTCTCCTTACCCTCTGTCTCTCTCTCTCTCCTCGCTGTCTCTCTCTCTCTCCTTACCCTCTCTCTCTCTCCTCACTGTCTCTCTCTCTCTCTCTCTCTCTCCTCGCTGTCTCTCTCTCTCTCTCTGTTTCTGTCTCTCTCTCTCTCTCTCTCTCTCTCTGTCTCACAGTTGGTCTCGTGGGAGGATAGAGTGAGTTGTAATATTTCAGCTGTGTCAGTGACCTTGTGTTCTCTCTTTCTGTCTCTCCTCATCTTTTCTTTTCTCCTTCAGCCCAAACTGGACCTGAATTATTCCCTTCTTCACAGAACTGGAGTTACATGCAGTAACCCGAGTTTCACGTTCTTTGTCGAGTTTTGTCAGAATCAGAGTGTCCGACGGGGCTTTACATGTGTTTATCTGCATCTCTACGGCAACAGAAGTGTTTATCTGCATCTCTATGGTAACAGAAGTGTTTACCTCTGTCTCTACGGTAACGGAAGTGCTCGTCTCGGGCCGCAGAGAGAGGGTGAGACTGGGGCAGCTGTCAATCATCAGTAGAGCGTGTATGTTACAGCAGAAGAAGACGTCACTGTGAATTCTCTCTGTTCTCTCTCTTTCCTCTCTGCTCCTCTCTCTTCTTTCTGTTTCCTCTCTCTTCCTCTCTCTTTTCTCTCCTTTGTCTCCTCTCTCTTTCCTCTCTCCTCCCCTCTCTTCTTTCTGTTTCCTCTCTCCTCCTCTCTCTCTTCTTTCACTTTCCTCTCTCCTCCTCTCCTTTGTCTCTCCTCTCTTTTTCCTCTCTCCTCCACTCTCTTGTCTCTTCTCTCTCTTTCCTCTCTGCTCCTCTCTCTCTCTCTCTCTCTTCGTTCCCTTTCCTTTCTCCTCCTCTCCTTTGTCTCTTCTCTCTTTTTCCTCTCTGCTCCTCTCTGTCTCTTCTTTCGCTTTCCACTCTCCCCCTCTCTCTCTTGTCTCTCCCTCTCTCTTTCCTCTCTCCCTTCTCTTTAATCTCTCCCCTCTCTCTCCCCTCTCTTCTCTGTTTCCTCTCTCTTCTCTCTCCTCTCTCTTTCCTCTCTCTTTTGTCTCTCTCCTCTCTGTTTCCTCTCTCTTGTCTCTCCTCTCTCTTTCCTCTCTCTCTTGTCTCTCTCTCCTCTCTCTTCTCTCTTGTCTCTCCTCTCTCTTTCCTCTGTATTTTGTCTCTATCCTCTCTGTTTCCTCCTCCCTCGTCTCTCTTCTCTAATTCCTCTCCCCCCTTTTGTTTTCCTCCTCTGTTTCCTCTCTCTTGTCTCTCCTCTCTTTTTTCTCTCTCCTCCCTCTTTCCTCTCTCTTGTCTCTCCTCTCTCTCTCTCCTCTTGTCTCTCCTCTCTCTTTCCTCTCACTTTTGTCTCTCTCTCCTCTCTCTCTTGTCTCTCCTCTCTCTTTCCTCTGTATTTTGTCTCTATCCTCTCTGTTTCCTCCTCCTCGTCTCTCTTCTCTAATTCCTCTCCCCTCTTTTGTCTTCCTCCTCTCTGTTTCCTCTCTCTTGTCTCTCCTCTCTTTTGTCTCTCTCCTCCCTCTTTCCTCTCTCTTGTCTCTCCTCTCTCTCTCTCCTCTTGTCTCTCCTCTCTCTTTCCTCTCACTTTTGTCTCTCTCCCCTCTGTTTCATCTCTCTTTTGTCTCTCTCCTCTCTCTCTCCTCTTGTCTCTCCTCTCTCTCTCTCCTTGTCTCTCCTCTCTCTTTCCTCTCACTTTTGTCTCTCCCCTCTGTTTCCTCTCTTCTCCTCTCTCTTTTGTCTCTCTCTCTCCTCTCTCTTTTGTCTCTCCTCTCTCTCTCCTCTCTCGTGTCTGTCTTTCTGTTTTTCTTTGTTTCTTTATGGATCCTCGTTAGTCTCTGTGCACAGACTCTTCCTCCTGGCGTCGCTCTCATAATAAAACCACAACACAGTGACGTATATTCACTTTTAATACATAACAAAACAAACGCATATCCATCCGTTTCCATCAGTTAATCACAGTGCTTGGTTAGCATTGAGGTTTTTTTTTTTAACATCTCTCTCTTCTCTCTCTCTCACCTGTCTTTCTTCTCTCCCTACTCTCTCCAAGCTTTCTCCTTTATCACTTTGAACGGCTCTCAGTGAAAGTGATCAGGAAAAGCCAGATTGTCATAACAATAATTTGACTCTTTGGTCGAAGCGTCGCAGCAGCAAAACAATCTCAAAAAAATCTAACTTAAATTACATCCAGTTGAGAGAAAAGCACAGACGTCCTCCCTGTCCACAAATGCACAAGGCTCTGACCTTCTGCACGTTTTTCACAAACCGTACAGTGTGGATTTACGCTAAAGTATCCTGAAGTACGTTTGTCGGCGTCGCCATGTTTCCTTTGGTTCATTTGGGTGATTTGCCTTTGCCTAAGTCCACGTTTACATGACGACGGTCTGAACAGAAGACGCAAAAGTAGCGTTGCGTCTTCACTTTTTATTCCGCGTTTAGACGAGCGTTTTCGGGAGGAAATCTGCGTGCATACGGTGACGCAAAAGTATGTGGAATTGGATTGGGTATGCATGCCAGGCAGCTAGGTGGTGCTGTGATACATGATCACTATGTCCGCGCTCATGGTGGCCATACCTGCTTGTCAAAGCTTGATCTCGTCAGATTGCAGAAGCTCAGCAAGGCAGGGCCTGGTTAGTACTCGGATGGGAGACCGCTGGGAATTCCAGGTGCCACAGGGGGGCGCCAGTCGCAAAAACTGTCCTTGTGTCCTTAGGCAAGACACTTCACCCACATTGCCTAGTGTGAACATGCTGTGTGTGTGAGCGTTGGAGGTGGTCGGAGGGGCCGATGGCGCAGATTGGCAGCCTCACTTCCGTCAGTCTGCCCCAGGGCAGCTGTGGTTACAGAAAGTAGCTTACCACCACCAAGTGTGGAGTGACTGAACAATGAAGTGTAAAGCGCTTTGGGTTTCATGAAAGGCGCTATATAAATGCTATGAATTATTAATGAATTCTTCTCATCTGCGTCGCGAAAAGAAAAACAATACATGGCTACCGGTAGCAAAAAAAAATTGTGTGGTCAGACAAAGAAGTTCAACTATTGCTTCAGACCTATTATTAACTAATTATTAACCTATATATGTACTGTCGCATGTATGTGACGTAAACGCGTACCAGAGTTTTGCGTCTTGGGCAGTGTAGACGAACAAGCTACGGCGGAGTGTATTCAAGTTTTCCAGTTTTCTACGGCGGTTTCAATTTTTTGCATTTTTTTAAGCCCCCAAAATGCCGTCACCATCTAAACGAAAGGCACTTCCGATAAAATTTTGTCGTTTTTACCCGTAAGCATTCTCGTATAAACAGGCCCTAATAGCACAAAACTTACTGCTGCAACGTGATTGGCCTGTGCGCTGCTGGATGCTGCTCTGTGATTGGCCCGTGCGCTGCTGGATGCTGCTCTGTGATTGGCCCGTGTGCTGCTGGGAGACTTTGAACCTTACGGCCGGAGTCTCTCAAGATGGATTCTCGTGAGTTTGAAGTCACAAATATCGTGAAAATCCATCTTTTACAAGGTCACCTTTCTCTGTCTCCAGCCCTCTTTTTCTCCTGCCCTCCTGTTCATACCTCTCATCATCTCCTTCCTTCCTCCCCTTACTCTCTCCCCCGTTCTCTCTCCATCTATCTCTCTCTGTTATTGTTCACTTTCTTCTAATTGACCTCATTTCTCTCCCCTCTCTTTCTCTCTCTTTGCCCCCTTCTCTCTGTGTCCTCTCACTCTTATTGTTCCTCTCTCTCCCTTTCTCATTCTGTCTTTCCATCTCTCTCCTATTGTTCATTTCTTCCCCTCTACCCTCCCCCACTCTCTTTCTTTTGCTCTCTTTCTGAAACGTGGTTGTGAGTCAGCTTGGTATGTGCTGTCGATATTGAACTATTATTTTTCTGTAGTCTGGCCCCAGGATCTGCGGAGGAACACATTAAGCCTTTAGCGCTGGACCAAAGGACGGCGCTCTATTGACCATCTGACCGCACCGACCAAAACACGTACAAGAGTCATGTTACTTCAAAATAATATCACTCAAGTAGAAGTACATACAGCTCTGGAAAAAAATAAGAGACCACTGCAAAATGATCAGTTTTTCTGATTTTACTACTTATAGGTTTGTGTTTGTTGCCTGGAAGAATCCATGACTCATCGCTGTACCAGCGGCGAGTCTGGTAATGCTTGGTCCAGAATGCGCTGCCTTTGCGCGTAGACAGACAGCTAAGTGAACCAATCAGAGAACAGTTAACGGACAGCGACGTGAACCAATCAAACAAAAGAAAAGAAAGAAAAGAAAGGCCTCTGGAGCCGTCAGCTGCTGTGGTTTTAAGGAATCGATGTGTTTTAGGTCATTTAAGACCAATTTTACAGCTGAATGGAAGGGACGTTCAGTTCTCCGATGCGCCATCTTGATTCAAAACTGAGGAGGAACTTCCGCTGCCTAAGAGTGACGTTGCGGGCAAAGGCGGGTGCATTTATTTGCATTTTCTGCAAATAAATGCTCCAAACGAGCATTTAAACGATAATATTTTATACATGTTTTCAGACCTCAAACAATGCAAAGAAACAAGATCAAATTCATTTTAAAACAACATAATACTAATGTTTACACTTAAGAAGAGTTCAGAAATCAATATTTGGTTCAATAACCCTTATTTTTAATCACAGCTTTGCGTGCGTCTTGGCATGCTCTCCACAAGTCTTTCACATTGTTCTTGGGTGACTTTATTCCACTCCTGGAGCAAGAACTGAAGTAGCTCAGCTTTGTGTTTGTGTTGGAATTCAACAGACGCTGGAATGGAATGGCTGTAATACATGTAGAGATGCTGATTTCAATGGGCTCTTAGTTGTATATTATTGCAGTGTTCTCTTATTTTTTTTCCAGAGCTGTATATAATATACAGCTCTGGAAAAAAAAAAAAAAAAAGAAAAAAAACTGCGTGTGATCCCAGCTCCCACAGATGAGCGCTGCCGTTGTGTCCTTGGGCAAGACACTTAACCCCACCTCGCCCCCAGTGTCTGTGGACACTGGTAGCCCCCATGGCAGAAGATAAATCAAGGCCCGTTATGACGTGAGCCGTCCTCCTGTGGACCCACCACCTGCGGGAGGATACATGAGGGCTGGTGCATTGTGTTCTGGGCAGCGGAACACTGCTTGGACTGCTGCCCCCGCGACCCAGAGAAAGGAAAAAGCGGAAGAAGATGAATGAATGAAATGAATGAATGTATATAATATATATAATAGCTTTAAAAAATAACCTATTTTTTTAAAGTTTTAATAATTGTTTTTTCAATCAATCAATCAATCAAACAAACATTATTTATAAAGCACTTTTCACAAAAAATGTAACACAAGGCGCCTTACAGCGATTAAGGATTAGAAGATTGACTTTTTATTAGGGCTGTCAAACGATTAATTTTCTTGATCGCAACTAATCTCAGAAATTTCATAGTTAATCGCGATTAATCGTGATTTATTTTGCATGTTTAAAATTGATATCTTGCAGTAAGACCGTTCGAATCTAAAGTTAAACTCACAATGCAAAGTATTTCTCACCATTTTTTTTATTTCAAAAAAGTGCAGAGAAAGGAAAAAGTAACAATGAACCAGTAATAGTGCTTACTTTGAGAAATTGTAAATAAATGATTGAAGCCCGCTCGAGCTGCCTACGGATGCGTAGAAGGAACAAAATACTAGCAAACTCAAAATAGCGCGTTTAACCGACAATGAATTTAATTAATACAACCAAATGAGCTGCATATGGATGGTAGAATTGCGGAAAATGCTGGCAAACTCTGATCGCGATTAAAAAAATTGTTCGCGATCATAACTTACATTAATCTAATCGCGATTAACGCGTTAATATTCCCAGCCCTACTTTTTATTGATCTCACACAGGAGAAATCATTTTCTGCATTTGACCCGGGGACCATCCCCATGATTTTGTTGTTTAGGTTTGGTCAGGACCTCAGCTGGAGGATTTTACCTGGAGCATGTTTTGGGTTGGTGGGGGAAACCGGAGTGCCCGGAGGAAACTCACCCAGACACGGGGAGAACATGCAAACTCCACACAGAAAGGCCCGGGCACCCAGAACCTTCTTGCTGTGAAGCATGAGTGCTAGCCACTCAGCCACCGTGCCGCCAACAATCAAGAAGGGGGAAAAAAAAAAAAAAATGAAGCAGTAAAATGAAGTAACATTCTTGTATTATTAAGGTAATACAAGATTACTGCAAGTCTTGTGACATAGAAATAACTTACGGTTGGTACAAAATAATAGCTATTAAAGCTTAGTGCCTGATTTAGTACCACCAAAACACTTTGTGTAATTAAAAATAAAATGTGGACAGCTTTAAAGATACTTCAATAAAATTAGAGGAACAGCCCAACATTAAACTCGGAGCGTTAAAAGGCCCTAAACCGTTAACATGACTCTGGTCTTGACTCTTACCTTCCATCTTCATTTGGCTTTGCGTTCATCCAGGAGAGCAGAGCGCTGCTTCCCTGAGCTTTTCTCTTTCTTTTCTTTATGCTGCAATTAATAACAACAGACCAAAAGTATGAACAGGACTGGTGACATTACAACGAGGCAGAAGTATTTTTCCACAGGCAAATGGGAACTGCCTGTTTGTTATTTAGCAAATAAATGTGTTAATTATGTTGACTAAACCTACACAATAGTAAATATTCATCTTAAAGGGATAGTGTTTTTTTTTTTTTTGTTTTTTTTTTTTATGTGAATCTGTATGGCTTCCCCTTCAACAGTGTCGTGAGATTAACACTGATTTACCCATGACAGCGTGATCTGGTCCTCCGGTAACGTAGCTCGTAAACGTAGTTCCGGTAGGGTGACCATTCGTCCGGATTTCGTCCGGACAGTCCGGTTTTAGAGCTGTCTGTCCGGCCATCTGTCACGTGTCCTCCTTTTTTACATTTTGTCCTCCTTTCTGACCTTCGTCGGCCACCGTTGCATAAATCGCCATAAATCCCCACCCTTTCTTTACGCTACTCTGCGATGTTCGCCGTTTCCCCAATTCAGCGAGTGCACGGTTCGGAGTGTGATCTCAGTCTGCAGTCGAGGCGGTGCATACTCGCTGACTTCTGAGCGCAATCCGTGGATCACATGGGCGTCTGCGAAATGGAACAGGTCCCGCCTCAGCTCAATGAGCCGGGTGGTCTGCTCCTTGTTCCCTAACGACAAAAATATTATTCTATTGCGACTAGTAATACTTGGAATTGGGACATGTCCAATGTTCCCCCTAATTTTTAATGTGTCTGAGCAAACACACTAACTCCCTGAGCGCTCCTTGGATCCCTGTGCGCGACATCCGAAATGCAACCCCCCCACGCGGCTCGCACTTTGCAGATATAAAAAAATGACCCCGCGGCTGAATAAAAAGCGGAGATCCACTAAAAGCTCTTTCATCCCTGATTTACAGTGCGCAATTGGTCCAGGCGCGCAGCTTAGAGTAAACGTTGGACATGGCTACACCCCCCCCCCTTCCCCCAAGGGAAAAACAAAACAAAACAAGGTGTCCTCACTTTAGGGCCTTTGTCCTCATTTTTGGATACAAGTGTCCTCCTTTCCTGTTTCATGCCGGTGGTCACCCTAAGTTCTGGTATGTTCGCGGGGACAGTTAATAAAGCTTGTTTTTCTTCTCAAAACAACATTTGTCCGAAAAGTGATATGTTTGCGTCCCAAACAGTTGTCCGCTAAAAATCCAGCAGCGTATTTCGCATTCGCATATTTTCTCTCGAGTATCACTGCGCACCTATTAGCTGTATTAGCCTGTTAACTTTTAGCGGATGTTTACGGCAGATGCGGTATGGCGACATCCCCCTTAAGCAGATGTTTACAAGTGAACAGGCTAATAGAGCTAACGTGGGCGCATTGATACGAATCTAGAGAGAAAATATGCGAATGCGAAATACGCTGCTGGATTTTTAGAGGACAACTGTTTGGGATGCAAATATATCACTTTTCGGACAAATGTTTTGTTTTGAGAAGAAAAACACGCTTTATTAACTGTCCCTGCGAACTTACCGGAACTATGTTTATGTGAGCTTTAGGAAAGAGATCGGAAGAACGGCAAAAACCCAAGATTGAGGTTATTAGCATTTAATGTTGAATTAGGCAGATATACAAACACAAGTGGCATCAGACATCTTCAGTTGTCACATCGTGTCCCCACACTGGTCTTCCCTCCGCCCACACAGAGAACTGACCACTGTGGCCACCTATATATAGTGGTAGCTATGCAGTGTCCAAATTTAGTGCCCAAAGTTCCCCATCCTTGTAAGGGGATCTGTAGAGTAGCTCCCAACATTAACCAATAACATACAAGTTAGTCAATAGTTGAAGTTAGCCAATAGCAGGAGGGGAGTCTACCAATAATTGACGGATGGGAGCAGGTGGATATCCCATTACTCCCCCAACCTATGGAAAACGTATTGAGTTACGCTTAAGCTACATACAGAACCTAGGTTGAAAAACATACAGGGAAACTAGACAAAAGTCATACAGTATACTTGTACACAAAGAGATTAAAGTATACATATGTAAATATCCTCCTGAGACCCGCCCGTTCATTTGTGTCCTTTATAGTGGACATCTTTTAAGTTTTGAGATAGACTCTAGTTTGTAGCTGCACTATGATTAAAAAATAAAAAATAAAAATATAATAATAATAATAATAATAATAATAATAAATCAAAAATATATAAATAAAATACATACAAATCTAAAATATATAAATAAAATACATAAATAAGTAAATAAATAATACATACAAAATTAAAATAAAACATAAAAAAATACATAAATAAATAATTAAAAAGGAGTCTAAAAACTTTTTGAGGCGACTGTAAAACCGATCGAAAAAATGTTTTTGTTAGGTTTAGGTTAGGTTAACTTGGACATGGATTTAACACTGTTACAGTCCATTACAGAGGACATGTTACAAAAATATGAATATAAATAAAATTAACCAAATGTAAAGGCTAGGGTGTTCATTTACCTCCAAATAGAAAAGTAAAATAATAATAATAATAATAATAATAATAATAATAATTTAGATACACTTTTTTTCTTCGGGTCCCAGGAGGATATACTGCACATGTATCAAATAATAAAATCCCACATTTACGAGTTACGTTACCGGAGGTGAACCGGGACCAGATCACGCTGTCATGGGTAAGTCAGTGTTAATCTCACGACACTGTTGAAGGGGAAGTCATACAGATTCACATTAAAATTTTTTTTAAAAAGCCTTTTAAGTATACTGATAGATTCACAAACTCTACCGACAGTGGTGTGGTGGTCGTCACGTCATCTGTTATTGATTTGGGGTGGTGTTGCTACAGTAGCTGAGCAGCAGGTGAGCGGTCGGCTAATTTATGCTCAGCTCTTTGGTTCTTTTGGTTCAGGCGACTTCACAACAGCGACAAAAAAATACAGGTCAGGCTTAGGGGGCAAACAATCCTCGAGTCTATTCATGTGTTACCTGCTGGTGGGGCAGGGGGCAGGAGGTGTGTGTGTGTACCGTGTACTACACTCACACAGCGCGGACACCTAATCTTTGCTCCACTGCTGCTCGGTTTGTGAGCGGCGCTCTGCACGTTCGCAATGACAAACGAAGAGACTGCGGCGTGTGTGGAGCAGGCGCATATCGGGGCGTTATTATCGCACATTTTTTGTTTCATATATATTTTTATTCATGTGTACACAGATAGATATGTCATTCAGCCAACAAATGTACACACGTTTTTCTTTTTTATGCAAAGAAAACATAACCCACAAAACCAACAAACAAAAACAAATCACTCAAACCTTGAGGAAATATGAAGAAATACAAGTAGTAGTGTCAAACAATATAACAACAATACCGTGATAGTAGATATACTGCTATTAATAATAAAACTAATAATAATAATAATAAAAATATAAAGAATAAAATAAGAAAAAAAGGAAAATAAAGGGGGAGGGCTTTGGCTCTTTGATCCCTCTGATGCTCGGTACAGTGGTCCCTCGTTTATCGTGGCGGTTACGTACGTACACTTTTCTCAGACGGGCATTAACATTTTCTCACATTTCTCAAACTTTCGTAGATTTTCATCAAAAAAAGCACAGTGTTATAGAATGAAACCAAAGATAAAAACCTGTTTCAGGCCCTAAAAATATCACGTGTATTTCACAGTTCCTCTGACTGAGACTCTTCGTCCTGTCGCGGGTTTTGTCGGGGAGAAAACTTGCAAACATACAGCACTTCAGAGTCACACTGTGATTTAACATTTATATAGATCTGGCAAAGCTGGACGCATTCTGAACACATACAGGAGACACGGAGGAGAATAACTGACAAATCGGCAAAGGTCTTCAGTCCCTTAGCCAATCAGGATGCAGAACATAATGCACTTTAAAAAAAAAAAAAAAGAAAAAAAAAAAAAAATCCACGAAACAGCGAGGCCACGAAAAGTGAACCGCGATATAGCGAGGGACCACTGTATTTAATTAAAATGTATTTTATTTTTGTTAGTTCATTTTCAAAATGTAATTCTATGGCACAAAGGCAAAACAGGCATTATATGCAGTGTTAAAGGGATATGCCACCCCCAGGTCAAATTTGGGCATCTCCCCACAGTCCAGAGACTAAAATAAGTGGTGGAAAGCGTTTTCCTGCTCACCCAGCCATTGTCCGAGTCTGTCAGCACTGACCGCCGCGGTATCTGGTGCTCCTCCGCCTTAGACTGGAGTCTAACGTCGCCAGAGAAAGATTTCGGCCAAAAGGAATTAATTTGCTCGATGCGTTTCCCAATTACTTTGTGTGTAGTGCGCATTCATATCGAGTGCAAATAAATGTGCAAATCAACACGGAGAGCTTGACTTGGTCATTTTGGGTGGGAACTATTTTCCAGTGCGTAAGAATACAGCCGTATCACGCAGCACGCTGCCAGGGGGATCCCTGTTACGCACCGGGAAGGGAGTTCCCCTGTTGCACAACGTGGTGCGTGATACGACTGTATTCTTACGCACTGGAAAATAGTTCCCACCCAAAATGACCAAGTCAAGCTCTCCGTGTTGATTTGCACATTTATTTGCACTCGATATGAATGCGCACTACACAGAAAGTAATTGGGAAACGCATCGAGCAAATTAATTCCTTTTGGCCGAAATCTTTCTCTGGCTACGTTAGACTCCAGTCTAAGGCGGAGGAGCACCAGTTACCGCGGCGGTCAGTGGCGACAGACTCGGACAATGGCTGGGTGAGCAGGAAAACGCTTTCCACCACTTATTTTAGTCTCTGGACTGTGGGGAGATGCCCAAATTTGACCTGGGGGTGGCATATCCCTTTAATTTAGTTCAAATTTCAAAAGGTTTTCAAAAGTGTTTTCTTTACTGTGTGAAGCGGGTCCAAATGGGTGGTAAAGGTTGCCGACCCCTGGCTTAGACTGTTTCAAAAAAGTTAAAGGTCCCATGGCATGAAATTTTCACTTTCTGAGGTTTTTGAACGTTAATGTGAGCTCCCCTACCCTGTTTAGGGCCCCCCCCCTTGACTAAAAGTTGCGAAATGTGTAAACTGAGCATTTGCGGTCCTTTTCTGCGTTTGAAAAAAACACAGCTCAAACGGGCGATTCTGAACAAGGGAACTTTCATGACGTCACACGGAAAATGCAGTTCCACCCCCCGTCTGTGTCTCTACCCACACTCTCTGTAAATCACGCCCAGAGAGTTTGGACCGCGAATGAGCTACGCAATGCGAAATGCGTTTTTTTATTTGCCTGGAGGCACGTGTGAGTGTTTCCAGGCTCGGAAGTCCTTTACCCGACCCTCTGGACCTCTGAAACAGCAGTGGTTTAATTTTATTTTCTGTGAAAATGTGTTTTTTTCATTGAAACGGCTCTCCTTTCTTCTTCCGCTCTTAAAACACGGAAGTGGGGCCAGCGCTAAAACAAGGAACCAGCGGCGCATTTGCCCCCCCCCCCACCCCACCTGCTGCTCTGACCTATCTCTGTCCTTCTCATTTGAATTCAAGCAACAAGGCCCAGAATGAGTTGTTCAGAGAGATGTTTTTTGACCATGTCTGTGTACATGGGTTTTTCTCATGCACTGTCTTGATTTTGAAGAAGGATTCATTTACAGTATTAGGGAACCATTAAGGCACCATATAAAAGCATCAAGAAGTACCATGTCATGGGATCTTTAATAAATGGTTGCCACATTCTAAAAAAAAAATATTTATTTTACCTTTCTTGGAGTGCCTAATCTTCTCTGCTTTCAAAAGGATATGATTTCAACCGCATTTCTAGATGATCATGTCAACATGGACCACAGTACAGTAGAGGGCAAAGGGGCAGGTGCTTTAGCTCCACCTGGTGTCTATCTGTGCACGCCACTGCCTTTATCATTAGTCTGTCTACAACAGTGTTTCCCAATCAGGGGTACAAGTACCTGTAGGGGTACGCGAGCCACTGCTGGGGGTACTCAGCAGCAGAGGTGTGGACTCGACTTATGTGACTTCGAATTTGATAACTTTAGACTCGACTCGACAAAATGTACAAACACTTGCAACTCGACTTGGACTTCAATATCAATAACTCGTGACTTCACTTGGACTTAGGCCTTTTGACTTGTGATGACTTGCTACGTCCAATGAAAAAAAAAAAAAACTCTATGTTGATAAGGACCGCACTCGTTGTACTTGTGAATCTGCGAAAATGTATGCAAAGAGCATGTGCGCTAATACAACCATGAGACTTTTTGGGAATATTATAACATGTTTTTCACACCTGGATCCTTTCATTTTTTTCTAATGTTATTTGATATGGTGTAAAAAGGTAAAATGAATACAGATCTTGCAGACATTATATGATTTGTAGAAATTGTATTTCTTTGTACAGGGGACTCGAAATGACTGGAAACTAAAATGCTAGGACTTTGGACTCGACTTGAGACTTGTGAGCTTTGACTTCGGACTTGACTCGGCACTTGGATACTCTTGACTCGGGACTTCACTCGGACATGAGTGCAAAAGACTTACTTGGGATTTGCCCAGCAATGACTTTGTCCCCCTCTGCTCGGCAGTGTCGCTGCCAGGCAGGATTTTTTTGAATTAATTTAATTTTTAATTCTAATTTGAGTAAATTTGAGTTAAAGAAAAGAGAGAAAATACCTGATAATTAAATTTTCAAATTAAGGAGATGAAATAAAATGATTTTGATTAAATAATCCATTGTGTCATGTTCTACTTTTGGAGAAGTATCCACACGTATGAGTGAGGGGGTACTCGAGGTATGACAAAAAGGATCAGGGGGTACACAAGACAAAAAAGGTTGGGAAACACTGGCATCTCCAAAGCTCAAAATGCTCTGTTCCATCTTCTACCTTTGGTTTAGTAGATTCCTGGGCGGAAACCGGCTGGTTAGCTCAACTGGTAAGTCATGGACTTTCCCCCTGGGGGTTGTGGGTTCAAATCCCCCCCGGGCAATGAGCTAACCAGTGTGGGTCCTTGGGCAAGACCCTTCACGGTACTGCCCCCCGGGCGCCGAAAAAAAGATGGCTGCTCACTGCTCCTGAAAAGGATGGGTCAAATGCAGAAGTCAAATTTCTCCTGTGTGTCACTGTGTGTCATTGTGTGTGAGACCAATAAAGGCTTAAGCCTAAACTTAAATGATCCAAATGCTTTTAGTGAAGGTGTGTGGAGTTTAAAAACACAGTGGAGCGCGTCCTGTATCACCACATGACATCACGAGGTGGAACAGAGTGTTTTCAGTTTGAGAGAAGACCTAAATGTGCAGGGTTTGTGCGTTCAATGTGTGAGTGAAACAAAGCTGATCTCCAGGTCTGTTTTTGTGTTATTATGTTATGAATCAGGCCTGTCAATCACTGTGCCTGTTTAAACGTCTCCGCCCTCCCCGCAGACCCCCGTGCCCCTCCTCCCCTGCGCGAGAGCTGTGGGGCGGGCGGGGTCTGGACTCCGACAGGGGGAGGACGTGATTGATAGGTGCAGACAGGGCCGGAGACATAAACAGAATACAGAGGGTCAGATAACATGAGATCTGTGAGCTTTGATTGACAGCTGGTGTAGTTAAGGATTCGTCTTACATCCTAATGGAGCGATATCGTGTGTGTCCAGGGCCCTACTTAGAAGATCTGAAAGAAAAGTCTGATGCCGAGTTTAAAATAGATTTAATGGTGTTCTAATGGTGGTCTTTGGGATTTCGAGTTTTTCGGCATCGTGGTGGTTTTCAGACTGGAGAGTGTGGTGTGAAATGTTGAGTTCATTTTGATTCTCCCACAGACCTGGAATCAGATCTGAAGCTGAACTCAAGATGGCGTCGTGTTGTTTTCGGGGGCCTGAGCTCATCGACTCATGGGGCCCAAAAATACTTTTCTCTTCCGCATTTGCTTCCTCGATAGAGCATTTTCACGTGACGTCATAATCCGGAAGCCCGCCATCTCGGAGACGTTTGAAACACGGCGAACAGTGCACTTACGCCTCAAAGTTAAGAAAAAAAGCAAAATGGTCAACTATTGTCTGGTCCTAGGCTGTCACAATAGATCGGACAGAGACAAACACCTGCAGTTCTGTCGTTTACCTAAAGTAGTGACCAACCAGGACTAAACCAGGTCTAAACCAGGACTAAACCAGGACTAAACCAGGACTAAACCAGAACTAAACCAGGACTAAACCAGGACTAAACCAGGACTAAACCAGGACTAAACCAGGACTAAACCAGAACTAAACCAGGACTAAACCAGGTCTAAACCAGGACTAAACCAGAACTAAACCAGGACTAAACCAGGACTAAACCAGAACTAAACCAGGATTAAACCAGGACTAAACCAGAACTAAACCAGAACTAATCCAGGACTAAACCAGGTCTAAACCAGGACTAAACTAGGACTAAACCAGAACTAAACCAGAACTAAACCAGGACTAAACCAGAACTAAACCAGGTCTAAACTAGGACTAAACCAGGGTGAACAGACAGCAATTATCAAATAAAAGGAGATTGTGGATCGCCAGTCTCAAACAGAACTTGGATGGGAGAAATCACGACAAGATTCGCATATGCTCAGCTCATTTCGCAGCCGGTAGCCGTATCTTAGCCGTATCTTAGCCGTATCTTAGCCGGTAGCCGTATCTTTGCAAAATGTGAATAATAAAAAGCAATATACTCGTACAGTACTTAAACACGTTACACATGTGGGTCTACTAGATATAAGTAGAGTGCTGCTCATAAGTTTACATAACCTGGCAAAATGTTTTGTTTCTCGGCTATTTCTCAGAGAAAATTTCTTCCTCCTTCTCTCCTCTCCTCTCCTCTCTCCTCCCTCTCTCCTCCCTCTCTCCTCTCCCTCTCCCCTCTCTCCTCTCTTCTCCTCTCTTCTCTCTCTCTCCTCTCCTCTCTCCTCTCCTCTCTCCTCCCTCTCTCCTCCATCCCTCTCTCCTCTCCTCCCTCCCTCTCTCCCTCCGGTCACTCCTCGTCGCCGTGTCCGTCGGAGCAGTTCTCTCGTGTCATAAATGAGTGATGCTGCTGTAGACTCAGAGCGGCGCCCGGTCCGTTCTTCTTCTCCTTCGCCGTAACGAAGTGTCATGGACGCCTCTGGAGACAAACACAACACTCCGGTGTAAACAAAGAGGCGACTAAAGGCTCCGCTGGGGACAGACGAGAGGAAGAGGAGAGGAAGAGGAGAGGAAGAGGAGGAGGGGAGAGGAAGAGGAGAGGGAGGAGAGGAGAAGAAGAGGAGAGGAAGAGTAGGGGAAGAGGAAGAGGAGAGGAAGAGGAGGGGAGAGAAAGAGGAGAGGACAAGGAGAAGAAGAGGAGAGGAAGAGGAGGGGAGAGGAAGATGAGAGGAAGAGGAGAAGAAGAGGAGGAGGAGAGGGAGGAGAGGAAGAGGAGGGGAAGAAGAGAGGAGAGGAAGAGGAGGGGAGAGGGAGAGGAAGAGGAGGAGAGGAAGAAGAGAGGGAGGAGGAGAGGAAGAGGAGCGGGAGGAGAGGAAGAGGAGAAGAAGAGGAGAGGAGGAGGAGAGGGAGAGAAGAGGGAGAGGGTGAGGAAAGGGGGAAGAGAGGAAGAAGAAACTACTTTTCTAGTAGCATTTATTTACTCTGACTGGAGTATAATGTATTTCTCATTGAAGTACAGCATAACTTCAAAACTAAATCAAAATTGGTTCGAGGTATGAGCAGTTTGGGCGTAAACTTTAAGCATTTATTTGTTCCCAACCCCTTGAGTCAGCACATCAAACCATTATCGTTTTTCTCCTCTTTCTGTCCTCATCCCTCATCTCTCGCTCCCTCCTCTTCCCGCGCACTCTTTCTCCGGCTTTAAGGCTAGTGTTTCCCAATTAGAGTTTATCGACGTGCTCTTCCTCGAATTCAGACACTTACGGACTAATTGTCAACTGATCTGCCGGAGGTTTGAGTGCACCGGAGCAGGGCAAGAGAGGAGCGCAGCAGCCTCTCGCCCAATCACAGAGGAGCGCAGCGGCCTCTCGCCCAATCACAGAGGAGCGCAGCGGCCTCTCGCCCAATCACAGAGGAGCGCAGCGGCCTCTCGCCCAATCACAGAGGAGCGCAGCAGTCTATCGCCCAATCACAGAGGAGCACAGCGGCCTCTCGCCCAATCACAGAGGAGCGCAGCGGCCTCTCTCCCAATCACAGAGGAGCACAGCGGCCTCTCGCCCAATCACAGAGGAGCGCAGCGGCCTCTCGCCCAATCACAGAGGAGCGCAGCGGCCTCTCGCCCAATCACAGAGGAGCGCAGCAGTCTATCGCCCAATCACAGAGGAGCACAGCGGCCTCTCGCCCAATCACAGAGGAGCGCAGCGGCCTCTCGCCCAATCACAGAGGAGCACAGCGGCCTCTCGCCCAATCACAGAGGAGCGCAGCGGCCTCTCGCCCAATCACAGAGGAGCGCAGCGGCCTCTCGCCCAATCACAGAGGAGCACAGCAGTCTATCGCCCAATCACAGAGGAGCACAGCAGTCTATCGCCCAATCACAGAGGAGCACAGCAGTCTATCGCCCAATCATAGAGGAGCACAAGACGCAAAAGTGGCGTCACGTCTTCACTTTTTATTCCGCGTTTAGACGAGCGTTTTCGGGAGGAAATCTGCGTGCATACGGTGACGCAAAAGTGTGTGGAATTGGATTGGGTATGCATGCCAAGCGGCTAGGTGGCGCTGTGATACATTATCACTATGTCTGCGCGCATACGTAGAATCTTCCTTCTTCTGTGATGTGACGTAAACACGTACGCGACGTCAGCAGATTTGACCAGAGTTTTGCGTCTTGGGCAGTGTAGACGAAAATGCTATGGCGGAGCGTATTCAAGTTTTACACTTTGAAGGGCAGTTTCAGTTTTTTTGCGTTTTTAAGCCCCCAAAACGCCGTCACCGTCTAAACAAAAGGCACTTCCGATGAAATGATGAAATATTTTCTTTTTTTTAATTTCTTTTTTTATTTTTTTAGCGTTCTTGTGTAAACAGGCCCTGACACTGGGCATTGTGGTTTTCTTTTTTATGGAATGGTCAGTGTGAGTTCCAGGTCGTCATGTTCTCCCCGAAGCAGCGTCTTGGCCTAAAGCCCAGAACAGAGTATGTTCTGAGGCAAGACTAATGTTACTCAAATATTAAAAAAAAAAAAAAAATCCTGTATAGAGCTTTAAAAGGTTGTATGGAGGATTTTTTTTTAATTTTTTATAAATTGTCGATGATAGCATTATAGAACTGCAGCTGCCTTGTAATTATGATGACCAAAAAAAAAAAAAAATCCATCAGCGTGGCGGGTTCAGATAAACATTAGCCAATAGCTAAAGAGGCTACCTCATTATCTATGGATGGCGACCCGGAGCGAACGTTGGTCTCGAACCGAAACAATTTTTTAAGTAAGTTTGCTGGAAGAACTACTGAAAATAGGGCAGAAAACATAGAAACACTATCCAAACCGAGATGACCCAAAGCAGCTGCTGAAGTGTGCGTTTTCTTCCGGAAGACGTAAATCCGTTCGTGTCCCTGTCCAATCAGAACGCTTTCCGACCCCCAGATGTGGAATTAAATAAAGGCGATTTCATGTGTTTTCCATGTAAACCTCAATTCAGAATGATTATTTCCATTAGTGCTGTCAGGCGATTAAAAACATTAATCTAATTAATTACAGGATTTGTAATTAATTAATCTAATTAATCACATTTTAAGAGTGTGAGAGAGAGATTGTGAGTGAGCGATCGATCGAGCGAACCCGCTTTTCGATTCAGTTTTTCAGTTTTTCTGTGGTCGCTTTGCTCATTCATTTCCCAAATTCTGCGAGCGTGGTTTGTTGGTTTGGTGGTTTGTTGGTTTGGTGGTTTGTTGAAGTGCGCTCACACTCGCTCTATCACCGGTAACGATGGAACTTGTCTGGACGTGTTTGTCGTTCAAATGATCCGTAGTTTCCGTTGCAGTTTCGTAGATGTTGTAGTTTAGCGATATCCGTTAACGTGAGTGCTCGGGGCAGGCGATTGCAGTCACCAAAATAACACAAACTTGATCACTTTTCAAATTACAGAAGCTCAATGTCTTAGTCTACACTTTTGTTTGAGTCAAAAGTGCCTCTAATCCGAGATTTAGCCATTTAGTTTCGAGTAGATGAGGAGGACAGTGCGCATGCGCGGAGTCACAGCTGATTTCGCTCTCAGCTCTCGGGACCCAAACATGAAAGCCAAAGCTGTAAGACGTTTGGACCATCGTGTTTGCAGTACCCACTTCAGTCAGGACGATTTTTTACCAGCAAAGGAAAAGAAAGAAGGCCAGTGGATTCAGCGCACGATTCTGAGAATTAATGTGAAACCGATGGCTGTTCTCTGGTGCTCCTAAAACTGTCTCCGCTTCATTCTTTCCGTATCCATTCTGTCTCCTCATCCGTACACTCCTCTTCAGTCCTCAGTCCTCCATAAGTCCTCTTCAGCCTCAAAGTCCAAATCTTCTGCCATGTGTCACTCGCAACAGAAAAGTTATGAGCGTCTTCTTATCTGCAAAAACAGCTGTGAATGAGCGCATGAGCACTGTCCTCCTCATCTACTCGAAACTATGGCTAAATCTCGGATTAGAGGCCACTTTTGACTCAAACAAAAGTGTAGACTAAGACATTGAGCTTCTATGATTTGAAAAGTGATAAAGTTTGTGTTATTTGGTGCAATCGCCTGCCCCAAGCACTCACGTTAACAGTTATCGCTAAACTACAACATCTACGAAACTGCTCCAAATGACACCAAAGTGCTATGGGTGAGTAAAACAACTTGTTTTATTACCGAAATAAGGTTCAGATTGTAAAAAAAAAAAAAAGTTAATTCTCCTTTAAGTACCCAAACTTTGACCTCTCTGCTTTTCGCTCTCTTTTTGCTTTCACTGCATCCATTCAAACCAGAAATGTTGCGCAGTGCACCTTTTTAATGAAACATATTTTGGAAAACACTTCAGAAAAGACTAAATTATCCTTAGAGATAAGAGTCCAAACAGGAATGAAGATAAACACAGATCCGTCTTGTTTTTGATGAGGAATTTAACTATGCAAATATAGAAAAGACTAATATTAAAATCCTGGCAGACTTCTGGGAGCCACAACTGAAAACATCTGTGCAACGGGCAGCCGGTAATAAAATCTCCTATTACTGTATTAGATATAGACACACTTTATCTCAGGCCCTTTCACCTTTTGTTCCCGTTTAGCTGCACTGGCTGTAAAGCTGACGCCACCATTGATTTAACATGGAAAAGACAATCGCTTACAGATCAGGTATAAAGACTCCGGACAACTCAATGACTATACAGATCTGGAAAAAAGTAAGAGACCAGTGCATTTTTTTTTTCTGAAATCAGCATCTCTACATGTATTACAGCCATTCCATTCCAGCGTCTGTTGAATTCCAACACAAACACAAAGCTGAGCTACTTCAGTTCTTGCACCAGGATTAGACCAGGACTAAACCAGGACTAAACCAGGACTGAGACAAGACTAAACCAGGATTGAGCCAAGGCTAAACCAGGACTGAGACAAGACTAAACCAGGACTAGACCAGGACTGGACCAGGACATGACCAGGACTGAGTCAAGACTAAACCATGACAAAACCAGGACTAAACCAGGTCTAAACCAGGAATGGACCAGGACTAAACCAGGACTGAGACAAGACTAAACCAGGACTGAGCCAAGACTAAACCAGGACTAAACCAAGACTAAACCAAAACTAAACCAGGACTGAGCCAACACTAAACCAGGACTGGACTAGGACTAAACCAGGACTGAGCCAAAACTAAACCAGGACTAAACCAGGACTGGACTAGTACATGACAAGGACTGAGCCAAGACTAAACTAGGACTAAACCAGGACTAAACCAGGACCTGACTAGGACTAAACCAGGACTAAACCAAGACTAAACCAGGACTAAACCAGGACTGAGACAAGACTAAACCAAGACTAAACCAGGACTGAGCCAAGACTAAACCAGGACTAAACCAGGACTAAACCGGGACTGAGACAAGACTAAACCAAGACTAAACCAGGACTGAGACAAGACTAAACCAGGACTAGACCAGGACTAAACCAGGACTGAGACAAGACTAAACCAGGACTGAGCCAAGACTAAACCAGGACTAAACCAGGACTAAACCAGGGCCTGACCAGGACTAAACCAAGACTAAACCAAGACTAAACCAAGACTAAACCAAGACTAAACCAGGACTAAACCAGGACTAAACCAGGACCTGGCCAGGACTAAACCAGGACTAAACCAAGACTAAACCAAGACTAAACCAAGACTAAACCAGGACTGAGCCAAGACTAAACCAGGACGAAACCAGGACTAAACCAGGACTGAGCCAAGACTAAACCAGGACTAAACCAGGACTAAACACAAAGCTGAGGTACTTCAGTTCTTGCACCAGGAGTGGAATAAGTCACCCAAGAACAATGTGAAAGACTGGGACTAAACCAGGTCTAAACTAGGACTAAACCCGGTCTGAACCAAGACTAAACCAGGTCTAAACTAGGACCCAAGAACAATGTAAAGACTTGTGGAGGCCAAGACACATGAAAGCTGTGATTAAAAATAAGGGTTATTGCACCAAATATTGATTTCTGAACTCTTCTTTAGTGTAAACATTAGTATTATGTTGTTTTAAAATGAATTTGATCTTGTTTCTTTGCATTGTTTGAGCTCTGAAAACATGGATCTTTTTTGTTATTTTGACCATTTGTCATTTTCTGCAAATAAATGCTCTAAACGATAATATTTTTATTTGGAATTTGGGGGAAATGTTGTCAGTAGTTTATAGACTCAAACAAAAATGTTCCTTTTGCCCAAACACAAACCTATAAGTAGTAAAATCAGAAAAACTGAGTAGCGTGTACATTTTAAAGGTGGAGGGTCTGTCAGACACTTTTCTCCATGGAGATGTTATTACTTCGTCTGGAATGTTTCACAGTATGGCATTAAACCTTTCTATCTTCATGGAGACCAAACCAGACGAAGTTACAGGTCAGATCTGTGGAGAGGCGACCCCGCTCAAAACTCACAAGAGTCAATTTCGTGTGATATGGAACCTTTAACTTTAAACCTGAAACACCGATTCAGCAGTTTGAAAAGCTTCTCGAAAATCCTAAATATTGCAAAAATGTAGCGGTTAGTACCTTTTTATTTCTTCGAGTTGGCACTTCCAGCTTTAGCATTATATAATCCTCCAGTAGGGTGCGGCGTTATGCATTATGAATCGTGTGTGTCCGTGTTAAATATAGATCTGATTGAGGCTGGCAGGGGTGAGGGCCATGCATGTTTTAGGACCTCCTCACGCGCTCCTCTGCTCCATGTTTGTTGTGTTAGCGGTTTGCACACACGTTCATAGCGCGTTAGCTCAGTGCGAACGCCACTTCACGCCACGTTAGCTTCCTGTAGGCGTGCACCAGTGGGGGCCCTTGCACACTCAGTAGAAATGCTCCTACGTTAAAGCCACGTTAAAGCCCCATCGTGTCACTTTTAAAGGAGAATTAACGTTTTTTTTACAATCTGAGCCTTATTTCGGTAATAAAACAAGTTGTTTTACTCACCCATAGCACTTTGGACATACACATGCGCACTGTCCTCCTCACCTACACGAAGTTATGGCTAAATCTCGGATTACAGGCCTCTTTTGACTCAAACAAAAGTGTGGACTAAGACATTGAGCTTCTATGATTTGAAAAGTGCTAAAGTTTGTGTTATTTGGAGATTATTATTAGCCTGTTCACTTGTAAACATCACACTTACAAGTGAACAGACTAATAATAATAATGATAGGCGCGCAGTGATACGACTCGAGAGAAAATAACACCAAGTGATTACGATTTCTGACTTTTTCGTGTGCAACTGTTTTGTGACGCAAATATATCACTTTTTGGACAAATATTGTTTTGAGAAGAAGTTCTTCTCTCAAGCAGAAAACACACACTGTTCCACCGTGTGATGTCATGTGGTAAAACAGGAATTGCTACACTGTGTTTTTAAACTCCACACACCATCACCGGAATCATTTGGATCATTTCAGCCCAGGAATTGAAGATCTCAAATGAACAAAAGGTAAAGGGTACTTGAGTTTAGATGTGTGTAGAATCCCTCAGTCATCCAGGTAGAATCCACAGCAAAAGGAAAAATTCAGTCTGTCAACTGGACAAAACTTTATTTGGTCGAATACTTTTCGCAGTTCATCCAAGCTACTTCTTCAGTTCTGGTCCTTCAGTTAACTTCATGACATCACAAAGTGGAACAGAGTGTTTTGAGCTTTGGAGATGTAGACAGACTAAAAATAAACTCCAGGAATGTTTTTCATGACATGGCTTAAACTAAACAAGAGTCAATTTTTTAATTTTAATACTTTTCATTGTGGATGTTTATATTACACTGAAAACCTACTGTGAGCGGGGCTTGCATCTCCACAAACCTGACTTTTATGTGGCCTGGTCATGGTCCCCCCGCCCTCCCTTGTTTCTATGGAAATGTTGTTCCTTTGACTGTAACCTTCTACAATATGGCTTAAAAATATTTTCCAACCTCAACTCAGAATTATATAGTGCTGTCAGGCAATTTAAAATATTAATCTAATTAATTACAGGATTTGTAATTAATTAATCGCATTTTAATCGAGAGAGAGAGAGGCAACCCACTTTGCGATTGAGTTTGTCAGTTTTTATGTGGTCGCTTTGCTCATTCGTTTCCCAAATTCTGCGAGCGTGGTTTTTTGGTTTGGTGGTTTGGTGGGTTGTTGGTTTGTTGATTTGGTGGTTTAGTGGGTTGTTGGTTTGGCGGTTTGGTGGTTTGGTGGCTTGTTGGTTTGTTGATTTGGTGGTTTGGTGGTTTAGTGGGTTGTTGGTTTGTTGATTTGGTGGTTTGTTGGTTTGGTGAATTGAGCTCACACTCGCTCTATCACCCGTAACAATGGAACTTGTCCGGACGTGTTTATCGTTCAATTGATCCGTCAGGCTGGAGCAGCTTCAGTGATCGGAAAATTCTTTTTGACAAAAGCTCCAAATCACGGCGTTCTTGTTGATCGTCCCGTCTTCGTTCTTTTTAGAAATAAACTTGCCGTTCAAAGGCTCTGGCAGCGATTCGCTCGCTGCACGCCAAATTTAAAATGTGCATTGAATTGTCGCTCATAATTAACTGCATTAGTTTTTATAACGCGTTAATTTTTAAATGTATTTTTTTTTTTTTTTCCTGGCGGCACGGTGGCTGAGTGGTTAGCACTCATGCTTCACAGCAAGAAGGTTCGGGTTGCCCGGGCCTTTCTGTGTGGAGACTGCATGTTCTCCCCGTGTCTGGGTGGGTTTCCTCCGGGCACTCCGGTTTCCCCCACCAACCTAAACATGCGCCATAGGTAAAATCCTCCAGCTTAGGGCCTGACCAAAGCATAAATAACAAACAAAATCATGGGGATGGTCCCCGGGTCAAATATAGAAACAACTTCTCCTGTGCGAGATCAATAAAGGTCAATCTTCTAATCCTTGACCACTGTAAGGCGCTTTGTGCTACAATTTTGTATGAAAAGCGCTCTATAAATATTGTTTGATTTGATTTGATTTAATTTGCAGTGTAATTAATTAATCTAATTAACGCATTAAACTGACAGCCCTAGAATTATTATTTCCATGTAAACTCGAAGGACAAGAGTTTAATTCAGAATTGAAAAAACATTATGTAAACGTGGTCAATATGGCATAAAAGAAAGAAAGAAAGAAAGAAAGAAAGCTATGCCTTTATTAGTCCCACAGTGGGGAAATTCCAGTTCTGCATTTAACCCATCCTGTTATTAGGAGCAGTGAGCAGCACATTACTGCGCCCGGGGACCATCTCCAGGATCTTCTTGCTTCGGCTTGGTCAGGACCAAAGCTGGAGGTACCTATGGTGCATGTTTTGGGCTGGTGGGGGAAACCGGAGTGCCCGGAGGAAACCCACCCAGACACGGGGAGAACATGCAAACTCCACACAGAAAGGCTCGGGTGACCCGGGGATCGAACCCAGACCATGCATGCAAACTCCACACAGAACACACACAGAAAGGTCTGGGTGACCCGGGGATCGAACCCGGAACCTTCTTGCTGTGAAGCATGAGTGCTACCCACTCAGCCACCGTGCCGTCTATCTCCATGGAGAACGTTCCGAAGAAGGATTTTAACTTTCTATTTCCATGGATTCATTCCCTGACGTTCCACCTCCAGAAAGTTAAACGATGTTGCTTTAAGTTAGTTGAAAATGTGTGATCAGATACCTACACTTTGACTTCTTTCCTCTTTGCACTTTGCTCTCGTTATTTCACTACATCCATTCAAACCTTTGTACTTAAAATGTTCAAATTCTAAAAACCTCACGTGCATATCTCCCATTGTAATTTGTCTTTTCAAACCGCGGCTGATGAATGCTTTGCAGAGTCTGTGCTCGTACAGCTGTAAACCAAGGCCACAGCCCGCGGTGTGAAAAAGGTGGAATGAAAAGCGGTTGAACATATCAGCGGGGCTTTGTTTTGCCGGCGTGAATACTGAGGAGATTAGTCCAAGGTCTGCGGGCGAACGAAGCGCCCTTTTAGTCCCAACGCCGGCTTTAATCGAAACGTTTAAAACAAAATGCAAAACAAAGAGCGAAGGCGGAATCCACGCGACGCTGGTTAGTTCTGGTTATGTATTTGAATTCTCTTGTTCATGTGTTGATGTGAAAGGTGTATTGTACAGTGTCAGTGTGATCAAATGCGCTCCTCTGTGTTTTTAAAGTGCATACAGATTCACAGGTTTTTGGTGTCTGTTTATAACCAATTTTCAAGTGCGTATGAAAAGGTTAGACTACTCATTTTACTATAACACATTTAAGATTATTGTGTATGGATATTAAAAACTTCACTTCCCATGATGCCTTGAGTTAGGCGGGAGCTATATAAAGGCAGAGCTCCCTCATTTCGCGCTTTTTCTGTACCGCAAGGGCACCACTGAAAGCCTAGCTGTGTTATTATGCAGTAGTTCAATAAAGTACCGTTTACTTTCAGCACTTCTATCTCTGCCTTCATCATTGTATGTGATATGCGTGCCCACCCGGACACAACAAAGATCATTATATTTAAGATTTTAATACAAATTTGACATTTCTTCCCCAGTTTGGCCATTTTTTAGGTTTAAAATGTGACTCACCATGGACTTCAAGCCCTCAAGTCAGCATTACAAATTCTCAGAAAATGTGTTTTTTCAAAATTTGTGATTTTCATTTTTTTGCAGAATATGCTAGTTGAGATCATGAAGAAGCCACTCCATGTTTCAGATAACAGCATTAGTGACGTTAAAAACATACATTTTTAATTTCAAATCGGCTTGTCTTTGAGGAAAGAAACGGGGCCTGTATAAATCAACATATTTTGCCAAGCTCATGCGCCCGCCAATCCCGTTACGAGGAGCGCCGAAGGGGCTTCCCCTGTACGCCGATCTGCTGTGAGGAGCTCCTGCATATGTAAGCGGCACTGCGAGACAATAAGGGCATGAAAATGGACTTTTAACTTCTACTTGGACACATGACACGTTCGGGCGACCTTCGGGACAGGTTCGGGACACGTCCGTTTCTCCGGAGCTCGTGTACAGAGTGCGATTTGGCTCCGAAACACACAATACGCGTTTACATGTGGAGTTACTTCCTGTTTGGAAATCATGACATCACCCTAGGGAATTCCATAACTGTATCTAGCAAAACACAGAAATAATGACCCGACAAATACAAATACAATAAGAAAACAGGGCTTTTGACTAGCACTGGGCGGTATATTGGTTCATACTGAATACTGGTGTTTTTTTTAAATCTTATGATATGAATTTTTCATATATCCCAATACCGGTGAGTGTGTGCGTACAAAACGTTGGGAACACAGAGCGGGGGAACGTCGTGCCGCTGCTTTTTTGGCCACTTCAAAAGCTGCAAATGCTGCAGGCCTCCAACTACCCTCTGCGGACCGTAAAGCCATTGCCGAAACAGGGACAGGTCCAGCCCACGGAGCCGCTTCCGTCGCCCAGCAACCGAGACAGGCTGCTAACCCTAATGCTAACAACATATTACGCACACGGATCAATAACCCTCGAATTGGGACACGGCGACACTGTGTGTTGAGCGGTGAACAACATGGACGGAGAAAATGGTACAGACACAGAGGAACTTACACCGAAAAGAGGAGCCGTGTCAGTCGTGTGGAAGAACTTCGGCTTTAAAAAATCTGACGCCGATCAAACAACCGTATTCTGTAAATGTCGTCGGGCTAGAGTTGTAGCCGCAGGAGGCGACACGAGCGGTCTGCTTCACCACCTCCGTCACAAACACGTCCTGGAATACGAAGAATGCACGAAACTAAGATCTGCATCCTCTTCCACGTCTGCAGGGAACGTTCAAGTCGGCGCCGCGACACAAAACGCCGCTCAGACGTCACTCAAAGACACGTTTGCTAAGGGGCACCGCCTACGACAAGAAAAGCAAACGGTGGAAAGATATTACTAACGCTGTTACTGTCCACTTCGCCAAAGACATGGTACCACTTAGCACATGAAAAAAAAAAAAAAAACGGTCAAATACCGTGACACCGATATAATTTTGAAAAATACCGTAATATCAGTTTTTGGTCATACGGCCCAGCTCTAGTTTTGAGTATTAAAAAAGTGTTGCCTGTAAATTGTGCTGAATGTCTCCCTGTAGTTTTGACCATGTTTTTCAGTTTTTCTTCACAAATTATTTCTTGATTGGTGTAAAACTAACTAATAATTTATATTTACAATCGTTATAATCCCGTCAAATTAAGTACAAATTTGAGAATCATCAAAACCTGTCATACGCACTTTAACTTGCGTAGGAATTGAAAAAGTCTTTTTCCCGTCCAAACGCAGTTATTACAGAATTGATCCAGTTGTGTTATTTATCCAGTAAATGTTGAAACATTCTAGGCCAAGATTTGTGAGTAAATTGCATAAAACATCTGACAAGACAAACACACTGACTAAAACATCACATACAGCTCTGGAAAAAAATAAGACACCACTGCATTTTTTCTGAAATCAGCATCTCTACATCTATTACAGCCATTTCATTCCAGCATCTGTTGAATTCCAACACAAACACAAAGCTGAGCTACTTCAGTTCTTGCACCAGGAGTGGAATAAAGTCGCCCAAGAACAATGTGAAAGACTGGGACTAAACCAGGTCTAAACTAGGACTAAAGCAGGTCTAAACTAGGATTCAATCAGGCCTAAACTTGGACTGAACCAGGGCTAAATCAGGATTAAACCAGGTTAAAAATGTGACTAAACCAGGACTAAACTAGGACTAAACCCGGTCTGAACCAAGACTAAACCAGGTCTAAACTAGGACCCAAGAACAATGTGAAAGACTTGTGGAGAGCATGCCAAGACGCATGAAAGCTGTGATTAAAAATAAGGGTTATTGCACCAAATATTGATTTCTGAACTCTTCTTAAGTGTAAACATTAGTATTATGTTGTTTTAAAATGAATTTTATCTTGTTTCTTTGCATTGTTTGAGGTCTGAAAACATGTATCTTTTTTGTTATTTTGACCATCTGTCATTTTCTGCAAATAAATGCTCTAAACGATAATATTTTTATTTGGAATATGGGGGAAATGTTGTCAGTAGTTTATAGACTCAAACAAAAATGTTCCTTTTGCCCAAACACATACCTATAAGTAGTAAAATCAGAAAAACTGATCATTTTGCAGTGGTTTCTTATTTTTTTCCAGAGCTGTATTCCCGTAGCTTTACTCCTAACTCCAGTTCACTCTGTAAACATGGACCCTCAGTGAGGAGAGCGCTGAAAAATGGGGTTTTCTACTAACATCATATTTGGAAAAATATTTCATTTTGCTGAAGCTACAAATGGTTTTGGTGAACTCCAATTTACCTTTTATTTGTAGAGCAGAGTAGCTCCACTTAATTTAGGTCAATGCATTAAGAGTACTTTATTTGTACGTTAAGAACACTGTAAATGCATACAATAATTGGAAATTCATGAGTCATTGAGTTTGTTTGCTACTTAGAGATGTATGTAGAACACCCCCAGCATGATCACTGCAAATTATCAATACCCAATTAATATTTTTCTATCTTCACGCTCCACGGACCACTTCCATATTCTCTGTAATGACTCATTTAGCCTGCAGTCTGAAAACATGGCGGATACATGATACTGCCGCTATTTCCAGCCATAACTCTGCTCCTTCCCCCGGGAACGCTCGGATACAGGCTGACGAATGCGGCGCCAGGGAGGCTTTGGCTCTTCCAGCTGGAGTGGACTGCGTTTCCCATCAGCCACTGCAGCTAAGTTAGATTGCAGATGGACACTTTTATACGTGATTTTTCTTCCTCGCTATGTTTTTTCCAATTTTATGTAGCGATTAAAAATTAAGTGTGTCTGGTGTATGAACCTTTATGTATTTAGCCTTTAGTTTAAGTCTTTGGACACCAGTTTTGGTATCCAGTTTTGCAGCTTATAGTGTGCTTTCACGGACTCGAAAAATCCGACCTTGAAGCGAATGTGCAGCCATGTTGGAGATATTGCTCACTCAAAGTAAACACGCTTATAAAGGAACCGTGCAGAAAAAAATAAAAATTTCACTACAAACCTTCGACATGAGAATCCAAAACTTCTGACACAGTTGACCAGTTGTACAGAGATAAGCTGGATGCCAAAGGAGCATTATATGAACAAACTCAAATTAATTGGGCGAGAAGATCCATATGAGATGGATTCAAGTTTGTTCAGTGACAGTGGCGATTTGTCGATTCTGCTGCTGTAAGCGATCCCGATATTGTCAACTACCTGGTCTTCTCCCAAAGCCCTGATACAGCACAAGACCTTCAGAGCTCTAAAGGTCTGGAGGCAACAACCAGTTTATTTGTGGCTGGTACGAGAGCGTAAAATGCAGAAAATTGTAGACAAACATATTGTGATGGTAAAGGTCGGCATACTTGTATTACATGTGTAACGTGTTTAAGTACGAGTATATTGCTTTTATTCTTCACGTTTTGCAAAGATTAAAATATGAAAATCGTCTTTCCGCCTCTGTCGCCTCCTTTCCTTTGATAATCGCTCTGTCCGTTCACCCTGGTCGGTCACTACTTTAGGTAAACGATAGAAATGCAGGTGTTTTTCTCTGTCCGATCTATTGTGACGCCAAGGACCAAACAACAGTTGACCATTTTGCTTTTTTTTAACTTGGCGGCATAAGTGCAATGTTTGTTTTGTTTCGAGTATCTCCGACATGGCCGACTTCCGGATTATGACGTCACTCGAAAACACACTATAATCTGCAGTAATTATTTTTATTTCTCTTAACATCCTTTAATCTTTTTAAAGAACAGGTATTTTACTTGTATGGGCTACTGATTGCTAATGCATAACATATCTACATCACCATGTTACCATTATTTGTTTTGAAAATGTTATATTCACCGAAAACAACGTATTAACATGTTTAAGTATCAGTTTTGTTTTTGGCGTTCTGAATCCCCCCTCTTTTTGCTCTCTGCATGAAGTCACTCCCCCTTAAATGCTTATAAAACTACTGCATCCGGTTTGTGAAGCTGTAGTGTATGTTGCCCCCTTAAACCATCCAGAGAACGTAAGTGATGCGCTACTGTCGTCTCTGGCGTCTCAGTAGCCCAGGGGTGCTCAACCTTTTTTTAAGAGATCTACTTTTGAGGTTGATGGTGTGCCGAGATCTACCAAGAGGAGGGTCTGTTAGACATGGGCTTTTTAGAATGAGATTATTTTTTAAGTCGCATGGGGGCGAAAACATCGGATTTGGGTCACTTCAGGCTGCAGTGTGAACGTAGCCCAAGATATGTGGTCCTAAACCCGATACATATCCGATCTTTTGGCATGCGACTTCAGTCTGAACGGCCTGGGCGTGTTTCCTCCAGCGAGAGTGGTACAAGTAGGCGCTCACAAATGTACACAAACGTTCTTCTCGTCCTGTGAAAATAGTATATGAACTCCGTGTCAGTGAAGCAGCGAAGCACAGAGCAATCCCACCACTTTTGTCTGCGACTTCGCACCAACACTTTCATTTCTACGGACGTTGCTGCCACTGCCCCACAAAACACTGTGGCCAAAAACCTTGTCCTTCTCCTTCTCCATCTCCTCCTTAAAACAAATAAGCTGTACATGTTCTGGCTCTGGTACGACTGCAACTTTCCGTAAACACTGAGCATGCTCGCTGTGCATGACGTCGTGTCCTCCAAGGCACATACGGGACACTTTTGGGGCATTTAAAGTTCACACTGGAGATCACATACAAGTCGCATTTAATTGGAAACGTGAACGACCTCGCAAAAAAATCGGATTTCACAAAAAAATCTGAATTGAACATTAAGCCCTGCAGTCTGAACGTAGCCATACGCGATCGACTGACACTCTGCCTGCGATCGACTGGTAGACCGCGATCGACTGGTTGGGCACCCCTGCAGTAAACAAATCCAAAGGTGGCAATAATCTTAATAAAAATTGTTTCTTTATTACTTAATTGGTTAAAAGTTTCAATGTTTCAAAAACACAGGAGGGGCACAGGAGGGGTCCGGCCTAATGTAGCCTACCCCACGGCATCCCCTACTGGTGGGGTACACACAAGCCGCATGACTCGAACTGTGTTTTATCCTTTTTACGTATTGTGGAAAATTGCCACGTGACTGGGAAGATGTTACTGTTTATTTCGCATCTCTACTTCCAAGTGTTTATAAACTTGGCCCAAGTCCATTTCACAGTCACAGCCGTGTTTTTTCTTACCTAATTTAATTTATTTGTGGTAAATGATCAGCTCAATATGCATATGCAGGATTAATTATGGTTTTATTCCACCACTGAATAAAGCAGAACACGTAGAATTGACGAGGATGGAGGAGGTTTTTCACCTGTAACTTGGCCTGGTTTGGTCTCCATGAAGATAGAAATAGGTTAAATGGCACATTGTGAAACAATCCAGACAAATCAATAACATCCTATAAGTATTATGAGTTAATGTTATATGGAATGATATACAGTGAAATTTCGATTCACTGTATGTTGAACACATATGGCAGAATTGACAATAAAGCTGACTTTGATCTTTTGATCTTTGATCTTATATGGAATTATGTAACAGAAAAAAAGTGGAATAACTCAGCTGAATATATATATTTTGTAATTTAGTTTCAAATTCAGTATCCATCCTTTGCTTTGGTGAAGCGCCGCAGAACTTTGGCCTTCTCTCAGTGAGCTTCATAGCCTCTGAAATGCTGAATCCTGGAACGTTCACTTCAGAGCTGTGCCTTGTTTCACTTCAGTACTTTATGAAGATGTATCTGGTCACAACAGGGGAACAAAAACAAAAACTTTTCTTACATCCCCTTGAGAGAAAAGCACAGACAACTCCCCTGTCCACAAATACACAAACTAAATATTCTGTATTGATGCTAAAATAGACTGATGTTCATCTGTTTGTTTTGGTTTTACTTCACCTTTGGCTTCTGCACAAACCTCGGTGCTGTGACCTGGTCACCCACCACCTGTCGGGCCCTGTCGCTCCAGGTGGTGCCAAGATGGATTCTCGTGAGTTTGAACTCACAAATATCGGGAGAATCCATCTCGCTGTGCACAGTTATAGGGACCAGACTATAAAAAAGTAGAGATTCTTGATGAAGAGTGCAAAGCAGTAATCAGAGCCATTTTGAGTTTTTTTTTATTTTTTATTTTTTTTTGGAGTTTTTCTGTTTGTTTGTTTTTTTTTTTTTTTTTTTTTTTTTTTTCATGTGTCCATTTATACAGCTCTGGAAAAATCATTTTTTCTGATTTTACTACTTATAGGTATGTGGAACATTTTTGTTTGAGTCTATGAATTACTGACAACATTTCCCCCAAATTCCAAATAAAAATATTGTTTAGAGCAGAAAATGACAAATGGTCAAAATAACAAAAAAGATCCATGTTTTCAGAGCTCAAACAATGCAAAGAAACAAAATCAAATTCAATTTAAAACAACATAATACTAATGTTTTCACTTAAGAAGAGTTCAGAAATCAATATTTGGTGCAATAACAATAATAATAATCACAGCTTTCATGCGTCTTGGCATGCTCTCCACAAGTCTTTCACATTGTTCTTGGGTGACTTTATTCCACTCCTGGTGCAAGAACTGAAGTAGCTCAGCTTTGTGTTTGTGTTGTAATTCAACAGACGCTAGAATGGAATGGCTGTAATACATGTAGAGATGCAGATTTCAGAAAAAAAATGCAGTGGTCTCTTATTTTTTTCCAGAGCTGTGTATGTATATATATATATATATATATATATATATATATATATATATATATATATATATATATATATATATAGTTTGTTTGCTTTGTTTCCATGTGTCCATTATAGATTCAGTGAGAATCGACAGTGAGACAAACCCTGTATGAAAAAAGGATGTCCAAACATGTGACTGATATTTCTTTACAGCACCTGTACAAAACCCTGTGCTTTGTGTGTGCTGATGAAAGCCCGTCTGCAGCGCTTAGACATGTTCTAGTCCAGGGGTCGGCAACCCGCGGCTCCGGAGCCACATGCGGCTCTTTGATCCCTGTGATGCGGCTCAGTACAGTGGTCCCACGTTTAGCACGGGGGTTACGTTCTAAAAATAACCCACGATAGGCGAAATCCGTGAAGTAGTCAGCTTTATATTTTACAATTATTCTACATGTTTTAAAGATCCCATGACATGGTACTTGTTGATGCTTTTATATGGCGCCTTAATGGTTCCCTAATACTGTAAATGAATCCTTCTTCAAAATCAAGACTCAGTGCATGAGAAAGAGAGATAAGATGAGAAAGAGTCATGAATATCTCTCTGGAACACTTTATTATGGGCGTTGTTGCTTGAATGCAAATGAGGAAGTCAGAGATAGGCCAGAGCAGCGGGTGGGGGTGTGGCCAAACTCTCCGCTCTTTCCTCTTCAGCGGTGCGATGTGCGTTGGCTCCACTTCCGCGTTTTTGTGCGGAGGAAGAGATGAGAAGCGTTCCATTGACAAATAAACACATTTCCACAGAAAATAAAATTAAACCACTGCTGTTTCAGAGGTTCGGAGGCTCGGATAAAGGACATCCGAGCCTGGAAACACTCTCACGTGTCTCCAGGCAAATAAAAAATACGCATTTCGCATTGTGTAGCTCGTTTGCGGTCCAAACTCTGGCCGTGGCGGTGGGTAGATATCCAGACGGGAGATGGAACTGCATTTGCATTTTTTCAATGTGACGTCACATAGTTTCCTTGTTCAGAATCGCCCATTTGAGCTGTCTTTTTTTCAAACGCAGGGTAGGGGAGCTCACATTAACATTCAAAATCCTCAGAAAGTGAAAATTTCATGCCATGGGACCTTTAAGGCTGTAAACGCCTCACCACACACATTCTACACTTTTCTCACACTAGAATGAACGTTTTTCTCTCTTGTTTAAACACTCAAACTTTCGTAGATTTTCAACAAAAAGGGCACAGTATTATAGAATGAAAAAAAAAAAGATCAAAACCTTTTTTCAGGCCCAAAAATATCGCGTTCCTCTGACCGAGCCTCTTTGTCCTGACGCCGCTTCGCTGTCGCAGGTTTTATCGGATAGAAAACTTACAAACATACAGCACTTCAGAGTAACACTGCAATCGAACATTTATATAAATCTGGCAAACTGAACACTGTACTGTACTGTACAGGAGACATGGAGAATAACAAACCGGCAAAGGTCTACAGTCCCTTAGCCAATCAGGACGCAGAACACCATGTGCGTTGATACACTATAAAAAAAGATTGGAATAAAAAAATCAGCCAATCTGCAAGGCCGCTGTATTTAATTCAATTTTATTTTATTTTAGTTCCTTCATTTTCAAAATGTAATTCTATGGCACAAAGGCAAAAAAAAATATATATGCAGTGTTATTTCATTTTAAATTTCAAAAGGGTTTTGTGTCTCCCAGTGTTTTCTTTACTGTGTGAAATGGGTCCAAATGGCTCTTTGAGTGGTAAAGGTTGCCGACCCCTGGTCTAGTCCCTCTCCTCGGCTCAGACTGGCAATAGTTGAGCCTGACTGCTGCTGTTGTTTACCGTGTTCTCCATGCACGTGCATGAGACTGGGTTTGTTTGGTTTGGATCGGATCTGTCACCCTCGGGCTTACCTCGCTCTCGCTCTTTCTCTTTTTTCCTCTCGCTCTCCTCCCTTTCTCTCCTGTTCTGGATCTGTGGAGGTAAAAATAACGGGCCGCGGCGTTTTACAGCTAATAACCGTAAATGCTGTAATGAGATTTAGAAATGGCTTAGAGCAAATACTGAGTTGGAGAATAAATTGTGATAGTAAATATACAAGAGAAAGAATTATAGAAACGCCAGACAATTAAATGTAGGAAAATTTGTTATGGGTTAAATAACTTGTATCTTTGTAGGGTAAGTAGGTTTTGAGTAGCTTTTTAAAAAAAAAAATGTTAAATGAATTACACATGAAAATAATGATATAAAGTTATCTTTGCATTTATATTTATGCAACCTTTAATTGGTAGTTCTTAGTGTGATATAGAGCTGGGCGGTCACTGTATTTTTCAAAATTTTATCGGTGTCACAGTATTTGACAGTATTTTTTTTTTTTTTTCCCATGCATGACTAGGTGGACTAGCACATTTCCTAATAATTTAGAGAATAATTACTGCAGTAAATTTGACTTGGTAAAACATATCTGGGTCCAGAGCTTTAATCATCTCCTTGAAGCTCCTTTCTCAACAGGACTAAATGGTTCCATGTCTTTGGCGAAGTGTTGACGTTGGTAATATCGTTCCACCGTTTGCTTTTCTTGTCGTAGGCGGTCCCCTTAGCAAATGCGTCTTTGAGTGACATCTGAGTTGTGTTTTTTGTCGCGGCGCCAACTTGAACGTTCCCTGCAGACGTGGAAGAGGATGCAGATCTTAGTTTCGTGCATTCTTCATATTCCAGGACATGTTTGTGACGGAGGTGATGAAGCAGATCGCTCGTGTCGCCTCCTGCGGCTACGACTTTAGCCCGACGACATTTACAGAATATGGTTCTTTCGGCGCCAGATTTTTTAAAGCCGAAGTTCTTCCACACAACTGACACGGCTCCTCTTTTCGGTATCTTTCCTCTCTGTCTGTAACATTTTCTCCGTCCATGTTGTTCACCGCTCAACACACACTGTAGCCCTGTCCCAATTCGAGCATTATTGATCCATGTGCGTAATTTGCGTGGTGCATATTTTTAGCATTAGCATTAGCAGCGTGTCTCGGGAGCAGCTCCGTGGGCTGGATTTGTCCCATTTCGGCAACGGCCTTGTGGTCCGCGGAGGGTAGTTCGAGGGCTCGCTGTGTTCAAGACGTTTTGTACGCATACACTCACCAGTAGTGGGGTATATGAAAAATTCATATCATTAAAAAAAAAAAAAAACACCGGTATTCGGTATGAACCGGTATGCTGCCCAGCCCTAGTATGCTATATAGTCGTGACACCCATGGATTATTATGTTTTAATTTGCTAATTTTAAATCACAATATTCATCTAAAACAACTTAATAAAAGAAATAAGTGAATTCCGTGTTAGAAAACTGTGGTGCCCAATGAGAGTTGACGTCACTGTAAACGTCATCACAACAAAGTGCCATGAAGTTGTCAGCGCCTCCGATGGATAGTAGCAGATCAAGTTAACAGATTTTTTTTTTTTTTTCCATTTACATTTAAATGACTACACAACTCTGCCGAATCCTAGTATCACCAAGAAGAAAGAAGAAAATAAAGAAGATAAGAAAATAAAATTGGAGAATGAGGCCCCGGGGAAGACCCAGGACACGCTGGAGGGACTATGTCTCCCGGCTGGCCTGGGAACGCCTTGGGGTCCCCCCGGAGGAGCTGGAGGAAGCTTATGGATCAATGATACAATTTTTATTACATGATTTATTTGGTTTATGTATTATTTATTCTAATCACAGTAACAGGGTTGCAGGTAACAGGGTTGCAAATCCGCACTAATGTTCACTTTATCTCCGGAGTAGAAGCTGTTTAGCTGTTACTGCTAATCAAGAGGAAAAACTTATTTATGCAAATAAGTAAAGGAAAAATAATAATAATTGTCTTATTCTGATCATTTGCACAACACGGTTGCATGAGGTAAAGTGAGACGGTCAATCAAGGCTATCTAATAAAAATATGAAAATAGAAGAGAAGACAAACCTTTGCTCTGCCCATTCTTTTGGAAAACTGTTTGATGATGTCAAGTCCAGGAGATCATGTGGTTCACTGTTGATTGATTGATTGATCATGTGGTTCTGCTTTCTTCTTCTTCTACCAGGCTAAAAATGTTCTGGTAACAGGGTTGGTGCGTGTTGTGGGAGACATGTTCCATGAATAATTATTATTTGAAATATTATGTCTATTAAAACAAATGTTCCCACAGTTACAAGAGATGGCAATGAAACAAATTATACAAAAAAATAAATTTACATTTAATTTTAACTGTTTTATTTGAGATTCAGTTTGGTCATTAGAGGAGTGGGACAAGAGGAAAGTGGCATTTTGGGCGGTACGCCAGACTAATTTGGTATTTTAAAATTATTTTCAAGCATTCTTTTCTCTTAGTTTTTTTTAGGTTTGGTCTCAGGACAAGTAAATTCACTCAGAAACTGTACGTTTTAGTATTTTGTATGTGGATTATTTAATATTTGATCGGTGGGACGTAAAATGTCCTCTGATTCTGGAATGACCCTGGAAGAAAAGGGATGGATGGATGGAAATTGGAGAATGAACTAAATACAGAGCAGTGGGTGACTCCTGAAAATGTGCTATTTAAATTTAAAAAAAATTAAGTTTTCAGTCTCTATCTAAGCTTTTTTTTAAATCATGTTTGCTAATGCGTGCACTGTGTCACCATGGTAACTGCTGAATTGATTCCGAACACCCCCAGCCTCATGTCACTGCAAAGTATCAGTTAAACTTGGAGACTTGGACTAAGACAAACTTTATTGATCCACAAGGGAAATTATTTGGACAGAGTAGCTCACAAATCACAATATAATATGAGAACAAAGAGTAAAAAATAAATGGTAATAATAAATTCTAAATAAGTAGCAAAAAAGAGCAAGAGAAAGTGCAATGGTATGAAGATTTAAAGACAAGAATTGACAAGTAAGGTGTACATTTCTTGTTAATTAACTTGAGTATCTTATTGTTTTCTGTGTTTTTTTCTACTTGTATTGTGACTTTGACTGTTGGTATAATAAAGCTGGTATGGATCAAAGCTAAAATGTCTGGAGCTTCCTATTACAAACTGAAAAAAACAAAATAAAAAAGATACTAATTTACATCATTACCACCAACCCCTCTTTCCTATGTCCGAAAATACTTCAATTACCAATATCAGAACTTTTCATCTACTCCTGCTTCGTATTTGTCTATGTAAAATCATTTGTAATAACTTCTCCCATGGGTGTCTGTGTCCTTGGGCTCGTCGTTAATTAAAGAGGCCACTGCGGTGCGTTTGGGGCCCCAGGCGGAAGTCGACATCTGAGCGCTGTCTGTCTCCGCGCTCGCATCATTAGCGCACGCGAGATTTGGGCCGTTTACTCTAATGAGGTCTGCTTGGTGACTGTTTAATTGAATGTGGAAATCAGAACGTTTGGAGGGGCAGACTAAATTTTATTTTGGTGATAATCGGCCTAAAGCGCGCGTGATTGGAGGTGGAGTCGCCTTATAATGGGAGGGTTAGCGGTTTGATCCTGCGGTTGTGTTGTAGTGTAATGCGTTTCCTGTGGCGTAAAGTGTTGCTCAAATTGGCAATATAATTCACACTTGAAGGTGCTCTATTATGCAAATTCAATGTGACGTTGTTTTCTCATCAAAAACAGACCTGGAGTTGTGTTTTGTTTCATTTACACATGTTTGAGTGCTCTGTTCCACGTTGTGATGTCATGAAGTTTCCAAGTTAACAGCTCCTTTTACCTTTTCCATCCATTCATTTTCTTCCGCTTATCCGGGGTTGGGTTGCGGACTTCCTTCACCGCGAACACTTCCTCCAGCTCCTCCAGGGGGACCCCAAGGCGTTCCCAGGCCAGCCGGGAGACATACACTGCGTGCACATGGACGAATGTAATCTGATTGCAAATGGATTGAAATTGTCTCGAATTCATGTGCACAGGTTAAGGATCGTATAGAGATTGGTTTCCCGAATCCGATTGGAACCCCTGGCTTAGGCCGATAGTAATCCGCTTGGTGCCGCCTTGTGCACGATATCAGATCGGATTGGCGTACTGTGCATGCGCAGGAATTTTCACCAGGGATTTCACCCGGAAGTGGCAGGAGGTGCCGACGCCGTCATAAGTAGCGATTGTTGCCAGAAAAGTCAGACAAAATCATGGCTACGAAGAAAGAATGCACAACACGTACACCAATGCTGCTCCGTGCGCTCCTCGAGCGCCATCTTTGTATACCGCCACATAGTTTGTTGTGTTTTTATTGAGTAGCCATCACCCGGAAGTAGTTGGACTACAGCACCACATAGCGTAGCGGAGCCGGCCAGGTCGCTGACCATTATCTGATTACACGAGTTTCATGTGCACTGGGATTTTAGGACAGACCACCCGCCGAGTAACGGGATTAGATTTGGAGAAATCCAATCCGATCCTACCATGTGCCTCCTCCCGGTGGGACATGCCTGGAATAGGAGGCGTCCAGGAGGCGTCCGGAACAGATGCATGAGCCACCTCAGCTGCTCCGCTCGATGTGGAGGAGCATCGGCTCTACTCCGAGCCCCTCCCGTGTGACTGAGCTCCTCGCCCTATCTCTAAGGGAGCGCCCAGCCACTCTGCGGAGGAAACTCATTTTGGCCGCTTGTATCCACAATCTCGTCCTTTCGGTCATTACCCAGAGCTCATGACCATAGGTGAGGGAAGGAATGTAGATTGACGGTAAATCGAGAGTTTTGCCTTTCGGCTCAGCTCCTTCTTCACCACAACGGTCTGGTACAGCGACCGCATCACTGCTGACGCTGCACCGATCCACCTGTCAATCTCACGCTCCATCCTCCCCTCACTCGAGAACAAGACCCCGAGATACTTGAACTCCTCCACTTGAGGCAAGGAATCTTTTACCTTTTGAGTTCGGCAATTCCACAGTTCAAACAATCTAAATGGTTCTAGTGAAGGTGCGTGGAGTTTAAAAACACAGTGGAGCACATCCTGTATTACCGCATGATGTCACAAGGTGGAATCATTTTCAGTTTGAGTGAAAAACTCAAAGCCTGTGCAGGGTTTGTGTGTTAAACATGTGTGAATGAAACAAAACACAGCTCCGGGTCTGTTTGGGATGAGGAAACATTATACATCCTCAACCATGTTTGAATCAATCAAATAAAATTGTGATTATGATGTGAGAGCTGTTATCACGGGGTTCAGAGCTCATAAAAGTTTATTTCACGCAATCTGTCCCCTTTATACGCTGCGAATATGGAGTATAATTAGTTCCATTTATGAATTTCATATGCAGGATTTAATAAATACTGTACAGACTCACTACGAGCAGCACACAGAGAGAACAAGCAAACTCTACTGAGCCCAGATCAGCAGAACAAGAACTCTGTCAGGGATAGGTTATGCAAATGATCCACGTGGTTTTAAAAGAACGTAGTAAAAGAAAGAAGTAAAAGAAAGTACGTAGCTGCACTTTTACTGTTTTAAAGAATTTCGATAAAATTTTCCCCAGTGTGATGATCAGTATGGGAATCTCTAAAATAATAAAAAAAAATTCAGCATATTTTTCAACTTTTCTTTCCACAATTGCTTTGATTGGTATAAAACTAGAATTTATAGGTGTTATCCCACTAACTTCAGTAGGAATTAGAGAATTATTAAAACTTGACTAACAAAGGACCATAAAAGGACCATACCAGGACTAGACCCTGGACTAGACCCAGGACTAGACCCAGGACTAACAAAGGACCATACCAGGACTAGACCCAGGACTAGACCCTGGGCTAGACCCAGGACTAGACCCAGGACTAGACCCAGGAATAACCAAGGACCATACCAGGACTAGACCCAGGACTAGACCCAGGACTAGACCCAGGACTAGACCCAGGACTAACAAAGGACCATACCAGGACTAGACCCAGGACTAGACCCTGGGCTAGACCCAGGACTAGACCCAGGACTAACAAAGGACCATACCCGGACTAGACCCAGGACTAGACCCAGGACTAACAAAGGACTATATCAAGAAGAGACCAGAAATCGACCCAGGACTATTCCCTTGTGGATCAATAAAGTTTGTCTTAAGTCTAAGTCTAAGACTAGACACAGGACTATACCAAGACAAGACCAGGACTAGACCCTAGACTAGACCATGGACTAGTCCCAGGACTAGACCAAGGACTAACCAAGGACCATACCAGGACTAGACCCAGGACTAGACCCAGGACTAGACCCAGGACTAAGCAAGGACCATACCAGGACTAGACCCAGGACTAGACCAAGAAGATATAAGGAATAAACCCAGGACTAGACACAGGACAATACGAAGACGAGACGAAGACTAGACCCTGGACTAGACCCTGGACTAGACACAAGACTAGACCCAGGACCATACCATGACGAGAACAGGTCTAGACCCAGAACTAGACCAGGACAAGATCAGGACTCATCAAGGACTAAACCAGGACTAGACTAGAACTAATGAAAGACCATATGAAGACCAAACCAGGACTAAACCAGGACTAGACTGGGACTAATCAAAGACCATATGAAGACCAAACCAGGAATAAACCAGGACTAGACTAGGACTAGACCCAGGACTAGACCAGGACTCAAACAGGACTCATCAAGGACTAAACCAGGACTAGACTAGGAAAAGACCAGGACTCAAACATGACTCATCAAGGATTAGACTAGGACTAATCAAAGACCATATGAAGACCAAACCAGGACTAGACCAGGACTAGACTAGGACTAGACCCAGGACTAGACCAGGACTCAAACAGGACTCATCAAGGACTAAACTAGGACTAATCAAAGACCATATGAAGACCAAACCAGGACTAAACCAGGACTAGAATAGGACTAATCAAAAACCATATGAAGACCAAACCAGGACTAAACCAGGACTAGACTAGGACTAGACCAGGACTCAAACAGGACTCATCAAGGATTAAACCAGGACAAGACTAGGACTCATCAAAGACCATATGAAGACCAAACCAGGACTAAACCAGGATTAAACCCAGGCTAGACTAAGACTAATCAAAAATATATTTTTTTCTATAGCACCTTGTATAACACCAAAAGCGTACCGTAATTTTATGGCGTGATTGGAAAAATGTCGGGAGCTAACAGACCTCATTACTTCATGGTAAAATTCGCCACATTCCACTTCCTGTTACACATTTCTGACACAGAAAACTCGTGGCTCGTGTCCACGTTCTGAGGGGCGCTCGCTAATACACCGCCCCAGTCAATCGCCGCCATCTTGTTCAAAGTGTATTTTGGTCGCTGCCTGATCTGAATGTAAATAAGCCGGGCACATTTGCATATAGCAGCTGTATCCTAAACCGCCTCCCGCTGCGACTGGAGTGGATTTTCAATTATCCCGGCGTCCGTGAAGGCATCGCCGCTCTATAAGTCCCTTTGATTGACAGCTCTTGGCTCGGCGCCGTAAGACTCCGGCTGTAAACAAACAGGCTCCAGCACCATTAACACAGTACACATCCAGGACGAAACCAGGACTAGACCAGGATTAGACCAGGACTAAACCAGGACTAGACCAGGACTAAACCAGGACTAAACCAGGACAAAACCAGGAGGAAACCAGGAGGAAACCAGGACTAGACCAGGACTATAGACCAGGATTAGACCAGGACTAAACCAGGACTAGACCAGGACTAAAACAGGACTAAACCAGGACGAAACCAGGACGAAACCAGGACTAGACCAGGACTAAACCGGGACTAGACCAGGACTAAACCAGAACTAAACCAGGACTAGACCAGGACTAAACCGGGACTAGACCAGGACTAAACCAGGACTAAACCAGGACTAGACCAGGACTAAACCAGGACTAGACCAGGATTAGACCAGGACTAAACCAGGACTAGACCAGGACCATACCAGGACTAGACCAGGACTAAACCAGAACTAAACCAGGACTAGACCCGGGACTAGACCAGGACTAAAACAGGACTAGACCCGGGACTAAAACAGGACTAGACCCGGGACTAAACCAGGACTAGACCAGGACTAAACCAGGACTAGACCAGGACCAAACCAGGACCAAACCAGGACTAAACCAGGATTAAACCATGACTAGACCAGGACTAAACCAGGACTAAACCAGGACTAGACCAGGATGAAACCAGGACTAAACCAGGACTAGACCAGGACCATACCAGGACTAGACCAGGACTAAACCCGGACTAAACCAGGACTAGACCAGGACTAAACCAGGACTAGACCAGGACTAGACCAGGACCAAAAACCAGGACTAAACCAGGGCTAGACCAGGATGAAACCAGGACTAAACCAGGACTAGACCAGGACTAGACCAGGACCAAACCAGGACCAAACCAGGACTAAACCAGGACTAAACCAGGACTAGACCAGGACTAAACCAGGACTAAACCAGGGCTAGACCAGGATGAAACCAGGACTAAACCAGGACTAGACCAGGACCAAACCAGGACCAAACCAGGACTAAACCAGGACTAAACCAGGACTAGACCAGGACTAAACCAGGACTAAACCAGGACTAGACCAGGACTAAACCAGGACTAAACCAGGACTAGACCAGGACCATACCAGGACCATACAGGATTAGACCAGGACTAAACCCGGACTAAACCAGGACTAGACCCGGGACTAGACCAGGACTAAAACAGGACTAGACCAGGGACTAAACCAGGACTTAAACAGGACTAGACCCGGGACTAAACCAGAACTAGACCAGGACTAGACCAGGACTAAACCAGGACTAGACCAGGACCATATCAGGACTAGACCAGGACTAAACGAGGACTAGACCAGGACTAGACCAGGACTAAACCAGGACTAGACCAGGACTAGACCAGGACTAGACCAGGACCATACCAGGACTAGACCAGGACTAAACCCAGACTAAACCAGGACTAGACCCGGGACTAAAACAGGACTAGACCAGGGACTAAACCAGGACTAAAACAGGACTAGACCCGGGACTAAACCAGAACTAGACCAGGACTAGACCAGGACTAAACCAGGACTAGACCAGGACTAGACCAGGACTAGACCAGGACTAAACCAGGACTAGACCAGGACCATATCAGGACTAGACCAGGACTAGACCAGGACTAAACGAGGACTAGACCAGGACTAGACCAGGACTAGACCAGGAGTAAACCAGGACTAAACCAGGACTGAACCAGGACTAGACCAGGACTAAACCAGGACTAAACCAGGACTAAACCAGGACTAGACTCTAGAATCTGAAAACCATCAATTAAACCAAACATTAAGTTTACACCAGGACTACCCAAGAGCCTTTACATCTCTAGTGCTCTAATCTCAAAATCCATTCATCTATCTACATTACAGCAACACAGATTTGATTTTGATGATTTTTCCCTAAGATTCTGTGTCCAAGTTATGGCAATTTGAGCTCTCTCCATACGCCGTCAAAGCGTTACTGGCTTGTTTTCGTTTCGGCCAAGGTTGCGTTTGCCGAGTGCAGATGGGGCGGGCTCTCAAAGCCGTGAGAGATATACTGGAGATATATTGGATCTGGAGAGAGGAGGTTTTTACATGTCGACGTCTAGTAAAAGTGTCAGGAGCGTTCAGAAATACTGCTAACCGGCTGGAGACTCATTTCTGCGCGGTTATAGCTGCTACCACCGGGGGGAGCCGACTGATGGTTTTATGGGACGATGAGAAACGGCGAATGTTATTTGACGCTAAACAAAGGCAACAGGAGTCAAGAGCATGTGCTGGAGAAATGAAGCCAATCAATTACAGCGTTTTATAGCACAATAGAAGGCCTGCTCGCTCCATTCAAAGCAATATACTGCAGAAATGTGTGTGTTAAAGGTCTTATATTATGCAAAATTGACTCTTGTGAGCTTTTATCCATGTTATAATGCTGTGCCCTCATCAAAAAACATGCCCACAGTTGTGTTTTGTTTCACTGTTTGCGTAAGCCTGGTTTATTTGTCTCTCTACATCTCCAAAAGCTCAAAACGCTCTGTTCCGCCCTGTGATGGATCCTTTTGCCTTTTGATTAGTAGAAATGGACAATTCCAAGGCTGAAATTACACTGGTCTACAAATTTTTGAACTCGATCTGCTTCCGAGATAAAAGTGGCTAAATCTCATTTATATTGATAAGATGAACTGAAAATCAATTGATAACTGTGCTGGTTAGCTAATGTATTCAAGATATTTAATGATATTGTTTTACATCAAAATTGCATCTGTTTATACTAGGGGTGTCAAACATGCGGCCCGGGGGACAGATCCGGCCCTCCTAGACGTTTAATCAGGCCCTCGGCTGATTTTCAATTAAAGGAGAATTAACGTTTTTTACAATTTGAGCCTATTTTGGTAATAAAACAAGTTGTTTTACTCACCCATAGCACTTTGGTGTCATTTGGAGCATTTCCGGAGATGTTTTAGATTTGCGATCTCCGTAACCTGAGTTCTCGGGGCATATGTTTGCGGTTTCCAAATAACAAAAACTTTAGCACTTTTCAAATCATAGAAGCTCAATGTCTTCACTTTCGTTTGAGTCAAAAGTGGCCTGTAATCCGAGATTTATCCATAGTTTCGAGTAGATGAAGAGGTCAGTGCGCATGTGCGGAGTCACTTCTTATTTCGCCCTCAGCTCTCAGGACCCAAACATGAAACGCAAAGATGTAAATTATGGATAAATCTCAGATTACAGGCCACTTTTGAATCAAATGAAAGGTAGACTAAGTCTAAGACTCTTAAAGGACCATCGTTTTGACTCTTGACCGTGACCCCCTCATCAGCAAAATGTCAAAAATGAGAAAAGTGGACGCCGAGTGCAGGATTTTCCAAGAAAAATGGACTAATTCCTATTTGTTGACGGAGGTGAATGGGAAACCTGTATGCTTGTGTTGAAATGGCATTTTTCTTAAAGTTTCAGGTTGTTCATACTATTATAATATTTTGTAAAAGAAAGAGAGAAAAATACTTCTCTTATAGATTCGCGTTTCTCTGCACAAATATTTGGACTTTTCTGATCCGGCCCCTTTAGGATCAAAGTAGGTTGGATACGGCCCGCGGGCCAAAATGAGTTTGACACCCCTGGTTTATACAATAGATTTAGGCATTTTTGCTCAAAAATAATATTTATATTTTGAAAATATTTAACTTGCACTTCTTTATCTGTCAAGAAATAAACAAGAAATAGCTTAAGACATCTGGTGCACACAATTCGGAGGCATCTCTCTTATGTGAAATCAAAAAATATTTGATGTTAAAACTGTAGACATATTAAAATGAATGTATTGGAATGTGCAGACAGGCTTTCAGATAGAACTGTTGCTTGTAGACACACTGTACCTTCTGATAAATTACCGTTTTTGCCTTATTTTGCATAAATTTCCTATCTGGACCCAATACTGTATCTTGGAAACTATAGCCAATCAGCACTTCTGACTTACTTTTTCTTTATTAGTGACCTAAACCAAGAAAAATGTCACTACTTTTGTAACGGAAGCATTTTGCTTGTAGACCAGTGTTATCCAAATTATTCTAGTGAAGGTGTGTGGAGTTTAAAAACACACTGGAGCATTTCCTGTATTACCACATGACATCACAAAGTGGAACAGAGTGTTTTTTTTATTTGGGAGGAATGTAAATCTGCAGGGTTTGTGTGTTAAACCTGTGAATGAATGTGTCTGTTTTTGACAAGGAAACATTATAACCTAGATCAGAAAATATGCATTTTTCAACTTTTAGCGGTTATCACAGTACTGCTGACAACTAGCATGCTAACGACACACTTTCCTGATTCTTGGTACATTAAGACGGTTGATAATTAGAAGCAGACGTAACCGCTCTGAGCTCGGCCGTGCAAAAGTCCAGCTCGGTTGCAGGAAAGTGTGTGCCTTTGTTTTGACGTTATTTTAAAAGTGATTCACATTAGAATTTATATCGGATAACCACTCTGCCACCGCGCTGCTTTTATTAAAACCACTGACGCCAAAATGCATTCTTAACAGACAGAGTAGGAGAAGTCAATGAAAAGGTTAGTGCCTCATTTAAAATCTCCAGTTCGCATGGAGAGCCAAAGTGAAGTGGGAGATCACATTATGAATTCATAAATAATGTAGGTGCTCCAAAAACCCCAGAGACACCACACTCAGGTTTCACTTCTTCTACATTTAAACTACAGAGCACATTTCACTTTTATACTAAATTTATGTAAAATTCAGAATAACATGGAATACAGGTGATCGTATAGCTCAAAAATACCTTGAAAAACCGGTATTCTGTCTGCGAGCGGGGGCGCCTCTCCACAGATCTGACCTGGAACTTGGTCTGGTTTGGTCTTCGTGAAAGGTAGAAAGGTTTAATGTCACACTTTGAAGCTTTCCAGACAGAGATGTGTGTAAAATCCCTCAGTCGTCCAGGTAGAATCCAGACAAAGCAACAACATCTCCATGGAGAAAAGCGTTCGACAGGCCCTCCACCAGAAAAGTTACACAGTGGAGCTTTACATTTGCTGTTCATGTTATTTAATTTGAAATTCTTGCCCGTGTTGTTATTTTTACAAGTCTAGAGTGAAGTCGAGTGTGAATTACATTTGCTCACTGACTGCAGAAACGCGAAAATGCCGACGGCGCTCTTTTTTCAAATGTCAACTGTAGATTAGCGTCCTGTGATTATCATTGTGCTGACGCTAACTGCTAAGGGCTAACAGCTACACTAGCACGCTATTCGACAGATGCTCGACTCTAATTTTGACTTTAATGAGATAAAGAAATTAAAACAGACCAAGAAAACAAGCATGCGACATTATCCGTAAAGCAAACTGTACAACAACTCACCCTTAAGCAACAGATAATACTCCCTACAACTGTACAACAACTCACTTTATGTAACAGATAATACTCCCTACAACTATACAACAACAGATAGTACTCCCTACAACTGTACGACAACTCACCTTTATGTATCAGATAATACTCCCTACAACTGTACGACAACTCACCTTATGTAACAGATAATACTCCCTACAACTGTACAACAACTCACTCTTATGTAACAGATAATACTCCCTACAACTGTACGACAACTCACTCTTATGTAACAGATAATACTCCCTACAACTGTACGACAACTCACCTTTATGTAACAGATAATAATCCCTACAACTGTACGACAACTTACCTTTATGTAACAGATAATACTCCCTACAACTGTACGACAACTCACCTTTATGTAACAGATAATACTCCCTACAACTGTACGACAACTCACCTTTATGTAACAGATAATACTCCCTACAACTGTACAACAACTCACCTTATGTAACAGATAATACTCCCTACAACTGTACAACAACTCACTCTTATGTAACAGATAATACTCCCTACAACTGTACGACAACTCACCTTTATGTAACAGATAATACTCCCTACAACTGTACGACAACTCACAATTATGTAATAGATAATACTCCCTACAACTGTACAACAACTCACCTTTATGTAACAGATAATAATCCCTACAACTGTACGACAACTTACCTTTATGTAACAGATAATACTCCCTACAACTGTACGACAACTCACCTTTATGTAACAGATAATACTCCCTACAACTGTACGACAACTCACCTTATGTAACAGATAATACTCCCTACAACTGTACAACAACTCACTCTTATGTAACAGATAATACTCCCTACAACTGTACGACAACTCACTCTTATGTAACAGATAATACTCCCTACAACTGTACGACAACTCACAATTATGTAACAGATAATACTCCCTACAACTGTACGACAACTCACAATTATGTAATAGATAATACTGTTTCAGTTACTACATAAATATATAAGAGACCTCCATAAAACAAGAAAAGTACGCCTTGTGTACGGAGTTTTTCTTTATTAGTTCGCTGGCTGTCTAGCCTCGCATAGTCGCGTGTCGTGAGGACGACACATGGTGATTTATCATCCTTGTGGGTTTTTTTTGTTTTTTTTTATCTAAACTTTCTCACAGGGGTTTTGTGAATAAAATAAGTTAAGCTTTATGGAGTCAAAACATGTTTTGAAAATAAAAGAAGACATTCAAAAATTCATTTTGGATGATTTTCAATCTGTATAAAATGTTATCTCAGAATTAAAAAAAAAAAAAAATTGGTATTGGTTAATATCGGTTATCAGCCATAACAGCAACATTAATATCGGATGTCAGTATTGGCTAAAATCCCTAGTTTTTGGCCTTGGCCTTTTGTGGAGCAGTGGCAGCAACGTCCGTAGAAAGGAACGTGTTGGTGCTGAGAGTGGTGGGATTGCTATGTGCTTTGCTGCTTCACTGACACGGACTTCATACACAATATGTATGACAAGAAGAACGTCATACTTGTACCACTCTTGCTTGCTGATGGCCTGTATGCTGGATGAATGCGACCTGGCCGTTCAGACTGAAGTCGCGTGTCAAAAGATCGGATATGTATCGGTTTTAGGACCACATATCCAAGTGGCATTTGCGGTCGCATTTGAAAAAATCTGATCTGTGTCGTTCAGACTGTCATTAAAACATCAGATAGAGGTCGCAAAGAGGCAAAAAAAATCGGATTTGGGTCACTTCAGGCTGTAGTCTGAACGCAGCCCAATAGGCCCACCTAACTAAGAAAAACTGAAAACAAGTAGGTGTAGTAGTTTCACTGTAGTTAGCGCCCCCTTCAGGCAGATATAGGCAGTGTCCACCAGCGTCTGACCAGAACTGAAGAAGCAGCTTGGATGAGCCGAGAAACGTATTCGACCAAATAAACTTTTGTCCAGTTGACAAATTGAATTTCTCGTTTTGCCGTGGATTCTACCTGAACTGAGGGATTCTACACCCATCTCAGAGAAAAGTGTTTGACAGAGCCTCCACCAGACAAGTTTTTTTTAAGTCTAAGATCCAATTTCGTCACACATAAAAAGCCTTGTCTAGCACTGTCTTCGCCGCAGTTATGGATTAATAATAAACTGCAGGGCTCTGGGATCGAGAAGCATTTGCGCTGGGGCCACTCTGATGTGACTGTCAAGTGTAATAAAGAGAGGAAGAAGACCTGCTTTAGAAAGTCATTATTTCCATTTTGACGCACTTATACATGTGGAAGAACCCATTTTCCTCGCCTTGGAAAAGACTTGTGCGTTGGATTTGTAACCCGCTTCAGTGAATTTGATTTTAGAGGACATTTTTGGTGCGTTTTGTAGTTTTGGTTGCTTCATAATTTTCACAAAATCACAGTGATGGAAGGAGTGGTTCTCAAAAAGTGGTACTCCAGACTAGGGTTGCAAAGGGGCAGAAAATTTCCATGGAAACTTTGGCATGGGAATTTTAGGAATTTTCAAATTGGTAACTTGGGAATTTATGAGAATTATTTGAGAGTCATATACCACCATAAACATAAACATTTTATTTTGTCATCAGCAGCATTATTATAAAAGGGAGACAATTAAAACACATGACTCACATGATTTATCTGGTTTCTCAGTAAGCTAGCTCTAGCACATTTTGCAGTAGCTCGCATCATAAGATAACTTCTTCAGTGAAATGGCGCAAATCTAGTTTGCCAGTAAGCCATACCTGCCTGTCAAAGCCTGATCTCGTCAGATCTCGGAAGCTCAGCAAGGCAGGGCCTGGTTAGTACTTGGATGGGAGACCAGTGGGAATTCCAGGTGCCACAGTGGGACGGCAGTCACAAAAAACTGTCATTGTGTCCTTAGGCAAGACACTTCACCCACATTGCCTAGTATGCTGTGTGCGTGAGTGTTGGTGGTGGTCGGAGGGGCCGATGGTGCGCCATCGGCCCCTCCGACCACCACCGTCAGTCTGCCGCAGGGCAGCTGTGGCTACAGAAAGTAGCTTACCACCACCAAGTGTGGAGTGAACGAACAATGAACTGTAAAGCGCTTTGGGTGTAATTAAAGGTGCTATATAAATGCTATGAATTATTATTATAAGCTAGCACTATATTTATTTTTTTCTACTTTTCTACTTTAATATCCTTTAATATATAGATCTTTAATATATAGATCAAATATAATCTACTTCATGATATCCTCAGAACTTACTTGACTGCATGTCGTCCTCTTACTGAAATGTCTGGCCTCAGTAGTTCTGTATTTGCTGTGAGCTCAGAAAAGTAGCTTTAGCTCTTCAGAATTCTAGAAGTTATTGTACATGTGCATGTAGAGGGTGTGGCTCGACGGCTCTGCACAAAATACTGTCCTACTTTATTCACAGAAATTTGATTATTTTAGCCAAGATTATGCTACAATATTTTTTCTACCAACTGTATTGATGCCCCTAACCTTCAACTTTGATAATTCCCAGTTTATTCCCATTAATTCCCGAAAATTCCCATGGAAAGTTTCCAACTTTGAAAATTCCCAGAATTTTGTAACCCCACTCCAGAGACGTATTTGATTTTAAATTTTTTTTCTTCTTGTTCCAAAATCAGGCGGCTTTGACATTAACAGTCTTATTTTGAATGGGACTTGTACTGTTGTGATTTTTGTTTCACTGCAAATGTTTTTACAATTTTGATATTTAATTTAACAAACACAATATCTGATTTTTAACAGCAACACACGGTTCTCGTCATCATTTCCTACGGCAGCGCGCGGGAGCGTTGCCAGGTTTGGGTTTTTCAAATCCATCGTGAATCGCCCGACTGATCTGTTTGGATTCACATAAGATAAAGAGATAGATAGAAAGATGGATAGATGGAAAGATGAGAGAGAGAGAGAGAGAGAGAGAGAGATGGATGGATGCATTGATAGATAGGACAGAGAGAGAGATAGACAGATAGAGATTCATTATATATACAGAGATAAATTAGATAGATGGATAGAGAGAGAGAGAGATCAATGGAGATAGATCAAGAGATAGAGATAGATTATACATAAATTATAGAGAGATAGCAATAGGTAGATATAGATAGATTCTTTATATATACATAGATAAATTATAGCTATAGATTGATATAGATAGATAGATAGATAGATAGATACTTTTTTATGGCAATAGAACTTTGTACATAAGTTTTGGTGCAGATCTGGGTGCCTGGATTTCTCAACAAAAAGCAGTGATAACAGCAATCGTCATAACGTGGCAAAAGTGTTCAAAATGAAGCTGCCCAATTATTAAGGTCAATATTTTCTTTGAAGGAACAACCACAAGCACAACTTCATTTCTCAAACTTTGTCTTCACTGTCACCGGGACCAGCTCCAGCCCTGGACTCTGCGTCTCCATCTGCGAGTCGGAAATTTAATCTGGCTTGGAACACTCGTCCATTTTGCGGCATGAGAAAGCCTGGAGTATTTGTCCAACAGAAAAAGAAAAAAAAAAGATTTCGGCGTTGTTGATTGTTTCGATAATCCCCCGAGGAGCCTTGCATTTGAGGACATTTACGTTGCGAGACTGTAGATAAGAAGGACATGGGTGGATAAAAAGTGTTGTAATTAATTGACTTGTGGCCCAAAGGCTGCAGAAAAGAGACATTTTCAAATCAATTTCTGAACGTGTTTGTCTGGAAGCATGATTTAACCGTCTTGGCTTGTGCTTTAGTGTAAACTGGAAACAAATTAGAGGCAAAAACAACTGTTAAAATGCAGTAATGGCACAGTTAGACAAACGGGGCTGCTTCATAATATAATGATAATTAGGGCTGCCAGTTTAACACGTTAATTAGATTAATTCATTACACTGCAAACTAACACGTTATAAAAAGTAACGCAATTAATTATGAGAGGCAATTCAGTGCGCATTTTAAATTTGTCCCATTGAAGGACCTGTAGGCGATTTGGCAGTGGCGTCACTTCCACCTGCGTCGCTAATCAAACAAATAAAGCCTGGAGGAAACTGACCTGGACTCGACTCGAGGAGCGAATCACTGCAAGGGTCTTTAAACGGTAACTTTATTTATAAAAAGAACGAAGACGGGACGATCAACAAAGAACACCGTGATTTGGAGCTTTTGTCAAAAAGAATTTTCCGATCATCGAAGCTGCTCCAGCCTGACGGATCATTTGAACGACAAACACGTCCGGACAAGTGCGTGAGTGCACTTCAACAAACCACCAAACCAACAAATCACCAAACCAACAAATCAACAAACCACCAAACCAACAAATCACCAAACCACCAAACCAACAAACCAACAAACCAACAAACCAACAAACCAACAAACCAACAAACCACCAAACCAACAAACCACCAAACCAACACACCACCAAACCAACAAACTAACAAACCACGAAACCAACAAACCACCAAACCAACACACCACCAAACCAACAAATCACCAAACCAACAATCCACCAAACCACCAAACCAACAAACAACCAAACCAACAAACCAACAAACCAACAAACCAACAAACCACCAAACCAACAAATCACCAAACCAACAAACCACCAAACCAACAAACCAACAAACCACCAAACCAACAAACCACCAAACCAACAAACCACCAAACCAACAAATCACCAAACCAACAAACAACCAAACCAACAAACCAACAAACCACCAAACCAACAAACCACCAAACCAACAAATCACCAAACCAACAATCCACCAAACCACCAAACCAACAAACAACCAAACCAACAAACCACCAAACCAACAAATCACCAAACCAACAATCCACCAAACCACCAAACCAACAAACAACCAAACCAACAAACCAACAAACCAACAAACCAACAAACCACCAAACCAACAAATCACCAAACCAACAAACCACCAAACCAACAAACTAACAAACTACCAAACCACCAAACCAACAAACCAACAAACCAACAAACCAACAAACCACCAAACCACCAAACCAACAACCTAACAAACTAACAAACCAACAAACCACCAAACAAACAAACCAACAAACCAACAAACCACCAAACCAACAAACCAACAAACCAACAAACCAACAAACCACACTCACAGAATTTGGGAAACGAATGAGCAAAGCGACCACATAAAAAACTCAATTGCAAAGTGAGTTGCCTCTCTCTCTCTATAGATTAAATGTGATTAATTAGATTAATTAATTACAAATTCCTGTAATTAATTAGATTTTTTTTTAATCGCCTGTCAGCACTAATAATAACATAGAATACAAAACGACTGGCTTCAAAACCCTCTGACTGAAATACATTGGCATATTTTACATATTACCCTATTTTCTGATCTGTGGTATAAGGTTGTTTCCTCATCACAAACACCTGTGTGTGTGTTTATTTAACACACACCTTATGATGTCATGCAGTGATACAGGAAGTGCTTATACAGGAAGTGTGTTTTTATATGCCATACACCTTCACTATTTATGTGGATAATTTTAGGAATCATTGATCTATAATAAAAACTGGATAAGACGCTCCCCCACTGTCTGTGAGCGAGATCGACTAGTGGCCGCTCCAGGTACTGCAGCTCCCGGAGAATTCTCCCACAGAGCGCAAAGCATTTTGGGAAATCAAACTGCCCGTGTTCGCCTGACAGGGCATCCGGCTTTCGTAAAGGTTTGTAGGGATTCTGCTTTTTCAATGTCTGAATCTATTGAATTGACTGTGCAGGATGTATACTTTTACCTTTTTATGTTTACAAATGTATGGCAAGCTCGAAATAAATATTAAAAAAAAAAAAAAAAAGTGCCTAAAACTGATCTTTGTAAGAGTTATCTTAGCCCCGCTCTGAGCCACACTCGCTCCGCTCGAGCAGCTCTCGCTCTGATTGGTCAGCAGTGTTTATGACGTCACACGTTTTGCGGCGTAGGGCCAGTATTCAGGAAGTAACGTAAAAGTAAAAATCTTTTTTTGGCCCCTGCGCCACTGAAAACAATACAACGCCATCTTGGATTCATCTTCCAGATTTTATCATAGTTTGATACCTGGAATTGCCAATCTCTAATGAGCTAAAAGGAAAAGGAGCTGTTCACATGAAAACTACCACTTCATGACATCCCAAGGTGGAACAGAGCATTTTGAGCTTTGGAGATGTAGACAGGCGAATAATAAAGATTTACTCAAACATGTGAATGAAACAAAACACAACTCCAGGTGTGTTTTTGAGGAAGTAACAACATTATAACATGGTTTAAATCTAAAGTGAATTTTGGGTGATACGGGACCTTTGCTGTTACCTACTCTTTCCTTCACACCACGTTTAATAAAAACTTGCCGTCGTGGTTCACTTGAGGTCGTCCGGCTTCCTCGTCTCAGCTGTGGTCAGTGGAGGTGTTTAATCTGCTGCTGCTGTTGTGTCCAAATCTAATCTCCGGGGATTAAACACAGTTACACTCTCCACGTGTGACTTTAGATTTTCTTCACACGCACAAACCCTGTGGAGAGGGTGTGTGTGTGTGTGTGTGTGTGTGCGTGTGCGTGTGTGTATACTGTGTATGTTTTTAATGATTTTGGATGATTTCAGCCCTGGAATTGCCAATCTCTACTGTCCTAAAGGTAAAAGGACTTCATCATACTTCAGTCTTCATGACATCACAAGGTGGAACGGAGCATTTTGAGCTTTGGAGATGTCGACAGTAATAATGAAGAATTACTCAAATGTGCGAATGAAACAAAAGACAACTCCAGGTGTGTTTTTGAGGAAGTGACAACATGACTACAAGCTCACAAGAGAATTACACCAGATTTTGTGTAATACATGACCTTTAAAATTAGGGATGCACCGATGTGAAAATTTTAGCCTATACCGATATCTGATATTAACTGATATTAACCGATACATTTTTTTTTTTTTTAATTCAGAGATAACATTTATACAGACTGAAAATCATGCAAAATGAATTTTTGAATGTCTTCTTTTATTTTCCAAACGTGTTTTGACTCCAAAAAGCTTAAAGGGATAGTGTGTTGTTTTTTTTTTTTTTTTTTATGTTAATCTGTATGGGTTTCCTTCTAAAAGTTACGTGTGTTGACACCGGCTTACCTCTGACAGTCTCAGCTGATCCCGGTTCGGCTCGCTTTCTGAAGCCCACGTAAGTAGGTCCGGTAACTTCCCTGGAACATGAAATAAAGCTTGTTTTTCTTCTCAAAACAAAACATTTGTCCGAAAGGTGATATATTTGCGTCTCAAACAGTTGTCCACGAAACATCCAGCAGCGTAGATTGCGTTCGTGTATTGTGTCTCCCGACTCGTATCACTGCGCGAATATTAGCTGTATTAGCCTGTTAACCTTTAGCGGAAGTGTACGGCAGATGCGGTTCGCCGTAAGGGGAAGTTTACAAGTGGACAGGCTAATACAGCTAATGATACGAATCGAGAGACACAATACGCGAACGCAATCTACGCTGCTGGATGTTTCGTGGACAACTGTTTGAGACGCAAATATATCACCTTTCGGACAAATGTTTTGTTTTGAGAAGAAAAACAAGCTTTATTTCATTTTCCAGGGAAGTTACCGGACCTACTTACGTGGGCTTCAGAAAGCGAGCCGAACCGGGATCAGCTGAGACTGTCAGAGGTAAGCCGGTGTCAATGAGTCGTTATTTTATCTCCTCGTTGCGCATTATTTGCAGTTTTAAGTTGGTAAAATAGAAACTTGAACTTAAAATGATTAGCTGGCGTGGGCGGCAGTAGCTCAGTTGGTAGAGCGCTTGTCTAGTGATCCAGGGGTTGGATCCGTGACCCAGAAAATTGACAACTTTAAAAGCTTAGTTGACATTACATTAAAAGCTTAGTTGACCCAACTTAACAGCAATACTTAAAAACTTAAAAATTTAAGTTGATACAACTCAAAAACTCTCTGCAGTCGGTTGCCTTTAAAATTTTGAGTTGAACTATTTATTTTTTACAGTGTGGTAGTTCAAAAATGACAGCCTTCAAATTCACCATTCAAACTGTGATTTCGATTTGATTGTGATTAATCTCGCGGCCTTATCACAATCACAATCACATCTCGAGACATTCAGGTGTCAGACTTCCAGACCGGATGCTGAAGAGACAGAAGTATGATGTGTTAATGTGAGAAACAAACAGACGTCTGAGCTCAGAGACAGTGGTCCAGACTGACTGACAGTGAGGAGACTCTGGGAACACCACAGCCCTGAAGTGTCCGTCACACTGAAGGACAAACTTTACAGACACTCAAACAGAAATGTGCCGTTTCTGAGACAGACTCAAAATGAGACAATGTCCAGAATGACAAAAAGAGACCGGGTAACTGCTGCAGCTTTTTACGAGAAGGACAAAACCACGAGACCATGCAGAATGTGTTAAATGACATGACAGTTTCGCTCACATCACATCAGTTTACAAATGCTTTTCTCCACCATGAGGGTAATTTGGCTTTAAACACAACATATTGTGCTTGTGTTTGGTATATAGTTATAATTTATGACAGCCGTGGATCATGATGTTATAATTTGCACATTTAAAATCACAATATTCATCTAGAAAGACTTAAAGGAATATTAACGTTTTTTTACAAACTGAACCTTATTTCTGTAATACAAGTTGTTTTACTCACCCACAGTACTTCAGTCATTTGGAGCAGTTTTGTAGATGTTGTAGTTTAGTGATATCCGTTAATGTGAGTGCTTGGGGCAGGCGATTGCAGTCACCAAATAACAGAAACTTGATCACTTTTCAATGTCTTAGTCTACACTTTCGTTTGAGTCAAAAGTGCCTCTAATCCGAGATTTAGCCATAGTTTCGAGTAGATGATGAGGACAGTGCACATGCGCTCATTCACAGCAGATTTTGCAGATAAGAAGAGAAGTGAACTTTATTGATCTCACACTGGAGAAATTCTTCTCTGCATTTTAACCCATCATATATATATATATATATATATATATATATATATATATATATATATATATATATATATATATATATATTAGGAGCAGTGGGCAGCACACACATTAGGGCGCCCGGGGACCATCTCCATGATCTTCTTGCTTCAGCTTGGTCAGGACCTAAGCTGGAGTACCTATGGTGCATGTTTTGGGTTGATGGGGGAAACCGGAGTGCCCGGAGGAAATCCACCCAGACACGGGGAGAACATGCAAACTCCACACAGAAAGGCTCGGGCGACCCGGGGATCGAACCCAGACTATGCATGCAAACTCCACACAGAAAACACACGGAAAGGCCTGGGCGACCCGGGGATCGAACCCGGAACCTTCTTGCTGTGAAGCAAGAGCTTAGCACTCTTTTCTGTTGCGAGCGACACATGGCAGAAGATTGGGACTTTGAGGCTGAAGAGGACTTATGGAGGGCTGAGGACTGAAGAGGAGTATACGGATGAGGAGACAGAATGGATACGGAAAGAATGAAGCGGAGACAGTTTTAGGAGCAGCAGAGAACAGCCATCGGTATCACATTACTTCTCAGAATCGTGCGCTGAATCCGCTAGCCTTCTTTCTTTTCTTTTGCTGGTAAAAAATCGTCCTGACTGAAGTGGGTACTGCAAACACGATGGTCCAAACGTCTTACAGCTTTGCCTTTCATGTTTGGGTCCCGAGAGCTGAGAGCGAAATCAGCTGTGACTGAGCGCATGCGCACTGTCCTCCTCATCTACTCGAAACTATGGCTAAATCTCGGATTAGAGGCACTTTTGACTCAAACGAAAGTTTAGACTAAGACATTGAGCTTCTGTAATTTGAAAAGTGATAAAGTTTGTGTTATTTGGTGACTGCAATCGCCTGCCCCGAGCACTCACGTTACGGATATCGCTACACCAGGGGTGTCCAAACTTTTTTCATCAAGGGCCACATATGTAAACACAGACGAAGCAGAGGGCCGATCGAGGGCCATAGACTGGTGCTCAGTACAATGAATAATTGAAATATCTGCATGTTTAATATGTTAGAATGAGATATCAGTCCTTTATTCATGCTAAGATCCTCAAAATGACACAATAAATATTAAATATTGTCTTATCAAGGTAGATTTTCAAAAAACTTGCAGTCAAAAGTTCTGCTCAAGGTAATTTGAGCCAATTCACCTGGAAGCCTGAAGGCCAAGAAAAATTTGTCTGAGGGCCACATTTGGCCCACAGGCCATAGTTTGGACATGCCTGCGCTACACCAAAACATCTCTAGAAATGCTCCAAATGACACCAAAGTGCTATGGGTGAGTAAAACAACTTGTTTTATTACCGAAATAAGGTTCAGATTGTAAAAAAAACGTTAATATTCCTTTAATAAACGAAACAAGTCCACTGAGAAAACGGTGGTGCCCAATGGGAGCTGACGTCGCCATAAATTTCCTCAAAACAAAGAGTCAGCGTCTCTGATCGATAGCTGTTATTACTCAAACATGCGCAAATCACTCCAAATACAACTTTGGGTGAGTCTTCTGCCACATTTGCTGCCACATATGGTGTAAAAAGCCTGTAGCATTTCGAATGCTCTTGTCTGGCTGCATGAATACAGGAAAAACAGCTCACAAAATCCAACAGTCTCTTACTCGTGTCCTTTGAACTGCACACTGCACTTCTGAGTTGGTTAAAATCCCATGATATGATGTTAAAAACTGAGCTCAAATAACAACAGTTTCTAAATCTGTGTGTGAGCCAGCGGCCACTCCAGTGCCATGGGAATATTTGCCACTTCGTTATATTTCTTCATTTGCAAAACACAACAAAATATCTTGACCTAACAGAGCCCCGGGTCCTTGTTTGGTTCATTATCACACAATATAGAGCTGGGCGGTACAACCAAAAATTAATATCACGGTATTTTTCAAAATTATATCGGTGTCATGGTATTTGACAGTATTTTTTTTTCATGTGCTAAGTGGTACTATGTCTTTGGCGAAGTGGACAGTAACAGCGTTGGTAATATCGTTCCACCGTTTGCTTTTCTTGTCGTAGGCGGTCCCCTTAGCAAACGCGTCTTTGAGTGACGTCTGAGTGGCGTTTTGTGTCGCAGCACCGACTTGAACGTTCCCTGCAGACGTGGAAGAGGATGCAGATCTTAGTTTCGTGCATTCTTCATATTGATAAAAGAAGAAATTCAATTTGTCAACTGGACAAAGTTTGTTTGGTCGAAAACGTTTCGCCGCTCATCCGAGAGGCTTCGTCAGTTCTGGTTAGAGTGCTGGTAAGACACTGCTTATATCTCGCTGCAGGGAGGAGCTAACTATATTATATATATACTATATATTAGATATAAGCAGTGTCTTACCAGCACTCTAACCAGAAGCCTCTCGGATGAGCGGCGAAACGTTTTCGACAAACTTTCGACAAACTTTGTCCAGTTGACAAATTGAAGTTCTTCTTTTATCATGGATTCTACCTGGACGACTGAGGGACTCTTCATGCATTCTTCATATTCCAGGACATGTCTGATTTTTAACAAATATGCACTAAAATGAGAAAATAAGGCCAGGGATAGGTGTACACTTCTATTTTAGACCAATTTACACAGATAATCAGTAAAAAAAAAGTGGCTCTTTAAAGTCCTTTTTGTTTTAGTGTCTTTCTAACTTGGCTACAATTTCACAAGAGTCAATTTTGCGTTTTGAACTTTAAGATCATTTTAAAGTTATTCAGGAAAGGTTCACTTCTGTCCTCTGAATGTGACTTTTTAATATTGATATTTGCTCAAATGAGGATCTAGTTTCGATACGAGGTTTAGTATTGATTAATATCTGTTTTTCGCTACTTTTTTCATCTATATTAGCCCTTTACCTGGTCCATTAAGCCAACAGGCACACCAAACAGGCACCAGCTCCACAATATCGTCACAAAAAATGTGATTTCGTTCAGTGTGATCCCTTAATCGTTTCTGTCAAAACTGAACAAAACAGAAATTAATCTGGTAATGTTGGCTTTTATATTTTCAGACTCTCACATTGGCCTGTCACTGGTTTGAACTGGGACACTAATTGCCGCTGTCATCTCCGAACAACAGGATCGTGAATTCAGAAAGTGTTCGAAAAAAAGGAATATTGTCACTGGAGAATTTTAACACATTTATAGTTTGAAAAGGCTAAACATTATTCAAATTGACTTGATTTTGGCACAGCTCCAACTTGAGCTCTTATAGGAGGGTCATTAACAACAATGTCATGTTTTTTATTTTTTTATTTTGTTGTTTTTTTACTTCTACGATCATTTTTAATATATTTTAAATAGGGTTGCACGATATATCGGCATTAACATCGGTATTGGCCGATATTGCCCAAATCTCAACATATCGGTATCGGCCCGATGTGTAAAACTGGGCCGATATTAACGACCGATATTTGTCAGTACTATAAATACCAGATTAAGAGTGACATGGTGTGTCATGTTTTGTGTTAAAAGACATCAATATTTCATAAGATCAATAAGTTAGTTAAAGGTTATAAATGAGTTCATTTCATATTTGTAAACTGTTAAAAAGAGTTCCGTAAAATCAGAGTGAGAAATCTTCACCTTTAAAGGAAAAGTCACGTTTTTTTTACAATCTGAGCCTTCTTTCGGCAATAAAACAAGTAGTTTTACTCACCCATAGCAGTTTGGTGTCAGTTGGAGCAGTATCGCAGAACTTATGTTGAGCCGTTCTGTTCTACTAATGATCCCGTATCCGTTAGCATGAGTGCTCGGGGCACTGATTTGCGGTGTCCAAATAACACAAACTTTAGCACTTTTCAAATCACAGAAGATCGCTGTGTCAGGTTAGACTTTTAGTAGATTCCAAAACGGCCTGAAACCCGATATCGCAACAGAAAAGTAAAGTTCAGAGCGGTGTTAGCTTCTTTCGGACTAGCGGTGTTTACAAAACAGCTGAGTTCACGCATGCGCACTGTCCTCTCTGATGACGTCATCAAATGAAACTATAGCTGGATATCGGGTTTCAGGCCGTTTTGGAATCCACTAAATGTCTACCCTGACACAGCGATCTTCTGTGATTTGAAAAGTGCTAAAGTTTGTGTTATTTGGACACCGCAAAGTAATGCCCCGAGCACTCACGCTAACGGATACGGGATCATTAGTAGAACAGAACGGCTCAACATAAGTTCTGCGATACTGCTCCAATTGACACCAAACTGCTATGGGTGAGTAAAACTACTTGTTTTATTGCCGAAAGAAGGCTCAGATTGTAAAAAAAACATTAATTTTCCTTTAAGGATCGTTCTATTTTGAGTAAAGAGTGAGCGTTCCTGTGTTAGAGACTCGGAGAAAGTCCGGTCTGTTTCTAACAACAACGTCCATGTTGTTCGCCGCTCAACAGACACTGTATCCGTGTCCCAATTCGAGGGTTATTGAGCCGTGTGCGTAATTTGTGTGGTGTGTGTTGTTAGCATTAGTGTTGGCAGCGTGTCTGGGCGCTGCGAGCGGCTCCGTGGACTTTTGCAGCCTTCGGAGCGTCCGAAAAAGCAGCAGAGCCTGAAACCCTCGAATTGGGACACGGCTTACGCTTCCACTGCTCTCATGCCACTGCAAAACAGTTCCCCAACGCAACATTCCGCCTCTCTGTGTTTCCGAAGTTTTGCACGCACACACTCACCGGTATTGCAGTAAAAGAAAAATTCATATCATAAACCCCCCCCCCAAAAAAAAAAACACTGTTATTCGGTATGAACCGGTATACCGCCCAGCCCTAGATGGACCCTCCACCAGAAAAGTTGCACATTGCACTTTTAAACCTCTGGACGACATCCGTTGGTTTTACTTAAGTTGCATTTGCCTTTATGGCATTTTTGGCATCTCACGAGATCTTGTCACATGAGATCTTGTACCATCCCTACTGTTTTCTAACCTCAAAATTGTTTTAGAGCTTTAGAGTATAATTTATGATGAAATGTGTTATTCTGTAGATGAAGTGGCGGTAGTGTTTTCAACTTGTCTTTAAGGATTTCTCCAGTAAAACATAAAACTCTTTGTCAAAAATGCTTAGTGTTTATCATAATCTCTTCTTTTGTTAAAGGTGTATTGTGTAACTTTTCTGGTGGAGGGTCCGTAACCTGCTTGTTTCTATGGGGACGTCATTGCCCTGCCTGGAATGTTCCACAGTATGACATTAAACAGTTCGCCTTTACATTTATTCAGTTACAGGTGGTTTTATAGCTCAAAAATATCTAGAAAAACAGGCATTCTGACTGCCTTTCCGCAGATCTGACCTGTAACTTAGTCTGGTTTGGTCTCCATGAAGATAGAAAGGTTTAATGCCATACTGTGAAACATTGCAATAACGTCTCCACGTTGCTTTTGACAGACCCTCCACCAGAAAAGTTACACAATGCACTTTTAACAGTTCCTTTTTTGTTCTTTTTGTCATTTCTCCTGTTTGTGTTTAAAACGTGAATCATAAATCGTATCTTATGAACAGTTGCAGTCGTCCCTTGTTTTCCTGCCAGAGTCAGTCTGAGCACCTGTAAGGTCTCTATGCAGATGTCCTTATTTTTCTCGCATTTGGAGCGTCAGAAGCTGTGTTTGGTCTCCAGGCTAATGTCTCACACTTTATTTTGAGCCTGATTTTAAAAAAGCTGTGACCGTCACCTGATCTCCTCTCTGTCAGTCAGTCTGAACACTTGCACGATCTGAATACAGTAATCCCTCGTTTATAGCGGGGGTTAGGTTCCAGAAATAACCCGCAATAAGCAAATTCTGCGAAGTAGGACAACTTTATATTTTACAATTATTCTCCATGTTTAAAGGCTGTAAATGCCTCACCACACACATTAGACGCTTTTCTCAGACTGGAATTAACGTTTTCTTACATTTCTCTCTCGTTTAAACACTCAAACTTTTGTAGATTTTCAACAAAATGTATTAATAGTGAAGCGGGGGGGGACACATGAGGAGCATGGAGACGTGTCACTGGATCCGCAGGAAGCACCGCGCTCATCCAACGGCACCGCCACATCCCGGGACGTGACGCGCACCAACCCCTTGGAGAAGTGCGCGACACGTGCACCCCTCATCGTGGTCAAATCCGTGACAGAGCAGCACAACCGGTGCAAAGGCCGCGCGTCCCACCCAGGGCTGCGAGCATGAGTTCGAACCGCGGCACCCGGACCATGCCTCATCCTCGGGACCGCGTCCTCGCAGCCCAAGCCACAAACCAAACACGCACAAACGAACGCAAGAGCTGCACAAAACCAGCAAAGAGCCGCACACGGTGGTTTAATCCTGGTTTAGACCTGGTCCAGTCCTGGTTTAGTCCAGGTCCAGTCCAGGTTTAGACCTGGTTTAGACCTGGTCTAGACCTGGTTTAGTTCTGGTCTAGACCTGGTTTAGTTCACGTTTAGTCCTGGTCTAGTCCTGGTCTAGTCCCGATCTAGTCCCGGTCTGGTCCTGGTCTAGTTCCAGTCTGGTCCCGGTCCCCCGCGTTCCCCCATCTGTAACATCAATCGGCAAAGGTCTACAGTCTCTTAGCCAATCAGGACGCAGAACACGATGTTAAACTATTTTAAAAAAAAATTGAAATTAAAAAAAAAAAAAAATTCGCAAAACAGCGAGGCCGCGAAAAGTGAACCGCGATAGAACGAGGGACCACTGTATTTTGAATATTTGATTGTTTTGTATATGGAGAATAGACATAGAGACAACCTGGACAACTGTACGTTTAGAGCGACATTATGTAGTTTCCCCTTGAATATGCACAGTGTGAACATATGTAAGGTACGAGCGTCTCACTTTTATTTGATACTTTTATTGATAGCTGTAGCAGTATCTGGACACCTGTACAGTGTACACCAGCTGCAGGTGCAGTGTCCCGCCCAAGCCTTACAAAGTCATTAAACTCGGCAGCACCCTGCCACACTGATCTCGGTGCGGTGTGGGTGCAGGTGGGGCGCGGGCCTTCAGAAGTCTATTTTTGCCAGACACCGTGGCGCCTGACATCGAGCTGACAAAGTCACATGAGCAAAACAAAAAATCAGATGCGCAGAACTGTTGCACACTCCTGGTACTTCGCGCGTGTACTTACCAACTGTAGATCGCCACAGTATCCAAAGGTGCGAGAAAGTGGTCATACGGTGAAATGCCGCTGTTGTTTACCACCAAGGCTTCTTGTACATGCTAATCTATCTCGTGAACTCCCGACCACAGCGTGAATCTCCTTGAACACGTTCTCTCGGGAGCGCAGTTTCCCGCCGTGACCGTACCTAAGCAGAAACCGCAGCCAGTGGGGCATACAAGTCGCAGTAAAGACAGCTGTAGCAGCCCCTGATCTCTGCTCTGTCAGTGAGCCTGTGCACATGAATGGTTTTATGCTGACATGCTGTTTGCTATTTTCTCTCCGAAAGTCCGAAAACTGCATGTATGAGTGCATATGTCAAGTTATTATATTTCAAATACAGACAGTCTGTACACCTGAGGATATTTTCTCTCACCTTAAGACTGGATGAAGTCTGGATACCTGTATGGTCTTGTTGCCAATGTGTCACATACTAGTATATTGTTTAGTGTCACTTTTACAGACGTATCTCCTCTATAGCGGTCATTGCGACATCTGCAGCAATCTCCTAGTTTCATCTATGCCAGTCTGGACACCTGCATGGTCGCTGTACAGATATTTTATTTTCTCACATACGCACAGTCTGCACACCTGTATGGTCTCACTTATATTGTGTTTTGTCTCTGTTACAGACAGCTGCAGCAGTCCCCTGATCTCCGCCCTGCCCCAGTCCTCCTTCCAGGGCTCATCTCAGTCGTCCTACAGCTTCGGGGCTCAACAGGCCAAGATCAACAGAAGAGACGGTAAGAGACGCAGAGGGCAGTGAGAGGATGGGGTTACATCATGAAATTACACAACCAAAAAGTTCTACAAAAGTGGAATTATAGAAATAAATTACCATAAAATACCAATTAATACTTCGCAGTGGCATCACGATGGGGGTGTTCTACATGTATTTGTAGTGGTGGAATGTTTAGGAGTTACCATGGGGACACAGTGCACACACCAGCCAACGGTAGAGCTGGGCGGTATGACCAAAAATTCATGTACTAAGTGGTAGTTGTCTTTGGCTAAGTGGACAGTAATATCGTTCCACCATTTGCATTTCTTGTCGTAGGCGGTCCCCTTAGCAAACGCGTCTCTGAGTGACGTCTGAGCGGCGTTTTGTGTCGCGGCGCCGACTTGAACGTTCCCTGCAGACGTGGAAGAGGATGCAGATCTTAGTTTCGTGCATTCTTCATATTCCAGGACGTGTTTGTGACGGAGGTGGTGAAGCAGATCGCTCGTGTCGCCTCCTGCGGCTACAACTTTAGCCCAACAACATTTACAGAATACGGTTGTTGTTTTTTTTAGCCAAAGTTCTTCCACACAACTGACACGGCTCCTCTTTTCGGTATAAGATCCTCTGTGTCATGTCATGTAACATTTTCTCCGTCCATGTTGTTCACCACTCAACACACACTGAGCTTCCCCCTCTCAAACAATGTCCCACTGCGCCACGTTCCGCCGCTCTGTGTTCCCCACGTTTTGTACGCACACACTCACCGTTATTGGGATATATGAAAAATTCATATCATAAAAAAACCACACCCGTATTCGGTATGAAGCGTACACCGTGCCGTCCTAGCCAGCGGTGTCAAAAAAGTTGTAAGAAAAAAACACAATATGGATTAAAAGTGTTTAACAGCACAAACCAGCTCACCTGTTGTTGTTTTTTTTCTGATCAGATTGTGTGGAAATAAAGCTCAGATTAAAGTCTAACTTGAGTAACAGAGTTTCAGACAGAGCAGGGCCTACAGTTAGCATCACACCCCCAGGGAATATTCATGACATCAGATGAAAAGTATGAATATTGTAACTGTGTAAATGTAACTGCTCTACTTTTTATTTTGCTCTTACTGAACAGAACGAGATCAAGATTATTGATCCTTTGCAGCTCATGTCATCAATATTCTTTGGAGATGCGATGCTAACTGTAGGAACTGCTCTGTCTGAAGCGCAGGACCACGAACGCTCGTATTGAGGTTCCTGAAAATGGGAAATTCAAATAAATTTTCTGTTTTTTTCATGAGTTTTCAAACCATCTTAAAAGTTTTTGACGGTGTTTGCTGATGCGTGCATTGCATCTCCATGGTAACAGCGGAACATTCCACCATACAAATACATGTAGAACACCCCCAGACTGATATCACTGCAAAGTATCAATACCACAATCCACAACTCGGTATTGCACTTCTACGGAAGCCAACAGAGGCTACGTTCGTAATGATTATTTTCCACCTTAATAACGAGAAAATTAACTCGAGATATCAAGAAAACAAAAGAATATTCTGTCTCAAAACATGAAACATTCTGGATGTTGTAGTTCTAACATATCGCCGGTAGATGTCACTGTGGAGAGAGTTTCGAACTGTGCTTCAGCTCCGGCACAATCGCTTCAACTGCGTCGGTGTTTCATAAAGCCTCACTTTGCCCATCCCTAATATCTCCGTCGGTAAAGATGAAGCCGGGCCAGTCTTCTGCGGAGGTGCCGCGGACTAATCTTGAAATTATCTCAAATTAAAAGACGTAATGCAGGGGTGCTCAATGCGTCGATCGCGATCGACCAGTAGCTCAGGGGCCAAGTGTCAGTCGATCGTCAGGGCTTAATGCTCAATTCTGATTTTTTTGTGAAATCCGATTTTTTGCACATGCGACACGACGAGGTCACACGCAGCGAGCACGCTCAATGTTTACGGAAGTCACCGCAAGTCAAGGTGCAGTAGTACTTGCTTCACCACTTCACTGCAGGCATGAAAAGTCGCCGATCTGTTCGGGATATGTCCCTTTCTCCGGAGCTCCGGATAATTAAGGTCTGTGGATATACAGCGCGATACAAGTGGATACCGAACTATCGACAACACAGCAAACTGTTACTATGGAGCTGACCGCGTTCTTATGGGGTGAGTCAGATTATCGTATTATTTCTGCATCAAAGGGACAGATTAGCTGACAGCAGGGGCCCAGGACTAAACCGGGACTAAACCAGGTCTAAACCAGGACTAAACCAGGTCTAAACCGGGACTAATCTGGGACTAAACCAGGACTAAACCAGGTCTAAACCAGGCCTAAACCAGGACTAAACCAGGGGGGGTTAGGATTAGGGTTAGTCCCCCCCACCCCCCGGTAGATCTCGGCACACCATCAACCTCAAAAGTAGATCCCGGTCAAAAAACGTTTGAGCACCCCTGACGTAATGCAATCTCCCTCTGTGTCAACCCCTGATCAAAATATTGCCTTATCAGCTGATCGATTATTATTCCAGACATTCTAATGACCAAAACCACGTCTATTCAGAATGAGAAATAGCCCCGAAGTCAGACTGTCACAACGTGGAGGTAGACGTTTCAGTTGTTTTCTCGAGATCACAGAATAACTGTTTTGTTTTCTCGAGATCTCAAATGAATTATCTCGTTATCTCGGGATAACAAGGAAGAAAAAATATTGCGTATGAATATGGCCTCTGTTGACTTCCGTACACTTCTAGGTGTCAGACTTTGTCAAATTCTTACTGTTTATAAATAGACGACAAAGTCCAAACTGTGTTGAGTCTGCACCGGATTTAGAGAATATTTCTGTATTTGTTTTGTTATTTCCTTATTTTTGTAGCAGATGGGGTTTAGACTTTAGCTTAGCTTAGTTCATTAAAAAGAGGCATACTCTAGTTGCTTAAATTATTTATTGTTGCAAGTATTTTCAATTTGAGTGAAGTTCATCTACAGTTGTACTCAGCAGCACAAGTACAAGTAAACAAAACCCATTAGTCCATCATCTTCAGTGACAGGAACCAGGTCCCATCATTAGCAATTTATGCAGAGGGACAGTTTTACACGAGTTCTTCCATAACACAAGGCAGCAGCAGCAGCACATAGGGGGCGCTGTGCAACCGCTAACCTATGAGAGCAGTGCATGAGTAAAAGACTCCACCCAGTCCAGCAAAGCAAATGCTCAAGGTTCACATACCACCTTTATTCATGCTTTAGTTTATTTATAGTTGTATAGTTAAATCTTTATTTTGAACCATTCTCCAGCCTTTTTTCTCCAGTGAGCTACTTTTACAAAACGAAAATTCCACAGAGCTACCAATTTCAGCAGCTGCAAAGAAACTGAGTAAATACAGCTCTGGAAGAAAAATAAGAGACCACTGCATTTTTTTTCTGAAATCAGCATCTCTACATGTATTACAGCCATTCCATTCCAGCATCTGTTGAATTCCAACACAAATCCCTTAATCACAGTAAATGGCGAAACTATTAATTGGAATAATTTTAGATAATAGACTAAGTTTTAAAAAAACACATTAAAAAGGTTTGCCATAAAATAAAATATAATCTGTCTACTTTTAAATCCATACGAAATTCCCTGACAAAACAAGGAGCAAAAATCTAAATGCAATGATACTACCTCATTTAATCTTTGGTGTTTCAGAATCAGAATCAGAATCAGAAAGATTTTTATTGCCATTGTCAAGTGAACAGAGTTCACAAAACTAGTAACTTGTCTCGGTGATAAGGTGCAAACATAAAACACTAAATAATAATAGTAATAACTAGAGTAAATAATAATAATAACTAAAATATCGCTATAATATAGTAAAAAACAATAAGCAATCCAAATAACAAAAAGGTCCAGAGGAGCAGCATCAGAACAGTAGTGCAAACATGACGTAATTAAAGTGACTGGTGATATAAAGTGTCCAGCTTTGTGCAGATGTTATGAATTGCTTATGAGTCCAACAGCAGAGGGAAAGAAACTGTTCTTGTGGCGGGAGGTTCTGATCCCGATGGACCATAGCCTCCTGCCAGAGGTTCATGTCCAGGGTGAGAAGTGTCAGCTGCTATCCGGCCTGCTCGCCCCCGAGTCCTGGGGACGTACGGGTCCTGGATAGATGGAAGGCTGCAGCCAATCACCTTCTCGGCAGAGCGCACAATGTGCTGCAGTCTCTGTTTGTTCCTGACAGTGGCTCCTGCATACCACACAGTGATGGAAGAGGTGAGGATGGACTAAATGATGGCCGTGTAGAACTGCACCATCATCTGGACTGACAGCTTGGCTTTCCTTAGCTGCCGCAGGAAGTACAACCTCTGCTGGGCCTTCTTGATGAGGGAGTTGATGGTTGGCTCTCACCTGAGGTCCTGTGTGATGTAAGTGCCCAGGAACCGGAAGGAGTCCACTGTGGTGATGGGGGAGTCTGTCAGGGAGAGAGGAGGCAGGGGGGCTGTGACTTTCCTGAAGTCCACGATCATCTCCACTGTCTTCTGGTGGTTGAGATCCAGGTTGTTGCTGCTGCACCAGGACACCAGCCGGTCCACCTCCCTCCTGTAGGCAGACTCATCGCCGTCAGAGATGTGCCCGATGAGGGTGGTGTCATCCGCAAACTTAACCAGTTTGACGGAGTCGTGGCCGGAAGTGCAGCAGCTTGTGTACAGGGAGAAGAGCAGAGGAGAAAGTACACAGCCCTGTGGAGATCCTGTGGTGATGGTCCGGGAGACCGAGACATTCTTGCCCAGCTGCACACACTGCCTCCGATCCGTCAGGAAGTCAGTGATCCACCTGCAGGTGGAGTCAGGCACGTTTAGCTGAGTGAGCTTGTCCTGGAGCAGAGCAGGGAGGATGGTGTTGAAAGCAGAGCTGAAGTCCACAAATAGGATCCTGGCGTAGGTTCCTGGGGAGTCCAGATGCTGGAGGATGAAGTGGAGGGCCAGGTTAATGGCATCGTCCACAGACTGGTTAGATCTGTAGGCGAACTGCAGGGGGTCCAGGAGAGGGGAGGTGAAGGACTTGAGGTGGGTCAAGACCAGGCGCTCAAATGACTTCATGACTACAGACGTCAGCGCCACAGGTCTGTAGTCATTAAGTCCAGTGATCCTTGTCTTCTTGGGGACTGGTCACAAGCCAAAAAATCACAAAAAAACACAATAAAACCTTTAGAATCTCTTTATAAGCACTTAAGATTCTAGATCAGAAACCACAGAAATCCCATCACTGTCAGATATTAACTAAACATAAAATGCTCAACTTTGATAATACAATTAAACTGGCCAATCTAAGGTTATTCAAGATGATCAATAATGTGGCACCACCACCACTGAAAAAGTTTATCCATTTAACATCTGATCAGATGGTCAGAACAACCAGGTCAACGATCAATGACCAATGTGTAAAACCAAAACAGAAAACATCATTAGGACAATCTGCATTTTCATTTAAAACAATCTCAGAATGGAACAAACTTCCAACTGAGATAAAATTATGCAAATGCTTCAAAAAATTTAGCCTGGAAATTAAACAGTTTGTAAGAGTGCAGACGTGTCGGCGTTAAAGACTCGACATGAGAAGGGGGCACAGGTATCAGGAAGAGTTTTAATTATTTTTTACTAATTGATGAAATGTATCAGCGCCACTGTAAATATTCTGAATTGTTTTTCTGCTTTATGTTCATTGTTTGTGATGTTGTTTGTCTCAGGGACTGCAGATGGAAATTAGCTCCGAGAGATAAAGTCTGGTACAAAACATATTTTCATTTCTGTGATTAATGCTCTTGTACATTGTCCCTGTCAAATAAATTAAATAAACTAAACTAAACTAAACACAAAGCTGAGCTACTTCAGTTCTTGCACCAGGAGTGGAATAAAGTCACCCAAGAACAATGTGAAAGACTTGTGGAGAGCATGTCAAGACGCATGAAAGCTGTGATTAAAAATAAGGGTTATTGCACCAGATATTGATTTCTGAACTCTTCTTAAGTGTAAACATTAGTATTATGTTGTTTTAAAATGAATTTGATCTTGTTTCTTTGCATTATTTGAGGTCTGAAAACATGGATCTTTTTTGTTATTTTGACCATTTGTCATTTTCTGCAAATAAATGCTCTAAACGATAATATTTTTATTTGGAATTTGGGGGAAATGTTGTCAGTAGTTTATAGACTCAAACAAAAATGTTCCTTTTGCCCAAACGCAGACCTGTAAGTAGTAAAATCAGAAAAACTGATCATTTTGCAGTGGTCTCTTATTGTTTTCCAGAGCTGTATGTGTCTTATTACAGCAGTGTAATTACTTTAACCTTTACTCTTAGTCCACCCTGTTAAATGTCAAGTCTTTTTACCATGTGCCACGGTCACAAAACAATAAAAACATCAAATGTAACCCAATATTCTTATCCCTGATGACATGCTTTTGTGTTAAAGGCAAAATGAAGGTCGGTAAATAAAACCTGTTTACACTGTGTTCTGTGCCAGGAGCAGGAGGCTGGTCTCCCATGGTAACGGACCGCGAGCCCTGGCTGCAGCTGGACCTCCGGGAGCGCATGGAGGTGACGGCCGTGTCCACCCAAGGCCGGGCCAACAGTCAGGACTGGGTCAGCCGCTACATGCTGCTGTACAGCGACACGGGGCAGGCTTGGAAGCAGTACAGGCAGGAGGACGGGGTCGGGGTGAGTACACACCAAACACAAGTCTAATGTCGCTGCAAATGTTACTGTGGAGTGGATTTTCTTGGTGCTGGTTGCATTTTTTCCCTTAATTTCTTTTTATTTACCTTTTATTTAACCAGGTAAATTGTAAATTGTGTTTTTCTAGGTATTTTTGAGCCATATAACTGCCTGTAAAGTAGTACATTCGAAGCAGAGCAATGACATCTCAGAATAGAACAAGAACGTGACGGACCCCCCAACCAAAAAGTTACATAATGCACCTTTAAAGGGCCCTTATTACGCTTTTTCATGATCTACCTCAAATCCTGTACCAGGGAGCGTTAATTATATCAGCTGCGAAGGCCACTGTGTTTATTAAGGGTGAATTGTGTAACTTTTCTGGTTGCTTTTCTCCGTAGAGATGTTATTGCATTGTCAGTAATGTTTCACAGTGTGGCTTTAAACCTTCTGTCATCATGGAGACCAAACCAGGGCAAGTTACTGGTCAGATTTGTGGAACGGCGACCCCGCTCACAGTCAGAATGTGTGTTTTTCTGGGTGTTTTTGAGCCATAAAACCTCCTGTAATTGAATAAACGTAAAGTAGTACAATCGAATCAATGAATAATCAATGACATCTCCATAGAAACAAGAAGAGCACCCGACCGAAAAGTTACATAATGCACCTTTAAAGAACTTTTTTCATGATCTACCTCAAATCCTGTATATTTAGGTTGAGTTCTTCAACATTATAACATGGTTTAACCCTAGAACACTTTCGCTATAAAAAGTAACACCATCACTTTTGCCGGGTCATTTTGACCCGATATAATATACCCAACATATAGTACTTGTCATGAAAAACAGATCAAAATATGACAACACATGATAAATTAGAGTGGTTTTATTTAATTTTCAACTGTGGTATGTGTAACAAAATGGGGGGGGGGGGGGGGATAGGAAGAAAAACATAAAAACATGCTCCAAAATTACTGAAAAATTAGGAATTTCAGAACGAAAAATAAATTAATTAATAAATTAATAATAATAATAATAATTACTGCTGTCAGGCAATTAAAAAAATATCTAATTAATTACAGGATTTGTAGATAGATAGATAGTCCACGTTGCGATTGTTTCCCAAATTCTGCGTAGGAAAAACATAGGAAGACCCTAAAAACATGCTCCAAAATTACTGAAAAATTAGGAATTTGAGAACAAAAAAAAATCCTAAATTAAAAAAATAATAATAATAATAGTGTAAACTTGGTGTTTGGTCCCACCTGCGGGAGGATTCATGGGGGCTGGTGCATTGTGTTCTGGGCGGCAGAACACTGCTTGGACTGCTGCCCCCGCGACCCAGAAAATGGAAAAAGCGGAAGAAAATGAATGAATGAATGAATGAATGGTGTTTGGTCCACCCATTCCTGGGACATGTGAGACTTCTCTGGTGAAGCTCAGACTGTTGCAGGAGAGAGGAACAAAAAATATTTTTTAACGAGGTACAGCTTTTTCTTTCAAATCCATCAAAGAATGGAATAAACTGCCACAAAATCTGAAACTTTCCTCTGACATGAAAAACTTTTCATTTGATGTTAAGAAATTATTATTAGAGAATCAGCAGTGTCAGCATTAAGAATGGTAATTGGTATGATATAATCTTAGTGAGATTTTATTGTAATATTTTATTGTGTAATAATTGCTCATTTGTAGTGTGCGAGTGTGTATTGATTATATTGATGATTACATTTTATATTGTAATTCTCACCTGCTCAGGGACTACAGGTGGAAACTCGCTTCAGCTATAATCTGGTGTAAAGCATCTTTAATGTTTTTTGCACATTGTCGCTGTCAAATAAACTAATGAAAGAATAAAAGAAAAGAAAGAAATTGTTTCAGGGTAATTCTCATTTAAAAAACATCCACACAGACAAAAACTCAATTCAAGAGTTTGAGTTTGAAACAGAGACAGAGGAGTGAGTTTAAGGCGTTATAACAGAAAATAGTGTTGTTTACATTTTAACATGATTATACAGGGGTTTTTTATTATTATTATTATTATTTTAACACAATCATATTTAAGCTATTGTCATGTACTTTTTGGTGTCTTTGAGAAAGGTATTCCTGCAAACAAAATATATATGTGCTGAACTTGCTCCTCATCTTATGAAAATTTTATATCCATTGCTGTAAATTTTCTAGCCAGAAACCCAAATTTGTATTTCAGTCCCTCTTGTTCTCCTATATAAACTCTCTAAAGTATTACACAAATCCAAAAGTCGTGAAAACAAAAGCAGTTTGTGTGGAATTTGAAATATAAATTGTAAATGTATTGATAATTTCTCAATATTTGTATAATGCAGAAATTGCACATGCTGAGCCCTGTGAACATGAACTCTTAAACCTCGAGTATTGTTTTTGTTTATACTAGCGCTGTCAGGCGATTAAAAAAAAATTTAAAAATCAAATTAATTACAGGATTTGTAATTAATTAATCTAATTAATCACATTTTAAGAGTGTGAGAGAGATAGATTTTGAGTGAGTGAGCAATCGAGTTTGTCAGTTTTCATGTGGTCGCTTTGTTCATTCATTTCCCAAATTCTGCGAGTGTAGTTTGGTAGTTTGTTGGTTTGGTGGTTTGTTGGTTTGATAGTTTGGTGGTTTAATAGTTTGTTGGTTTAGTAGTCTGTTGGTTTGGTGGTTTGTTGGTTTGGTAGTTTGTTGGTTTGGTAATTTGTTGGTTTGATAGTTTGGTGGTTTAATAGTTTGTTGGTTTAGTAGTCTGTTGGTTTGGTGGTTTGTTGGTTTGGTAGTTTGTTGGGTTGGTCATTTGTTGGTTTGATAGTTTGGTGGTTTAATAGTTTGTTGGTTTAGTAGTCTGTTGGTTTGTTGGTTTGGTGATTTGTTGGTTTGGTGGTTTGTTGGTTTGGTGATTTGTTGGTTTGGTGGTTTGGTGATTTGTTGGTTTGTTGGTTTGTGGTTTGGTGGTTTGTTGGTTTGGTAGTCTGTTGGTTTGGTGGTTTGGTGGTTTGTTGGAGTTCGCTCACGCTCATTCTATCACCAGTAACGGATGATCTGTCAGGCTGTAGCAGCTTCAGTGGTCAGAAAATTATTTTTGACAAAACCTCCAAATCACCGCGATCTTGTCGACAAAAAGTAAAAACAACAACAACTAAAAAGGAGTTTCCATTAGTTTATAAATGTCATTTTATTATAATTTCCTGGTTGAACATAGGCAGCAAATGTGACATACGTACACACACACACACACACACACACACACACACATACATTTTGTTTCATTATAGTCAATATACAATATACAATATAATCTTATACAAGGGTAAATCCCAACGCTAAGGTGCCCAAAACAATTTTATGAACTGAATAATGCATAAAATCCACCTTTAAATGTAAATAATGAAGTAAAACATGACATAACTTATGAATTATTAAGCAACCTGGAGGGAGTTCTGACCAGAACTCCCTCCAGAAAAACCTGCATACCACATTTTGAGAACCACTGCCCCAAACTTCACCTCCATATCTTCCTTCTTCTATAAAACGGCAAACCTTCCCTGACAATCGCGCTGAAATGAAATGCGAGCAGGTCTGGCGGCTGGCTCGGTGTTAGCGGGTTGTGTTTGGAGCTCGCTGTGCAGAGGCTTTAGGTTTGAGCGGCTGAATAATTGATCCGCCTCCACAGAGCGCGTTAAAAATGTATCGTACAGAACAGGGCTCCCAGCAGAGACCAGGCAAGAACACAAACCCTTAGAAGAAGAGACTAAGAGGCTATAGTACAAATCTGGACATTTTGGTGGTTGGTTTTCAGAGCCTGAGACAGAGCAGTGCCTCAAGTTAGCTTCAACCTCCAGGGAACGTTAATTACATCAGCTGCGAAGTATCTGTAGGCCACTGTGATCATTAAGGGTGAATTGTGTAAGTTCTCTGGTTGCTTTTCTCCGTAGAGATGTTATTCGTCAGAAATGTTTCACAGTGTGGCTTTAAACCTACCAAAGGCAAACCAGGGCAAGTTTCTGGTCAGATTTGTGGAACGGCGACCCTGCTCACAGACAGAATGTATGTTTTTCTGGGTATTTTTGAGCCGTAAAACCTCCTGTAATTGAATAAACGTAGTACAATCGAATCAATGAATAATCAATGACATCTCCATAGAAAGGAGAGCACGCAACCGAAAAGTTACATAATGCACCTTTAAAGAGCTTTTTTCATGATCTACCTCAAATCCTGTTTAGGTTAAGTTCTTCAACATTATAACATGGTTTAACCCTAGAACACTTTCGCTATAGTGAAAGTAACACCATCACTTTTGCCGGGTCATTTTTACCCGATATAACATACTCAACAAAAAGTACTTGTCATGAAAAACAGATCAAAATATGACAACACATGATAAATTAGAGTGGTTTTCTTTTATTTTCAACTGTGGTATGTGTAATAAAATGGGGAAGAAAACATAGGAAGACCCTAAAAACATGCTCCAAAATTAGAAAATTAAAAATTAGGAATTCGAGAACAAAAAATTCCTAAAAAAAATTATGATACTGTAAACTTGGTGTTTGGTGCACCCATTCCTGGGACATGTGAGACTTCCCTGGTGAAGCACAGACTCCAGTTGCAGGAGAGAGTAACAAAAAAATAATATTTTTTCAGTGGGTAAAAATGACCAGTTGACTAAAATATTGTTTTCACCATAAGAATTCCCTTTAAAATCACCACTTTGTGAAGAAGAAGAAGTGAAGAAGAAGTAAACTTTATTGATCTCACACTGGAGAAATTCTTCTCTGCATTTTAACCCATCCTATATATATATATATATATATATATATATATATATATATATATATATACATATATTAGGAGCAGTGGGCAGCACACATTAGGGCGCCCGGGGACCATCTCCATGATCTTCTTGCTTCGGCTTGGTCAGGACCTAAGCTGGAGTACTTATGGTGCATGTTTTGGGTTGGTGGGGGAAACCGGAGTGCCCGGAGGAAACCCACCCAGACACGGGGAGAACATGCAAACTCCACACAGAAAGGCTCGGGCAACCCGGGGATCGAACCCAGACCATGCATGCAAACGCCACACAGAACACACACGGAAAGGTCTGGGCGACCCGGGGATCGAACCCGGAACCTTCTTGCTGTGAAGCAAGAGCGCTAACCACTCTGCTACCGTGCCGCCAATATGTGATATTTATTCATAACCACTGCACTAAATAAGGATAGATACACATTCCAGGACCACTCTTACTTACATCCTTACATCCTCTTACATTAAATTCATTACATTCTTACATTCCTCTTTCACTATCGCCGGGTGAAAATCAGCCAAAAGCCTGTAGGAAAAAGTGGGCTTTGGGGAAGGGAAATACCTACACCTTCAAAGATGTCAAAAACAATGGTGAAGCCCAGGGACCCATGACATAGTGCTCTAGGGTTAAAGCTTACAATATTATTAAACTAAAGGAACAGGTGAGTCAGATATGAAGTAAGAAGACTGTCCCCATTATAATCTCTCATATGTAAAGGAATCACACTTATTTCACAAAGAGAACATTGTGTTTTTGGCTGAAACACATTATAATTACATGAAATATGATCTAGAATCAAGTACAAGGGGGACATGGTGTAAATGCGTCATAGGATTGTACTGGGTCAGATCGCAACAGCAAAACTCACTTTCAAGTTCATTGAACTTGAAAGTAGAGCTGGGCGGAGTGACCAAAAATCTATATCACGGTATTTTTCAAAATTATATCGGTGTCACGGTATTTGACAGTATTTTTTTTTTTCCATGTACTAAGTGGTACCATGTCTTTGGCGAAGTGGACAGTAACAGTGTTGGTAATATCGTTCCACCGTTTGCTTTTCTTGTCGTAGGCGGTCCCCTTAGCAAACGTGTCTTTGAGTGGCGTTTTTTGTCGCGGCGCCGACTTGAACGTTCCCTGCAGACGTGGAAGAGGATGCAGATCTTAGTTTCGTGCTGCTGCGAAGCCGAGCGCGCATTATTTGAATTTTTGAGATTTTGCGTTTCGTAACTTAAATTTTCTTTCGTATTCAGAGATGAAAATTTTACGTAAAGGCGTTTCGTAACTTGGATTATTCATTAGTTTCGTAAGGTGTGGTATGACTGTATAATCGAAGGTGGCATGTCTGTTTATAATAATCTTCTTGCCCAAAAGAAAAAAGAGCGCCAACAACTGCCCATAACAATGTTCTTCACTCGGAAAAAGACGCCGGCACCGAGGTGGAGCGGCGCCAGGACAAAGAGGCCTGGTCAGATGAACTGTGAAATACACATGTCACTATTAATAATTTTTTTTGTTGAAAATCTACGAAAGTTTGGGTGTTTATACGAGAGAAATATGAGAAAATGTTAATGCCAGTCTGAGAAAAGTGTAGAATGTGTGTGGTGAGGCGTTTACAGCCTTAAAACATGTAGAATAATTGTAAAATATGAAGCTGACGACTTTGTGGATTTCACCTATTTTAGAACGTAACCCCCGCGATAAACAAGGGACCACTGTAATTGAAATGTTCTTTTTTTTCCAATTGTAGTGGAGGTGTACGGTGTTTAAAAACGGTGGAGCACTTCATGTATTACCACATCATAAGGCGGAACAGAGCGTTTTCAGTTTGAGAGAAGATCTCAGCCTAAATCTGCAGGGTTTGTGCTTTAAATGTGTACAACTCCGGTATGTTTTTGATGAAGAAACGTTATAACAGATCAGATAAATGCGTAATATGGGTCCTTTAACATAACACTCAGACCTTTATTTAACACTCTTTCTTAGGAACTGAGCCGTTATAATGGCCCATAGAATTCCCCTCGCCTCTCCCCTTGTTCTTGCAGATATTTCTCATATTAGCAGCACATTTCATCACTCTGGCACATTCCACTGCATTTCCACTGATAAGCAGCTCATTATAGCTGTGGCAGTCCCTCAGACGGAGCTGCGTCACAGGGCTCACCTCGCTGTGACATAACAGCTCATTATGGCTGTTCTCGCTGTGTTCTGACCATCGGTGACGCCTTCAATACTTCGCCGTTTAGGCCCTCTCGCGGAGCTGCGCCACAGGGCCCACAGCATAGAGATAAAGCGGTTCTTGATGGATTTTCGGACATTTGTTAATACTTTGGCTGATGGTCCTTCTGGTGGAGCTGCGTCACAGGGCCCACCGTGTACAGATAAAGCGGTTCGTTATTCTCAAAGTGTTTAAAGACAGGTTAGACGGCTTTTTTCTTTGCTTTTCTTATAATTTTACTTTTCCTGGATGAACATGAGCATCAGATGTGACATACACATACAGGTCTGAATAATTATCAGGTTTTCTGATTTTACTACTTATAGGTATGTTCGTCTTTCATCATTAATTCATCTTCTTCCGCTTTTCCATTTTCTGGGTCGCGGGTGCAGCAGTCCAAGCAGATCTGCTGCCCAGAACACAATGCACCAGCCCCCATGAATCCTCCCGTGAGTGCTGGGTCCACGGGAGGATGGCTCACGTCACAACTGGCCCAAGGACACACTTATTATAGGTTTGTGTTTGGGCAAAAGGAACATTTTAGTTTGAGTCTATAAATTACTGACAACATTTCCCCCAAATTCCAAATAAAAATATTATCGTTTAGAGCATTTATTTGCAGAAAATGACAAATGGTCAAAATAACCAGACCTCAAACAATGCAAAGAAACAAGATCAAATTCATTTTAAAACAACATAATACTAATGTTTACACTTAAGAAGAGTTCAGAAATCAATATTTGGTGCAATAACCCTTATTTTTAATCACAGCTTTCATGCGTCTTGGCATGCTCTCCACAAGTCTTTCACATTGTTCTTGGGTCCTAGTTGAGACCTGGTTTAGTCTTGGTTCAGACCTGGTTTAGTCCCAGTCTTTCACATTGTTCTTGGGTGACTTTATTCCACTCCTGGTGCAAGAACTGAAGTAGCTCAATTCAATTCAAATAGTCCAGATTACACAGTATGACTGATAGTAAATAATACACCTTTATTTTGTTACATTATTGTTTTAAGTGCCAGAAAAATATCCTTGAGCTAAACTGTTCCTGCATTTTGGATGGAATTTTTTTCAGAGGTAGAAGTATTTTGTTTTAGAACTCACCACCACTACTTGCTGTGTATATATTTTTTTTTACTTCTTAACTTTTTTTCCCCCACAAACTATCACTAAAACTATGACAAATATTGGCCACAGGTACTATCCCATCAAACCAGTCATATATGCTTTAATATTTGCTTTTACTCAATCCTTCTGGCAGAGCTGCAGGATTACGCTAACCTAAACTGGCGAGCTAACCAGGAGAACACAACAGACACAACACCAAAACATGGAAAAAGGAAGCGAGGAAAAAGGAAGGATGGGGCATTTCAAAGTCAATATCTTTTCACCGAACTGATTCTAATTATTTAAGAGCTCAAAATAGCGCGGCCTCTTCTGTCAGAGCTGCTGCACGGGGCCTACGGCACAAGGATAAAGCCGTGTCTTCTTGCTCTTGTTGCAGATGTTTTGCTCTTCTGTAACACCTTACACTTTGACTACTAGTCCCTGTGATGCAGCTGCACCACAGGACCCACAGCGCGGTAACTAGCTCATTACGGCGTTTCTCACGGTGCTCTGGACTTCTATAACTGCTTTGGATCGTGGTCCCCCTGATGCAGCTGCGTCGCAGGGCCTAGTCGTCGTGTACGTCAGGCTCATTATTGCCGTCGCCGCGGTGGCAGACCATCCATAACGCTTTCAACACTTTCACTAATAGTCCATCTGACGGAGCCCAAAATCTCAGGGATAAACGGGCAGAAGAGGTGAAGACACGAAGTTGTTGCTGCATTTACCACATCACATTTTTCTTTTCTCAGTTTTTAAGCCATTTGCAGCTGCCATTTTTTTTTGACATTCCATCAAATGTAATCAAAGAACAAATATTATGTATTATGTGTATTTGACATGATCTTGTGTTATCTTTGCTTAAAATAATGGCAAATTATTTTTAAGTGCTGATCTGGTACAGTTCGCCATCTACTGGCAGCAGGGGGAACTACCATGTGGAAAGTGAATGTGATGTAAGCGTACAGCAGTGGAAAAAGTAAGAGACCACTGGATTTTTTTTACAGCCATTCCATTCCAGCGTCTGTTGAATTCCAACACAAAGCTGAGCTACTTCAGTTCTTGCACCAGGAGTGGAATAAAGTCACCCAAGAACAATGTGAAAGACTTGGACTAAACCAGGTCTGAACCAAGACTAAACCAGGGATGAACCAGGATGAACCAGGACCAGGTTAAAAAGGGGACTAAACCAGGACTAAACTAGGATTAAACCAGACCTAAACTTAGACTAAATCAGGACTAAACCAGGTTAAAAATGGGACTAAACCAGGACTAAACTAGGACTAAACCAGACCTAAACTTAGACTAAACCAGGACTAGACCAGGTTAAAAATGGGACTAAACCAGGACTAAACTAGGATTAAACCAGACCTAAACTTAGACTAAATCAGGACTAAACCAGGTTAAAAATGGGACTAAACCAGGACTAAACTAGGACTAAACCCGGTCTGAACCAAGACTAAACCAGGTCTAAACTAGGACCCCAGAACAATGTGAAAGACTTGTGGAGAGCATGCCAAGACACATGAAAGCTGTGATTAAACATAAGGGTTATTGCACCAAATATTGATTTCTGAACTCTTCTTAAGTGTAAACATTAGTATTATGTTGTTTTAAAATGAATTTGATCTTGTTTCTTTGCATTGTTTGAGCTCTGAAAACATGGATCTTTTTTGTTATTTTGACCATTTGTCATTTTCTGCAAATAAATGCTCTAAATGATAATATTTTAATTTGGAATTTGGGGGAAATGTTGTCAGTAGTTTATAGACTCAAACAAAAATGTTCCTTTTTGCCCAAACACAAACCTATAAGTAGTAAAATCAGAAAAACTGATCATTTTGCAGTGGTCTCTTATTTTTTTACAGAGCTGTACAGTAGTAAGGAACATGATTTGAATGTAGAAATGCTTAAAACGAGTCTGGTCATGATTTATGGACTTAAAAACTGTGCAAGGTCTCTATCTGTGACATCACAATCCAGGAATTTCAATCATGCGTTTGGTGAGGCTAAGAGGTTTACAGAAACCAGTGTAAATGAAACAAAATACAACTCCAAGTATGTTTTTGGATGAGGGAACAATGTTATAACATGTATAAGGTTAATACATATCAGAGTCACCAGATTTACCAAAATAAATAAATACAGGTCTGGGGAAAAAAAAAAGAGACCACTGCAAAATGATCAGTTCTTCTGATTTTAGCAACTTTTCTAGAGAAGAAAGGAAGTGGTTCAGAGATACTGAAACTGAAACATAAACACTGATATTATAAATGCCCTAATTGATATTGCAAAACTACACAATTATGTTTATTATAGTGAACTTTTAAAAATGAATTGGTCTATTTATTGTACAGACATTAGATTGTTGAGCTATAACTTCATTAGCTATAACCTCATTAGCATAATGAATTTGAAATGTGAGCAGTTTCTGCTTTGAAATACAATGTATGATGAGGATGAACGGGAGTATGTGTGTCTGAGAGTACGGAGTATGTATGTTGTTGTTTTTTTTTAATTTTATTTTTTGCACTGTATATAATGTCACTTGTCCTCTTCTCCCTAAAGGACTACAGATGGAAATTAGCTTTCAAGCTATAATCTGGTACAAGCATCTCTGCCTTTGGCATTATGTGGCTGTACATTGTCCTGCTAAATAAATAAATGAAATGAAATAAATGCAATTTTACTACTTATAGGTCTGTGTTTGGGCAAAAGGAACATTTTTGTTTGAGTCTATAAACTACTGACAACATTTCCCCCAAATTCCAAATAAAAATATTATCATTTAGAGCATTTATTTGCAGAAAATGTCAAATGGTCAAAAAAGATGTTTTCAGAACTCAAACAATACAAAGAAACAAGATACAATTCATTTTAAAACAACATAATACTAATGTTTACACTTAAGAAGAGTTCAGAAATCAATATTTGGTGCAATAACCCTTATTTTTAATCACAGCTTTCATGTGTCTTGACATGCTCTCCACAAGTCTTTCACATTGTTCTTGGGCCCTAGTTTAGACCTGGTTTAGTCCTGGTTCAGACCTGGTTTAGTCCCAGTCTTTCACATTGTTCTTGGGTGACTTTATTTCACTCCTGGTGCAAGAACTGCAGTAGCTCAGCTTTGTGTTTGTGTTGGAATTCAACAGACGCTGGAATGGAATGGCTGTAATACATGTAGAGATGCTGATTTCAGAAAAAAATCCAGTGGTCTCTTATGTTTTTGTGTTTTTATTGTCCTCACTACACTATAGAGGCTCTATACAGTATCTGAAACTTCACAAATGGCGATGCTATAAATAAATTTTACAGATGCACTCTGCAACTGCTTGTCTCCATTAAGATGTTACTGCTTTACCTGGAATGTTCCATAATATGACATTAAACTTCTCTGTCCCCATGGAGATAGACCCTCCCAACAAAAAATACTAAATTTCGTGGTCTCATGGGCATCATTGCTGGTGCTCTGTTTCCATGGTGACGTGCCCACCTCTGTGTTATGCCACTGTAGCAGCTCATTAGCCCCGTGTGGTGATGAAGGGATGATCCCGCTAACCTTTAGCTCACTCAAACTGACGCACGCCTGGAATCTGAGCCGGAGCGGAGAGAACAGAACGCTACAGCTGCACGAACCCGAACAGTTGGCGAGCGAACGGGGAGGACAGATGACGGACACTCAACCCAAAACACAGAACAAGGAAGAGGGGGAGGAGGGACGGGTGGTTTCAAAGTAAATAGCTTTTCACCAGACTGATGCTAATTATTTTAGAGCTCAAAATAGTGCACACTCTGCTGCAACTGTAACATTTTAAGGAGATAATTAGATGTAAAATCAATTTGTAGTTTTTAGCCGTGCTGTAACCGTGTTCCTTGATTGTAATTTTGCTCGGAGATTTTGAAAGATTCGTGCATGTTTCAGTAATTCTGTATTGTCCTGCATTTGAGGCTTGAGGGCTCAGAAAATTTAACTTTAACAAAAACAACTTTTTATATTTACAATGATCAGTAAATTCATCAGTAAATGCTACATTTGATATTCACCGTGTATTTAGGGGACACAGATAAGTCATGTTTATACTAGTGCTGTCAGGCGATTAAAAAAAATAATCAAAATAGTTACAGGATTTGTAATTTATTAATCTAATTAATCGCATTTTAATTGAGACAGAGAGGCAACCCAAATTCTGTGAGCGTGGTTTGGTGGTTTGTTGGTTTGGTGGTTTGTTGGTTCGGTGATTCATTGGTTTGTTGGTTGGTTGGTTCGGTGGTTTGTTGGTTTGGTGGTTTGGTGGTTTGGTGGCTTGTTGGTTTGGTTTGGTGGTTTGTTGGCTTGTTGGTTTGGTGGTTTGGTGGTTTGGTGGTTTGGTGGTTTGTTGGTTTGTTGGTTTGGTGGTTTGTTGGTTCGGTGGTTCGGTGGTTCGCTGGTTCATTGGTTCTATGGTTCGGTGATTTGTTGGGTTGTTGGTTCGGTGATTTGTTGGTTTGGTGGTTTGTTGGTTCGTTGGTTCTGTGGTTCGGTGATTTGTTGGTTTGTTGGTTCGGTGGTTCGGTGGTTCGGTGATTCGTTGGTTTGTTGGTTCGGTGGTTTGGTGGTTTGGTGGTTTGTTGGTTCGGTGGTTTGTTGGTTTGGTGGTTTGTTGGTTTGTTGGTTTGTTGGTTTGGTGAATTGCGCTCATGCTTGTCCGGTCGTGTTTATCGTTCAATTGAACCGTCAGGCTGGAGCAGCTTCGGTGATCGGAAAATTCTTTTTTACAAAAGCTCCAAATCACCTTCGTTCTTTTTATAAATAAACTTGCCGTTCAAAGGCCCTGGCAGCGATTTGCTCGCTGCACGCCAAATTTAAAATGTGCATTGAATCGCCGCTCAGAATTAATTGTGTTAATTTTTGTAACACGTTAATTTGCAGTGTAATTAATTAATCTAATTAATGCGTTAAACTGACAGCCCTAATTTATAGTGTTTAAAATAAAAATCCATACAGTTCTTTTAAATCCCCAGTAGGGATGGGCATTCGGTGAAGTTTTCTTCGTCGATCGTCGGGAGAATTAATGAGTAATAATCGGTTAATCGTTAACATATTTTGTATTAAAAAGACAACAACCATTCACTCATGTGTGTCGCTTTTACTATGTCTGCCGAGGCTGTGGGAACAGGCGCTTCTCCACGGGAAAGTAAATCTGCAAATCAACATGCGTAGAGGTGGATTAAAGCGAGGTGACACGCATCCTGCAGCCTCTGCTAGCGTGCTCGGAGTTAGCCGCTTTGGGATCCAAGCTAACCGCTGCTAGCCCACTGTCTCTGTCCTACCTCCTCCACACAACCCAGCCGTATCTGCAGCAATATTTTATTAAGTCGTGAAAACCTTTGCCCTCCACGGCACTGATGGGGAGCATGTCTGTTTTGATCATCTTCACTATCAGTTTGGTGACCTTCTCTGCTCGCTGAGCACTGCAGCTCCTCCCGGTCTGTGCTAGCGCAGAGTCCAGGCTAGCCTGTGATAGAGATGATGAACCGCCGCCACCTTCTTTTACCAGACTTGGATGCACGGTGTTCAAATGATAAATCATTTGTGTTGTCGATGAGGTATATTTGTATGCTGCATTGCAGTGCGCTTGGTCATTTTCTAAATTAAAGTGGTCCCACACAACACTTCGCCGCGACCTCTTCATGTTTTGCCGATTGACCTACGGAAGCTCGCATATATCAACTGAGGCGCGCCAACTGAGGCGTTTGTTTTTTTGTTTTGTTTTTTGTCGACGAAAATGAACTTGCTCGGTGAAATTCATAATGATCAATTATCGGTTAATCGATTAATTATGCCCATCCCTAATCTCCAGTTCTTTGCACTGTTTTTTTTTTTTTTTTTAACACATGTCAGCCACTTTGAGCAGCTGTGGTAGTTTTAAAAGTGCTGTATAAATAAACTTGACAAACTGCTAAAATAGTGTATTGAGTGTTTGAGAATCAAAAGTAGCTGCACCAGACAGAAACAAAAAAAAAACCAATGCACTCGTCCTTTTATATTCTTCCTTCTCCTACGAGATCATATCCAGTTTGTAAAAGAACCATTTGACACTCGTCCGATACCCACACTGCGCTTCTCATGCACGCTTTAACTCGCAGGGTCCCGGGCGGCCCTCTTCTGCCTCCTGTTTGACCTGATTTAGTCCGACCTCAGCTGTAACTCTAAAACTGTAATACTCTCTTTCTTGTTCTCTATCTCTTTTCTACTCCTCATCCATCCATCATTCAGCGTGCTCCACAAAAGCCCTAAACCCCTGCGCTATGAATATTCAAGTGCTGTTTTTCTAGCCTCCTTTAGCGCCGCATGCTCTCATTTTGTCGGCAGAAGCGTGTATTGCACTATGCTTTATTAATGTGCACGAGGTACACTTTTGGAGACCTTAGCAATAGTATTTTATGTTTAAAAAGGTGTGTACATTCAGTTTTCAAATTTGTTTGGTGCCCCCTGGTGGGGAAATTGGAGAGAGAATTAAGTAAACCTGAAGCTACTTATAGGTTTGTGTTTGGGCAAAAGGAACATTTTCGTTTGAGTCTATAAACTACTGACAACATTTCCCCCAAATTCCAAATAAAAATATTTTAGTTTAGAGCATTTATTTGCAGAAAATGACAAATGGTCAAAATAACAAAAAAGATCCATGTTTTCAGACCTCAAACAATGCAAAGAAACAAGATCAAATTCATTTTAAAACAACATAATACTAATGTTTACACTTAAGAAGAGTTCAGAAATCAATATTTGGTGCAATAACCCTTATTTTTAATCACAGCTTTCATGTGTCTTGGCATGCTCTCCACAAGTCTTTCACATTGTTCTTGGGTCCTAGTTTAGACCTGGTTTAGTCTTGGTTCAGACCTGGTTTAGTCCTAGTTTAGACCTGGTTTAGTCTTGGTTCATCCCTGGTTTAGTCCTGGTTCAGATCTGGTTTAGTCCTAATTTAGACCTGGTTTAGTCCTGGTTCATTCCTGGTTTAGTCCTGGTTCAGACCTGGTTTAGTCCTAGTTTAGACCTGGTTTAGTCTTGGTTCAGATCTGGTTTAGTCCTAGTTTAGACCTGGTTTAGTCTTGGTTCATCCCTGGTTTAGTCCTGGTTCAGATCTGGTTTAGTCCTAATTTAGACCTGGTTTAGTCCTGGTTCATTCCTGGTTTAGTCCTGGTTCAGATCTGGTTTAGTCCTAGTTTAGACCTGGTTTAGTCCTGGTTCAGACCTGGTTTAGTCCTAGTTTAGACCTGGTTTAGTCTTGGTTCAGACCTGGTTTAGTCCCAGTCTTTCACATTGTTCTTGGGTGACTTTATTCCACTCCTGTTGCAAGAACTGAAGTAGCTCAGCTTTGTGTTTGTGTTGGAATTCAACAGACGCTGGAATGGAATGGCTGTAATACATGTAGAGATGCTGATTTCAGAAAAAAATCCAGTGGTCTCTTATATTTTCTAGAGCTGTATGTTATTATGATAATGTGATAATGCTCTCAAGGGGGAGTGACTTAGTGTGGAGAGCAAAGGATAAAAATGTTGGATTTGGCAAATATAGCATTTTCCAAAAAAGTGACATAGTGATCTAAAAATGTGTTTAGCCATTAATTCCCCATAGAAGTGTAACACCCCCACTTTACAAAAAGTTAATTAAACAGAACATGTTCCCTTTACATCTGACTAAACTCACATGCTCTGAATATTCATGTCGAGTCAGCTGGACGTTAGCGTCGTCCCGCTCTCGTACGTTTGTCAGAGCGTACTAAATGATTTCAGAGGCTGGGGTTCCCTCTCGGAGCAGACCGAGGAGAAACACAGAGGAAATTCGCTGAGTTGGCGAGTCCTGGCCGTGCATGAATCACAATAAGGGCCCTGCTAACTGTCGCCTGCCGAGTGCGTTATCCCTCAGAAAAAAAACAAACAAGAATACAGCAGGAATACAGCAAAAACAATTGGAGTAATGATAGTGATAGTGAAAAGAGGGCAAGGAAGTGGGTCAGAGGGGTAGTTCAGTGTGGAGCTTTGAATGGTCCGGATAGGCAATACCAGATCTGATCTGAACTTCAGTTTTTGTAAAACCTCACTCTCTCATGACTTAATAATAACACAGAACTTACCAGCTTCTGTAAACAATGCCATTTACTGATTTCAATGTAGAAAATTTATTTATTTATTTATTTACCTTTATTTAAAGCCCCAGTGTGTAGGATTCGTGGCGCATAGGTGGATGGTGCTATTGCACTTTCTGTTTTCGCTATGGCAGACCTCGAGGGTCACCCGGGCGCGGTCCCGTTTTTATTTTATTTTTTTCTTTTCTCATGAAAACACACATTCCCGATCATGTACCATGACACTCTACACATCAAATGAAACCTTACAGTCTCCTCTTTTTGACTATGCAGTTCATTTCCCTGCACAACAAACACTCCCCGAGCGACGAGGTTAGCTTACCTTAGAATGCTTTGCACAGGTCAGACTCTGTATTTCACCATAAACTTGCTCTCAATCTGTCCGTAAGGATCCAGCGAATAAAATCCAGCAAAACAATTTAGTCCAAAACACATTTTAGATCCATTATGAGTCTGATCCGGCAGCATGCTTGTGTTGTTTACCCAAAACCACAAGCCTTGCCGAAGGCGAAGGCGGAGCCCAAATGTCCTTCTGCGGCTCTCGTATTCAAAATGGCTGCCTCTGCATGGGGAAGATCCCCCTTTTATGTGACTATATCTAAGTCCAAAAGAATACTTTGATTTCATGATGGAAGTGAAAAGGCTTGGAAAACAATGTATTTTTGAATGGGTATCTTCAATTTCAGTAATTAACGGGTAAAAATCTTACACACTGTCCCTTTAACCAGTATAAAAAACTCATTGAGATTAAAAATCTCTTTTACAAGAGTGTCCTGGCCAAGAGGCAGCATCAGCACAGAGACAAAACATTTACAAATTGATAATTTAGTTTCAAGTTCAGTTAAAAGAGACTTGAAAGAGTCCAATGACACCAGATCTTTCAGTTTAAATTCCCTCTGGAGTTCATTCCAGGAATGAGCTGCAGCAAAACGAAAAGCCTTTTTTCCAAGTTGTGTGCGAGCTCTGGGCACAGAGAGCAGGAGCAGCTCCTGAGAGCGGAGACTGGAAGTGCTGCTGCTCCTCACCTCTATGAGCTGCTGGAGATAGGACGGCACCAGCCCAACAAGACATTTAGAAATAAAAAGATACCAATGCTTCAGTCGATGATAATCATGGATTCTACCTGGACGACTGAGGGATTCTTCACGCAATGCTTCAGTCTACGATTGGTCAGGGAAGGCCAGCCCACAAGACACAATGATGTGTCAGGGACCTCATGTTTGTAATGAAACGTAGTGCACCATGATACAGTGTCAAGAGCATGCAGACAGTCTACAGAGGCATTCATATAAATGACATCACCAAAATCAAGAACAGACAGAAAAGTAGCATTAACAAGTTTTTTACGAGTCTCAAATGACAAACAGGACTTAATTCTAAAATAGAAGCACAACTTCAATTTCAGTCTGTGAATGAATTCAATATGTGGCTTAAAGGAAAAGCAGTCATCGATCAAAATCCCAGGATATTTATATTCTGACACTTTTTCAATTGGTTTGCCTTCATTTGTGGTGAGTTGGGGGAGATGTTGAGGTGTTGTTTTGGATTTGGAAAACAGCATGTATTTAGTTTTATCTGAGTACATGCTGATTTCCAGAAATAAAATTAATAACCAGAGTAGACTTCAAACTTTTGGCCCTCCACAATATTTTCTAGTTCTCATTTGGCCCCTGGGGAAAAATAATTGCCCATTGCCCCTGATATAGAGCAACAGCAGTAAACATATTATGCATAACAAAACATTTAAATAAATACATGTAACCAATATACAGTCAAATACATTCGTTTTTTTGCTCGAAAAGGAGTGGGAAGAAGAAAACTAGTATATGTAACTGAGTAAATACTACCCACGTCTGCCTAGTTCTTGGTGTTCCTTCGTTGGTACAGGGTGTTACCGGAGACGGTGTACTTGAACAGAATGCGCTGGTCGGCGTCACTATCATGTTTGCTTATTTTCTCTTATTGCAAAAGTTCTGCAAGATAGTTTTTTTATTAGTCTCTTGAATTCACACACATGTCCCACAGATACAGAGTCCTTCCTTTCTTCCTTCCTCTGACAAACCATCACATCCCTACTACAAACACACAGCTTTTTCTGAGTTACGACCTCGCCACGCCGGCCCGGCCTATCTAACGCTGCCTGGAGCCTACCTGTCCACTATCCATCTCCTTGATAGTTCTAATCCTGGTTTTATCGACCCGGCAGGAGCGGCACCTGCCCGGAAGCCCCCCTCCCCAGCACCTGCCACCTCCACGGGCCCATCGCTCACCCGGGCCCTGCCTCCCTCTGCCCCCGCGGTCATCCTTCTGCTCCGGTCCGGCAGCCATCTTAGAACAGTTCGTCTCAACAGTTGTCGTGGGCAGTGTCTCTCGCAGTCCGTTAAAATGATGAGTGGTGTAGCCGCTGAGACAATGGAGGCGATAAAAATAGCGCCGTGCTCGGTTTACCGTTGGGGATGTGTGTGTGGTGTGTGATGCGGTGTGTTCAGGGGCAAACAGTGAACGCAGCGCCGTGTGAAGAAACGGTAGGCTTTGCGTTATGGGCCTAGAAATACGGACATTGGTTTGAAGGTCCTATATATTACGCAAAACTATCTCTTCTGAGCTGGAAGACATGTTACAATGTTGTTTCCTCCTCAAAAACAGACCTGGAGTTGTGTTTTGTTTCATTCACACATTTGAGTAACACTTTATTATTAGTCTGTCTACATCTCCAAAGCTCAAAACGCTCTGTTCCACCTTGTGATGTGCTTAAATTGGGGACAAATAGTGATTCTGATTGATTGATGACTGACTTGACTTGATCCTGGTAGGATTCTCCACACCTTCTCTGGTGATCGTGTGTGAAAATGTCTATAGTCACATACAGCTCTGGAAAAAAATAAGAGCCCACTGGATTTTGTTGTGAAATCAGCATCTCTACATGTGTTACAGCCATTCCATTCCAGCGTCTGTTGAATTCCAACACAAATACAAAGCTGAGCTACTTCAGTTCTTGCACCAGGAGTGGAATAAAGTCACCCAAGAACAATGTGAAAGACTGGGACTAAACCAGGTCTGAACCAAGACCAAACCAGGTATAAACTAGGACTAAACCAGGTCTGAACCAAGACTAAACCAGGTCTAAACTAGGACCCAAGAACAATGTGAAAGACTTGTGGAGATCATGTCAAGACACATGAAAGCTGTGATTAAAAATAAGGGTTATTGCACCAAATATTGATTTCTGAACTCTTCTTAAGTGTAAACATTAGTATTATGTTGTTTTAAAATGAATTTGATCTTGTTTCTTTGCATTGTTTGAGGTCTGAAAACATGGATCTTTTTTGTAATTTTTACTATTTGTCATTTTCTGCAAATAAATGCTCTAAATGATAATATTTTTATTTGGAATTTGGGGGAAATATTGTCAGTAGTTTATAGACTCAAACAAAAATGTTCCTTTTGCCCAAACACAGACCTATAAGTAGTAAAATCAGAAAAACTGATCATTTTGCAGTGGTCTCTTATTGTTTTCCAGAGCTGTATATCAGTGTTTATAATAGCGTTTTCAATCAGAACATTAAAGCAGTTACAATTCCCTTCAAATTGGCTCAAGAAGGACATTGTGTGAAAAAGAATTATGTATTTACACCAAAAAATATTCCGTGGCATTGGCGTTCAATTTATCTGTCATTTAATCGACGTCAGCCGGACCTTGAAAACATGCAGTCTTATTGTGAAAAAATCGGGCCTTGTTTCCATGGAGATAGATAAGTGAAACATTCCCAGCAAAGCAATGACATCTCCATTCAATCAAGCAGGTGGCTGACCCTCCAACAGAACAGTTACACAGTGCTTCATTCCATTGTGGATATGGATTCCTTTGAGTTTTTATTTCACACAGACAAAGGGAAATCTTTTAGACTTAGACTTAGACCAACTTTATTGATCAACAAGGGAAATTGTTTTGGGTGCGGTAGCTCAAGAATCAAATATAATATATGATATATGATATAAAACAGAGGGTAAAAGAAAAAAAAAAAGAAAAAAAGATGAAATAGCAACCAAAGATCAATAGGCCTGTGTCAGATGAGACACAATTATATACATGAGATAATGATAATAAATATATATCCTCCTGGGACCCGAAGAAAAAAAGTGTATCTAAATGATTATTATTAGTATTATTTAAATTTTCTATTTGGAGGTAAATAAACACCTTAGCATTAACATTTTGTTATTTTTATTTTTATTCATATTTTTGTAACATGTCCTCTGTAATGGACTGTAATAGTGGTAAATCCATGTCAAGTTAACCTAACCTAAACCTAACAAAAACTTTTTTTTTTGGGGTGGGTTTTACAGTCGCCTCAAAAAGTTTTTAGACTCCTTTTTAATTTATTATTTATTTATTTATTTATTTTTATTTATAATTTTTATTTGAATTTTGTATGTATTTTATTTATTTATTTACTTATTTTTGTATTTTATGTATTTATTTTTTATTTTATTTTTTATTTTTTTATTTATGTATTTATTATTATTATTGATAATAATAATAATAATAATTATTATTATTATTATTATTATTATTATTAATAAAGATGTCCACTATAAAGGACACAAATGAATGGGCGGGTCTCAGGAGGATATGTACAATCAGATCAGATTTAAATAGAAACGTAGTAGTCAAATACAAAATACAGTATCAAATATGATGTACAGTACCAGCTGTGTACAGTTGTAGGGAGTATTATCTGTTACATAAGGTGAGTTGTTGTACAGTTGTAGGGAGTATTATCTGTTACATAAGGTGAGTTGTTGTACAGTTGTATGGAGTATGGTATGAATGTCGTCACAGGATCTATACAGGACTGTATGGCACTGGTCCTCCTGAAAATGAGAAGTGCACATTAAAACATGTGAAATCACATTTATGCAGTGACGTCATACTCGAGGTAATAATAGTGCTGTGTTCCCTGCCAGTTGTCAGGTTGTTCTGAGCAGCAGCCGGTGTAGGTCACAGACTCACTGATGATCCACAGCCAGTTTCCTTCAATTTACAAAGGAAATGAGAATAGTTTTTATTACAGATTTTTGGGTACTTTGACCATAGCCTAAACTGTATTTATGTGCTCACCCGATGTGTGTTTCGTAACGTGACTTTTTCGTAAGTTGAGTCGCTATTTCAATGGAAAAAGCCTGATTCGTTCCAAGGCCCCGATCCAAGTTTTTTTTTTTATAGTGTAACTTTTTTTTATAGTGTAACATTGTGTTCTGCGTAGAGACTGTAGACCCAGGACTAAACGTGGACTATACCAGGTCTAGACCAAGGTCTAAACCTGGACTAAACCTGGACTAAAGTGCCGCATGCGGGTCTATTTCCTGGTTTCGTTTCGAGTCACGGCTGAGGCGAGCAGCGAGGGGGACCGCACGCAGTCTGAGCGCATGAACGAGACCCGTTCTCAAACCGTGCCTCCTCTAGACCTGGTCTAGACCACCGCGGCTCTTGCATGCATTCGTTCATGCCCTCAGACTGCGTGCGGTCCCCCTCGCTGCTCGCCTCAGCCGTGACTCGAAACGAAACCAGGAAATAGATCCGCGCGCGGCGCTTTATCCACCTGGTCTAGTCCTGGTTTAGTCCAGGTTTAGTCCTGGTCCAGTCCTGGTTTAGTCCAGGTTTAGTCCTGGTCCAGTCCTGGTTTAGTCCAGGTCTAGACCTGCTGGCAGCCCCGCACCGGGTCATGCTGCGCTATCACACGTGTCCGCGCGCAGTTTTCTCCCCCCCCCCCACACTTCACTATTAATAATTTTGTTGAAAATCTATGAAAGTTTGTGTGTTTAAACGAGAGACAAATGTGAGAAAAGTTTAAATCCAGTCTGACAAAAGCGTATAATGTGTGTGGCTGAGCGCGCATTATTTGAATTTTTGAGATTTCGCGTTTCGTAACTTGAATTCTTGGTCTCTCGTATCTAGAGACCAAAATTTAACGTGAAGGCGTTTCGTAACTTGAAATTTTCGTTTGTTGGGTCTTTCTTAAGGTGAGGTACCACTGTATTTACATTCTGTGCATCTGAAAAGCCAAACCCAGGCCTCTTCCTTCTGCCGCTCTGCTCACTAAATAATCTTCTTGGGGGCTGTGGATAGTGGCGAGGCTTCTTTAGTCGATTACAGCCCTCTTACCAATGTCTTTGTGAGAGCAAATTACGAAATAAACAAATAAATTTTTCCCTTATTACTCCAACAAAGTATTTGATAAAATGGCTATAATGAACAATTCTATAGCCAGTTTGACTGGTAATGCTGATACTGAAAGAATATCTACGGAAGTCGACAGAGGCCATATTCACAAGCAAGATTCTTTCTTCCTTGTTATCCTGAAATAACGAGATATTTAATTCAAGATCTCGGGAAAACAACACAATTAATTTGTGATCTCGAAAAAACAAAACAGTTATTTCGAGATCTCGAGAAAACAACTGAAACGTCTACCGCCACGTTGTGACAGTCTGACTTCGGGGCTATTTCTCATTCTGAACAGATGTGTTTTTGGTCATTAGAATGTCTGGAATAATAATCGATCAGCTGATAAGGCAATATTTTGATCAGGGGTTGACACAGGGGGAGATTGCATTACGTCTTTTAATTCGGGATAATTTCCAGATTATTCCGCGGTGCCTCCGCAGAAGACTGGCCCGGCTTCGTCTTTACCGATGGAGATACGAGGGATGGGCAAAGTGAGGCCTCATTAAACACCGAAGCAGTTGAAGCAATTGCGCTGAAACACAGTTCAAAACTCTCCACAGTGACATCTAGTGGCGATATGTTAGAACTACAACATCCAGAATGTTTCATGTTTTGAGACAAAATCATTTTTTGTTTTCTCGAGATCACGATTTAATTGTGTTGTTTCTCGAGATCCCGAGTTAATTTTCTCGTTGAAAATAATCATTACGAACATGGCCTCTGTCCGCTTACATACCTGCAAAAGTTCCATGTTATTTAATTTTTAATTATTATAACAATAATAATTTGTACGTTAGACTTAGACAAACTTTATTGATTCACAAGGGAAATTATTTGGACACAGGAGCTCACAAATCACAATATAATATAATTAATATAATACAGTATAATAGTTATATTATAACAATATAATATAATTGGCAGGCGCTGACTGCCCTGATATCTACATTGACCGTGCTGTGTGACACTAGAGGTGTTTGACTAACAAAAAGTATTTGAATTTATAGCAAAACATGTTAGCTTCCCAACTTCAAGTTTATAAAAGGTCTTGTTTAAATTAGGGGCTGGGCGATTAGAAGGAAAAATGGATGTTAATCAGGAACACTGAGCTTCTTTTCTTGCAAATCTTTTTAAAGGTAAATTTATTCATCGACTTCTTAAGCCTGTAAGTCCACACTTCACTGTGATTGTTTAAACCAGCTGTCACTCATAAGATGTGTGTAGAATCCCTCAGTCGTCCAGGTAGAATCCACAGCAAAAGGAGAAATTCAATTTGTCAACTGGACAAAAGTTTATTTGGTCGAATACGTTGAGCTGCGAAATGTATTTGTCCAAATAAACTTTTGTCCAGTTGACAAATTGCTGCAGCTGTCACTCACTTGGAGCCTTACAGAAGCTGGCCAGTTGGAGAAGTGGGAATGTGTGTCGAGCACAGAGTTAACTGAGATAAAGAAATAGTAAATCCCAAGCAAAATGCTTCCGGAACAAAAGTAGTGACATTTTTCTTGGTTTAGGTCACTAATAAAGAAAAAGTAAGTCAGAAGTGCTGATTGGCTATAGTTTCCAAGATATAGTATTGGGTCAAAATAGGAAGTTTATGCAAAATAAGGCAAAAACTGTAGTTTATCAGAAGGGACAGTGTGTCTACAAGCAACAGTTCTATCTGAAAGTCTGTCTGCACATTCACATGCATTCATTTTAATATGTCTACAGTTTTAACTTCAAATATTTTTGGATTTCACATAAGAGAGATGCCTCGAAACTGATGTCTTAAGATATTTCTTGTTTATTTATTGACGTATAAAGAAGTGCAAGTTAAATATTTTCAAAATATAAATGTTATTTTTAAGCAAAAATGCCTAAATCTATTGTATAAACAGATGTGATTTTGATGTAAAACAATATCATTAAATATCTTGAATACATTAGCTAACCAGCACAGTTATCAATTGATTTTCAGTTCATCTTATCAATATAAATGAGATTTAGGTTGTATTCACACCAGGAAAGTCTGATAGTTCACTTTGTCTGGACCAATTTTTTTTATTTATTTTTTTATTTTGGTACGGTTTTGTAAGTGGACCAACATGTATAAACAAAAGCACGTGTGCTGAGGTCGCTCAGCCATTGGACAGAAATGAACCGTGTCAAAACGCAGTGTGCAAACACAGAAGGAGGAGAATAATGGTGTTCCGAGCTGTTTTCAATCTAGCCTTAGCGATATGGTTTGCTCAGTTTTTACAGTTCGCACAAATGTTTGAGCAGCATCGTGAAGTTTACACTATTTTACAATCAATTTACAAATGACGAAGACACAGGGCAAGACGGCTACGGAGGACAGCGCTCATGTGTGCGCATCAAGTTCTGACTCTTGCTCTTCACGCAAAACCTAAGTAAACCTCGTAAGTTTGGTTTCGTTTAGTTTAGTTTCGTCAGCCTCAGTTTCCCATAATGCTCAACATACGACGGGAGCTCGTTAAGTACAAAAAGCCAACTTGTGTCGGATCGAGTCCGGCCTGCATTCTCACCTCAAGCGAACCGCACCAGAGTTTGAATGGAACCATGCCGAGACCGACCTTTTTAATAATAATAATAATAATACATTTATTTCAAGGTGCCTCCACTCAAAGACAATCAATTAAAGGAAAAGAAACAGTTTTTTTTACAATTTGAGCCTTATTTCGGTAATAAAACAAGTTGTTTTACTCACCCATAGCACTTTGGTGTCATATGGAGCACTTCCAGAGATGTTTTAGTTTTGCAGTTAGCCTAGCGCGTCTTCTAGCCATAGCTCGGGGCATATAATATATTCCTCGAGCATGTAATATGCCCCGTGCGGTCTCCAAATAACACAAACTTTAGCACTTTTCAAATCATAGAAGCTCGATGTCTTAGTCTACGATTTCATTTGAGTCAAAAGTGGCCTGTACTCCGAGATTTAGCCATAAGCCATAATGGCCATAAGCCATTTGTGTTATTTGGAGACCGCAAACATGTGCCCCGAGAACTCACATTATGGAGATCGCAAATCTAAAACATCTCTGGAAGTGCTCCATATGACACCAAAGTGCTATGGGTGAGTAAAACAACTTGTTTTATTACCGAAATAAGGCTCAGATTGTAAAAAACGTTACTTTTCCTTTAAAAAAAGTAGCGGTCTCGGTTCGCTTGTTTGCTCCAGATCGAGATTTTTGGTTTTTATTCACACCAGCCCAAAAGGTCCGAATCAAAGGAGCAAACGAACTCTGGTTCATTTTAAACAAACCAAACAAGGCAGGTGTGAATACACCCTTAGCCACTTTTATCTCGGAAGCAAATCGAGTCCAAAAATTTGTAGATCAGTAATCACAGGGTTCATGTGTCTTGACATGCTCTCCACAAGTCTGTCACATTGTTCTTGGGTCCTAGTTTAGACCTGGTTTAGTCTTGGTTCAGACCTGGTTTAGTCCTAGTTTAGACCTGGTTTAGTCTTGGTTCAGACCTGGTTTAGTCCTAGTTTAGACCTGGTTTAGTCAAGGTTCAGATCTGATTTAGTCCTAGTATAGACCTGGTTTAGTCTTGGATCAGACCTGGTTTAGTCCTAGTTTAGACCTGGTTTAGTCAAGGTTCAGATCTGATTTAGTCCTAGTATAGACCTGGTTTAGTCTTGGATCAGACCTGGTTTAGTCCTAGTTTAGAACTGGTTTAGTCCTGGTTCAGATCTGATTTAGTCCTAGTATAGACCTGGTTTAGTCTTGGATCAGACCTGGTTTAGTCCTAGTTTAGAACTGGTTTAGTCGTGGTTCAGACCTGGTTTAGTCTTGGTTCAGACCTGGTTTAGTCCTAGTTTAGAACTGGTTTAGTCGTGGTTCAGACCTGGTTTAGTCTTGGATCAGACCTGGTTTAGTCCTAGTTTAGAACTGGTTTAGTCGTGGTTCAGACCTGGTTTAGTCTTGGTTCAGACCTGGTTTAGTCCTACTTTAGACCTGGTTTAGTCTTGGTTCAGACCTGGTTTAGTCCCAGTTTAGACCTGGTTTAGTCTTGGTTCAGACCTGGTTTAGTCCTAGTTTAGACCTGGTTTAGTCCTAGTTTAGTCCCATTTTTATCCTGGTTTAGTCCTAGTTTAGACCTGGTTTAGTCTTGGTTCAGACCTGGTTTAGTCCTAGTTTAGACCTGGTTTAGTCTTGGTTCAGACCTGGTTTAGTCCTAGTTTAGTCCCATTTTTATCCTGGTTTAGTCTTGGTTCAGACCTGGTTTAGTCCTGGTTCAGACCTGGTTTAGTCCTAGTTTATACCTGGTTTGGTCTTGGTTCAGATCTGGTTTAGTCCCAGTCTTTACATTGTTCTTGGGTGACTTTATTCCACTCCTGGTGCAAGAACTGAAGCTCAGCTTTGTGTTTGTGTTGGAATTCAACAGACGCTGGAATGGAATGGCTGTAATACATGTAGAGATGCTGATTTCAGACAAAAAATGCAGTGGTCTGTTTGCATGTATTCTGTTTGTACCCATGAAGAAAAAACATTTAAAGCTGCACTGTGTAACTTTTCTGGTGGAGGCTCCATCAAACGCTTTTCTTCATGGAGATCTTATTACTTGTTCCACATTATGAGATTAAACCTTTCTATCTTCATGGAGACCAAACCGGACTAAGTTCCAGGTCAGATCTGTGGAGAGGCGACCCCGCTCAGTCAGAATGTCTGTTTTTCTAGGTTTTTGAGCTGTAAAACCACCTGTGATTGAATAAATGTAAAGTAGAGCTGTTTAATGTCACACTGTGGAACATTCCAGAGTAATGACGTCTCCACAGAAACAACCAAAAATGTTACACAGTGCACCTTTAAGTCACGTTATTTTTGTACACAGACGAAGGGTAAATGATCGGTACACCACATATCGTCCCAGCACCTCTGTCCTGAAAAACAAAAACAACATTAAAAAGCAAAACAAAAAAAACAATCAGGCTAAGTTAGTCCAAGGGTGCATCTCATTTCACTTTCGTTTCCTTCACCTCTTCTCCTCTCCTTTCTCCTTTTCTGCTCTCTCCTTTTCTCATCCCTCCTTTTCTCCTCTCTCCTTTTCTCCTCTTCTCCTCCCACCTTTTCTCCTCTCTCCTCTGCTCCTCTTCTCTTCTCTCCTTTTTCTCCTCTCCTTTTCTCCCCTCTCCTTTTCTCTTCCCTCCTTTTCTCCTCTCTCCTTTTCTCCTCTGTTTCTCTCTCCTTTTCTCCTCTCCCCTCTTCTCCTCTCTCTTCTTCTCCTCCCTCCTTTTCTCTTCTCTCCTTTTCTCCTCTCCTGTTTCTGCATCGTCTCCTCTCTCCTTTTCTCCTCTGTTTCTCTCTCCTTTTCTCCTCCCTCCTTTTCTCCCCCCTCCTTTTCTCCTCTCCTTTTCTCCTCTCTCATTTTCTTCTCTCTCCTTTTCTCCTCTGTCTCTCTCTCCTTTTCTTCTCTCTCCTCTTCTCCTCTCTCCTTTTCTCCTCTCTCCATTTCTCCTCTGTTTCTCTCTCCTCTTCTCCTCCCTCCTTTTCTCCTTCTCTCTCCTTTTCTCCTCTCTCCTGTTTCTCCTCTCTCCTGTTTCTCCTCCCTCCTCTTCTTTTCTCCTCCTCGCTCCTCTGTGGGCGGGACTTCCTCACCCATTTCCTGCTAAATCGAGGAGAGGAATCGAGGAGAAGGAAGCGAGGAGAAAGTGAAATGAGCTGCGCCCCGGATGTTTTCCGAAATATCCTACCCTTATGGTTCACGACTGCACAGTGCTGCCCCCTGGTGTCGTCTGGTTGTCCCGGGCACCACCCCGTGTACGTCACAGGCTCGCCGCCAACCCACAGCCACAATCCTTCCTGAAAACGTACACCGCGGGTTAGACTTCACTTTTCACTAAAACATTCTTCACATCTTTATATTTTAAGTTTTCTAAAAAAAAAAAAATCCTGGCTTGTCTTTTCAAGTTTCAAGTCATTTCGGTGAAGTTTATAAATTTATTTCCTGGTTGGACATGGGCAGCAAATATGATATACATTTGTACTAAATGATTTGGAAAATAAAAAAATTAAAACACCTGAAATTTTGTATTAAATTGTAAGAAAAATGTCTTACTTGTGCGTAAATTGTCGTTGCATTTTCGGTGGAATTGATAGACTCTCTACTTCCTGAATTTTTGTACTTTCTGTTTTCTACTTCTCAACTGAGGGCCTGTTTACACGAGAACGCTTAACGACAAAATATTTTATCGGTAGTGCCTTTCGTTTAGACGGTGACGGCGTTTTGGGGGCTTAAAAATGCAAAAAACTGAAACCGCCCTCCAAAGTGTAAAACTTGAATACGCTCCGCCGTAGCATTTTCATCTAGAATGCCCAAGACGCAAAACTCTGGACAAATCTGCTGACGTCGCGTACGCGTTTACGTCACCATTTCTGGATATTTATATTTATAAAGTAAATTAAATTAAGTAAATAAATTAAGGAAGATTCTACGCAAAGCAGGACTAAACCAAGACTAAACCAGGACTAAAGCAGGACTAAAGCAGGACTGAATTAGAACTAAACCAGGACTAAAGCAGGACTGAACTAGAACTAAACCAGGACTAAAGCAGGACTGAACTAGAACTAAACCAGGACTAAAGCAGGACTGAAGTAGGACTAAATTGGGACTAAACTGGGACTAAACCAGGACTAAACCAGGACTAAAGCAGGACTAAAGCAGGACTGAATTAGAACTAAACCAGGACTAAAGCAGGACTGAAGTAGGACTAAACTGGGACTAAACCAGGACTAAAGCAGGACTGTACTAGAACTAAACCAGGACTAAAGCAGGACTGAAGTAGGACTAAACTGGGACTAAACCAGGACTAAAGCAGGACTGTACTAGAACTAGACCAGGACTAAAGCAGGACTGAACTAGAACTAAACCAGGACTAAACCAGGACTAAAGCAGGACTGAACTAGAACTAAACCAAGACTAAAGCAGGACTGAACTAGAACTAAACCAGGACTAAAGCAGGACTGAACTAGAACTAAACCAGGACTAAAGCAGGACTGAAGTAGGACTAAACTGGGACTAAACCAGGACTAAAGCAGGACTGAACTAGAACCAAACCAGGACTAAACCAGGACTAAAGCAGGACTAAAGCAGGACTGAACTAGAACTAAACCAGGACTAAAGCAGGACTGAACTAGAACTAAACCAGGACTAAAGTAGGACTAAACTGGGACTAAACCAGGACTAAACCAGGACTAAAGCAGGACTAAAGCAGGACTGAACTAGAACTAGACCAGGACTAAAGCAGGACTGAACTAGAACTAAACCAGGACTAAACCAGGACTAAAGCAGGACTGAACTAGAACTAAACCAGGATTAAAGCAGGACTGAACTAGAACTAAACCAAGACTAAAGCAGGACTGAAGTAGAACTAAACCAGGACTAAAGCAGGACTGAAGTAGGACTAAACTGGGACTAAACCAGGACTAAAGCAGGACTGAACTAGAACCAAACCAGGACTAAACCAGGACTAAAGCAGGACTGAACTAGAAATAAACCAGGACTAAAGTAGGACTAAACCAGGACTAAACCAGGACTAAAGCAGGACTAAAGCAGGACTGAACTAGAACTAGACCAGGACTAAAGCAGGACTGAACTAGAACTAAACCAGGACTAAACCAGGACTAAAGCAGGACTGAACTAGAACTAAACCAGGATTAAAGCAGGACTGAACTAGAACTAAACCAGGACTAAAGCAGGACTGAAGTAGAACTAAACCAGGACTAAAGCAGGACTGAAGTAGGACTAAACTGGGACTAAACCAGGACTAAAGCAGGACTGAACTAGAACCAAACCAGGACTAAACCAGGACTAAAGCAGGACTAAAGCAGGACTGAACTAGAACTAAACCAGGACTAAAGCAGGACTGAACTAGAACTAAACCAGGACTAAAGTAGGACTAAACTGGGACTAAACCAGGACTAAACCAGGACTAAAGCAGGACTAAAGCAGGACTGAACTAGAACTAGACCAGGACTAAAGCAGGACTGAACTAGAACTAAACCAGGACTAAACCAGGACTAAAGCAGGACTGAACTAGAACTAAACCAGGACTAAAGCAGGACTGAAGTAGAACTAAACCAGGACTAAAGCAGGACTGAAGTAGGACTAAACTGGGACTAAACCAGGACTAAAGTAGGACTGAACTAGAACCAAACCAGGACTAAACCAGGACTAAAGCAGGACTAAAGCAGGACTGAACTATAACTAAACCAGGACTAAAGCAGGACTGAACTAGAACCAAACCAGGACTAAACCAGGACTAAAGCAGGACTAAAGCAGGACTGAACTATAACTAAACCAGGACTAAAGCAGGACTGAACTAGAACTAAACCAGGACTAAAGCAGGACTGAAGTTGAACTAAACCAGGACTAAAGGAGGACTGAACTAGAACTAAACCAGGACTAAACCAGGACTAAATGAGGACTAAAGCAGGACTAAATTAGGACAATTAAAAGAAAAAAAACATAATTGCACGCGGACATAGTGATAATGTATCACAGCGCCACCTAGCCGTCTGGCATGCATACCCAATCCATTTCCACACACTTTTGCGTCACCGTATGCACGCAGATTTCCTTCCGAAAACGCTCATCTATACACGGAATAAAAAGTGAAGACGCAACGCCACTTTTGAGTCTTCTGTTCAGACTGTCATCATGTAAACGTAGCCTCAGATTTACCTGATGTAAAAGTATGAAGAATATTTACCAAAACAATAAATTATTTAAAATGATATTAAACTTAAATGAACTTTAAATTACTAAAAACATTCCATAAGGTTTCCAAAAGGTTCCATAAAACCAGTTTATAATGTTTAATGGTATTATTTTCATTTTAAGAGACAGGGCCATCCAGTTTAAAAGTGCAGAGGTAATTTACTGCTGCACATAGTTTATGTCACATACTTTATGTCACGCTGACGTCATCACGACTGAGCAGAGAAGCTCTTTATGGGTTTATTATCTGTTTATTATCTGTTTATCTGTCAATCTTATTGAGCCAAATGTCAGTGTTGTTGAACCTTATTAACCAATATAAAAGTGGAGCGGAGAAAAAACAGAGCAGTGGGCGTGTATCGGCGTAGGTGATAAGAACAATAGTCCTGGTTCAGACCTGGTTCAGACCTGGTTTAGACCTGGTTTAGACCTGGTTTAGACCTGGTTTAGTCTTGGTTTAGTCTTGGTTTAGTCTTGGTTCAGACCTGGTTTAGTCCTGGTTTAGACCTGGTTTAGTCTTGGTTTAGTCCTGGTTTAGTCCTGGTTCAGACCTGGTTCAGACCTGGTTTAGACCTGGTTTAGACCTGGTTTAGTCTTGGTTTAGTCTTGGTTTAGTCTTGGTTCAGACCTGGTTTAGTCCTGGTTTAGTCCTGGTTTAGACCTGGTTTAGTCTTGGTTTAGTCCTGGTTTAGTCCTGGTTCAGACCTGGTTTAGACCTGGTTTAGACCTGGTTTAGACCTGGTTTAGTCCTGGTTCAGACCTGGTTTAGACCTGGTTTAGACCTGGTTTGGACCCGGTTTAGTCCTGCTTTAGTCCTGGATCAGTCCCGGTTTAGACCTGGTTTGGACCCAGTTTAGTCCTGGTTTAGTCCCGGATCAGTCCCGGTTTAGACCTGGTTTAGACCTGGTTTAGTCCTAGTTTAGACTTGGTTTAGTCCCAGTTTAGTCCCGGGCCCCTGCTGTCAGCTAATCTGTCCCTTTGATGCAGAAATAACACGATAATATGACTCACCATAAGAACGCGGTCAGCTCCGTAGTAACAGTTTGCCGTGTTGTCGATAGTTCGTGTATCCACGTGTATCGTGCTGTATATCCACAGACTTTAATTATCCGGAGCTCCGGAGAAAGGGACATATCCCGAACATATCGGCGGTGACTTGTGGTGACTTCCGTAAACATTGAGCATGCTCGCTGCATGTGACCTCGTCGTGTCCTCCGGGGCGCATGCGCAAAAAATCTGATTTCACAAAAAAATCGGAATTGTGCATTAAGCCCTGACGATCGACTGACACTTGGCCCCCGAGCTACCGGTCGATCGCGATCGACGCATTGAGCACCCCTGGTCTAAATAGACATTAGGACACACCATTAAAACATGGTTAAAAGCTGATTTTGCCTGATCTGTCTCCTTTGAATGTGCGAAGTTTGTATAGGCTTACGTGCTGTGAGTCCGTCAGACCGATCCAGGCTCGTCCCTCTGTCATTCTGCTCACAAACTCCTCTTCATAAACATTGTGAATGGAGGCCAAACTTCCACCCGAAGTGGTGCAATGGACCTAAAAGAAACAGAAACAACGCGAGGCATGGAGACATTTTAAAAAGAGAAGACTTTCTTTAAAGGAACTGTAAATAAGAGGTAAACACGTTCATATCAAACAGAGCTTTTACTGATAACAAATTCTGATTCATTCTTCATCACAACAACACTGGACATTTTGGTTGCAAGTTTCTTTCAATTAATCAGTCAATCAATAGTACTGTATTTGTGCCTGAGGGGCAATGTGAGCACAGTGAGCAGTGAAATACAAGAATAATAAAGCTCAAACAAAGGTGCCTGTTGCACTGTTGTAAAAAGTCTGTAGCATTTCAGAGTTAGCTGCTTAGCAAAGTCAGTTTATTAAAAATAGCCAAACTCGTAAAAAGAATGGGCCATGTGTAACAAATACAGATCAATAAAAACAGGTCAACAATAATACCACCAAGTAGCCCATTATTAAGACCATCTAAAGTCAAATATACAATCCCCCCAGTTATATTCAAATTATAAACAAATATTAAATTAGTAAACTTAATTGAGCTTAGGTAATTAAGTCACTGAAACCCAGGTCCTGTTGTGATTGTAGAACCTTTTTAAAACTTTAAGAGCAGATACATTATAATGCCAAAAGTATTTGCTCACCTGCCTTGACTCGCATGAACTTAAGTGAGGTTTCATTTTTAATCCACAGGGTTTAATATGACGTCGGTCCCTTTGCAGCTATAACAGCTTCAAGTCTTCTGGGAAGGCTGTCCACAAGGAGTGTGTTTATCACAGAAGCATTTGTGAGGTCACACTGATGTTGGACGAGAGGTTCTGGCTCTCAGTCTTCACTCATCCAAAAGGTGTTCTATGGGGTTGAGGTCAGGACTCTGTGCAGCCCAGTCAAGTTCATCCACAAACTCTCTCATCCAGGTCTTTATGGACTCGCTTTGTGCACTGGTGCGTCATGTTGTGCTTTACACTGTGGGGTGCTTTACACCACTGCATCCGACCCTTTGCATTGCACTTGGTGACGTTTGTCTTGGATGCAGCTGCTCGGTCGTGGAAACCCATTCCATGAAGCGCTCTACACACTGTTCCTGAGCTAATCTGAAGGCCACATGAAGTTTGGAGGTTTGTATCGATTGACTCTGCAGAAAGTTGGTGACCTCTGCGCACTATGTGCCTCAGCACCCACTGATGCCGCCTTGTCAGTTTACGTGGCTGGTAGGTGGCTGAGCTGCTGTCGTTCCCAGTCACTTCCACTTTGATATAACACCACTGACAGTTGACTGTGGAATATTTAGGAGCGAGGAAATTTCACGACTGGACTTGAAGCACAGGAGGCATCACAGCACCACGCTGGAATTCACTGAGCTCCTGAGAGTGACCAATTCTTTCACAAATGTTTGCAGAAACAGTCTGCAGGCCTAGGAGCTTGATTTTATTCACCTGTGGCCCTGGAAGTGACTGGAACATGTGAGATCTATTCTTTTATGCTTGAAGTGTTCTTCATATTCTAGTCTTTTATATCTCTGGGTTTTAAGTCACTTACTGTGGGAACCGTCTCACCTCACCATTTGTTTCTCCATCTGTTGTATACATCAAGTGTGGCTATAGGTTATAAAAGGCTGTAAACTAATTTGAGGTGTGACCCTTTCCTGGGGGTTTTATACACAGGGTGCTGTAAACAGCTAATGCTACATTTACTGTGGGGTTGTGTTGTGACAGTTGTTGTCTGATTGGCTGACCTCACTATTTGACACTCTGCATAGTTAAACTATTCTCCTATAGGGTACCGGTTGGTGATGTCATAAATATTCAACAGTGTACTGTATTTAAAGACAGCCCCTTGTGGTGTTTGTGTGTGTGGGGGGGTGTGTGTGACCTGAACCCCACTGGGGGTTCTCTCCATGTCCCTCTTCATGGCCGACGTCTCTCTGCTAAGCTGCAACATGGATGCTGAAGATGTCTGATGTCACCATTTTGTTTCTATTCTGCTATTTTTACATTAAAATGCTGAATAACCTCAATTTCGACTAATGCCTTCCTTCAGACCTCCTTCTGACCCATTTTTTTGAAACTGACAAACACCTGATTTTGATTATTTGGATGTGTGAGTGAATACTTTTGGCACATACAGATAGAGAGACACTTTATTGACCCAAGGGAAATTTAAGTTTCGCTGCAGCAAAAAAACACACTGTGCTTCTCGGTCGCCTTTGTGTCTGTGTCAAATGTCTCAGAGCAGTTTAAAAGCTCAGGCATCAGAGCAGCTTCTTCAAAGCCTGACTCTCTCTATGCTGTTTCAGTTGCTGATGAAAGGAAGCTCTCAGGAATATTTTCCCTTCTGCCACATTTGCTGCCACAATTGTAAAATACCTGTAGCATGTCAAAGGTCGAGAGACAGCTCCTTAGCCTCTTGCATGGTCTCCACGGATACAGGAAAACAACTAATTTCACACAGTCCAACAGTGTTCTTTGAACTGCACATGCTGCATGTTTTAGTTGGTTAAAACCCCATGATATGTTAAAAACTGACCTCCAAAATAAAAAGCCAAAATAAAAAAACTGCTCAGTGTGTGAGCTAAGTAGCTAAAAAAACAAACCACCAACCACTCCCACCAGCCACCTTTAAAAAGTAAACTTTACCTGAGCCTCGCTCCATGACACCGGACTCTTGACAAACATGAAATTCCGCCCATTGAATGTTTCCCAAACTCCTGACAACGTTTGGGCTGAAAATAAACTAACGTTAGTTTATGATCATCTGATTAACTCTGATTTTCTTTAGTGAAGTATAGACAACGTGTACTTACTGTCACCATCGGATGTTTCGATCGGACCTAGAAAGTCAGGTGACACTAATTAACTTAACTTCATTCATAAGATGGAACTCTTTTGAGAACCTCTCCCCTTTTTGGTGTGGACGAAGGCTCCATTTCTCTCTCCTCTTTACCAGAAACACAGAGACAAATGAGAATTTCCACAGCTGGTGTAAAACTGCAACTCACTGGACTCATTTAAAGACCTTCTTTGACACCCACATGTTTAAGAAACAATTTAAAGCAATACCAATCAAATCATACCATTGAATAGTTAAAGAAATAATTACTAATTGTGTGTTGCATGTTACTGTAAAACCGACTGGTGTCTAAAAAGACCTGCATTATTTGTATGCACAATAAAGAGACAAAATTTTTCTTCTTTCTGCTCATTTTTAGTTGTTATTAGATTTGTGTGTGTGAATATAACACCTGTGCATAATTAAAGGAGAATTAACGTTTTTTTACAATCTTATTTCGGTAATAAAAAGTTGTTTTACTCACCCATAGCACTTTGGTGTCATTTGGAGCATTTCCGGAGATGTTTTAGATTAGCGATCTCCGTAATGTGAGGGGCACATGTTTGCGGTCTCCAAATAACACAAACTTTATCACTTTTCAAATCATAGAAGCTCAATGTCTTTACCAGCAAAGGAAAAGAAAGAAGGCCAGCGGATTCAGCGCACGATTCTGAGAAGTAATGCGAAACCGATGGCTGTTCTCTGCTGCTCCTAAAACTGTCTCCACATTATTCTTTCCATATCCATTCTGTCTCCTCATCTGTATACTCCTCTTCAGTCCTCAGTCCTCCATAAGTCCTCTTCAGCCTCAAAGTCCGAATCTTCTGCCATGTGTCACTCGCAACAGAAAAGTTATGAGCGTCTTCTTATCTGCAAAAACAGCTGTCGCACTGTCCTCCTCATCTACTCGAAACTATGGCTAAATCTCGGATTACAGGCCACTTTTGACTCAAATGAAAGTGTAGACTCAGGGCCTGTTTACACGAGAACGCTTACGGGTAAAAACGACAAAATATTTTATCGGAAGTGCCTTTCGTTTACACGGTGACGGCATTTTTGGGGCCTAAAAACACAAAAATCTGAAACCACCCTCCAGAGTGGAAAAGTTAAATACGCTCCGCTGTAGCGTCTCCGCGTAAACTGCCCAAGACGCAAAACTGGTCAGATCTGCTCACGTCGGTACGCGTTTACGTCACATAGATGCGGCATACCTTGATACCACGGATACATACAAGAGTCATTTCAACAATTGTATAAATCGCACCCACACACGTCTACGGTCTTTTCTCTTCTTCCCGTACAAGTCTTTTTCACACTCTCACAGCCACACAGACGCCAAGACAAGCGACTTCCACATGAGGCACTTCAAATGTAAAACCCGATGTGATTTTATATTTTCTAATTCACTGTAATCCTCCTGTAATGTAACTATTTTCAGTACAATATTCAAAAACATGTAAACAAAAGTACAAGTCACTGAAATGTTTGGAGCGGAACTTAACAACTCATTTAAAACGCAACTAGAACATTTTAATTTGAAGTTTTACCTTTCTCTTTTCCGGTACAGTCGTGGTTAGAAATGTAACTTGACGCTGTTGTGATGTTTTTTGTTTGTTTGTTTTTTTCAGTCCAGCCTCCCTGCGCTGGCTTTTGCGTCCACTTTTGTGTCAAACATTTCCTGAGAGAACGCTCGTCTAAACGCGGATAAAAAATTGAAGACGAGACGCCACTGTTGCGTCTTCTGTTTTGATCGTCGCCGTATAAACGTAGCCTAAGACGTTGAACTTCTATGATTTGAAAAGTGATAAAGTTTGTGTTATTTTGGTGACTGCAATCGCCTGCCCCAAGCACTCAGGTTAACGGATATCGCTAAACTACAACATCTACAAAACTGCTCCAAATGACACCAAAGTGCTATGGGTGAGTAAAACAACTCAACTCGGTTTAATTACCGAAATAAGGCTGAGATTGTAAAAAACCTTAATTCTCCTTTAACACAAACAATCAAAATGAAAAATGCGTATGTTCTAAGGCGATCAAAGTAAAATCACAAACAGAAGAGTAAGTTCAACACTTAAAGACCATCAGAGCACCCACCTGTACTACGAGCACCGACGAAGAGCAAAACAACCAGCAGCTTCATCATGGACACGCTGAGGATCTGAAGAAGAAATTAATCATAACTCATCTTATCATGTGAGGATTTACTGCCTTAATAAAAGACACTTCTAGGCTGGTTTATTCTCCACCGTCCAGCCCTGCTCAGCTGAGAGCTTTGCGGAGATCCAAACAATTTCATTGGCGTTAATTTTAAAGGAAAAGTAACGTTATTTTACAATCTGAGCCTTCTTTCGGTCATAAAACAAGTCGTTCGACTCACCCATATCACGTTCGTGTCATTTGGAGCTGTTTGAAGAAAGTTATGTTGTAGCGTATCCGTTAGCATGAGTATTCGGGGCATTACTTTGCGGTCTCCAAATAACACAAACTTTAGCACTTTTCAAATCATAGAAGCCCGATGTCTTAATGTAAGATTTCGTTTGAAGCAAAAGTGGCCTGTAATCCGAGATTTAGCCATAGTTTCGAGTAGATGAGGAGGCCAGTGCGCATGCGCGGACTGTGCTATCAGCTCCCGGGACCCAAACATGAAACGCAAAGCTGAAAACTATGGATAAATCTCGGATTACAGGCCACTTTTGCTTCAAACACAATCTTACATTAAGACATCGGGCTTCTATGATTTGAAAAGTGCTAAAGGTTGTGATATTTGGAGACCGCAAAGTAATGCCCCGAATACTCATGCTAACGGATATGCTACAACATCACTTTCACCAAACAGCTCCAAATGACACGAACGTGATATGGGTGAGTCGAACGACTTGTTTTATGACCGAAAGAAGGCTCAGATTGTAAAATAACGTTACTTTTCCTTTAACATATAGGACAAAAACAATCACATCAGGCTCATACGCAGATATTTCTATGCCAAACTACCTGTTTTGAGCTGTTTTTCATCAGTTGTCCGTAAAGTCCTTAAGGTCCAGCCAGTCTCAGCCCTTGCGATTGGCGGAAATTCAACGCTTGGCAACTTTTCGGTCAAGGTGGAGGTACACGACGAGCTTCCTGATAGCTCTGTGGCCTTTCTGGTAGGCTGTCAGGTGCGCCACAGAGCTTTCTGATGTCACATACGTGTTGTTACGACTCTGGACCATAAACCAACAGTTTAAAAAAACCTGTTTTTCAGGAGTGACTGTACAGACTGGGATGTCTTTAAACTCCTGCAATGACCTGGATGAACTGACGGATGTTTTAAAAATCTTAAAACAAGCTTGGGTCAGCTTGGTCCAGCATGAAAGCCATAACAGGTACCCAGCAAAGTAAGTGTTGAAATAAATAAAATAAATAAAAAAAAAAACTCCTCAGCCAACAAGCAAAACAGCCAACCACTCCCACCAGCCACCTTTTAAAAAAGTAAACTATTTACCTGCACTGACCTGAATGAACTGGCGGATGTCGTTTGTGCTTATACAGCTTTCAGCAGGGACGTGATCATTCTGCGCAAACAAGTAAAAATGCATCCAAATAAAAGGGCTTGGACAAATGACAACATTAAGACCCGTAAGAAAGGACGAGTGTCTGAATACCAGGAGGCAAATAAAAAGTAAAAAATAAAATGTCTAAAGCAAGAAGGGATTATGAAAATGATTTAGAGAATAAAATGTGGTCAGCTTGGTCTAGCACAGACCCGGGCATTTCAAGGCCGACTCTGACCGGCCCGCGAAAGGTTGCTTGGAATTAAGAAAATAAAACCTACTTTCAAAATTGTACATAATGAATTTGTACTGATGATCATCTGTCGGACTTCACATCTCCACCTCAAACATGAACCTGACATTGATGCACATGTTAAAGCTCAACAGAGGCGAGATTTCTCTCACTGATCAAGAAAAAAAAACAAAAAACATTGTGCACAATATCGGATCGGATTGGCGTACTGCGCATGCGCGGGAATTTTCGCCAGGGATTTCACCCGGAAGTGGCAGGAGGCGTAGACGATGTCATAAGTAGCGATCGTTGCCGGAAAAGTCAGACGACATCATGGCTGCGAAGAAAGAATGCACAACACGTACACCAATGCTGCTCCGTCAAACTCCTCGAGCGCCATCTTTGTATACCGCCACATAGTTTGTTGTGTTTTTATTGAGTAGCCATCACCCGGAAGTAGTTGGACGACAGAGCCACATAGCGTAGCGGAGCCGGCCAGGTCGCTGACCATTATCCGATTACACGAGTTTCATGTGCACTTGGATCTAAGGACAGACCACCCGCCGAGTAACGGGATCGGATTTGGAGAAATCCAATCCGATCCTACCATGTGACCGCAGAGACCCCTGGAGAAGTGTGGTGGGTGGGAAACGGTGTAAGCGTGTTTGAGCTTAGCGCTGCGTATCATCGAGAAACAGCAAATCACATGTGACGAAATGACGAAAACGCCGATCGTCACAGGAACGAACTCACTTCTCGTGGTTAAGGAGGCGGTATCGGGCCAACACTGTGACGTTTTGGAGGTTTCACCGTGTTGTAATGTGGTTCTCACGTCCAAAAACAGGCCTGAAGTTCTTTTATATGTGATCTATGTTTCAGTCATTTAGCGAGATATGAAAAAGAGAAAGAGAGAGGGAAGGAGAGAGAGGAAGAGAAGGAGAGAGAGGAAGAGAAGGAGAGAGAGAGAGGAAGAGGAGAGAGAGGAGAGGGAGAGAGAGAAGGTGAGGGAGAGAGGGAGAGAAGGAGTGGGAGAAAGAGATGGAGAAAGAGAAGGACAGGAAGAGAGAAGGAGAGGGAGAAACAGAGGGGGGAGAGAGAAGGAGAGTGGAGGAGGAAATGAGAGAAGATAAATAAAGAGGGTGGAGAGGGAGTGAGAAAGAGAGGGATCAAGAGAGAGAGAAGGAGAAATTATGTGATCCATGCATGTTTCAGTAATTTAGTGATCTGTGCTAGTGCTCTGAAGGGGAGTGACTTAGCATGGAGAGCAGGCGGAGAGCAGGCGGAGAGCAGACGGAGGAGAGACGTTTTACAGATTTGAACAGTATTTGAATTCCCTTTAAGCGCTCTCCTAAACCTCTGCGTTCCTCTGTTCTGTACCACAGTGTTCTAACCTGGAAGTCCTTATCTTCACCTCCTCCGGCCACTCCACCTCTCCACCTCTCCACTGCCCCCCTCCACCTCATCCCTCCATCCGCAGCACCTCTGCAGATGAGTAATGGGCAGATCCCAGGTCAGCCAGGGTACAGGAAGAATCCAGAGTGTGGGAGAAGGAGGAGAGGGAGAGAGAGAGAAGGAGAGGGAGAAGGAGGAAGAGAAGGAGAGGGGGAGAGAGGAAGAGAGGAGAGAGAGAGAGAGAGAAGGAGAGAGAAGGAGAGGAAGAGAGAAGGAGAGGGAGAAAAGGAGAGAGAGGGAAGGAGAGAAGGAGAGAGAGATTAGGAGAGAAGGAGAGGGAGAGAGAAGGAGAGGGAGAGAGAGAGAGAAGGAGAGAAGGAGAGAGAGGGAAGGAGAGAAGGAGAGGGAAGGAGAGAAGGAGAGGGAGAAAAGGAGAGAGAGGGAAGGAGAGAAGGAGAGGGAGAGAGAGAGAAGGAGAGAAGGAGAGGGAGAGAGAGAGAAGGAGAGAAGGAGAGAGAGGGAAGGAGAGAAGGAGAGGGAGAAAGAGAAGGAGAGGGAGAAAAGGAGAGAGAGGGAAGGAGAGAAGGAGAGGGAGAGAGAGAGAAGGAGAGAAGGAGAGGGAGAGAGAGAAGGAGAGAGGGAGAGGAGAGAGAGAAGGAGAGAGAGAGAGAGAGAGAGGGGGAGGAAGAGAGAGAGGGAGAGGAGAGAGAGAGAGAAAGAAAGAGAGAAGGAGAGAGAGCAAAGGAGAGAGAGAGAAGGAGAGAAGGAGAGGGAGAGAGGTAGAGAACGAGAGAGAGGGAGAGAGAGAAGGAGAAGGCGAGAGAGAGAAGGAGAGGGAGAGAGAGAGAAGGAGAGAGGGAGAGGATAGAGAGAAGGAGAGAGAGAGAGGGAGGAAGAGAGAGAGGGAGAGGAGAGAGAGAGAGAAAGAGAGAAGGAGAGAGCAAAGGAGAGAGGGAGAGAGAGAAGGAGAGAGAGGGAGAGGAGAGAGAGAAAGAGAGAAGGAGAGAGAGCAAAGGAGAGAGGGAGAGAGAGAAGGAGAGAGAGAGTGGAGGAGGAAATAAGAGAAAGATAAATAGAGAGGGTGGAGAGGGAGTGAGAAAGAGAGAATGAGAAAAGAAGGAAATGAGAGAAAGATAAATGAATAGAGGGTGGAGAGTGAGAGATAAATAGAGAAGGTGGAGGGGAAGGGAGGGAGATAAGTAGAGAGAGAGAGTGATTAAGAGAAGGAGAGGTGGAGGCGAGTGAAAGAAAGAGAGATAGAGGCGGTGTAATTTTGTCCACATGAACTCCACCTCCTCCGGCTTCCTTCCGGATCCTCTGCTTCTGCTCGCCGCCGCGGTGATCTTATCTCTTTATCAAATAAAAGTAGGAGAGAGGGAAAAGGAGAGAGGGAAAAGGAGAGAGGGTAGGAGAAAGGAGACAGGAAAGGAGAAAGGAGAGAGGAAAGGAGAAAGGAGAGAGGGTAGGAGAGAGGAGAGAGGAAAGGAGAAAGGAGAGAGGGAAGGAGAGAGGAGAGAGGAAAGGAGAAAGGAGAGAGGGAAGGAGAGAGGAGAGAGGGAAGGAGAAAGGAGAAAGGAGAGAGGGAAGGAGAAAGGAGAGAGGGAAGGAGAGAGGGAGCATAGAATGTATATAAACGGACAGAACTCGCTGGCCGCTATTAAACCAGCAGGAGGGGACATGTGCCTTTAAAGGCCTCACACCTGATTGGCTGTTTGGTTTTACGCTCAGATTTCCAAATATGGGCGTTAGCGGCTATAACTGCTGGCCTCGAAGAGGGGGGGCAGAGAAAAGGAGGAGAGAGGAGAAGGTAGAGGGGGAGGAGGAAGAATAGGAGAGAGCGGGAAGAGGAGAAGAGGGAGAAGAAGACAGGAGAGGGGGCAGTGAAAGAAGGAGGAGAGAAGAGGAGGAGGGGGCAGGGAGAGGAGGAGGAAGAAGAGGAGGGAAGAGGAGGAGGAAGAGAAGAGGAGGAGGAGGGAGAGAGAAGAGGAGGAGGGAGAGAAGAGGAAGAGGGAGAGAAGAGGAGGAGAGGGCAGGGAGAGGAGGAGGAAGAAGAGGAGGGAAGAGGAGGAGGAAGAGGAGAGGAGAGGAGGAGGAAGAGAAGAGGAGGAGGAAGAGAAGAGGAGGAGGAGGGAGAGAGAAGAGGAGGAGGGAGAGAAGAGGAAGAGGGAGAGAAGAGGAAGAGAGGGCAGGGAGAGGAGGAGGAAGAAGAGGAGAGAAGAGGAGGAGGAAGAGGAGAGGAGGAGGGAGAGAGAAGAGGAGGAGGGAGAGAAGAGGAGGAGGAAGAGGAGAGAAGAGGAGGAGGGAGAAAAGAGGAAGAGGAGAGGAGGAGGAAGAGGAGAGGAGGAGGGAGAGGAGGAGGGAGAGAAGAGGAGGAGGAAGAGGAGAGAAGAGGAGGAGGGAGAAAAGAGGAAGAGGGAGAGAAGAGGAGGAGAAGAGGAGGAGGAAGAGGAGAGGAGGAGGAAGAGAAGAGGAGGAGGAGGAGTAGAGGGGGGAGCGGTGCCCTTGAGGCTGCCCTGTCAGCAGTCGCTCTGTTCTGGATTACATGTGTAGTTGTTTGGCAGAGACGTCTTCAGGAGGAGAATCAATCCACTGCAGTTTGTTTGCTCCACATTAAATGTTTCCCAGTTGGATTTGACTCCTCCTTCAGTAATATTTTCACTGAAGTAACAGAACTCTTACTTGAGTTTTGGTTCCTCTTCACTCTGAGTAAGTCTAAAGTGACAAAAGCTTTACGCTGACCAGATGAAATGATTCATTTTGAGTATTTGTTTTTCTTGCCTCAGATATGATTTCATTTTTGTCATTTTTGTGTCTATCCTTTGAAAATGCAATACAATATTTAATGCTTTATGTTTTTAAACCCCAAACACCATCACCAGAGCCATTTGGATCATTTCAGCCCTGGAATTTCCAACTCAGGCTACGTTTACATGATGACAGTCTGAACAGAAGACGCAAAAGTGGTGTCGCGTCTTCACTTTTTATTCCATGTTTAGGCGAGCGTTTTCGGGAGGAAATCTGCGTGCATACGGTGACGGGTGCCAGGTGGCTAGGGGGTGGCTAGGGGGCGCTGTGATACATTATCACTATGTCCGCGCGCATGTGTAGAATCTTCCTTCTTCTCATCTGCGCCGCGAAAAGCAAAACAAAACATGACTACCGGTAGCAAAAAATTTTTGTGTGGTCAGACGAAGAAGTTCAACTATTGCTTCAGACCACGTTAGACGACAAAGCAACGAAGGCGCAACAAGGTCATGCCAAACAAAGTACACTGATATGGACCGATGTGACGTAAACGCGTACGCGACGTCAGCAGATTTTACCAGAGTTTTGCGTCTTGGGCAGTGTAGATGAAAACGCTATGGCAGAGCGTATTCAAGTTTTCCACTTTGGAGGGCGGTTTCAGTTTTTTGCATTTTTAAGCCCCCAAAACACCGTCACTGTCTAAACAAAAGGCACTTCCGATAAAATATTTTGTCGTTTTTACCCATAAGCGTTCTTGTCTAAACAGGCCCTAAAGCTTCATGACGTGTGAATGAAACAAAACACAACTCCAGGTTTTGTTTTTGAGGAGGTAACAGCTTTATAACATGGCTTAAAGCTCACAAGAATCCATTTTGTGTAATCTGTGACATTGATCACTGCTTTTGTCACTCATATTTAAATAATGAGCCATGTAACTGAATACACAGCAAACCATTTGGCGGAGAGTTTGTTTTTGTTATGTGAACTCTGCATGATTCGTGTCCATGTCGTTTCTATTGAGACGGATCCTGCAGCGTGACATTTTGATCACAGCACCTATAGGCTCTATGCACACTTACGTATGGAAAACGTATGGAAACATGTGGACGACGAATTCCAGTGTGTGTAGAATCCCTCAGTCGTCCAGGTAATATCTTGCCTGGTTTACACCAGACCATATCCAAGTGATATATGGTCTGGGAGCACCTACTAAATATCTCGTAGCGGAGGTGTGGTTTACGATTGCCAACGGCCGTTTATTGGGCGTTACGAATGTCTATCATTTGGCGTATACGTAGCCCATAGCCAATCATGTCAGTTGTCAGTTCAAACTACAAGTTAAGTAGTACACGCAAGTAGTTAGTAGTACGCGTCACCGTCTTTCCACCCCTCCCCGCTCTCTGATTGGCTCCCAAAATCAGGAGAGCTCGCTTATCCTAGTTGCCAGGCTGTCTTTTAGATCAGAACGAATGAAAGCAGCCTGGGATTTCCCAGGTTAGGTAGAATCCACAGCAAAAGGAGAAATTCAATTTGTCAACTGGACAAAACTTTATTTGGTCGAATACGTTTTGCAGCTCATCCAAACTGCTTCTTCAGTTCTGGTCAGACACTGGTGGACACTGGCTATATCTGCCTGAAGGGGGCGCTAACTACAATGAAAATACCACACCTACTTGGTTACAGTTTAGTGTTAGTTAGGTGGGCCTGTTAGATCTGCAGTGGGAGTGGAGTGTGGGTCTTGTTAGCAGAACCATTCAGGACCATAATGGTGTTTTCACACCTCAGGACCTGACCTGCTTCCCCATTGTTTTCTTTGTTTGTTTTGATTTAGGTTTGAGGATAGAGTTATAGATGGGAGACAAATGACGTCTGAGACCTCCAATTCTGTTCAAGGAAGGATTCTCTTTCTTGACAAAAATAGCCTCTTTAACTCCCCTCTCAAACCAGTTCTTTTCTCTGGCCAAGATCTGTACCTCACTGTCCTCAAAGGAGTGACCTGTGGCTTCTAGGTGGAGATGTACGGCAGACTGAGGTCCTTTTAGGTGGAGATGTACGGCAGACTGAGGTCCTTTTAGGTGGAGATGTACGGCGGACTGAGGTCCTTTTAGGTGGAGATGTACGGCAGACTGAGGTCCATTTAGGTGGAGATGTACGGCAGACTGAGGTCCTTTTAGGTGGAGGTGTACAGGAGACTGAGGTCCTTTTAGGTGGAGATGTACGGCAGACTGAGGTCCTTTTAGGTGGAGATGTACGGCAGACTGAGGTCCTTTTAGGTGGAGATGTACGGCAGACTGAGGTCCTTTTAGGTGGAGGTGTACGGCAGACTGAGGTCCTTTTAGGTGGAGATGTACGGCAGACTGAGGTCCTTTTAGGTGGAGATGTACGGCGGACTGAGGTCCTTTTAGGTGGAGATGTACGGCAGACTGAGGTCCATTTAGGTGGAGATGTACGGCAGACTGAGGTCCTTTTAGGTGGAGGTGTACAGGAGACTGAGGTCCTTTTAGGTGGAGATGTACGGCAGACTGAGGTCCTTTTAGGTGGAGATGTACGGCAGACTGAGGTCCTTTTAGGTGGAGATGTACGGCAGACTGAGGTCCTTTTAGGTGGAGATGTACGGGAGACTGAGGTCCTTTTAGGTGGAGATGTACGGCAGACTGAGGTCCTTTTAGGTGGAGATGTACGGCAGACTGAGGTCCTTTTAGGTGGAGATGTACGGCAGACTGAGGTCCTTTTAGGTGGAGATGTATGGGAGACTGAGGTCCTTTTAGGTGGAGATGTACGGCAGACTGAGGTCCACTCTGGCTCTCTCGTCTGTGTTGGTACATCCTCTTGTGAAGTGGCTGTTTTATTTCTCCAGTGTGGCGCTCACTGCAGTCTTCACTACACTGAATGGAGTAGACCACGTTGCTTTGTTTGTGGCTCGGTTTCAAGTGTAGTTACCGACACTGGGCATGTGATAAAACAATAAAACCGTGGATTCAGCAGCAGCGTCTTCACAACCTGCCAAAGCTTTCCATGGGGAACGGGACTCTTACGTGACTCTCACTTACAGGCAGCTGGTTGTAACTTTTGATCTGGCAAACATAACGGTACACTACATTTTATTATTATTATTATTATTAAAAATGCAGTTACATCTAGATGAAGAAAACTGGGCCATTTATCATTTTTCCCACATTTACGTAAGCTTGTTTAGATCCCATTGACTTGTCCAGGAATTCAGAAAATGAAGTTATGACATGTTCGAGGGCAGATGTGCGTAGCTGCTTTGTACATGGAATATGATCTATAATTATTGATTGGCAGTTGGATTTTATGTGTTTTTCTACCTCGGGACTGCCTTGGTGATCAAAAGAAAAGTAGATTGGACAGAACTGTTGCCCATAATATGGTTTTCAAAAAGCAGAGATGGTCATAATTTGAAGCGTTTGCCAATAGTGCTGTAACAAGCTTCTCTGTACTTTTTCGTATTTAATTTTTATATATTTATGTTCTATTCTCACTCCATGAACGATGTGTATAAGAACCAGAAGATCCAGTACCTAGTTGGGCTACCGTGGATTCTGTCAAACCCTCTTTAATCCCTTCAGTTTTATTATGGATAAAATTCTACATTTCTTCATCTATACTAGAAAATCTGAATTTCAGGCGCCCTAATTATTCACCGAAATGAGTATATTAGCATGTTTCAGAACACTCAGAGGGCAGAGCAGAATTTTGCTGGTGGTAATGGTAACGACAACTAGCATGCTAAATTCTTGGTTTGTGGAGGAGAAAAAAGGCTTTCTTTTACAATATATAATATCTCTACTAGGGTATAAACAAGTTTTACTTCATCTCATGGAAAAATGTGTACTCTTCCATAAAAGAAAATATTTACTGATACCACTGTTATGCCCTTTAAAGGCGCATTGTGTAGCTTTTTTGGTGGAGGGTCTGTCAAAAGCTTTTCTGGAGTTATTGCTTTGTTTGGAATGTTTCACAGTATGGCATTATCTTCATGGAGACTAAACCAGACCAAGTTACAGGTCAGATCTGTGGAGAAACGGTCCCACTCACAGTCAGAATGTCTGTTTTTCTGGGTATTTTTCATTTATTTGTTCATTTGTCAAGAACAGCAATTAGTCAAGGACACAAAGTCTCAAAAGCTCAATAAAATGGGTTGAACCTTACATGGTCTGCCATACTTTTTATTTGAGGTTTTTTTTTTTTTTTTTTTTTTTTACTTTGACCCTAAGGACAAATAATTGGAGGCTCTGCTCTGCCGGAAATATCACGAAAAAAAAAAAGTGGCCATTTTAGTGTATGAACCCTTCATTTTTTGATAGAAAATTATGAAAAATGAAAAATTTGAAATTTGAAATGCTCAGTGGATTGGGTAAGCTGTCAATAAATGCATTCTAGGTGCAAAGAACACACGCGGTGTCAACATTCAGTGAAAAAATAATTCTTAAAACACATTTCTGCATGATTTTGGCTCAATTTAATGCCAAAAAAAAAAAAAATAAGGCGGCGTTTTCTCACTTTTTTCCAATATTTTCATCTTTACCTCATTGGCAATCAACTATTCCCCCAAGTTATGACATCAGCCAGTATGCCATTCTTTTCACCAAACAGTATACTCATTCCACAGAAAAAATGATAAATGGTGTTCTCGGGTCAATTTGCCCTGGTGCATGTTTACTTATCCAAAAGATGTCTGAAACCAAAATAAAACTACTAACTATTCTATCAATATTAAGTGTAATGGTGTTCTTTACCTCTAACAGGTAATGATTCCATCCAGCCATCCATCCATCTTCTTCCGCTTTCTCCATTTCTGGGTTGCGGGAGCAGCAGTCCAAGCAGATCTGCCGCCCAGAACACAATGCACCAGCCCCTATGAATCCTCCCGCGGGTGGTGGGATAATTCACTTGTTTTTCATTTTTAAAAAATACATGTTCAAACTTTTTTTTAATGCTTCACCACTTTATTACTTTTGAAAGACCAACATATAAACCATAACATTGAAACATAACATTTAAATTTGTTTTATATTGCCTAAATGGGCAGTGAATGCCACCAGCCTTGAATCCACTGTGCTATTAGGGCCTGGGTTATAGAGTAGTGGAAGTTGCTCTACCCACTTGTCCCACACTGTCCTAAAGCTGCCAGCCTGTCTCTCTCGTCTACTAGCCCTTGTCTCTCGATTATCAAATCAGATTACTCGGATTGCTAATGAGAGAAAATGTGAAGTCTCCAGAGACAGTGTGACTCGAACTATCGGCCTCCCCATAAAACCACCTGTAATTGACCAAATGTAAAGTAGAGCTGGGCAATATGACCAAAAATTTATATCACGGTATTTTTCTAAATTATATCGGTGTCGCCGTATTTGACAGTATTTTTTTTCATGTACTAAGTGGTTCCATGTCTTTGGCGAAGTGGACAGTAACAGCGTTGGTAATATCGTTTCACGATCGTTCACGTTGTCGTAGGCGGTCCCCTTAGCAAACGCGTCTTTGAGCGACGTCTGAGTGGCGTTTTGTGTCACGGCGCCGACTTGAACGTTCCCTGCAGACGTGGAAGTGGATGCAGATCTTAGTTTCGTGCATTCTTCATATTCCAGGACGTGTTTGTGACAGAGGTGGTGAAGCAGATCGCTCGTGTCGCCTCCTGCGGCTACAACTTTAGCCCGAATACGGTCGTTTGATCGGCGTCAGATTTTTTTAAAGCCGAAGTTCTTCCACACGACTGGCACGGCTCCTCTTTTATTTTTCTAAACTAGGACTATACCAGGACTAAATCGGGACTAAACTTGGATTAAACCAGGATTAAAACCAAGACTAAACCAAGACTATACTAGGATTATACTAGGACTAAACTAAAACTAAATTAAGACTAAACCAGGACTAAACCAGGACAAACCAGGACTAAACCAGGACTAAACCAGGACTAAACTGGGATTAAACCGGGATTAAACCAGGACTAAACCGGGACTAAACCAAGACTAAACCGGGACTAAACCAAGACAGAACTGGGATTAAACCAGGATTAAAACCAAGACTAAACCAAGACTATACTAGGACTATACTAGGACTAAACTAAGACTAAATTAAGACTAAACCAGGACTTATCCAGGACTATACCAGGACTAAATTGGGACTAAACCGGGACTAAACTGGGACTAAACCAGGACTAAACCAAGAGTAAACCAGGACTAAACCAAGACTAAACCAGGACTATATCAGGACTAAAACGGGACTAAACTGGGATTAAACCAGGACTAAACCAAGAGTAAACCAGGACTATACCAGGACTAAATCAGGACAAAACTAGAACTAAACCAGGACTGTGTTGGGTCTTAACCGGGAGTAAACCAAGACTAAACTGGGATTAAACCAGGACTAAAGCCAGGACTAAACCAGGTCTAAAACAGGACTAAACTGGGATTAAACCAGGACTAAAGCCAGGACTAAACCAGGTCTAAAACAGGACTAAACTGGGATTAAACCAGGACTAAACCAAGATTAAGACAGGACTCTACCAGGACTAAACTGGAACTAAACCAGGACCGTGTTGGGTATAAGTTCCTCTGTGTCTGTAATATTCTCTCCGTCCATGTTGTTCACCGCTCGACACACACTGAGCTTCCACCGCTTTCACGCCGCTGCAAAACAGTTCCCCTCTCAAACAATGTCCTGCGGCACCACGTTCCACCGCTCTGTGTTCCCGCCGTTTTGTACGCCACACTCACCGGGATTGGGATATATGAAAAATCCATATCATAAAAAAAACACCATTATTTGGTATGAAGCGGCATACCGTCCAAACAAGCATGTGTGAGACCCCCAACCAAAAACTTAGTGCACCTTTAAATGTTACGATTTAAATATTACATAAAGTCAAATTGTATATGCTTTTAACAGTGTTGTAACAGTGATTCTTCATCATCTGTTTGCTCAGTTGTATTTTTATTGGTGATCAAACAGGATCAAACCAAGTCTGCAACAGAACTAACCCGGGATCAAACCAGGACCGAGCTGTAAAATAATATTTTGAATCCATATTTACCTGTGTGTGTCTGTGTGTGTTGTGTTTCAGACGTTTGAGGGGAACACAAACGCAGAGGGGGTGGTACAGAACAGACTGTCTCAGCCGGTGAGGACTCGCTTCCTCCGCCTCGTGCCCGTCGACTGGAACCGCAGCGGCTGGATCGGACTCAGGCTGGAGGTCTACGGCTGCTCCTACAGTCAGTACAGCTCTGAACCATCTGAAACATACCTACTAACGCTTTCATTAATGCTTCATTAATGCTTCATGAATACATTCTGGATTGTTGCATGATAGATAAAACTCTGTATTTATTCTGTGCCGTTTATAAGCCCCTAAACCAGGGGTCGGCAACCTTTACCACTCAAAGAGCCATTTGGACTCGTTTCACACAGTAAAGAAAAGACTGGGAGCCACAAAACCCTTTTGAAATTTAAAATGAAAAAACACTACATATAACGGCTTTTTTTGCCTTTGTGCCATAGAATTACATTTTTAAAATAAACTAAAATAAAATACATTTGAATTAAATACAGTGGTCCCTCGCTATATCGTGGGTCACTTTTCGTGGTCTCGCTGTTTCGTGGATTTTTTTATTCCAATTTTTTTATAATGTATCAACGCGCATTTCTGCGTCCTGATTGGCTAAGGGACTGTAGACCTTTGCCGATTCGTCAGTCATTCTCCTCCGTGTCTCCTGTGAGTGTGTGACTCTGAAGTGCTGTATGTTTGTTTCTCCCCGACAAAACCCGCCACAGCGAAGTGGTCATAAGAACTGTGAAATGAACTGTTGAAAATCTACGAAAGTTTGAGTGTTTAAACAAGAGAGAAATGTGAGAAAACGTTAATTCCAGTCTGAGAAAAGTGTAGAATGTGTGTGGTGAGGCGTTTACAGCCTTAAAACATGGAAAATAACTGTAAAATATAAAGCTGATGACTTCGCAGATTTTGCTTATCGTTATTTTTAGAACGTAACCCCCGTGATAAACGTGGGACCGCTGTACTGAGCCACATCAGAGGGATCAAAGAGCCGCATTTGGCTCCAGAGCCGCGGGTTGCCGACCCCTGCCCTAAACCATCACCAGACTCATGAACACATGGCTTTATTAGCATAGCAATAATGAGGCAACAGTAGCTCAGCTGGTTTGAGTGGTTGTCCACTGATCTGAAGGTTGGTGGTTCGAATCCTTGTGCTTTGACTGTGGAAAAGTGCCGTATAAAAATGTGACCATTTACCATTCACGGGGACAAAGAGTTCAATTGTTCATTTTCTAATTGTTCATTCCTGTTGCGGACAGCAGAGGGAGCTCCAGCACCTAAATGTCTCTTTGGAAAGGAGGTGTAGTTTATAATAATTGCTCAAAAATACCTTGATAATCACATATATATAACTTATATAACTTATATAGCTCATTTCCAGAGTCTTAAAGTCACATAAAAATGGATATAAATGCATATAAATGGACAGAGCTAAGGCGTTGGTCGCCGCATTCCAAACAGGAAGTTCGTAGACGGGCTCTTCCGGCTCCTTCTAACCGTGGCTCCTATTGACTTGGGCTGCATCCCTTTACCATTTCTATGTCTTACCCCTTTCCCTTTATCTACGTCTTTGTCTTGCCCCCCGATACCGAGCTGAGAGGGCTCGGGGTACGAATGTTCCCCTAAGAAATGGGACGCCACTCGATTACCGTTTGCGTCATCGTCCCTCGCCTCTACCTGAGCTGCTACGTCTACAGAGGCGACAACAATTGATGCAAACAAACGTAAATGTCAAGGATTATCAGGTACCTCAGCTCGACAAAAAAAATAGCTTGTTTATACATGAAAGTTCGATGAAAACGATAATGTCGGCTAAACAGACATCACTACAGTTAAAACCACAACAACAGTTCACTAAAGGTAACGTAGAACATAAGCGTCATAATTGTAAACCTGCTAAACTGTTAATCGATAATTACAACTGCTGAAAATACATTTATGAGACTCCTTGGCTGGTCGATGTGACGCTGCCATCCTGATCCCAAAACCTGCCTGAGCTTGTAGGCGTACCCCTTCGTTCCAAGTCTGGTCGAGAGCTTACTTTGTTTCACGGGGTATGTAGCCCGAGGTCGTGGCCCGAGCCCTTGATCAAAATTAGAATCGGGACACTCCTTGACCTCACATGAACGAGCAAAATGAAGGGGTAGGGGTAAGACGAAGGGGTAAGACAGAGGAATATTACGTTGGAATATTGTGGCCCGTCTCTCTCAAACTGCTGCTGTGAGCGTCGTCATTTTGGTCTTAAAATATTCGTATTAACCCGTCCTACGTAATTCTAGTGTTTTTTTGTTTTTTTTGTTTTTGTCCGTTAAAAATGATCTATTCATAACGTTACAAATTTGCATCGTGAGCTATGGGTGACGTTGCACTCGCTTAGTCCACTTCTTTATACAGTCTGTGATTGGCGGAAGCATTCTACTACTTTGGCCACTTAATGACATCACAAAGGAGAACCAAACCTTTTAAGCTCCGGAGAAATAAACAACGTTAATATACAAGACAAAAGTGAAAGAAACCAAACCACTACAGTGTTTTTGAAAAGGAATCGTAGCGTATTGAAAATCTTCTGACGTTAGTTTGGCATAATACGGGACCGTTACTATGAAAATGTATGCAGGCGGTTTAATTACACTCCTAAATTGTACTGAACCAGAGCTGGGAATGAATGAATTTACACAATGTGTTTACAAGCAAACTAAACCAAATGTCCCTACAGTAAAACATAATACAGTATTTCTAATAAGGCAGGATTTGATAAATATAGAGACTCCCCATTTTCTGATTCTTATTCTATGGCTCAATATTGCATGTCTTATTTGTTATTACTCATCGGAACGGGGGATTTGCAAGTAATGAAATTTGCGTGGGGCGTACAGAAGATGTTTTTTTATGCATAGCTCTGCGGTCTCAAATCCATAATTGTATGCATGGCCCCCGGAGAGACCGCTTTAAAACAGGAATCTCAAATAAAACCACCGCAGCTCCGAATACTTCCTGTCTGTATGCAGGAAACACAAGCGTACAAACAGATGCATTACACGTGGACCGGACTAAAGAGGTTTAAACGATAGTCTGTTCACTCGTCTGTTTACTATCGTTGGCCTTTAAAGGTGCTATATTACACAAAGCTGATTCTTGTGAGCTTTAAAGGCGCATTGTAGGGTCCGTCAAATACTTGTTATTGCTTTGTCTGGAATGTTTCACAGTATGGTATTAAACTAGGGATGCACGATATATCAGCATTAACATCGGTATCGGCCGATATTGCCAAATTTTTTAACATATTGGTATAGGCCTGATGTGTAAAAGTGGGCCGATATTAACGACCGATATTTGTCAGTACAGTAATCCCTCGAATTAACGTTTTCTCACATTTCTCTCTCGTTTAAACACTCAAACTTTCATAGATTTTCAACAAAATGTATTAATAGTGAAGCGTGGGGGAGGGGGGGGGGTGCGTGCGGACACGTGCGCTCATCGTGCTCATAGTGCAGCATGACCAGCGGGAGACCGCGCGTCCCACCCGGGGCTGCGAGCACGAGACCCGTGCCCAAACCGTGCTCCTCAGGACCATGGACGCGGTCCTGAGGAGGAGGAGCACATCAAACCTCGACATGAACGAACGCAAGAGCCGCACGAAACCAGCAAGGAGCCGCACGCGGTGGTTTAATCCTGGTTTAGACCTGGTCTAGTCCTGGTTTAGTCCAGGTTTAGTCCTGGTCCAGTCCAGGTTAAGTCAAGGTTTAGTTCTGGTCTAGACCTGGTTTAGTCCGCATTTAGTTCTGGTCTAGTCCCAGTCTGGTCCTGGTCTGGTCTAGGGGTGGGTATTGGCAAAGAAGTCACGATTCAATTCGAATCACGATTCATATGCCACGATGCGATACTATCACGATGCATCACGATACTTGAATTATTGCGATGCATTGCAATATATTCGACATACTTCAGTGAAAATGTACCAAATAAAAAAAGAGGATAACTTGAATATCAGTGGCTGTGTATCTGGATAGTGTCTTCAATTGATACAGAACTCTGAGCAACTCAATTCAGAACTGAATTTATTGAATAACAAAAACAAATAAACCAAACCAATAACAAAAAAAGTGCATAGGATTTTTTCTAAAACAAAAAATGATGTTCAAACTTTTGCCATTTTGGAGCATTTTTGTAGCTACCATCATAACAAACAATACCCATTCACAAAGAAAAAAGTGCATAGGATTTATTAAAAAAAAAAAAATACTAATAATTAATTTATGTATTTATTAATAATGAATTAATTAATTATTAATTAATAATAATCGATTTTTGGCATCAAGAATCGATGCAGTATATTGTGAAAGTTAGTATCGCGATGCATTGTCATGACGATTATTTTGCACACCCCTAGTCTGGTCCTGGTCTAGTTCCAGTTTGGTCCCGCATTCGCATATCTCGTCTCGATTCGTACCACTGCGCTCACATTAGCTGCCTGTTGCCTGTTGCCAGGCTAATAATAAGTAAAAGGCACGCAGTGATACGAATCAAGACGAGATATGCGAATGCGAAAATAAGCTGCTGGATTTTTTCTGGACAACTGTTTGGGACGCAAATATATCACCTTTCGGACAAATGTTTTGTTTTGAGAAGAAAAACAAGCTTTATTACGAGTCCCCATGAACTCACCGGACCCAATTACCTGAGCTCCAGAACGCGAGCAGAACCGGGCTGAGCGCAAACTGTCAGAGGTAAGACAGTGTTACCGCACGTAACTTTTAGAAGGAAACCCATACAGATTAACATAAAAAAAAAAAAAACTGCACTATCCCTTTAACAGGCTGTTGTTCTCTATTCTGTTGTTATTTTTACTATTGCCTTTCAAATTGAAATACATGCCTTTCAAGATTAAATCCTGGTTCCTGGTCTTTGATTTTATAAAATGAATTTCCCCCCAAAAGTGCGATTCATAGTCCGGTGCGACTTATATATGTTTTGTTTTTTTTGGCTAGTGCGACTTATACTCTGGAAAATACGGTATGTCTTGTTATTAATGTTTTGGACCTATAGTCCTGTTTAAAATGAATGTATGCTTTAAGTCACCATTTAAAAACCATTTAAAACCATTTAAAAAGTGAATAACAACATATTTCAACTATATAAAGTATTAATATGTATTCTTATAGACACTGAGCTGTTCTTTATTCCCAAAAGGGCCTCACCTGCCTCACTTGACCGCCCGTCACTCCACAGGGAGAACATGCAAGATTCGCAAGAGATTCAAACTATAAAACTGTACTTTTCCCCCTCGGGCCTGTGTTAACATTTGCTGATTTGGGGCTAGTTTAATCAAAATGTTAATTCACAAAAACATCTCAGATTCTAATATATTGTAAAGGTATTTTCACCTGAGGGCTTCAGCGAGAGGTCAGCAAACATGAAAAAGAGAGGTTCTGGAATATTCTCCGAAGGTTTAAAATGATCTGCGCGGTTTAATTTCCTACCAGTTTTGTAGCGACATTGGCATACGCGTTTGTGTCCTTGGGCAAGACACGTCACTCGCAGCCCGTGCAGGAACGTGGGATTGGAGCCATTTTCTGTGTGGGGTTTGCATGTTCTGCTAACCGCTAAACATGTTTTGCAAGAAAGATTCCAATGCATTTTTCCCCACATACTTTCTGTGAAAATAATAAAACTGAAAGCTCGATAGAGGTTAATCAGCTACGTGGCAAGTAATGGTAAATGGTACATTTTTATACAGCACTTTTCCATCTTCCACCTTAACCTTGGGTTAAGTGTCTTGCCCAAGGACACAACGGCATTCATCTGTGGAAGCTGAAATCTAACCAAAAAAACATAATTTAATTCACAATATATGTCTGAAATTCAACATTATAAAAACATTTAGTCACGTTTTATTATTATAGTTTTTTTTTTTATTGTACGGAAGCCGACAGAGGCCATGTTCATAATGATTATTTTCCACCTTAATAACTCGAGATCTCGAGAAAAAGACACAATTAATTCGTGATCTCAAGAAAACAAAGAGTTATTCGTTGATCTCGAGAAAACCCTATATCTCCGTCGGTAAAGACGTAGCCGGGCCAGTCTTCTGCGGAGGTGCCGCGGACTAATCTTGAAATTATCCCGAATTAAAAAACGTAATTCACTCTCCCCCTGTGTCAACCCCTGATCAATATATTGCCTTATCAGCTGATCGATTATTATTCCAGACATTCTAATGACCAAAAATGCGTCTATTCAGAATGAGAAATAGCCCCGAAGTCAGACTGTCACAACGTGGCGGTAGACGTTTCAGTTGTTTTCTCGAGATCACGGAATAATTATCTTGTTATCCCGGGGTAACAAGGAAGAAAAAATATTGCTTATGAATATGGCCTCTGTCGACTTCGGTAAATTTGCAATTTATTCAGTGGTCTTTTTTTCTTTAAGCTACAATATATACAGTATGTGTATAGATTATTTGTATTTTTCACATAAAACTTATATCAAAGTAATAATACATGGAAAGACAAATTATTATTGTTATTATTATTATTATTATTATTATTATTATTATTATTATTATTATTATTATTATTATTATTATTTATAATAATAATAATAATAATAGTTTTTTGTCTTTTTTAATTAAGAAAGATACATTTTTAGGTTTTAAAAATGGTTTTAAACTGAAAATAATTGTCATGAACATAGCTGGTCATTTTCTGTGCCATTAAAAACACAACTACTTTCTTTTCAAATATTCACAGCAGTTTTAAGTTCTTCCTTACTTTCCTAACACATTCTAGCATTTTAATTATTTAATGCAATCAGCATATCTGCGTGTTCAACAACTTTCAGAGCCATTAGGGCTAATAACAACTAGCATGCTAACAGCACACCAGCCGCACTTCCTGGTTTATTAGATTAGTGATTAGATTATTGCAAAATTAGGTATATAGTGTGATATTAAAGGTTCTGTATCACACAAAATTGACTCTGACTGTCAGAATGTTGTTACCTTCTCAAAAACATACCCCTTTAACCTGTACACCGTCTCATCTCTTTGGACATTACTTTTGTGGTGAGATAAAAGTTTTGGACCTCTTCTCTTTCTCGCTGTCTTCTCCAGAGTCAGACGTGGCGGATTTCGACGGGCGCAGTGCTCTGTTGTACCGGTTCAACCAGAAGTCCATGTCCACGGTAAAGGACGTGATCTCCCTGCGCTTCAACAGTCGACAGGCAGAGGGCGTCCTTTTGCACGGGGAGGGCCAGAGGGGCGACTACATCACCCTGGAACTGCACCGGGGGAAACTGGCTCTTTACCTCAACCTGGGTCAGTACCACATACGAGCGGTGATGGGTAGAAAAATACTTTGATATTTCGTTACAGAGGACTGAATAACCAAATTTAAACGTGCATTGTGTAACTTTTCTGGTTGGGCGTCCGTCACTTGCATGTTCAAAAGTTCAAAGTCAACTTTATTGTGTTCTACAGCAGAGGTCTTCAACAGGGGGGTCGCGACCCCTAGGGGGGTCGCGGAGGTACTGCAGGGGGGTCGCGAAATCTTTTGATTTCACTTTATAATAATATAATTTTATATTTTATAGTGTAAAATACAGTATTAACCTGTGTATTATTTCCTTGTATTGGATGTACCATAGCAGAGTAGCAATGTTTATACATGACACTAAGCTCAATTTAATATAAAACACAATTCTATGCCGTATATATAGTAGGGGGTCCCTGGCCCAGTTCGCCATCTGTTTGGGGGTCCCTGGCCTGAAAAACGTTGAAGACCCCTGTTCTACAGTGAATTGAAATTTCGTTTCTGTCTGGCCAAGCAGTGCAATCAAGACAGTGTACAAAATACAATATAAGGGTCATTCCAGAATTAGAGGACATTTTGGCTTTAAAATTCTTGAAAAATAAACCTTCACTTTTCTGATTTTCTGCTACATATTCATCAATAAAGCATCAAATGCTTGATTAGCTCAGCTGACGGTCAATGGTAAAAAAATTTATTATATGATTTATATAGTTTATTTATTTATTTACTCGCAGTAACAGGGTTGCAGGTAACAGGGTTGCAAAATCGCGCTAATGTTTGCTTTATCTCAGGAATAGAAGCTAGCTGTTTAGCTAGCTGTTATTACTAATCAAGAGGAAAAACTTATTTATGCAAATACGTAAATGAAAAAAATTAAATAAAAAAGAATAATGTCTTATTCTGATCATGCAAAACAGGGTTGCATGAGGCAGAGTGAGACATTCAATCAAGGCTAACGATGTTATAAAAATATGAAAAATAGAAGAGAAGACAAACCTTTGCTCTGCCCATTCTTTTGGAAAACTGTTTGATGATGTCAAGTCCAGGGGATCATGTGGTTCTGCTTTCTTCTTCTACCAGACTAAACATGTTCTGGTAACAGGGTTGGTGCATGTTGTGGGACACATGTTCCATGAATAATAATTATTATTTGAAATATTATGTCTATTAAAACAAATGTTCCCACAGTTACAAGAGATGGCAATGAAACAAATTATAGAAAAAACAAGAAATTTCAATTCAATTTTAACTGTTTTTGAGGAAAATGGCATTTTGGGGGGTACCCCAGACTTATTTGGTATTTTAAAAACTATTTTCAAGCATTCTTTTCTCTTAGTTTTTTTAGATTTGGTCTCAGGACAAGTAAATTCACCCAGAAACTGTATGTTTTAGTATTTTTTTATGTGGATTATTTAATATTTGATGCGTGGAACGTAAAATGTCCTCCAATTCTGGAATGACCCATAAAGACAATACAAAAACTATTTAAAGCCCTATTTGGACGGGATTAGTTTTATGGGGTGACATGGGGTGAAGTAATAATCACCAGGGAATTTAGTCCTGTCTGAACGCACCATGTCCGTAAACATAACGGAGTATGTCTGTGAAATTTACAGCGAGTTTCACCTTCTGTAAAACGGTCTGGAGGAATTACCATAGGTAATATTAATCCCGTGCGAATGCGACCCTCGCTAAGAAACATGGAGGAGCTTGAAGCGCTTTGTTTTGCCGACAAGCAAAATGATCTACCAGTACTCTCAAACAAACGCACATCGACCAAGGAAAAAGCCCAAGACGTATAAACCAGTCGTCAGAGGCATGAATCTTCTGCTTGTTTTAGGAAATGTATGCTCTACTAGTCCTGATTATGGGCAATAATTTGCATAGTTCGCTAATATTTCACATAGGTTAATCATGACTTCTCTATCTTCAGCTGATGCTTTATGCACGGCGACGAATACGTAACGGCAAAGCGTAAACAAACTCCTCCCATGTCAAATAAGTATTACGGACATTTCTTGTCCTGTGTGAATGGGGTCATTTATATTACAGAGGTCCTGTGATAAACCGACATTACTCTACATCCCCCTGTAAAACTAATCCTGTCCGAATAGGGCTTAAGACAAAATCTAAAAAGTAGTGCAAAGAATAAATAAATACCTATATACAGATTTAGTAAAATGTGCACTAGAATGTGCTTTGAAAATAAGGTAAACATAAACATGCAACAGTGGCTCTTAGCAGCAGATTTAAAGTGTCTAGTGTGATATGTCTTTTATGGGGGGAGTGGGAGACGGGTAAAGTGAGAGTTCAGCTTCCTGACAGTCTGGTGGATGAAGCTGTTTGACGGTCTGGTGGATGAAGCTGTTTGACGGTCTGGTGGATGAAGCTGTTTGACAGTCTGGCGGATGAAGCTGTTTGACAGCCTGGTGGATGAAGCTGTTTGACAGCCTGGCGGATGAAGCTGTTTGACAGCCTGGTGGATGAAGCTGTTTGACAGTCTGGCGGATGAAGCTGTTTGACAGTCTGGTGGATGAAGCTGTTTGACAGTCTGGCGGATGAAGCTGTTTGACAGTCTGGTGGATGAAGCTGTTTGACAGTCTGGCGGATGAAGCTGTTTGACGGTCTGGTGGATGAAGCTGTTTGACAGTCTGGCGGATGAAGCTGTTTGACAGCCTGGTGGATGAAGCTGTTTGACAGTCTGGCGGATGAAGCTGTTTGACAGTCTGGTGGATGAAGCTGTTTGACAGCCTGGTGGATGAAGCTGTTTGACAGTCTGGCGGATGAAGCTGTTTGACAGTCTGGTGGATGAAGCTGTTTGACAGTCTGGCGGATGAAGCTGTTTGACAGCCTGGTGGATGAAGCTGTTTGACAGTCTGGTGGATGAAGCTGTTTGACAGTCTGGCGGATGAAGCTGTTTGACAGCCTGGTGGATGAAGCTGTTTGACAGTCTGGTGGATGAAGCTGTTTGACAGTCTGGTGGATGAAGCTGTTTGACAGTCTGGTGGATGAAGCTGTTTGACAGTCTGGTGGATGAAGCTGTTTGACAGTCTGGTGGAGAGGGCCCGGAGACTCCGGACTCCGGAGTAATATGGGCCCTTTAAGCACATCCTTGTAGCCATTATAGTTACTAAACTAAGCTGTCACTCAACTCGTCCAAATCTGAGGCCATGGTTCTCGACCGGAAAAAGGTGGCTTGCCCTCTCTGGGTGGTGGAGAGTCCCTGCCTCAGGTGGAGGAGTTCAATTATCTCGGGGTCTTGTTCACGAGTGAGGGAAGGATGGAGTGTGAGATTGACAGGTGGATCGGTGCAGCATCGGCAGTGATGTGGTCGCTGTACCGAACCGTTGTGGTGAAGAGGGAGCTGAGCTGAAAGGCAAAGCTCTCAATTTACCGTCGATCTACGTTCCTCCCCTCACCTATGGCCATGAGCTCTGGGTAATGACCGAAAGGACGAGATCGCGGATACAAGCGGCCGAAATGAGTTTCCTCCGCAGAGTGGCTGTGCCAGGGGTGTCCAAACTTTTTTCATCAAGGGCCACATATCTAAACACAGACAAAGCAGAGGGCCGATCGAGGGCCATTGGCTTGTGCTCAGTACAGTGAATAATTGAAATATATGCATGTTTAACACGTCACACAGTCCTTTATTCATGCTAAGATCCTCAAAACCACACAATAAATATTAAATATTGTCATATCAAGGTAGATTTCAAAAAAACTTGCAGTCAAAAGTTCTGCTCAAGGTAATTGGGGCTAATTCACCTGGAAGCCTGAGGTCCAAGAAAAATTTGTCTGAGGGCCGCATTTGGCCCACGGGCCATAGTTTGGACATGCCTGGGCTGGGCGCTCCCTTAGAGATAGGGTGAGGAGCTCAGTCACATGGGAGGAGCTCGGAGTAGACTATGGAGGGACTATGTCTCCCGGCTGGCCTGGGAATGCCTTGGGGTCCCCCCGGAGGAGCTGGAGGAAGTGTCTGGGGAGAGGGAAGTCTCGGAGTCCCTGCTTAGACTGTTACCCACACGACCCGGCCCCGGATAAGAGGAAGAAAATGGATGGATGGAACTAAACCGTACTTCTCAGATGAAGCTGCATTTCCTTCAGTAATTACGAGTGAATTTTAATGATCTGCTGAGGTTGAGCCCTGGATAATTAGCCTCATTTTGTAATCACTAAATAACGATGACATTTACAGACAAACGGCCCACACTAGCAAATCAATGCCCAAGCTGGAATTAAAGCGTTTCTTCTGCATCTCAATTCAGTTCAGTTCAGTTCAGAAAATTAGTGCCGTCTTGTTCAGATTGTGAAAATGCAAAATCGAAATGAGGTCAAACTCAGCAGCATTCGCACAGGGGGAGGGTGTCCACGGAACAGCGGGGGGAGGCCTTAATTAAACGAACGGCTTATTACTGTAAGAGGAAGAACACGTGTTTCCATTGCGTTCTTTAAACGTGCATTACGAAATGACATATGCATGGAAACAAGCAGGTGATGGACCTCCGAAACCAGACCATGAACACTCGTATTGATCACAGCCTCCTGAAAATGTGCTGTTTAAATAAATTTTGTACTTTTTCTTGAGTTTTCTGACAATCTGAAAACGTTTCTATCTGTGTTTGCTAATGTGTACATTGTGTCGCCATGGTAACTACTGAACGTTCCACTCTAGAGATACATGTAGAACATCTATGCCCCTTTCCTCTCCCTGCAGACGACACGAGGTTGCGGTTGAGCAGCGGGCGAGCGGCCGTCACTGTGGGCAGTCTCTTGGACGACCAGCACTGGCACACGGTGGTCATGGAGCGATTCAACAGACAGGTGAACGTGACGGTGGACGCGCACAGCCAGCACTTCACCACCAGGGGGCAGGGCGACTCGCTGGAGGTGGACTACGAGCTGAGCTTCGGCGGGATCCCTCTGCCTGGCAAACCGGGAACCTTCCTCCGTAAGAACTTCCACGGCTGCATCGAGAACCTGTACTATAACGGGATCAACATCATTGACCTGGCCAAGCGACGCAAGCCCCAGATCTACTCTGTGGTAAGAGCTTGATAGGTCAATTCCTCTTCACGCATCACTGTCATGGCAGTCAACTTAACATTACAACACTTAAAACTAGGGCTGTCAGTTTAACGCGTTAATTAATTACACTGCAAATTAATGCGTTATAAAGATTAACGCGATTAATTATGAGTGGAAATTTAATGCGCGCACGTTTTAAATTTGGAGTGCAGCGAGCAAATCGCTGCCAGGGCCTTTGAACAGCAAGTTTATTTATAAAAAGAACGAAGAGGGGACGATCAACAAGAACGCGGTGATTTGGAGCTTTTGTCAAAAAGAATTTTCTGATCACCGAACCTGAGAGTAGAAGGGAGAGTATTGAAAAGTACTTGCACGTTGGAAAAACGATATTGCACGATAGGAGTGTTGGAAAAAACAATATTGCACATTGGGAAAACGATATTGCACGATAGCACAATAGCAGTAACAAACTCACTCACTCACAGTCTCTCTCTCACGCTCTTAAAATGTGATTAATTAGATTAATTAATTACATTTAATTAGATTATTTTTTAATCGCCTGACAGCACTACTTAAAACTAAAATATCCTGTCATTTGTACACTTAGAATAATGACAACAAAAAAGCATGCCCGTCTTACATACAATAACATATAGTATCTGCTGTATACCATCATTTCCGGACTATTGAGCACACCTGAATATAAGCAGCTTCAACTAAATTTGAAAAGAAAAAAAACTTACACATATAGGCCGCACTTGTCTGTAAGTCGCAGGTGTCCACGTTGTAATTTGAGATATTTACACAGAAATAACCGCACCTGTAACACGGCAATAAAACGACAGGATTACGCCACTTTGTGTTTTACTGCGCATGTCTTCTGCAGAAAGAGTCACTGTCCTGGTCCTGTCCTGCATCATGTCAGTGTCTGGGATCATGTCAGTGTCTCGTAGGATTTCAGATTTCAGCCTCTCAGGGGGCGGGGGTAGGTGTATCGATCAGGTATGAGTGGATGTCCGGCTACTGAAGTTTGAGACGTTTTTTCTCGCATATGATTCATTAAGACGTGTCCCACTCACTCATGTTCATTCAGCATCAGAACTTATTTTATCGCATAGACAGCGGCGCTTTCTGCACTCAGGCTGCGAGGGCATCCGCTGTGTTGATAAATGAATAATCCGTCCATATATTCGCCGCATCGGTGTATAAGCCGCAGGGTTCAAAGTGTGAGAAAAAAGTAGCACCTTAAAGGGACAGTGTGTAAGATTTTTACCCATTAATTACCGAAATTGAAGATACCCATTCAAAAATACATTGTTTTCCAAGCCTTTTCACTTCCATCATGAAATCAAAGTATTCTTTTGGACTTAGATATAGTCACATAAAAGGGGGATCTTCCCCATATAGAGGCAGCCATTTTGATTACGAGAGCCGCAGAAGGACATTTGGGCTCCGCCTTCGCCTTCGGCAAGGCTCGTGGTTTTGGGTAAACGACGACAAGCATGTCCCGGATCACACGTCGTAATGGATCTAACACGTGTTTTGGACTAAATTGTTTTACTGGATTTTATTCGCTGGATCCTTACGGACAAATTGAGACCAAGTTTATGGTGAAATACAGAGTTTGACCTGTCCAGAGCCTTCAAAGGTAAGCTAAGTAACAAACCTCGTTTTGTGCTTTTCTGTATAAAAGCCCCATGTGCTCGGGGAGGGATTGTTGTGCCGGGAAATGAATTGCATAGTCAAAAAGAGGAGACTGTAAGGTTTCATTTGATGTGTAGATTGTCATGGTACACGATCGGGAATGTGTGTTTTCATGCGAAAAGAAAAAAAAAACAGTGAACGGGGCCGCGTTTTATTTATACGAGTTGTCGGCGAGAGCTCGCACGGCACCGGGTGCGCGCTGGTACGCGAGCTGTCCGCGTTACGGCGCACCCGGGTGACCCTTGAGGTCTGCCGTAGCCAAAAGAGGAAGTGCATGGTACCTACACCACCTATGCGCCACGAATCCTACACACTGTACCTTTAAAGTCCAGAAATTACAGCAGTTATAATCTATGAAATCTGTAGAACACTGTTATAATTTTCACATTTTAAATCACAATATTCATTGAAAATATTCATTATTAAAATGAACAATGGCGCTGACTTCCACATTAGAAAACTGTGGTGCCCAGTGGGAGCTGACGTCGCTGTAAACGTCTTCACAACAAAGAGCCGTGAAGCTGTCGGCACCTCTGATGGATAGCTGCACATCACACTAGCAAATAGTAAAAGATTTTTTTTTTTTCATTTGTATTAAAATGACCATGTGACTCTGCCAAATCCTCCACGTATCGCTGAAAGAAAAATACAAATCAGAGAGCGGAGTACGTACAGAGCAGTGAGCGTGTACTGGTGGCAATCTTGAATACAAGAGAATAAAGATTACACAAACATGCGTCAATTACTCTAAATACAAATTTGAGAGGGTAAATGAGACAACTATAAATATAACATGGTTAAAACCTCTAAAAAAATGTAATTTGCATAATCGGTCCACTTTAAAAACCTTAAAGATCCTATATCATGTCATATTGACTTTTGTGAGCTTAAAGTCATGTTCTAATGCTGTTTCCTCCTCAAAAACAGTTGTGTTTTGTTTCACACGTTTGAGTAACTCTTTATTATTAGTCTGTCTACATCTTTATAACTCAAAATGCTCTGCTCCACCTTCTGATGTCATGACGTGGTACTTTTCAAGTTAACAGCTCCTTGTAACTTTTGTTCGGTAAAGACAGGTCTGAAGTTATCCCAGTGATTAGAAGTGAAAGTGTATGGAGTTTAAAAACACTGTGGAGCGTCTCCTGTATGAAGAGAGCTGTAGAAAGACAAAGTAATAACAAAGGGTTCCTCAAACGCGTAAATGAAACCAAACACAGCTCCAGGTATGTTTGCAACGAGGAAACAGCATTATAACAGATGGAAAACAGAGTGAAACGGGCCCTTTAAACATGTCACCTGTGGAAGGTTCTGTTGGCATCTGCTGTGAGCTCCAGTATCGAAGTGAAATGGAGCATCATAACAGCCATCGTACAAACGACACCAGTCAGATTTGTCACCCCTGCGTTAGTGTTTCATCCATCAGAAGCACGTCTCAAACTAAACCGGTCTAATTCTTGATGATGCTTTAGGGTTGATTAGCCGTCTGCCTCCATGACTCACTTCAAAACACACTTCTGCTGCGCCAGACACCAGCTGTCCATCATCTCCATCATGTGAGCGGCGTTCAGAACTGTTACTCGTGACATTACAGAACACATTAGTGAATTACTGCAACAGGAACACAGCAGTTTCTTCTTGTTGGTGGTGTAACGGAAAGGGGTCATATGACACTGTTTGGTTTTCTTGTTTTTAACTCTTGACCCGTTCTCGGACGTGCATTTGACCCGCTCCAAACATCTGCAGGTCTCAGCGCCATTAAATTATAAAACTCCACATTCCTGCTGCAGGACACACGGCGAGTCTAGGTTTAGTCCTGGTTAATCCTGGTTTAGTCCAGGTATAGTCCTGGTTTAGACCTGGTTTAGTCCTGGTTTAGTCCTGGTTTAGACCTGGTTTAGTCCTGGTTTACACCTGGTTTAGACCTGGTTTAGTCCTGGTTTAGTCCTGGTTTAGACCTGGTTTAGTCCTGGTTTACACCTGGTTTAGACCTGGTTTAGTCCTGGTTTAGTCCTGGTTTAGTCCTGGTTTAGACCTGGTTTAGTCCTGGTTTAGTCCTGGTTTAGTCCTGGTTTACACCTGGTTTAGACCTGGTTTAGTCCTGGTTTAGACCCGGTTTAGTCCAGGTTTAGTCCGGGTTTAGTCCTGGTTTAGACCTGGTTTAGTCCAGGTTTAGTCCTGGATTAGACCCGGTTTAGCCCAGGTTTAGTCCTGGTTTAGTCCTGGTTTAGTCCAGGTTTTGTCCAGGTTTAGTCCTGGTTTAGTCCAGGATTAGTCCTGGTTTAGTCCAGGTTTAGTCCTGGTTTAGTCCAAGTTTAGTCCAGGATTAGTCCTGGTTTAGACCTGGTTTAGTCCTGATCTCTTGTCTTGTCCTGGTCCGGTCCCGGTCTTGGTCCAGTCCCATTCTTGGTCTGGTCTCTGGTCCCGGTCTCTGGTCCCTGTCTCTGGTCCCGGTCTTGGTCCGGTCTCTGGTCCCGGTCTTGGTTCAGTCCCGGTCTTGGTCCCGGTTTTGGTTGCGGTCTTGGTCCAGTCCCGGTCTTGGTCCGGTCTCTGGTCCCTGTCTTTGTCCTAGTCTTGGTCCGGTCTCTGGTCCCGGTCTTGATCCAATCCCGGTCTTGGTCGGGTCCTTGGTCCAGTCTCTGGTCCTGGTCTTAGTCCAGTCCCAGTCTTGGTCCCGGTCTTGACCTGTCCTCTGGTTATTTTTAGCTCGTATTGTTTGTTGTTTGTTGTTTCCTCGTCACAAACAGACCTGGAGCTGCGTTTTCAACACACAAAGAACTCGCCCTAAATATGCAGGGTTTGTGGGTTTGTTTCTCCAAACACATCCACAAACAAAGAATAAGCAGCACCACTTAGCCACATTAGCCTGCTGCTATGCTTAACTCATTCACTGCCGGCCTGTTTTCAGAATTCTAACCCCAGAGTGCCACAGGTTTCAGTAGAATTTCACTGATTTTCCAAGACCCACAGAATACTGAGTTCTTTGACTATATAAACATGGGACACATCAAAATAAAGTGTCGACTCTCTTCTTTCACCTGGAAAAAAAATTATGTTTCTAACCTTTTCGGTTCTCAAATAACTGATAGTAGAACATAGGGAAGTTTCAGCAAAAACACTGGTTTTTGAGCAAGAAATGGAGAAAACGAGCGTTGAGTTCAGAGAAGGATTTCGAGCAGATCAGTGACTTTGACATCAATATTTATTGATTTAGTGACACCTCAAACATCTAAAATAACAGAGAAAGAGATTTTTGATGACAAAGTACATTTTTTATTTACAAATATAAGAATATAAGGCTCTGTGAATTGAAAATTCGTTCAAATCAATAGTGCCAAGAGATGTTTACAGGATATAATATCTTTTCCTATAAAATAGAACTTTGTTGAGGCTTTGTCTGAGGCCCAGAGTACAGACCCATAATAAAAACTAATACACACACACACACACACACACACACACACACATATATATATATGTACATACACACAAGCCCATGCATAAACCTTTACACACACACAGCTACACACGCGCACGCACACACGCACACGCGCACGCACACGCACGCACACACGCACGCACACGCACACACACACACACACACACACACACACATATATGTACATACACACAAGCCCATGCATAAACCTTTACACACACACAGCTACACACGCACACGCGCGCGCACACGCACACGCGCGCACACACGCACGCACACACACACACACACACACATATATATATGTACATACACACAAGCCCATGCATGAACCTCCACACACACACAGCTACACACGCACACGCGCGCACCCACGCACACACGCACACACGCACACACACACACACACACACACACACACACACACACACACACACACACACATCTTCATTCATTACAATTACCACACAGCAGCATTACTGCTCCAAGTCAGTAAACTTCTTCTCTGGAGCTGTCGTAGTTCTGAGGAGACTCCCTGGTCCGCGCAGCGCACACATGACACGCCCCCTCCTCGGGCACAGCAGATCTCTGCTCAGACCTCGCTGCTTGATCCGGCTTGTCTCTGCGATCCTCTGATCCAGGATCCTGGGTCCCAAGAGCAATCTGATCGCTCCATAGGCGCTGATCAACAGTTATCTGCTTTTCCGGGTTCTCTGGCCTCGCCATCTTACTACTCTGGCCAATACACCATACACACGCTGCACTCCTCCTTTCTTCCCCGGCTCTGATCGGCTAATAATGATACAACATCGCCATCTACAGGTTGAGAGGTGTGAATTACACCTCAAAAGTTGCTCCAGGCCGTAACCTAGCAACCCCCGCTGAAAAAAGCAATTGACGTCTATAGACGTCACAGCACTCAACGGTTGGATTCGAGGGGACGTCAATAGACGTCTCCGGCACTGAATGAGTTAACTGGGCGGCAGTAGCTCAGTTGGGAGAGCGTTTGATCCAAAGGTCGGCGGTTCAAAGTCTCAAAGTCTTACAAAGTTTCTAATAGAGTACCAGAGTCAGATTTGCTGTAAAATCATTTTCATTTTCTAGGTATTTTTGAGCAATAAAACCACCTGTAATTGAATAAATGTAAAGTAGAGCTGTTTAATGTCACACTGTGGAACATTCCAGACGGCGCAGTGACATAACCATAGTAGGTGACAGGGCCTCCACCAGAAAAGTTACACAATGCACCTTTAAGATGACATAATCCAACAAAGTAATACTGTATTTTAAGTAATACTTTTGTCCTCTGTCTCCAGGGTAACGTGACCTTCTCGTGCTCGCGGCCTCAGTTGGCGTCCTGTTCCTTCTTGAGCTCCAGCAGCAGTTTCCTGTCCCTGCCGGCCCCTGCTCCCTCCTCCCCGTCCTCGCCGTCCTCTTCCTCCTCCTCTTTTTCTGCCATGGGAGGGTTCTCGGTTCGATTCCAGTTCAGGACGTGGAACCAGGAGGGCTTTCTTTTGGGGGCCCGTCTGAGCCCGGAGCCCCACCGCCTGGAGCTGAGCGTCAGTAACAGCCGCCTGGTGCTGAGCCTGCACAGCGCGGGACACAAGGCGCAGGCTACAGCAGGTACGATGGACGCTAACCAGATGCACTGCACTGTTTGTGAACGGTCCCACTGTTTATTAAAGTCCATGTGACAGGTTAGACTAAAACATAAACAAAGGCTGCGTACCATTACTTTTAAAGGGATAGTGTGTTTTTTTTAATGTGAATCTTTTTTTTCTTTTTTTTTCATATATTTTTTGGGTCAGTTGTTTTGACCTGAAATGTACTGAGTCCCCAATTAATCCTGTTAACCAGACAGATAAAAACGCCATGAATGGACACTGGGAATTTGGAGTGTCAGGGTTATGCAAATATAAAATTACTTGGTAAAAGGAGAAATTCAATTTGTCAACTGGACAGAGTTTATTTGGTCGAAGACGTTGCGCAGCTCATCCAAACTACTTCTTCAGTTCTGGCTAGAGTGCTGATGGACACTGCTTGTATCTAGCTGCAGGGAGAAGCTAACTACAATGAAATTACTATGAAACTATCACCTCTTTGTTTTCAGTTTCTGTCTGAGGTCTTGTTTAGCATACCCATTCAGGACCATAATGGGTGTTTTCACATCTCCGGACCTGATCTGGCTAGCCCTATTGTTTTCTTTGTTTGTTTTGATTTAGGTTTGAGAATGGAATTATAGATGGGAGAAAGATTGTGTCTGACCCCTCCATTCCTGTTCTAGGAAGGATTCTCTTTTTGCCAAAAATAACCTCTTTAACTCCCCTCTCAAACCAGCTTTTTTCCCTGGCTAAGATCTGGACCTCACTGTCCTCAAAGGAGTGGCCCATGGCTTTTAGGTGGAGATGTACGGCAGATGAAGGTCCACTCTGGCACGCCCGTCTGTGTTGGTACATCCTCTTGTGAAGTGTACCAACATCGACGGGCATAATTCCATTCTCAAACCTAAATCAAACAAACAAAGGAAACAATAGGACTAGCCAGGTCAGGTCCAGAGGTGTGAAAATACCCATTATGGTACTGAATGGGTATGCTAAACAAGAGTCCAGACAGAAACTGTAAAACAAAGAGGTGATAGTTTCAGAGTAATTTCAGTGTAGTTAGCTCCTCCCTGCAGCTAGATATAAGCAGTGTCCACCAGCACTCTAACCAGAACTGATTAAGATTAAGTCTTTATTTGGTCTCACTCACAGTGACACACGGGAGAAATTTGACTTCTGCATTTGACCCATCCTTTTTCAGGAGCAGTGAGCAGCCATCTTTTTCGGCACCCGCGGGGGCAGTACCGTGAGGGGTCTTGCCCAAGGACCCACACTGGCTTGCTCATTGCCGGGGGGGGGTTTGAACTCAGGTCCCCCCGGGGAAAGTCAGTGACTTACCAGTTGAGCTAACCAGCCGGTGACGAAGCAACTCGGATGAGCTGCGCAACGTTTGAAATTGAATTTCTCCTCTTTTACCATGGATTCTACCTGGACGACTGAGGGACTCTTCACACATAAAATTACTTGTTATGCTTAGACATACTTACAGTTCTGTGGCTGGTTGTACAGGTTTTTAAACAACTATCCTTCCCTCTTTTATCCCTGTAATTTTCCTTCCATCCATCGTCCATCTCTCTCATTTTAAAACTTTACCAAATGCACAACTTTCCAACCATTAATCTTTCCTACCGCTTGTTCTTAGCTTGAATCACCCATTCATCTCCCTGTTCATTTTATCTGTTCATTCTTTACATCCATCCTTTATCTATCTATATAGATAGACAGCTTATCCAATCAGATTGACATGTCTATCAATCTTATTCATGCACTTTTCCATCACCTGTCTGTCCATTCATCTTTTTATCCATCCTTCCTTTATTCCATCCATCTTTCCTTCCATTATAGAGTCTAGTAGTTAAAGGGACAGTATGCAAGATTTTGATACACTACATAGGCATACTCAGGTCAAATATTTTTTACTGATAACACTTGTGTGTAGAATCCCTCAGTCGTCCAGGTAGAATCCACGGCAAAAGGAGGAATTCAATTTGTCAACTGGACAAAGTTTATTTGGTCGATTTCTCAGGTCATCCAAGCTGCTTCTTCAGTTCTGGTCAGACGCTGGTGGACACTGCCTATATCTGCCTGAAGGGGGCTCTAACTACAGTGAAATGACTCTAAAACTACCACACTTACTTGTTTACAGTTTCTGTTAGTTAGGGAAGGCCTGTTAGATCTGCAGTGGGAGTGAAGTGTGGGTGACCTGCTGCCCTATTGTTTTCTTTGTTTGTTTTGATTTCGGTTTGAGGATAGAGTTATAAAAGTACAGTGGCTCAGATCTGCACCTCACGGTCCTCAAAGGACCTTCAGTGAGGTGCAGATCTGAGTCAGAGAAAAGAACTGGCTTGAGAGGGGAGTTAAAGAGGCTATTTTTGTCAAGAAAGAGAATCCTTCCTTGAACAGAAATGGAGGTCTCAGACATCATCTGTCTCCCATTTATAACTTATAACTCTTGGATGAGCTGCGAAATGTATTTGACCAAATAAACTGTCCAGTTGACAAATTGAATTTCTCCTTTTGCCACTGATAACATTTATAATGCTGATTTATTCTTAAATGCAAAAACACTGAACATGATGTCAGTTTCAGTGCTGAAATCCAGTTGTTTTAAACCTAAAATGTCTCTCTCTGATCTGAACGGTCTCTACCTAAACCCCAAAACCTGCACCAGTCCTGAGTCAGTGCTAATGCAGCCTCTGCAGCTCAGGGAGGGAATCCTGGAGGTTCTGAGCTTCACGAACTCTGTCCACAAACTGAGAATGAGAAAAACTTGTACAGTATGTCTTTTCTTTCTGCAGGTTAAGGCTCTGGTAACAGGTTCAGTTGTAATACTACTACTACTACTACTACTTAGAACGCAAACGACACACAGTGCTCTTTAGTTGAAATTAGGCAACGTTTTTAAAAATGTACATCCATCGTAACCATTTATCACATTCATACTTTTATCCACCCATCTGCCCTTCCGTCTGGCTGTATACTCATCCTTACTTCAATCAATTCATCCTTCCTTGTTCCCACCCTCCATCGTATCCATCTTCCCATGCATCGTCCCTCTTCATCAATCCTCTCTTTCATCCATCTCTCCATCCGCAAATCATTTCAACATCCATAATCATCATACTCAGAGAAATTCACAAACACCACTCCTTCCGGCTTCAGTAAAAAGCTCACACACAGAAACCTCAGTGAAGTTTCCATCGCAGCAGATCGTCTTTAAAAAGGCTTTCTGTCTGCTCTTGGCAATTATCCTGATAATACCTCACGCTCGGATGGACTCAGACCATTCGGATAAAGTCTACTTTGAGATTAGAGATGATCTTTGGTTTTTAAATCTGAAATTTGAGACCAGCTTCGTTTGAAACTAGCTTTGTCAGAGTGGAATCAGAGGGTGTTGACGGAATTTTGCTAAAGGGCTAATTATGAAAGAAGATGATTGGTTTTGTCGGACAGTCTTACAGCGCTACATCACATCAGGCTCCTTCAAGGCAAATTCTCATGAAACAAACTGTACACTACATTTTCACAAATCTGATGCGATGTGTAGTACAGTGGTACCTCACCTTACGAATGACCCAACAAACGAAAATTTCAAGTTGCGAAACGCCTTCACGGTAAATTTTTGTCTCTAGATACGAATGAAATTTCAAGTTACGAAACGCAAAATCTCAAAAATTAAAATAATGCGCGCTCAGCCACACACATTATACGCTTTTCTCAGACTGGATTTAAACTTTTCTCACATTTGTCTCTGTTTAAACACTCAAACTTTCATAGATTTTCAACAAAACCGTATCAATATTGAAGTGTGGGGGGAAGCAGGAGGGGGGAGAAGACTGCGCGGACACGTGTGCGCAGAATGACCCGGCGCGGGGCTGCCAGCAGGTCTAGACCAAGGTCTAAACCTGGACTGGACCAGGACTAAACCTGGACTAAACCAGGACTAAACCAGGACTAAACCAGGACTAGACCAGATGGATTAAAGTGCCGCGTGCGGGTCTATTTCCTGGTTTCTCACGAGTCACAGCTGAGGAGGGGACCGCAGGCAGTCTGAGCGCATGTGAGCGAGAGCCATGCAAGAGCCGCGGCTCCTCTAGACCTCCTCTAGACCTGGTCAGGTCTAGAGGAGGTCTAGAGGAGCCGCGGTGGTCTGGACTAAACCAGGACTAAACCTGGACTAAACCAGGAGGAGCCGCGCTCACACTGCCTGCGGTCCCCTCCTCAGCTGTGACTCGTGAGAAACCAGGAAATAGGCGCTTTAATCCATCTGGTCTAGTTCTGGTTTAGTCCTGGTTTAGTCCTGGTTTAGTCCAGGTTTAGTCCTGGTCCAGTCCAGGTTTAGATCTTGGTCTAGACCTGCTGGCAGCCCCGCGCCGGGTCATTCTGCGCACACGTGACCGCACACACTTCTCCCCCCTCCCGCTTCCCCCCACACTTCAATATTGATACGTTTTGTTGAAAATCTATGAAAGTTTGAGTGTTTAAACGAGAGAAAAACGTGAGAAAAGTTTAAATCGAGTCTGAGAAACCAATCAGGACAGAACACATTGTTACACTATAAAAAAAGTTACACTATAAAAAAAAAAAAAAACTTGGATTGGGGCCTTGGAACGAATCAGGCTTTTTCCATTGAAATAGCTACTCAACTTACGAATTTTTCACGTTACGAAACCACTTCTGGAACGAATTAATTTCGTAAGGTGCCACTGTAGTTTAATTAGCTGATTCAAACGCTGATTGTGTTGTGTTGTAGTGCTCTGAAGGGAGAGTGACAAACCAGCTGCCATTTTTCCCTATAATCAGTGTAACCCATTCCTCTGTCTTACCCCTTCCCCTTTATCTACGTCTTCGTCTTGCCCCTTGATACCGAGCTGAGAGGGCTCGGGGTACGAATGTTCCCCTAAGAAATGGGACGCCACTCGATTACCGTTTGCGTCATCGTCCCTCGTCTCTACCTGAGCTGCTACGTCTACAGAGGCGACAACGACTGACACAAACAAACGTAAACAAATGTCAAGGATTATCGGGTACCTCAGCTCGACAAAAAAACAAGTTTATGCATGAAAGTTTGATGAAAACGATAACGTCGGCTAAACAGACATCACAACAATTAAAACCGCAACAACAGTTCACTAAAAGTAACGTAGAACATAAGCGTCATAATTGTAAAACTGCTAAACTGTTAATCGATAATTACAACTGCTGAAAATACATTTACGAGACTCCTTGGCGTTTAAAGTTCACACTGGAGATCACATACAAGTCGCATTTAATTGGAAACGACCTCGCAAAAAAATCGGATTTCACAAAAAAAATCCAAATTGAGCTTTAAGCCCTGCAGTCTGAACGTAGCCTTAGATTAGGGAGGCACCATCTTTTGCAGTTCTGATACAAGTATCTGCCGATTCCCGATATCAGCCAATACCAGTGCAAAAAAAACACTGAAGCAAAAATTTTAAAAAAGACATAACGACTCCAAATGTGTTATGTAGCTGTGTTTTTTTAAATCTAAAAAAACAGCTTTGTATAACTAAAAGTTCAAACATTATGAGACTTTCTGGGTAAAAGTGGAAAGTTCAGCAGTTACCATAGTGACACGGGGCACACGTTAGCAAACGCAGCCAAAAAAGTTTTAAGATCTGAACACAAAATGGATTTAAACAGCACATTTTCATGAGTTCATTTTCATGAGTGATCAATATGAGCCTTCAGGATGTTTACGTTCAGCTAAATCAGATCTTTATGGTTAGATTGGGTTAAAACAAAACTCATATTAAAGGAGAATTAACGTTTTTTACAATCTGAGCCTTATTTCGGTAATAAAACAAGTTGTTTTACTCACCCATAGCACTTTGGTGTCATATGGAGCATTTCCGGAGATGTTTTAGTTTAGCGATATCCGTAACGTGAGTTCTCTGGGCATATGTTTGCGGTCTCCAAATAACACAAACTTTAGCACTTTTCAAATCATAGAAGCTCAATGTCTTAATCTGCACTTTCGTTTGAGTCAAAAGTGGCCTGTAATCCAAGATTTAGCCATAGTTTCGAGTAGATGAGGAGGACAGTGCGCATGTGCGGAGTCACAGTTTATTTCGCTCTCAGCTCCCGGGACCCAAACATGAAACACAAAGATGTAAATTATGGATAAATCTCGGATGGATAAATCTAAAACATCTCTGGAAGTGCTCCATATGACACCAAAGTGATATGGGTGAGTAAAACAACTTGTTTTATTACCGAAATAAGGCTCAGATTGTAAAAAACGTTAATTCTCCTTTAAAGTCTAACTGAGCTTGAGACTAGGGTTGCAAAATTCTGGGAATTTTCAAAGTTGGAAACTTTCCATCGGAATTTTCAGGAATTCATGGGAATTTTCGGGAATTTTCAGAAATTAATGGAAATAAACTGGGAATTATCAAAGTTGAAGGTTAGGGGCATCAATATACACTCAACAAAAATATAAACGCAACACTTTTGTTTTTGCTCCCATTTTTCCTGAGATGGACCCAAAGATCCAAAATTCACTCCAGATACACAACACTACCATTTCTCTCAAACATTGTTCACAAATCTGTCCAAATGTGTGACAGCGAGCACCTCTGCCCCGCCGAGACAATCCACCCCACCTCACAGGTGCGCCACATCAAGATGCCGATCCGACATCATGACCAGTGCACAGGTGCACCCCAGACTGCCCACAATAAAAGGACACCCCGAAATGTGCATTTTTTTTTGCTTTATTGGGGGTCTGGGGACTCAGAACCAGTCAGTATCTGGTGTGACCACCATTTGCCTCATGCAGTGCAACACAAGGGCCACGGCCCAGGGGAACTGTGAGGTCCCACACAGACGCACTACATTTGGACAAACTGTGCTCTCAGTCAGAGGCTCTAAGTTCTGGAACACACTCCCATCATCAATAAGAGAGACTCCAACACTGGACACTTTTAAATCATACTTGAAACGGTGGCTAAAGGAAAACCAGACTTGTGGACATTTTTAATGTTTTAATGTTTAATGTTTTAATGTTTTAATGTTTTAATGTTTTAATGTTTTAATGTTTTAATGTTTTAATGTTGGTGTTATTGTCAATTGTCATTGTTTTATTGTTTTTGCTGTGGTGTCACCTGCCCAGGGACTACAGATGGAAATTAGCATTCTTGCTATAATCTGGCATATTTACACTGCAATGCTGCAAATGTTCATTAATATGCACTGTCCCTATTAAATAAAGAATAAATAAATAAATAACATATCTTCTTCGCATAGAGTTTATCAGATTGTCAGTTGTGGCCTGTGGAATGTTGGTCCACTCCTCTTCAAAGGCTGTTATGGACAAAGAACACAGGTGCATTTTATTGATGGCATTTTGAATGCACAGAGATACCGTGATGAGATCCTGAGGCCCATTGTTGTGCCATACATCCATGAACATCACCTCATGTTTCAGCAAGATAATGCACGGCCCCATGTTGCAAGGATCTGTACACAATTCTTGGAAGCTGAAAATGTCCCAGTTCTTGCATGGCCAGCATACTCACCGGACATGTCACCCATTGAGCATGTTTGGGATGTGCTTGACCGGCGTATACGACAGCGTGTACCAGCTCCCACTAATATCCAGCAACTTCGCACAGCCATTGAAGAGGAGTGGACCAACATTCCACAGGCCACAATTGACAATCTGATAAACTCTATGCGAAGAAGATGTGTTGCACTGCATGAGGCAAATGGTGGTCACACCAGATACTGACTGGTTCTGAGTCCCCAGACCCCCAATAAAGCAAAAAAATGCACATTTCGGGGTGGCCTTTTATTGTGGGCAGTCTGGGGTGCACCTGTGCACTGGTCATGATGTCGGATCGGCATCTTGATGTGGCGCACCTGTGAGGTGGGGTGGATTGTCTCGGCGGGGCAGAGGTGCTCGCTGTCACACATTTGGACAGATTTGTGAACAATGTTTGAGAGAAATGGTAGTGTTGTGTATCTGGAGTGAATTTTGGATCTTTGGGTCCATCTCAGGAAAAATGGGAGCAAAAACAAAAGTGTTGCGTTTATATTTTTGTTGAGTATAGTTGGTAGAAAAATATTGTAGCATAATCTTGGCTAAAATAATCACATTTCTGTGAATAAAGTAGGACAGTATTTTGTGCAGAGCCGTCGAGCCACACCCTCTACATGCACATGCACAATAACTTCTAGAATTCTGAAGAGCTAAAGCTACTTTTCTGAGCTCACAGCAAATACAGAACTACTGAGGCCAGACATTTCAGTAAGAGGACGACATGCAGTCAAGTAAGTTCTGAGGATATCATGAAGTAGATTATATTTGATCTATATATTAAAGATCTATATATTAAAGGATATTAAAGTAGAAAAGTAGAAAAAAATAAATATAGTGCTAGCTTACTGGTAAACTAGATTTGCGCCATTTCACTGAAGAAGTTATCTTATGACGCGAGCTACCGCAAAATGTGCTAGAGCTAGCTTACTGAGAAACCAGATAAATCATGTGAGTCATGTGTTTTAATTGTCTCCCTTTTACAATAATGCTGCTGATGACAAAATAAAATGTTTATGTTTATGTTGGTATATGACTCACAATAATTCTCATCAATTCCCCAAACTTCTGTGCAAAGTTACCAATTTGAAAATTCCCCAAATTCCCACGACAAAGTTTCCATGGAAACTTCCTGGAAATTTTCTGCCCCTTTGCAACCCTACTTGAGACTTAGCAGTGCCTACAGTTATTATCCAGTTGATGACATAAGCTGCAAAGTATCGATAATGAATCTGTCTATCATAATATTTTGTGTAGCAGCAGATCGCAAAATGAGTTATATTTTATTCACACACTCGTCCATGTCTCTGGCTCAGATTTGAGTTGACGGCTGGTCCGGACGCTCCCTTCAGCTCCTCTCCTCTCCACTGACCTGACATGTCTGACACGCTGCATTTATGAATACAAATATGGCGGTGTCCATGTATCTCCAGTGCTCTCTGACATGTGAACACAGCTCCCGCAGTGACTAAACCTGCTTCACTCTGTTTCACACATTTTCAGAGCTCTAGTGTGGGGGGATGCAGACACAGAATTTGGCAATCTCCCTGCAATATGTTGGAGCTGCGTTTTTTGCTGAATCGAATCTCTGGATGGAGGGAGATTGGGTAAATTGGGTGGAAAATAACGTTCTTATCTGCTAATGGTTTCAAACAATGATACCTTGGGAGTAAGGGCTGCACAGTTTTAGGAAAAAACACTTCTTTTTTCTGACAAGACTTGAGATTGCGATTAGAATTGTGATATCTGTTATATATTTAAACTACTGCTGTCAGGCGATTAAAAAATAATCTAATTAATTACAGGATGTGTAATTAATTAATCTAATTAATCACATTTTTAATCTCATGAGAGAGAGAGGAAACCCACTTTGCGATTGAGTTTTTCTGTGGTCGCTTTGCTCATTTGTTTACCAAATTCTGTGAGCGTGGTTTGGTGGTTTGTTGATTTGGTAGTTTGTTGGTTTAGTAGTTTGTTGGTTTGTTGGTTTGTTGGTTTGGTAGTTTGTTGGTTTGTTGGTTTTGTAGTTTGTTGGTTTTGTAGTTTGTTGGTTTGTTGGTTTTGTAGTTTGTTGGTTTGTTGGTTTTGTAGTTTGTTGGTTTGTTGGTTTTGTAGTTTGTTGGTTTGTTGGTTTTGTAGTTTGTTGGTTTGTTGGTTTTGTAGTTTGTTGGTTTGTTGGTTTTGTAGTTTGTTGGTTTGTTGGTTTTGTAGTTTGTTGGTTTGGTAGTTTGTTGGTTTGGTAGTTTGTTGGTTTGTTGGTTTTGTAGTTTGTTGGTTTGTTGGTTTTGTAGTTTGTTGGTTTGTTGGTTTTGTAGTTTGTTGGTTTGTTGGTTTTGTAGTTTGTTGGTTTGTTGGTTTTGTAGTTTGTTGGTTTGTTGGTTTTGTAGTTTGTTGGTTTTGTAGTTTGTTGGTTTGGTAGTTTGTTGGTTTGTTGGTTTGGTAGTTTGTTGGTTTGTTGGTTTGGTAGTTTGTTGGTTTGTTGGTTTGGTAGTTTGTTGGTTTGTTGGTTTTGTAGTTTGTTGGTTTGTTGGTTTTGTAGTTTGTTGGTTTGGTAGTTTAGTAGTTTGTTGGTTTAATAGTTTGTTGGTTTGTTGGTTTGTTGGTTTGGTAGTTTGTTGGTTTGTTGGTTTTGTAGTTTGTTGGTTTGTTGGTTTTGTAGTTTGTTGGTTTGTTGGTTTTGTAGTTTGTTGGTTTGGTAGTTTGTTGGTTTGTTGGTTTGTTGGTTTGTTGGTTTGGTAGTTTGTTGGTTTGTTGGTTTTGTAGTTTGTTGGTTTGTTGGTTTTGTAGTTTGTTGGTTTGTTGGTTTTGGTAGTTTGTTGGTTTGGTAGTTTGTTGGTTTGTTGGTTTGGTAGTTTGTTGGTTTGTTGGTTTTGTAGTTTGTTGGTTTGTTGGTTTGGTGGTGTGGTAGTTTGTTGGTTTGTTGGTTTGTTGGTTTGTTTGTTTGGTAATTTGTTGGTTTGGTAGTTTGTTGGTTTGTTGGTTTTGTAGTTTGTTGGTTTGGTGGTTTGTTGGTTTGGTAGTTTGTTGGTTTGTTGGTTTGGTAGTTTGTTGGTTTGGTAGTTTGGTTGGTTTGGTAGTTTGTTGGTTTTGTGGTTTGTTGGTTTGATGGTTTGTTGGTTTGGTAGTTTGTTGGTTTGGTAGTTTGTTGGTTTGGTAGTTTGTTGGCTTGGTGGTTTGGTGGTGTGGTAGTTTGTTGGTTTGGTAGTTTGTTGGTTTGGTGGTTTGGTGGTTTGAAGTGCGCTCACGCTCGCTCTATCACCGGTAACACTGGAACTTGTCCGGACGTGTTTATCGTTCAAATGATCCGTCAGGCTGGAGCAGCTTCGGTGATCGGAAAATTCTTTTTGACAAAAGCTCCAAATCACGTCGTTCTTGTCGATCGTCCCGTCTTCATTCTTTACTTGCCATTCAAAGGCCCTGGCAGTGATTTGCTTGTCGCACGCCAAATTTAAAATGTGCGCGCATTGAATTGCCACTCATAATTAATTGCGTAAATTTTTATAATGCATTAATTTGCAGTGTAATTAATTAATCTAATTACCACATTAAACTGACAGCCCAAGTAATAATGTTGTATTTTGTTTCATTCACACATGTTTAACACACAAATCCCACATATTTAGGCTGAGTTCTTGTCTTAAACAGAAAACACTGCTGTATGTTTCACCTTGTGACGTCATGTGGTGATACAGGAAGTTATCCACTGTTTTTTTAAACTCCATACACCTTCACTAGAATCATATGAATCATTTCAGCCCTGGAATTTCCCATTTCTACTGAACTAAAGGTAAAAGGAGCTGTTCACTTGAAAACTACCACTTCATGACATCACGAGGTGGAACAGAACATTTTAAAATTTGGAGATATAAACAAATTAATAATGCAGGATTACTCAAACATGTGTGAATGAAACAAAACACAATGCCAGGTCTGTTTTTGGGGAGATAACAACATTCTAACATGTCTTAAAGCTCGCAAGAATCCATTTTGTGTAATATAGAACCTTTAAGCAAAATACAAAACCAGGTATGTTTTTGATGAGATAACAATGTTCCCTCATGTAGCTCAAAAAAAAAAAAAGTCAAGTTAGCATTTTGCAGTTCTAAAATTAACACTCGGAAAATCTCCAAACAATGTGAACAAATCTGAACTCAAAAACCCCGTGTAACTGAGCCAGGCTGGACTGCTGTAGTGTCTGTAGAACCAGAAGCAACGTGACGACAGCTCACTACGCCACAGCTCATCTTTTCCTCCTCCATCTGTAACAGTCCATCAGAATGCCCCGGAGCCGGCCTCATGAGCGCCCCCTGGGGATGGAGAAGGGGTGAGAGGGGGTATGCCTGCAGACAGGACCCCGCGGAGACCTCCCATCAGTCCCTGTCTGTCCCTGTCGTCCTCTGTGTACAGTGACGTCACTCAAGTGTAGAAGCCCTGTCTCAAACTGTCTGTTGCCATGGAAACGTGGAAGTAACACGGACATACAGTCTGGAATAATAATCAAGATTTTTTGTTTCATATTAATCAACCACAATTTTCAGTATTATTTTATCTAATGAAAAACTAATTAAAATGTCCAAAGTACCATTAGGTCCACAGGGCTGTTTTACAGCAACGACAATGAGACTCACTATAGCAACGCGGTGAGCGGCCTGGTCAAGTGGTGCGGTAACAACAACCTCTCCCTGAATGTGGAGAAGACAAAGAAGATTGTCATGGACTTCAGGAGAGCACACACACAGCACGCCCCCCTCACCATCAACGGGACTGCTGTGGAGAGAGTGAGCAGCACCAAGTTCCTGGGTGTGCATATCTCTGAGGACCTCTCCTGGTCAAAGAACACTGCATCAACGGCCAGTAAAGCCCAACAGAGACTCTACTTCCTCCACAAGCTGAAGAGAGCCAGAGCCCCAGCTCCATCATGAGCACCTTCTACAGAGGCACCATAGAGAGCATCCTCACCAGCTGCATCATCGTGTGGTATGGCACCTGCAGGACACGTCCTGCTGGAAAAAGCTACACCGAGTAGTGAGAGCAGCTGAGAGAATCGTGGGTGTCTCTCTCCCCTCCCTGCAGGACATCTACCGCACCCGCCTCACCCGCAAAGCCCTCTGCACCCACCGACCCATCCAACTGCCTCTTCAGTCTGCTGCCATCAGGAAGGAGACTGAGGAGCCTCAGGGCCAAGACCAGCAGACTGAAAGACAGCTTCATCCACCGAGCTGTCAGGATGCTCAACTCTCTCCCTGCCCTGCCTGCCCAAATCACACTGCTGCTTAAATGACACTGACACTGCTGCTTAAATTACAATTAAAGGACACTGCTGCTTAAATGACACTGCCACTGCTGCTTAAATGACACTGCCACTGCTGCTTAAATGACATATTTGAGCTTTATTACTCTACACATTGTGTGTTTTACCTATTTGTATTATATACAAGTTTGCTGTACTATGTGTGATGCTTTAGTCATGGTGTTTATTTTCTTGTTTATCAGATGTTTTATGTTTACTGTGGGCCTAGGGGGCGCTGCAATTTCAAATCCTGTGTGTGCAACCTGTACATATGTTTTTTGACTTTGAACATTGATTCTAATATCCTTAAGCACCTTTACTATTTACTATCACGTGTTTGCAGAGTGCACTTGGCTGTACTGTCTGCCTGGGAGCCACGTGTAGCATAAGTGTTAGTTTTATCTAAACCCCAGATCGATGTATTACTCTGAGTTGAATTCTGCACATTATCAGTCTGGGATGGCTCTAGCTGAAAGTGATGATGATTATTTTAATGTCATTGGTTGAAATGGAACAGGCCAAAAAAACAAAAACAAAAAACTTGTGTTACATCCAGTTGAGAGTAAAAAAAAAAAATTTCTTTTACAAACCTGTTGATGCTAAAACACGCTGACGTTTATGCAGTTTTGGTTTATTTGAGCACTTCGCCTTTAGCTTCTGCACAAATCTCAAGATTGATTCTCGTGACTTTATGAACTCAACAATATCGAGAGAATCCATCTTGCTGTGTAAGGTCAGTGTTACCATGGACACACTTTGAGCAGGGTTATTTTGGTAAAGTTTAGGTTCTGCTCTATGAAGTCAGAAGATTTGTTTTTTACTGGCCTTTGCCATGGCTGCCCCCACCCTCTGGAACTGTCTCCCCCTTCACACTTGAAACTCAGACTCACTAAACACCTTCAAAAAACTGCTCAAAACACACCTCTTCCTCAGAGCCTACAGCCCCACATGTGGCTGCTGCTCATTACCGTTTTGTCTGTCCTGTCCTTGTTTTAGTGTTACCATCTTTACCGTGTTCAGCGTCTTTGTGTTACCATGAAAAGCGCTATATAAACCCCATGTAATATTATTATTATTATTACAGTAAGTCACAAAGCATGCACAAACAAAGAATAAGCAGCACCACTTAGCCACATTAGCCTGCTGCTGTGTTTAACTCAAGTGGTATCATTGATGTATTATGTAGGGCTGTCAGTTTAACGTGTTAATTAGATTGATTAATTAATTACACTGCTAATTAACGTGTTCTAAAAATTAACGCAATTAATTATGAGCGGCAATTCAATGCGCGCGCATTTTAAATTTGGCAGTGTGGGGCCTCTGAACGGCAATTTTATTTATAAAAATGTGACGGAGCGTTGTCCCCGGGGAGAGCACATGAAGACGTGCATGCCCGTTTCCTCATATGCTGCTCCGCGCGCCGAACCCTTTTCATTATCAACCATAAACTAATTACCATAACCTCTCCAATGTGTTCTGCCACGACTAAGGGTGCACATTTAGAAGTGCCAGTTTTGCCCATCCAAATCACACTAAACTCGATCATTTACTCACCCGAGCGCTGTCGCCTTCTCCCTCCTCCCGTGGTGCGTTCTGGTGCAAATCCTTAAATCCTCCAGTTTCGCGGGTTCCGGGGGTCATGTGAGCCATGAGTAATTTGCACGGGCAATTATTTCGGGCAATTATTTGTATTCTCTGTATATTTGAAGCTTTGTATATTATTTATTGACGTTGCATGAAAGCTACTGTACGTGCTCACCTTTTGGCACCAGAAATATTCACCATTTAATAGTGGAATGGTGTAAATGAGCTTTCGAATGAATGTTCTGTAATGTGGGAGGGGGAATGGGGGTGTATAGGTGCACTCTGCAGGTCTGCCAGCAGTCTTGTCTTGGTTACAGTGGAGGTAACGTGCACAGAGAGAAAGAGAGCGAGCGAAAGACTGAAAGACTTAAAGGGGAAGTCTGCAGTCTTTTCACTGTACCACTATAAATCACACGTTTGGCACCTTTTCTGCACTGTGGGAGAGCACAATAAACCACCTAAAAATTTATTTTAAAAATGTGATTAATTAGATTAATTAATTACAAATCCTGTAATTAATTAGATTATTTTTTTAAATCGCCTGACAACACTAGTATTATGAAAACATGAAGAAGTTTAAGGATTTAGGACTTATTGGTGCATCCCTAATTACTACCCTGAACATGAACAATGCAGACTTTTATTAAAACAACAAACTACACACTTTTAATGATAGAGGATGGAGTGTGGACCTCTTCATTAAAATGACCCACACTGACCATTAGAAACGACTCATTTTCGATATTGATTAAAATGTTATGAATTGAGAAGAAAAAAACTGAAATGTACTAAGGTATTTTGGCCGTCAGTACTGTATTGTGCAATTGCTGAATCAAAAACTAAATTTGAGCAGCACTTGCATTGCTTATTAGGAAAAAAGGCAGCTGGTTTGGCAACACAATCAGAGTGCATCCTGCTAATTACACTACGGCACATCGCTTCAGATTTGTGAAGTTGTAGTTTATTGTTTTTTTGGATTATGTTTTTGCATATTTATGAAAATTTGCCAAACTGGGGCACATTTTTTGGCTGAAAATTGGACAGAATCGTACTACTAACCATAAGGCAGGTTAAAATAGTGCCCGGGTGAAATATTGCATGGATGATACTTTATACACAAGGCACCTATATTATACAATAACATGGTAGAAATCTCCAAAAAGTCGGTTTAAATTAGGGCTGTCATTTTAACACGTTAATTAGATTCATTAATTACACTGCAAATTAACGCAATTAATTATGAGTGGCAATTCAATGCGCATTTTAAATTTGGCGTGCGGCGAGAAAATCGCTGCCAGGGCCTTTGAATGGCAAGAACGAAGACAGGACGATCGACAAGAATGCAGTGATTTGGAGCTTTTGTCAAAAAGAATTTTCCGATCACCGAAGCTGCTCCAGCCTGACGGATCAATTGAACGATAAACACGTCCGGACGAGTTCCATCATTACTGGTGATAGAGCGAGTGTGAGCGCACTTCATACCACGCTCACAGAATTTGGGAAACGAATGAGCAAAGCGACCACAGAAAAACTGACAAACTCAAACGCAAAGTGGGTTCGTTTGTTCGCTCACTTACAATCTCCCTCTCTCTCTCTTATGAGATTAAAGACTGCGTTTTTTTTTTTTAATGTGAATCTGTACAGCGTCCCCTTCAACAGTGTCGTCCATTAACACTGACTTACTGATGACAGCGTCGTCTGGGCCCAGTTCTGCTCCGGTTCTGTAGCTCACAAATGTAGTTCCGGTAAGTTAGCGGGGACAGTTAATAAAGCTTGTTTTTCAACATTTGACCAAAAAGTGATAGATTTGCGTCACAAACAAAAAATTCAACAGCTTAATTCGCATGGTGCTATTTTCTGTCAAGTCGTATCACTGCGCGCCTATTAGTTATTATTAGCCTGTTTACTTCTAAGCGGATGTTTAACAGTGAACAGGCTAATAATAAGTAATAACCGCGCAGTGATACGACTCGAGAGAAAATAGCACCAAGCGATTTAGACTGCTGAATTTTTCGCGGACAACTGTTTGTGACGCAAATATATCACTTTTTGGACAAATATTGTTTTTAGAATTAAAACAAACTTTATTAAATGTCCCCGCTAACTTACCGCAACTACGTTTGCGAGCTACGGAACCGGCGCAGAACTGGGCCCAGACGACGCTGTCATCGGTAAGTCAGTGTTAATGGACGACACTGTTGAAGGGGACGCTGTACAGATTCACATTTAAAAAAAACAAAAAAAAAGGCACTATCCCTTTAAAATGTGATTAATTAGATGACTTAATTACAAATCCTGTAATTAATTAGATTGTTTTTTTAATCGCCTGACAGCATTAATTATAACATATCAAAAAACAGTAGTATTGTCCCTGTTTGCATTTTAACCAAAACAGCTTGAACTGAGCATCCGTATTAAATATTATTGGCCTACAGGATGCTGCGTTGTCGTCTAAAACTGTGTCAGAGAAAGTATATTTTCTGTTCTTTCACCTTCACTCCCTCTGTTCTCTGGTCTCCTCTTGTGTGTCTACTACTGTATCTTTGTTAGAGTGACTTTGGTCTTGTCCTTGTGTGGGCCGCAGCACTGCAGACCACACGCCGCAGCCTTCATCAGTCTGAACACCTGTAAGGTCTGAACACCTGTAAGGTCTGCTCCGTGTGCCCTCTCCTTCCCCCCGTACAAATTTGTCTCTGTTTCTTTCGCTAATGAGGATGTCCTTGTGTAAGTAGGACGCAGAGTAAAGACGCACAGTAAACCAGACCTCGCACAAAACGCATTTAACTTGAATCTAAGCGAAAACAAAAGATCGTGACGTGGGTGTAGATCTGAACATCTGGACAGTTTGTAAGCTCCGCCGATCTCTTCACTTTGTGCATCTTTTCTGGTGGAGGGTCCGTCAAACGCTTTTCTTCAAGATCCCATGACATGGTACTTCTTGATGCTTTTATATGGCTCCTTAATGGTTTCCTAATACTGTAAATGAATCCTTCAAAATCAACACTCAGTGCATGAGAAACAGAGATAAGATGAGAAAGAGTATTTTTTCTCTCTCTGGAACACTCCATAATGGGCGTTGTTGCTTGAATGCAAATGAGGAGAAAAGAGCTGGCCAATAGTAGAGGGTGGGGGCGTGGCCAAACTCTCCGCTTTCGGCTCTGAGCTCTCAGCTGATCCATTTCCTTGTTTTTGCACGGGGGAGAGATTTGAAGCATTCCATTGAAAAATAAACACATTTCCACATAAAATAAAATTAAACCACTGCTGTTCAAAGGTCCAGAGGCTCAGATAAAGGACTTCCGAGCCTAGAAACACTCGGACGTGCCTCCAGGCAAATTAAAAAACGCATTTCGCATTGCCTAGCGCATTCGCAGTCCAAACTCTCTGGGCGTGATTTACAGAGACGCTGAGTACAGACAGACGGGGGTGGAACTGCATTTGCATTTCTTTTTTCGATCTGACGTCAATAAGGTGCCTTGTTCAAAATCGCCCGTTTGAGCTCCAATTTTTTGTAACGCAGAAAAGGATCGCAAATGCTCAGTTTAGACATTTCACAACTTTTAACCATGGGGGGCCTAAACAGGGTAGGGGAGCTCACATTAATGTTCAAAAACCTCAGAAAGTGAAAATTTCATGCCATGGGACCTTTCATGGAGATGTTATTGCGTTACCTGGAATGTTTCGCAGTATGGCATTAAACCTTTCTATTTTCACGGAGACCACGCCAGACCCATGTTACAGGTCAGATCTGTGGAGAGGCGACCCCGCTCACAGTCAGAATATCTGTTTTTGTAGGTATTTTTGAGCTCGAAAACCACCTGTGATTGAATACATGTAAAGTAGAGCTGTTTAATGTCACACTGTGGAACTTTTCAGGCAGAGCAATGATATCTCCATAGCAACAACCAGGTGACGGACCCTCCACCTGAAAAGTTACACAATGCACCTTTAATATAAGACATTACAGGCAATTTTTATGTCATGTTTTGTTTTTGTTTTGCCCCAGTCTGCTGCTAAAGATTTTTTATTATTTCACCCATTTCTCCAAATTATATTCATAGATTTAGGGCCTGTTTACACAAGAACGATTACAGCTAAAAACGACAAAATATTTGATCAGAAGTGCCTTTCGTTTAGACTGTGACGGCGTTTTGGGGGCTTAAACCGCCCTCCAAAGTGGAAAACTTGAATAAACACTTTTATAATGGTAGGAGTTGTGATCTGTTCAGCTGTAAGTCTCAAACCTTCTCTTCGTCTCACCGTGTTGATGCCTGTGTTTGGTTACAGGGCACAGGGTGAACGACGGCCTGTGGCACTCGGTGAGCCTGGACAGTCGAAACCTGCAGATCAGCCTGAGCCTGGACTCTGAGCCCCCGTCCACCATCGACCAGTGGGAGCAGCTCCACACCAGGGGCAGCTTCTACTTCGGAGGTCAGTGCTCCGCCAATGTTTGGCTGCCAATGCTTTTTTCTTCTATATTTCCACGTTTTGTATCCGTCCAGAAGAAATCAGATACTCTACATGAAGTAAGATGTATTGAATTTCGTAGCAAAGTAAAAATGTTATATATTTTATAACCAAATCCTTAAATTAACCACCCTTTGCTTTGTCAGAAAATACTTAGACTTTTTTTCTCTACACACCGTCTCATTCAGTGTTTTTTTTTTTTCTTTTTTCTTGCACTTTCTACGTTTTACATACATACAGAATACATCAAATATAAAGCAAGATATATGGAATTTTGTAGTAAAGAAACCCTACAAAATATACAGCTCTGGAAAAAAATAAGAGACCACTGCAAAATGATCAGTTTTTCTGATTTTACTACTTATAGGTCTGTGTTTGGGTAAAAGGAACATTTTTGTTTGAGTCTATAAACTACTGACAACATTTCCCCCAAATTCTAAATAAAAATATTATCGTTTAGAGCATTTATTTGCAGAAAATAACCAAAATAACAAAAAAGATCCATGTTTTCAGAGCTCAAACAATGTAAACAAGATCAAATTCATTTTAAAACAACATAATACTAATGTTTACACTTAAAGGCAAAGTAACGTTATTTTACAATCTGAGCCTTCTTTCGGTAATAAAACAAGTAGTTTTACTCACCCATAGCATTTTTCTGTCAATTGGAGCAGTATCGCAGAACTTATGTTGAGCCGTTCTGTTCTAGTAATGATCCCGTATCTGTTAACATGGTGCTGTATCATTTGCTCGGGGCATTACTTTGCGGTGTCCAAATAACACAAACTTTAGCACTTTTCAAATCATAGAAGCCCGATGTCTTAATGAAAAATTTCGTTTGAAGCAAAAGTGGCCTGTAATCCGAGATTTAGCCATAGTTTCGAGTAGATGAGGACGCCAGTGCGCATGCGCGGACTGCTCCCGGGACCCAAACATGAAACGCAAAGCTGAAAACTATGGATAAGTAATGCCCCCGAATACAAATGCTAACAAATGCTAACAGAAACGCCACAACGTAACTTTCTTCAAACAGCTCCAAATGACACGAACGTGATATGGGTGAGTCAAACGACTTGTTTTATTACCGAAAGAAGGCTCAGATTGTAAAATAACGTTACTTTTCCTTTAAGAAGAGTTCAATATTTGGTGCAATAACCCTTATTTTTAATCACAGCTTTCATGCGTCTTGGCATGCTCTCCACAAGTCTTTCACATTGTTCTTGGATGCTAGTTTAGTCCTGGTTTAGTCTTGGTTCAGACCGGGTTTAGTCCTAGTTTAGACCTGGTTTAGTCCCCTGTTTAACCTGGCTTAGTCCTAATTTAGACCTGGTTTAGTCTTGGTTCAGACCTGGTTTAGTCCCAGTCTTTCACATTGTTCTTGGGTGACTTTATTCCACTCCTGGTGCAAGAACTGAAGTAGCTCAGCTTTGTGTTTGTGTTGGAATTCAACAGACGCTGGAATGGAATGGCTGTAATACATGTAGAGATGCTGATTTCAGAAAAAAAAAAAAAAATTGCAGTGGTCTCTTATTTTTTTCCAGAGCTGTATATTCTATAACCAAATCCTTAAATGTATTTTTTTTTTTTTTAAAAAGGACTCTTCACAGAAAACATTAATCTCAGAGAGAAAAGAGAAGCTGCATCGTATATTTGATGTGTGAAATTGTAAAAAATAAAGTAAACAGTAGCGCAGTTGGTAGAGCTTGATCCAAAGGTTCAAATACCACTCTCGACATAATAAACATCATCTGTTGAGCGGTCAGATCCACTGGCCCACAGGTCAGCTGGTACAATTCCAGCTTCCACAGATGAATGCTGCCGTTGTGTCCTTGGGCAAGACACTTAACCCACCTCACCAGTGTCTGCGTACACTGGTGTGTGAATGTGTGAGTGGTTCCTTGTTGTAAAGCGCTTTGAGCCTTGAAGGTGGAAAAGCGCTGTATAAAAATGTGTCCATTTATCAAAAGGTGGCTACTTGAAGGATTTGCTTATAGAATATATATTTAGTAGAGCTATTTAACTTTTTTTTCTTTGTACATAATTCCATATATCATTCTTCATATATTTGAGGTAGAAAATTGTAAAAAATAAAGAAAAAAAAACATTGAATGTCTATATTTTGTCCCATTACTTCATTTTTAAATAAGTACTAAATAAGTGTACAGAAATGCTCTAAATAAATACAAATTATTATTATTATTATTATTATTATTATTATTATTATTATTATTATTATTATTATTATTATTATTATTATTATTATTATTATTAGACCAGGTCTAAACCAGGATTAAATCACCCCGTGCGGCTCTTTGCTGGTTTCGTGCGGCTCTTGCATTCATTTGTGCGTGTTCGGTTTGTGGCTCGGGCTGCGAGGACGCGGTCCTGAGGGGGAAGCATGTTCCGGGCGCCACGGTTCGATCTCGTGCTCGCAGCCCTGGCCTTGCGCCGGTCGTGCTGCTCTGTCACAGATTTGACCACGATAAGGGGTGCACGTGTCGCGCACTTCTCCAAGAGGTTGGTGCGCATCCCGGGATGTGGCGGTGCCGTTGGATGAGCGCGGTGCTTCCTGCAGATCCAGTGACTCATGTCTCCGCTCCCGCCGGAGCCCCCACGCTTCACTATTAATACATTTTGTTGAAAATCTACGAACGTTTGAGTGTTTAAATGAGAGAGAAATGTGAGAAAACGTTAATTCCAGTGTTTTAAGGTGTTTATAGCCTTAAAACATGTAGAATAATTGTAAAATATAAAGGTGTCCTACTTCACGGATTTCACTCATTACGGGTTATTTCTGGAACCTAACCCCCGCGATAAACGAGGGACCACTGTAGTAGCAGTAGTAGTAGTAGTAGCAGTAGCAGTAGTAGTAGTAGTAGCAGTAGTAGTAGTAGTAGTAGTAGTAGTAGTAGTAGTAGTAGTAGTAGTAGTATGAATGAGAGGTTGTGTCCAAACTTCAACACATTTTGCTCAAATACATGCAAAAATAAATCAGGTACTGGCACTTTAGGAAAGAGTCACTGTATTTTTTTTTTTTTTTTTTCTAACTCATGCTAAATTTGATCTGGTATAGACAGTTTATGAATCAGTCAAGAGTCATTTTGTACACTCCCTCCTCTGTCCATGTCCAGGATGTCCAGTGTCCGGCTGTAGGAACCCCACCGTCTCGTTCCAGGGCTGCATGCGCCTCATCTCCATCAACGGTCAGCCAATCAGCCTCCAGCACGTGCAGCAAGGCCTTCTGGGAAACTACAACGAACTTCTGTTTGACACCTGCTCCATCAGAGACAGGTAACTCCTTCACTTTCAATTATGGGTACTTTTAAGTTGACTTTTTTTTTAATATTTATGTTTTATGCACCTTCAGATTCCTGCGGTAGTGTGTTTTGTAATTCACACATTTCTGAGTAATGACCCCAAGCTGGAACGGGTGTTATTAAGTTTCTGCATTACATAGATTTTGCCTTAACTCTGTAATATCCAGACGTCTGGTTCATCTTCTTATATCATCAAAAAGGATCTTTGGAGATGTTTGTGAAAAATATATTTTATTATTGTGACGGAGCAGCCCCGTCAAGGCCCGCGCTCACTTAAGTCTCTCCAAACAGCCCACACTCCCCACCTACCCGGTTTCATTCATTCCGCTGTTTTCCACTCCGTGTCCCGCTCCCCGTCTGTCCGCTCTGTTCGCCGCTATATTTACCGGCCATTCACCACCACAGCCATCTTGGTGCACACAAGTCAAAGTTTAAAAGCTCAAAGTCAGCTTTATTGTCAATTCTGCCATATCTGTTCGACATACAGTGAATCGAAATTTCGTTTCTCTCTGGCCAAGTAGTGCAAAAAGACAGTGTACAAAATACAATATGAAGACAATACAAAAACTTCTAAGATAAAATATAAAATCTAAAAGTAGTGCAAAAGAATAAATACCTATTTACAGATGTCCAAAATGTGCAGTGTGTGTGTGTGTGTGTGTGTGTGTCAGAGGTGTGGACTCGACTTATGTGACTTCGACTCGAGTCAGACTCGAGTCACGAATTTGATAACTTTAGACTCGACTCGACAAAATGTACAAACACTTGCAACTCGACTTGGACTTCAATATCAATAACTCGTGACTTCACTTGGACTTAGGCTTTTTGACTTGTGATGACTTGCTACGTCCAATGAAAAAAAAAACTCTAAAAGTATGTTGATAAGGACCACACTCGTTGTACTTGTGAATCTGCGAAAATGTATGCAAAGAGCATGTGTGCGCGGCTTGCACAACATCCAATCACAGTAGATCTACGTTGCTTTCATTCGACCGCATCCAAGGCAGATCTTGCAGACATTATATGATTTGTAGAAATTTTTTTTCTTTGTAAAGGGGACTCGAAATGACTCGAAACTAAAATGCTAGGACTTTGGACTCGACTTGAGACTTGTGAGCTTTGACTTCGGACTTGACTCGGCACTTGGATACTCTTGACTCGGGACTTCACTCGGACTTGAGTGCAAAAGACTTAGACTTACTTGGGACTTGCCCAGCAGTGACTTTGTCCCACCTCTGGTGTGTGTGTGTGTGTGTGTGGGGAGGGTGGGGGGAAGGGGGTGGGGGGGCTGGTGGATGAAGCTGTTTGACAGTCTGGTGGAGTGGGCCCGGAGACTCCGGTACCTTCTCCCCGAGGGCAGGAGGCTGAAGAGAGTGCGGGGTGGCTCGGGTCACCCACAATGCTGGACGCTCTGTGGGTGAGCCGGGTGTTAAAAATGTCCAGGAGGGGAGAGAGGCCAAGTCCACTGTTAAATCATCCATGTCCATAAATTTGTTTTCCAACAAACTTCAAACCTAACCTGGGAAATCCCAGGCTGCTTTCGTTCGTTCCGATCTGAAAGACAGACTGGCAACTAAGCTAAGCGAGCTCTCCTGATTTTGGGAGCCAATCAGAGAGCGGGGAGGCGTGTCGTACTACACGACAAACGGAAGCTTGTAGTTTGAACTGACAACTGACATGATTGGCTATGGGCTACGTATACACCAAATGATAGACATTCGTAACGCCCAATAAACGGCCGTTGGCAATCGTAAACCACACCTCCACTACGAGATATTCAGTAGGTGCTCCCAGACCAAGTATCACTTGTGATATGGTCTGGTGTAAACCAGGCAACTTCAAACCAGTATCCATCTCCTGTTCGCAAATCCCACTGTCAAACCAAGCGCCGATCTCACTTCCTGTTTCTATCGTCACGCGCGGGACATTGGCGTCGGACGACACAGTAACGTCATCACAAAAACGTTTGCCACGGTAAATTATCAATATTATTTTTCCTGGTTCTGCTACAAGCGCAGAGATATAGTCGTGTTATCAAATGTATTTTTTATGTATTTTTCTATATTTTTGTTATTATTGTTAATTGGGTTTTACTGGGAAAAACTGTATTTTTGTGTTAATTGGCTCAGGGCAGGAGCTTTGGTGGATTTATTTATTCTTTTGCACTGCTTTTAGATTTTAGATTTTTGTCTTAGATAGTTTTTGTATTGTCTTTATATTGTATTTTGTACACTGTCTTTTTGTACTGCTTGGCCAGAGAGAAACGAAATTTCGATTCACTGTATGTCGAACACATATGGCAGAATTGACAATAAGGCTGACCTTGAACTTTTGAACTTTTGAACTCAAAAGAGCCACTCTCGCTCCCTTAGTCAGACCGGACCTGGACTTGTACTGAGCTGATGATTTATGAAGCAGATTTCTGCGGTTGTGTGTACATGTTGTAAATCTCTTTTTGTTTCACTGTCTTGTATAGAGCATTCTTCAAACATTTTTAGGAGCTTCATTAATTAAACCATCAAAAACATCCTTCTAACTCCGCCATCGTAATTACACAGGAATAGAATCTGCCGTCACCATTATAAAGCCCGGTACCTATAGCGTTTACTCATACTGACGATTTAAATGGTGTTCCGGACCTTTCTGGAGTCGAACAGAATGTAGAAGGGGCTGGCTGGTTAGGCAACTATTTCACATATTGGTCTTGTTTTTATTCAGTTTTCTGTGTTTTCAATCCAAGAACAATCCCTTACTGTGAGTGAGGTTCTTACTCCACAGATCTGATCTGTACCGTAGCCTGGTGACCTAGTTAGCCGGTCACCTGCTTGCCTCCATGGTAACAGATTAGTTTAATGCCACATTGTGAAATATTCTGGTAACATCTCCATGGAGTCAAGCAGGTAATGGACCCTTCACCAGAACAGTTATAGCATACTTCCAGTGCGTTTACTGATACTTTACAGCAGGGGTGTTCAAACAACACACACACACACACACACACACACACACCTTAGTCCTGGTTCAGACCTGGTTTAGACCTGGTTAAGTCTTGGTTTAGACCTGGTTTAGACCTGCTTCAGACATGGTTCATACCTGGTTTAGACCTGGTTTAGTCCTGGTTAAGAAATGGTTTAATCTTGGTTTAGTCCTGGTTTAGTCCTGGTTCAGACCTGGTTTAGACCTGGTTTAGTCCTGGTTTAGACCTGGTTTAGTCTTGGTTTAGACCTTGTTTAGACCTGGTTTAGTTCTGGTTTAGACCTGGTTTAGTCCTGGTTTAGTCCCGGTTTAGACCTGGTTTAGACCTGGTTTAGACCTGGTTTAGTCCTGGTTTAGACCTGGTTTAGTCCCGGTTTAGTCCTGGCTTAGTCCCGGGCCCCTGCTGTCAGCTAATCTGTCCCTGTGATGCAGAAGTTAGTTGGCGTATCCACGTGTATCGCTCTGTATATCCACAGACTTTAATTATCTGGATCTCCGGAGAAAGGGACATATCCCGAACGTATCGGCGGTGACTTGCGGTGACTTCCGTAAACATTGAGCACGCTCGCTGCATGTGACCTCGTCGTGTCCTCCGGGGCGCGTGCTCAAAAAATCGGATTTCACAAAAAAATCAGAATTGAGCATTAAGCCCTGACGATCGACTGACACTTTGCCCCCGAGCTACCGGTCGATCGCGATCGATGCATTGAGCACCCCTGCTTTACACTGACGTCATGCTGGGGGTGTTCTACATTTATGAGTTTTGTGGAATGTTCAAAATCAGTTACCATGGAGACACATTGCACACATTAGCAAAGACAGAAAACTCAAGAAATACAAAACGGATTTAAATGGTACATTCTCAGGAGCCTGTGATCAATACGAGAGTTCATGGTCCTGATTAGGAGTTTTCAACAAAAAGGTGAAAGTGACTAACTGAAAAAAACAAACAAAAAAAACGGTTGGCTAATGCTAACAAGCTTGTGACTGTAATATTTATAACGGTAAAAATCAGCTGGCCTGTTGTAGTTCCAACTAAAGACCGCCACACACTCCACACACTGCAGGAGAATTTGCCCCATTTAGGCTGAAATTTGCTTCTTCCCGAATTCGGGGAGGCGTGACCAGAGTTTGTGTCTTCGTGTGCGGTTTTGAAGTAATGAGAAGACTTTATTCCTCACCTCTCGTAAAGTGATCAATTTAAACTGCAGCATCTTATCCACATTATCCATAGAATTTGTCCTCTGCAAATAATGATCCCAGTCCACAAAACAGTGCTGTGAATCCAGTTTGAGGCGTTGTAAAAAGTAAAAAGGCCTGAGTAGTTCCTCAGGAGTGTCTGTTACAACCACACAGCGCACGGATCGGGGTAAAGCTCTACTTCCTGTGTACTTTATCGCAAACTTTCTATGCATTGAAAATCATCTATCTGAAGTAGGGCTGGGCGGTATACCGCTTCATACCGAATACTGGTGTTTTTGGGGGTTTTTTTGTGATATGGATTTTTCATATATCCCAATCCCGGTGAGTGTGTGCGTACAAAACGTGCGGAACACAGAGCGGCGGAACGTGGCGCCGCGGGACATTGTTTGAGGGGGACTGTTTTGCAGTGGCGTGAGAGCGGTGGAAGCTCAGTGTGTGTTGAGCGGTGAACAACATGGACGGAGAAAATGTTACAGACACAGAGGAACTTATACCGAAAAGAGGAGCCGTGTCAGTTGTGTGGAAGAACTTTGGCTTTAAAAAATCTAACGCCGATCAAACAACCGTATTGTAAATGTTGTCGGGCTAAAGTTGTAGCCACAGGAGGCGACACGAGCGATCTGCTTCACCACCTCCGTCACAAACACGTCCTGGAATATGAAGAACGCACGAAACTAAGATCTGCATCCACTTCCACGTCTGCAGGGAACGTTCAAGTTGGCGCCGCGACACAAAACGCCACTCAAAGACGCGTTTGCTAAGGGGACCGCCTATGACAAGAAAAGCGGTGGTACGATATTACCAACGCTGTTTCTGTCCACTTCGCCACTTAGTACATGAAAAAAAAAAACTTCAAATACCGTGACACTGATATAATTTAGAAAAATACCGTGATATAAATTTTTGATCATACCGCCCAGATCTAATCTGAAGTATTGCATCACATTTCAGAAATAATAACACAGTTTTGACTTGTATCTAAACTAGAAGTGCAGCGCTCTGATCTTTGAACACTTAAGTCTCAAACCAGGTGGATTTACTGTAGACAGGAAACAGCAGAGGCGATCGCGCTCACAGCGGTGTACCCTGAGGTATGCAGTCATATCTCGCTGAAGTCTTTTCGATCGGAGATTTAAAATCTCATCAGATTCTCCTCGTGTCTGTTGTGTATGCTTTTGTTTAGAAACCGTTTAAGACAGAAAAATCCTGTAGTGTGTGGCGGCCTTTAGTCAGTTCTTTCTGGTCACACTGTGATGAAATGAAGCTCAGATTAAAGTCTTCACAGAGCCTCAGACAGAGCATGCCTACAGTTAGCATCACACCCCCAGTACCAAAATAATATTCTAGAAAACGCAAAGAAAATTTCATCCTATTTGAAGACGCTGTTCTCCTCCAGACAGCAATAGTGGAACCCTTTCACGGTCTTTGCTACCGAGCTCCTTTTGCATTGCTAATTTGTTGACTGGAGCGTTTATTTTATTTTTTATATTTTATTTTCTTTCGCTGCCGTGTCACCCAGTCACCGCGGTGACAGCCCGGTCCAATTAAAACACACCAGTCCCACGCGGAGTAGACTGACGGGGAGAGGTTCACCGTAACAAGCCGCGCTCCTCTCATTACGAGTTTTCTGTGAGCACCTGAACGCAGCGGGAGGACGGTTGCCACAGCGACTCCTGTGGTTTACCCGCGGGCTGGGCGCGTGTCACCGCACTCGGGTTGTTTCATTGTTAAAACACGCGCAAACGTTAGCATAAACACAACGGGGAAAGACTAGTACACGATACAGCATAAGGAACGGTTGCTATGGTAGTTATTGAATGAAAAGTTTCAAATATTTGGGGGTATTTAAAGGTGACTTGTGGAACTTTTCTGGTGGAGAGTCCATCAAACGCTTTTCTACGTGGAGATGCCGTTTTTTTGTCTGGAATGTTTCACAGTATGGCATTAAACCTTTTAAATCTTCATGGGGACAAAACCAGACCAAATTACAGGTGAGATCTGTGGAGAGGCATCCCTGCTCATAGTCAGAATGATTATTTTTGAGCTCTAAAACCACCTGTAATTGAATAAATGTGACCGACCGCAGTAAAACAGGACTCAAGTCGTCCCGGGAACATTTTGAGTTATTCACAGATTCTGAAGGGGTAGATTCTAAGCTTTCCAGTGATGCCTTACACATGGAAATCTGACAACATTTGAAGAATTTGTGGCTATTTGAAAGTGGGACATCTGAAAAGTAAGGAGCTGAGAAAAACTCCTCTAAAGATTCTAGAAGTTCAGGCCATCTAGGCTCATTTGCATGACATTAAGCTAAGCCCTCCCCCATCACTGACTAACTGTGGTGTGGTGTTTACATTCAGGAAAGGTCATAATTAGTGCAGAATTATACTTTGTTAAAATTGAAATGCTTTTATATCAAAAAGTCCATATAATCATTCAATAATCCAGTGTTTCCCAACCAGCGGTACAAGTACCCCTAGGGGTACACGAGCACACTGCAGGGGGTACTCGGCAGTGTCGCTGCCAGGCGCAGGAAGAGATTTTTTTTGAATTTTTTTATTCTAATTTGAGTAAATTTGAGTTAAAGAAAAGAGAGAAAATGTCTGACAATTACATTTTCAAATTAAGGAGATGAAATAAAAATGATTTTCATTTAATAATCCGTTGTGTCACGTTCTACTTTTGGAGAATTATCCACATGAGTGAGGGGGTACTCGAGGTATGACAAAAAGGCTCAGGGGGTACACAAGACAAAAAAGGTTGGGAAACACTGACATAATCAATAATACACAGGATAATATGTTAAGTTAAAATCATCTGTATTGTCAATTTAATACAATACAAAATAGTATAGGACACCACACACACACACACACACACACACACTCTGGACACACACACACCTGTCCTGGTTTTAGTCCTAGTTTAGTCCTGGTTTTAGTCCTGGTTTAGTCCTGGTTTTAGTCCTGGTTTAGTCCCGGTACACACACGTACACACACGTACACACACACTAATGTTGACACAAGCCGCTGCTTTCACCTAATATCTCCATTTGATGCAGAAATAATATGATGATAATATAACTCACCCCCGTGTCGGATAATTCACGTGTCTCCACGTGTATTTGCGCATGCGCTTATATCCCTGGACTTTCTGCTGCTAATGTATCCCACCGCACTTTGTACACGAGCTCCGGAGAAACGGACGTGTCCCAAACCTGTCCCGAACCTGTCCCGAATGTCTCCCGAACATGTCATGTGTCCAAGTAGAAGTTAAAAGGTGAAATGCCGCGTACATGCCGCGTATATATTCACGAGCTCCTCACAGCTGATAGGCGAACAGGGGAAACCCCTTTGGCGCTTCTCGCAATGGGATTGGTGGACGCGAGCGTGGGAAAATATGCTGATTTATACACACCCCGTTTCTTTCCGAAAAACAAGCCAATTTGAAATGAAAAATGTATGTTTTTAACGTCACTAATGCTGTTGGAGCGGCTTCTTCATGATCTCAACTAGCACATTCTGCAAAAAAACGAAAATCACAAATTTTGAAAAAAATATTACTACAAACTCGATTATCTGGGTTTCACTAATCACTAATCACTTTGCCGCAGTCGGTCACAAATGTAAAGTCGAGCTGTTTAATGTCACACTGTGGAACATTCCAGGCAGAGCAATGACGTATCCATAGAAACAAGCAAGTGACGGACCCCAACCAAAAGATTACATAGTGCACCTTTAACATTTTTAATAACTTTGATCAATAATGCAGCAATATTAGTTTGAAAGACAAATAAATTCAAAATTTGCTCCTTTTATTAGTTTTAAAGGGGAGTGTTACACTTCTATGGATTATTGTATTAGTATTAACTGCAAACGAGGGATGCACGATATATCGGCATTAATATCGGCATGGGCTGATATTTTTAACATATCGGTATTAGTCCGATGTGTAAAACTGGGCCGATATGAACGACCGATATCAGTACTATAAATAGTCAGTACTATAAATACCTTGCTTTGAAAAACAAACAAAAGTTCTGTCACACTTCAGGCAGAGCACTGGGAGCTGTCCTTCATAAGGTCGAGCTGTACAGGGATCTTGGTTATAAAACGTTGTGTTTATCAATCAATCAATCAATCAAACAATATTTATAAGGCGCTTTTCATACAAAATTGTAACACAAAGCGCCCTACAGTGGTCAAGGATTAGAAGATTGACCTTTATTGATCTTGCACAGGAGAAGTTGTTTCTATATTTGACCCAGGGACCATCCCCATGATTTTGTTTTGTTATTTAGGCTTGGTCAGGCCCTAAGCTGGAGGATTTTACCTATGGCGCATGTTTAGGTTGGTGGGGGAAACCGGAGTGAAGGAGGAGGAAACCCACCCAGACACGGGAAGAACATGCAAACTCCACACAGAAAGGCCCGGGCAACCCGAACCTTCTTGCTCTGAAGCATGAGTGCTAGCCACTCAGCCACCGTGCTGCCAGGAAAAGAAAAAAAAAAAAACAGATATACAAGCAAACAAACAAAAGAACAAACAAAAGACAAGCAAACAGACGACCGAAGTCAATCAAAGGCCAAGCTAAACAGGTGAGTCTTGAGCTCACTCTTAAAAACATGAACGTTCTCTGCAGCCCTGAGGTCCTCCGGCAGGCAGTTCCATAGACGAGGGCCGTAGTACTGGAAAGACGCCTCTCTGTGAGTGTGTGTCCTGACTTTGGGAATGACCAGGAGCTGCCGGAGGAGCGCAGGGCCCGTGAAGGTTCATAAGGGGAAAGCAGTTCTGAAAGATAAGAAGGCCCAAGACCATTAAGACATTTAAAAACCAGTAAAACTTTAAAATCTATCCTGAAACTCACAGGGAGCCAATGCAGAGATTTTAAGACCGGTGTAATGTGGTCCCGCCCTCTGGTCCTAGTCAGGACACGTGCTGCTGAATTTTGTAATAATTGCAAACCTGAAATACTTTTATCTTGTATCTGTCCATGTTTAAGTATATTGTAATTTGACAAAATGTGTTGCAGTTCCTTTTCTTGGCAATACACAAAATGTCCCCCAAACCTGAAGTATATGTGGTGATATGGGAGCCATGTGAAATGCAGATTAAGAGTGAGATGGCGATTTATCATCCTTGTGGTTTTTTTTTTTGGTTTTTTTAATCTAAACTTTCTCACAGGGGTTTTGTGAATAAAATAAGTTCAGCTTTATGAAGTCAAAACACGTTTTGAAAATAAAAGAAGACATTAAAAAATTCATTTTGCGTGATTTTCAGTGTGTATAAAATGTTACCTCAGAATTAAAAAAATATATATCGATATCGGTTAATATCGGTTATAGGCCATAACAGCAACATTAATATCGGATATCGGTATCGGCTAAAATTTTCACATCGGTGCATCCCTACTGCAAACACATAATATATTTAGATCTCCATGTTACCTTTTTATTATTTCGAAAATGCAAAATTCACTGAAAACAACGTATTAAAGGGACAGTGTGTAAGATTTTTACCCATTAATTAGTGAAATTGAAGATACCCATTCAAAAATACAGTGTTTTCCAAGCCTTTTCACTTCCATCATGAAATCAAAGTATTCTTTTGGACTTAGATATAGTCACATAAAAGGGGGATCTTCCCCATGCAGAGGCAGCCATTTTGAATACGAGAGCCGCAGAAGGACATTTGGGCTCATCCTTCGTTTTGGGTAAACAACACAAGCATGCTGCCGGATCAGACATCGTAATGGATCTAACACGTGTTTTGGACTAAATTGTTTTACTAGATTTTATTCGCTGGATCCTTACGGACAAATTGAGAGCAAGTTTATGGTGAAATACAGAGTTTGACCTGTGCAAAGCATTCTAAGGTAAGCTAACCTCGTTTTGTGCTTTTCCGTATAAAAGCCCCATGTGCTCGGGGAGTGATTGTTTTGCAGGGAAATGAATTGCATAGTCAAAAAGAGGAGACTGTAAGGTTTCATTTGATGTGTAGAGTGTCATGGTACATGATCGGGAATGTGTGTTTTCATGAGAGGAAAAAAAAAACGGGACCGCGTTTTATTTATACAGTAGCGGCGCGTGGACCTCGAGGTTTGCCGTAGCTAAAACAGAAAGTGCAATAGCACCATCGGCGCGTGGACCTGGAGGTCTGCCGTAGCTAAAACAGAAAGTGCAATAGCACCATCGGCGCGTGGACCTCGAGGTCTGCCGTAGCTAAAACAGAAAGTGCAATAGCACCATCCACCTATGCGCCACGAATCCTACACACTGGGGCTTTAACATTTAATTTTTGACGCTCTGAATACCCTCCTTCCTTTGATAAAAGGAGAAGTTCAATTTGTCAACTGGACAAAGTTTGTTTGGTTGAAAACGTTTCGCCGCTCATCCGAGAGGCTTCGTCAGCTCTGGCCCTCATGCTGGTTAGACCCTGTCTATTCTACCTGGACGACTGAGGGACTTTTCACGCTCCTCCCTTTGCTTTGTCACTCCCCCTTCAAAACGCTATTATAACACAGCCAGCGTTCATCACTCTAATGAAACTACCGCACATCACACCAGGTTTGTGAAGTTGTAGTGTATAGTTTTGTATCATGTTTTTGTATATTTATGGGAAATTGTCATGTGGAAGTGTGACAAAGAGCGCCTTTATCCCTGTATACTCACCTTCATTTCACATTCATTTTTCCATCCTCAACTAAACTACTAAATGTAACTATCCCGGGTTTGTTTTATTTAGTTGTGTTTAGTTCTGTTGAAGGTTAAAGTTTAAATTACTCAAACATGCATGGACGACATCTTAAACCTCTTCAGGCATGTTTTAATGAGGGAAAAAAAGCGCTTCTTTTAACAGCTCTTCTCTGGATTTTTACAATTCTTAAAATGTGAAAAAACACAACTAATTCCTTTTAAAAAGTTTGCAGTGGTCCAGAGTTATTCCTCTCTAACCTTACGCACTTCGAGCATTGTAATTATTCCCCCGAGATGAGTTTATTTTCCAGTTCCCACAACTCTCTGAGAACAATGAAGCAGAGATTTGCCGTCACAGTAACGCTTGCAACAACTAGCATGCTAACAGTGGACTTCCTGATTACCTGATTGCAATAAAATGCTGTATATTTAGACCCAGACAGTACACAGTGGATTTAGTTTGACCCCGAGAGCTGCTTACACAGATAAAACTAATTTTACTCAAATACACGTACAGCTCTTTGAATGTCACTGACCACTCAGCCCCTCCCACTTTCCTCTGCCCCTGTGGTAACGCCAGCTCTTTAGCACTTAGTTCAGCCCCATTAACACTTTAGGAAGACAAAGCTCGCCCTCCTTCTCTCTCTCCTCCTACTTCTCTCCTTCCTCCTCTCTCTCTCCCGGCATTTAAAAAAAAAAAAAAATTGTTAATTTCATTTATAAAGTATAAAAAGTCATCAGCAGTGTGATAACAATACAAAAAAATTGAATGAAAGGAGCAGAAAGAAGAGTAATCTTACGTTACACTGGTCCTCAAGCAAAATGCTTCCGGAACAAAAGTAGTGAATTTTTTCTTGGTTTAGGTCACTAATAGAGAAAAGGTAAGTCAGAAGTGCTGATTGGCTATAGTTTCTAAGATATATGATCAAAGGAGAAGTTCAATTTGTCAACTGGACAAAGTTGACAAGCACATGAACGAACGCATGCAAGAGCTGCGGTGGTCTAGACCAGGTCTAGAGGAGGCATGGTTTGAGCACGGGTCTCGTTCATGCGCTCAGACTGCGTGCGGTCCCCCTCGCTGCTCACCTCAGCCGTGACTCGAAACGAAACCAGGAAATAGACCCGCGCGCGGCGCTTTAATCCACCTGGTCTAGTCCTGGTTTAGTCCAGGTTTACTCCTGGTCCAGTCCTGGTTTAGTCCAGGTCTAGACCTGCTCGCAGCCCCGTGCCGGGTCATGCTGCGCTATCACACGTGTCAGAGCGCAGTCTTCTCCCCCCTCCCCCTTCCCCCCACACTTCACTATTAATACATTTTGTTGAAAATCTATGAAAGTTTTGAGTGTTTAAACGAGAGACAAATGTGAGAAAAGTTTAAATTCAGTCTGAGAAAAGCGTATGTGTGTGGCTGAGCGCGCATTATTTGAATTTTTGAGATTTCGCGTTTTGTAACTTGAAATTTTCGTTTGTTGAGTCTTTCGAAAGGTGAGGTACCACTGTATTAAATATTGTCTTATCAAGGTAGATTTAAAAAAAAAAAACTTGCCATTAAAGTTCTGCTCAAGGTAATTTGGGCCAATTCACCTGGAAGCCTGAGGGCCAAGAAAAATTTGCCTGAGGGCCGCATTTGGCCCACGGGCCATAGTTTGGGCATGCCTGTCTTAAGATATTTCTTGTTTATTTCTTGACAGATAAAGAAGTGGAAGTTAAATATTTTGAAAATATAAATATTATTTTTAAGCAAAAATGACTAAATCTATTGTATAAACAGATGTGATTTTGATGTAAAACAATATCATTAAATATCTTGAATACATTATTCCTCGGGACCGCGTCCACGGTCCTGAGGAGGAGGCACACAGTCCGAGCACATCAAATCTCGACATGAACAAACACAAGAGCCGCACGAAACCAGGCAAAGAGCTGCACGCGGTGGTTTAATCCTGGTTTAGACCTGGTCTAGTCCTGGTTTAGTCCAGGTCTAGACCTGGTCCAGTCCAGGTTTAGACCTGGTTTAGACCTGGTCTAGACCTGGTTTAGTCCTTGTTTAGTCCTGGTCTAGTCCTGGTCTGGTCCTGGTCTAGTTCCAGTCTGGCCCCCCCTTCCGCGTCCCCCATCTATAACATCAATCGGCAAAGGTCCCTTAGCCAATCAGGACGCAGAACACAATGTTACACTATTAAAAAATTTAAATTGAAAAATAAATAAATAAAAATCAGGAGTCAAAACACATTTTGAAAATAAAAGAAGACATTCAAAAATTCATTTTGCATGATTTTCAGTCTGTATAAAATGTGATCTCAGTATTAAAAATAAATAAATATCGGTATCGGCTAATATCGGTGTCAGCCGATAATAGCAACATTAATATTGGATATCGTATCGGCTAAAATTTTCACATCGGTGCATCCCTCCTTGACTTTATGCAACAATATCTTTCTGCTTCTCTCTCTGTGCCTTCCTCTTTCTCTCCGGCCACACTTAGTTCAGCCCCATTAACACTTTAGGAAGACAAAGCTCTCCCTCCATCCTCCATCTCTCCTTTCTCCCCCTCTCTCTTCCTCCCTCTCTCTTCTCTCAATCCTCTCCTCCTTCTCTCCCTTCATATCTCCCTCCCTCTCTCCTGTCGCACTTAGTTCAGCCCCATTAACACTTTAGGAAGACAAAGCTTCCTCCCTCGCTCCTCTCCTCCCATCCCTCTCTCCTCCTCTTCACCTCACCTCACCCCGAGACCTTTCCCGTTCATTAAAAGCTCCGCTCTGAAACCACATCCCGACCGCAAACGCTACAGCAATTCATGTGCACCGCCACCGCCACGTCGAGGTGTATGAAATTATAGACGCGAAGGCAATTATGTGAAAGAGGAGAGGAGAGAGGGATGGAGAGAGGAGAGGAGGAGAGGAAAGGACCGTTCATCAGCACAAAGAGGCAAAGTGCTGGGTTCACGTGTCGCTAATGAGCTTTGATAGTGGAGAAAAATATAGGAAGTAGAAAATGAAGATAAACACTATTCGATCCAGTAGTTTAAGGTGTGGTACACTATAGGGCTGGGCGGTATACCAGTTCATACCGAATACCGAATTTTTTTTAATGATATGAATTTTTCATATACCCCAATAACGGTGAGCGTGTGCGTACAAACAAGCCGTGTCCCACTTTTTCGGCCGTTCCGAATGCTGCAAAAGCTGCAGCCCCTGAACTAGCCTCTGTGGACCACAAGGCTGTTGCCGAAATGGGACAGGTTTAGCCCACGGAGCCGCTCCCAGCGCCCAGCAACCGAGACACGCTGCTAACGCTAATGCTAACAACACGCACCATGCAGATTACGCACACGGATCAATAACCCTCGAAATGGGACACGGATACAGTGTGTGAACAACATGGACGGAGAAAATATTAGAGACACAGAGGAACTTATACCGAAAACAGGAGCCGTGTCAGTCGTGTGGAAGAACTTCGGCTTTAAAAAATCTCATGCTGCTCAAACAACCGTATTCTGTAAATGTCGTCGGGCTAAAGTTGTAGCAGCAGGAGGCGACACGAGCGATCTGCTTCACCACCTCCGTCACAAACACGTCCTGGAATATGAAGAACGCACGAAACTAAGATCTGCATCCTCTTCCACGTCTGCAGGGAACGTTCAAGTCGGCGCCGCGACACAAAACGCCACTCAGACGTCACTCGAAGGGGACCGCCTACGACAAGAAAAGCAAACGGTGGAACGATATTACCAACGCTGTTACTGTCCACTTCGCCAAAGACATGTACCATTTAGTACATGGAAAAAAATACCGTCAAATACCGTGACACTGATATAATTTTGAAAAATACCATGATATAAATTTTTGGTCATACCGCCCAGCTCTAGTCAAAAATTTGACATAGATTTTTCATTGTTTTTTTTTTCTTTATGTTTAAATATTCTGTCTAACTGTTGTTGTTTTTTTTTATTAATCCTAAGCGAAATTCTCAAAGTATCCAGTCTGCTTCAGCAGCGCTGCAAACCCTTGGCCTTCTCTTAATGACCTTCTTAAAGTCTCCTGAAATGGTTTTTGATCCATGTCAGGGTCAAGAACTGCCAAAACTGTAAAGCAGTGATCAAAGTAATGAGTATATATGTTTTTAAAAAACATCTAAATTTAGTGAATGAAATGACATGAATGAAAAACTGTGTCTGAATTTGGGTAGTGTACATGTTTTTTTTTCCTGATGTTGAAACTTGGCTCTGGTGTACACGCCAATACCGATACCGGTCTGATACCACATAGTGTATGGCTACTCAATTTTTTTACAGTACAAGAGCAAAAAATAAATCTTCTAAAAGGCTATTTTTTATGAAAATCTGCAAGAATGAGTTTAATTTTGAGGAATAAAGTATTCATGAATATTTGGTGAAAGTATTGCTGTTGTGCAGATTGAAGCACTTTTGCTTTTCTACTGTACTTTGTCACTTTCCACCACAGAGTCTTTAACAGAGCCATGCAGAGTGCACAAAACCAACAATGAGGCTCATCATCGCAACACATGGCTACTGTAAAGTACACGAAGTCCGAGTGAGTGCTGTTCTCAGGCTGCACTCTCTGTAATTTTAGTTATTTTAACAAGTTCAGCGTTCCTACCAAAGGCTAAATGTAGATATCAGAGGTAACACAAATGTCTTTTCTCTTATTATTGCGTGTTTAGCCACAGATGTCAACAGCAGCTGCTTGCATCTGCGGGAAAATACTCACGAATTATACAGGCTGGTATTGGATCGGTGATTTGCTCTGAGTACTAAGACGTTATCTGAAAATGTGCGATATCGGAGCCAGTAAAAGTATTGGTATTGGAACAAACCTAATACTGGAGGAAGAGAATAATCCATCCATTTTCTTCCGCTTTATCCGGGGCTGGCTCGTGGAGGCAGCAGTCTCAGCAGGGAGGTGTGAGTTTCAGAAAGGGATTGGAAGAAGGGCAAAAACTCAAGGTTGAGGTTATTAGCATTTAATGTTGATTTAGGCAGAATACAAACGTAAATGGCATCTCTTCAGTTGTCACATCGTCCACACACGGACATCTTGTCTCCTTGGCCCACACCACACAGAGAACTGACCACTGTGGCCACCTGTATAGTCGTAGCTATGCAATGTCTAAATTTACTGCCCATGGTTCCCAATCCTTGTAAGGAGACCTGTAGAGTCACCCCCAGAAGTTAACCAATCATAGACGAGTTAGCCAATAGTTGAAGTTAGCCAATAATTGATAGATGGGAGCAGGTGATGTAGTCAACATAGCCTATGTAAACGTATTGAGTTACGCTTACGCTGCTTACAGAACACTAGGTTGAAAAACATACAGGAAAGATAGACAAAAGTCATACCGTATACTTGTACACAGAGAGATTAAAGTATACATATGTAAATCTACATGTATCAAATAATGAAATCCCACAGAGGCCCCCACTTCCCTTTCCACACACACTTCCTCCAGCTCTTCAAGGTGGACCCCAAGGTGTTCCCAGGCCAGTCGAGAGACACAGTCCCTCCAGCGTGTCATGGATCGTCCCCGGGGCTTCTTCTGTAAGAAGTTGAAATTGAAGACAATCAGTCAGTTCCACTAAAATGCAATTAAAGTGGAACTAAACACTAAATCCCCTGTTTCGCTACTAAAGTGTGTAGTATATTGTAATGTTTTAATTGCAGCTTTCTGATCAAATTTGTCTAAATCTAAGTTTTGCTGCCTCCAGTGACCTCGCCACTGTCCAATAGTTTGTGACATCACATCACCTGCTTGATTACAACCAGGTGTTTCTGATACAAACAGCGGCAGAGTTTGAAGTGTGGATACCTGTTTGACCAACCATACTATTCCTTATACCTGCAGACTTAACCGTTCTTTTTTGAGAATCGTCCCATCCCTTTTGTACTGATATAAAAATAGATTTTAGTTGGACATGGGCAGCAGAGGTGACAGCCATAGGTTTCAGCGTGATGCAACATTTGCAGCATAGCCATAGCACTTAATACCAGTCTGTTTTTAACTCCCACAGAGTTATTTAGGCCCCTGCTCCATCTGAAATTTTAACATAATCAAATTCCAGAACTTGAAGGCAACCTATTAAAGGCCCATTATTACGGAAAATAGACTCTTCTGAGGTTTAGGCCTTTTAGAAAAACATACCTGGAGATGTTTTGTCTTTTATTCACACATGAGCAATCTGTCTACATCTCCAAACCTTAAAATTAGGGATGCAGGATATATCGGCATTAACATCGGTATTGGCCGATATTGCCAAATTTTTAACATCGGTATCAGCCTGATGTGTAAAAGTGGGCCGATATTCACGACCGATATTTGTCAGTACAGTAATCCCTCGAATTAACATTTTCTCACATTTTTCTCTCGTTTAAACACTCAAACTTTCGTAGATTTTCAACAAAATGTATTAATAGTGAAGCGTGGGGCATGACCGGTGCGAGATCGCGCGTCCCACACGGGGCTGCAAGCATGAGACCCGAGCCCAAACCGTGCCTCGTCCTCCGGACCGCGTCCACGGTCCCGAGGACGAAGCGAAGCGAACACACACATCAAACCTCGACATGAACGAATGCAAGAGCCGCGAAACCAGGCAAAGAGCCGCACACGGTGGTTTAATCCTGGTTTAGACCTGGTCTAGTCCTGGTCCAGTCGAGGTTTAGTCCAGGTTTAGTGCTGGTCCAGTCCAGGTTTAGACCTGGTTTAGACCTGGTCTAGGCCTGGTTTAGTCCGCGTTTAGTCCTGGTCTAGTCCCGGTCTGGTACCGGTCTAGTTCCAGTCTGCCCCCCCCAAGTCAAACACGTTTTGAAAATAAAAAAAATACATTCAAAAATGTATTTTGCATGATTTTCAGTCTGTATAAAATGTTATCTCACAATTAAAAATAAATATCGGTATCGGCCGATAACAGCATGATTAATATCAGATATCGGTATCGGCTAAAATTTTCACATTGGTGCATCCCTACTTAAAATGCTCTGTTCCATCTTATGACGTCATGAAGCAGTAGTTTTCAAGTTACAGGCCCGTTTTACCTTTAGTTCAGTACAAATGGGTCATTCCAAATGATTCTAATGAAGGTGTATGGAATTTAAACCACAGTGGGGCATTTCCCCACTGTGTTCTCTGATCTTACATCCCCACCACCATCAGACTGTATAACTTTACTATATAGTACAAACATGCAATATTTTTTCCATTCTCTCCCAAATACTGTTTTTATTATTATTACCTATTTTATTATTACTTATTTTATTTTATTCTTGCCTGCATGCAGTTTTCTTTCTTGTTCAAACTGTCTCTGCCTGGAGCTACTGTGGCAAGTAAATTTCTCCTATGTGAGATTGATAAAGTCTTATCTTATCTTATCTTATCTTATAAAGTGGAAACAACATTATAACAGAAATGGTGTAATACGGGCCCTTGAAGTATGTTTTCATATGTTGTCTTAATCTCAAATGATCAGCCCACATCACACCACCCAGATAAATAAATGTTTATGACGGCAAGCTTTTCATGTCAACTCAAAAAAAAAAAAAAAAGTTCTATCAAAGCCGTTTCAGCTCTATCACAAATCAAAGCGTGAACATTAGACACTGTAATCAAAAACTAATCATCAACATGGAGGAGTAACCTTTCCAGACCTCCTCTTCGTTTGGCGACGCGCCTCAAAATATGAAATAAATAAAAGCGAAAAGTCTCTGTTTCTAAGCTCCGCCATGACAGTGTGATCAAAGAGTTGGCAAACAGCTGAAAACGCCAATTGAGTGGTTGAGTGCTTTGGTTTGGCAATCACATTTATTTATTTATAGTCATTCATTCATCTTCTTCCACTTTTTCCATTTTCTGGGTCGCGGGGGCAGCAGTCCAAGCAGTGTTCTGCTGCCCAGAACACAACGCACCGGCCCCCATGAATCCCCCCACGGGTGGTGGGTCCACAGGAGGACGGCTCACGTCACAACGGACCCTGATGTATCTTCTGCCATGGGGGCTATCAGTGTCCGCAGACACTGGGGGCGAGGTGGAGTTAAGTGTCTTGCCCAAGGACACAATGGCAGCGCTCATCTGTGGGAGCTGGGATCACACGCGGTCAACCCGTCAAGAGCGGGATTCGAACCGCCAACCCCTGGATCACTAGACAAGTGCTCTACCAACTGAGCTTACTGCCGCCCTATTTATAGTCTGATATAAAATAAATTTCCCCCAAAAAGTGCGACTGTTTTTCTTCTTCATTACGTATTTTTTGGCTGGTGCGGCTTATATTCCGTATATTCCGGAACACTATAACACTATAATTTAACACACTTGTTTTCTTTGTTTCAGGTGCCTGCCCAACCTGTGCGAGCATGGGGGCCGCTGTGTGCAGACGTGGACCTCCTTCTCCTGTGACTGCTCCGGCACTGGCTACTCTGGCGCCACCTGTCACAACTGTAAGCACTGCACCTGTACGGTCTTTGAGATTCTCAGCACGTGTTACCGTGATTGGAGCGGTGTGAGTGTGGGGCAGTTCATAGGCAGCGAGAGAATGAGCTGGAGCAGAGCCTCTCCTGTGTGTGTCAGAGCTCACACATGTTTGGTATGCTGCTCCTGTGTCTGTCACGGTGCAAGGACTAGGGAAAACAACTCCAATATAGAGTCAAAATACACGGGCAATTTGTCATTTCATCGTTTATGGTCTATTTCCATCCATCTCACAGTACAAGGTGTGTCTAAAAATCAATACCCAGATACTAAAACTAGCATTGATAAGAAATATTAGATTAGAGATAGGAGAGAACCTTTATTCGAACTTTGCTGTAATTAGCCTTAAAGATGTACTGTGCAGGTTTTCTGACGAAGGGTCTGTCACCTGCTTGTCTCCATGGAGATGTTGTTGCTTTGTCTAGAACAGTGGTTCTTTCAAATTCAAGACATAGGTATATGTTTTTTACTGGTGCACAAAATGAACTGTGCATTAAAGGAAAAGTAACGTTTTTTTTACAATTTGAGCCTTATTTCGGTAATAAAACAAGTTGTTTTACTCACCCATAGCACTTTGGTGTCATATGGAGGATTTCCAGAGATGTTTTAGATTAGCGTTAGGCTAACGCCGTTAGCCTAGCGTGACTTATAGCCATAGCTCGGGGCATTCCCCGAGCATGTAATATGCCCCGTGCGGGCTCCAAATAACACAAACTTTAGCACTTTTCAAATCATAGAAGCTCGATGTCTTAGTCTATGATTTCGTTTGGTCAAAAGTGGCCTGTAATCCGAGATTTAGCCATAGTTTCGAGTAGATGAGGACGCCAGTGTGCATGCGCGGAGTGTGCTCTCAGCTCCCGGGACCCAAACATGGAACGCAAAGCTGTAAACTATGGATAAATCTCGGATTACAGGCCACTTTTGATTCAAACGAAATCGTAGAGTAAGATATCGAGCTTCTATGATTTGAAAAGTGCTAAAGTTTGTGTTATTTGGAGCCCGCACGGGGCATATTACATATTACATATTACATGCTCGGGGAATGCCCCGAGCTATGGCTATAAGTCGCGCTAGGCTAATGGCATTAGCCTAACGCTAATCTAAAACATCTCCGGAAATCCTCCATATGACACCAAAGTGCTATGGGTGAGTAAAACAACTTGTTTTATTACCGAAATAAGGCTCAAATTGTAAAAAACGTTACTTTTCCTTTAACATCATTATGTTTAAAGAACAAAACCAATACAAGGCCTAAACTCACAACAAATTACAGACCTTTTCACATGATGTTTTGTTTAATCCAACTCCAATCCAATCCAACTTTATTTCTATAGCACATTTTATAAACAGAGACAGTTTCCAAAGTGCTGCACATAAAATTAATAGAACTTAATAACATTACTAAAATAGCAATAAATAGAGTGCTAATAATACAATCACTAAAAACAAAAGCAATTATAAAAACATTACTAAAAAAAAAGCAATAAATAAAGTGATAATAATAAAATAACTAAAAACAATAAAAACACAGAGGACCACACAACTCATGCGGGATTAAAAGCCAGAGAATAAAAGTGGGTCTTAAGACGAGACTTAAAACACTCCACAGTGGGAGCTGTTTTGATGTGAGGAGGCAGAGCGTTCCACAGCTTTGGTCCAGCCACAGAAAAGGCTCTGTCTCCTCTGGTTTTAAGTCTCGTCTTAGGAACCATGAGCTGGAGCTGGCCCTCGGACCTCAGAGCGCGGGCGGGAGTGTAAATCTGGATGAGGTCCGAGATGTAATCCGGGGCCAGTCCATTCAAAGCTTTAAAAACAAACAATAAAATTTTAAAATCAACTCTAAAACGAACGGGGAGCCAGTGCAAAGATGCTAAAATCGGAGTTATGTGCTCTCGTTTTTTGGTACCGGTTAAAAGGCGCGCAGCGGAGTTTTGGACTAGCTGTAGACGAGAAAGTGCATGGTGGCTAATGCCAGAGAAAAGTGCATTACAGTAGTCTAAACGAGAAGAGATAAAAGCGTGCACGACTTGTTCGAAAGATTTAAAAGATAAAAAGGATTTGATTTTAAATAAAAGCCTTAAATGATAAAAGCCAGATTTGACGACCGCATTCACGTGCTTATCAAGCTTAAAATCATTGTCAATAGTGACGCCAAGGTTGGTAACAGAAGATTTGACTTGTTGTTTAAGTGGGCCCAAGTCCAAGAGGGGGTCAATTTTACCAAACAACACAACTTCAGTTTTACCCTCATTGAGACTTAAGAAATTGTGGGCCAGCCAAGCCTTGACGTCACTCAGACAAGCAAGGAGAGGTGTCAGGGGACCGGAAGAACGTTTTTTGAGTGGCAGGTAAATTTGGCAGTCATCTGCATAAAAGTGATATTGAATATTGTGTTTTTTAAAAATTTCACTCAGTGGGAGAAGGTACAAAGCGAACAGAATAGGCGCGAGAATGGAACCCTGTTTAACACTACCACACTGAAATGTTTTAATTTTTAACATTACATATTCCAATAATGAACTTATTGTATTTATGCTGTTTATTATTTTTAACATTTTAACACCTAATTTTACCTAATTTCCATCAAGCCACAATAATAATGAATATTTACTGCAAATCACTGCGACTTCTGCTGTTGCCTTTGAGAGACCACGCGGCTTCACCTTGGCATGGGCCACTCTCATGTCACTTTCACAGCAAAGTCTGTTCCTTTTGTTAGTTTTTATGTGCAGCATCCTCGAAAAGGATTGCTCGCAAAAATATGTTGTAACAAACTTATAAAAATATAAGTCGGGTGCGTGTCTTGACCTCCACCAAACCCCTGAGACTGCCAGGTTAAGAACCAATGGTCTAGAATGTTTCACAGTAGAGATTAAGGCTGCGTCCCATTCCTCTGTTTTACCCCTTCCCCTTTATCTACGTCTTTGTCTTTCCCCTCGATACCGAGCTGAGAGGGCTCGGGGTACGAATGTTCCCCTAAGAAATGGGACGCCACTCGATTACCGTTTGCGTCATCATCCCTCGCAAACAAACGTAAACAAATGTCAAGGATTATCGAGTACCTCAGCTCGACAAAAGAACTAGCTTGTTTATACATGAAAGTTCGATGAAAACGATAACGTCGGCTAAAACAGACATCACTACAGTTAAAACCGCAACAACAGTTCACTAAAAGTAACGTAGAACATAAGTGTCATAATTGTAAACCTGCTAAACTGTTAATCGATAATTACAACTGCTGAAAATACATTTATGAGACTCCTTGGCTGGTTGATGTGACGCTGCCATCCTGATCCCAAAACCTGCCTGAGCTTGTAGGTGTACCCCTTCGTTTCAAGTCTGGTCGAGAGCTTACTTCGTTTCAAGGGGTATGTAGGTCGTGGCCCAAGCCCTCGGGCGACATACCAAGCCTTCACTCTCTTTTCAAGATCTGGAAACAGTTATCCATGCCTTTATAACATCTCGGCTGGATTACTGCAACGCCCTCTGCTTTGGCCTCCCCCAGACCCAGCGAGCTCGCCTGCAGTTGGTGCAAAATGCTGCTGCTAGACTTTTAACAGGCACCAAGAGGCAGGAACACATCACTCCTGTCCTCTCCTCTCAGAATCCAATTTAAAAAATACTTCTTTAGGTTTTTAAGTCCTTTCATGGCCAGACCCCCAAGTACATCTCTGACATGCTGCAACATGACTCTGCACCCAGGTCCCTCAGATCTGCCGACAAAGGTCTCCTTTGTGTTGCCCGTTCCCGCCTCAAGCACAAAGGGGACCGTGCTTTTGCCGTGGCAGCTCCGCGTCTCTGGAACAGTCTACCTGCTGACATCAGATCTGCTCCAACAATCACCACTTTTAAATCCAAACTAAAAACTCATTTGTACACTGTGGCCTTTGCCTCTTAGCTCTTTTTTTTTTTTTAATCTCTACCTTTTATCCTGTCTTTTATTTTTATGTCAAATGTTCTTATTTATTTGATGCTGCCGAATTGTTTTGCTATTGGCAAGTTTATTATTTAATTTTAGTTTTTTGACATTGTACAGCACTCTGGCCAGTTTTCACAGTTTTTAAATGTGCTATATAAATAAAATTTACTTACTTACCATATTTTCCGCACTATAAGGCGATCGGATTATACCTTCAATGAATGGCCTATTTTAAAACTGTTTTCATATATAAGGCGCACCGCATTATAAGGCGCATAGAATAGAAGCTACAGTAGTGACTACGGTAGCCATGATTAACCAATATTGATCCATATATAAGGCGCATCGGATTATAAGGCGCACTGTCGGCTTTTGAGAAAATTGAAGGCTTTTAGGTGCGCCTTATAGTGCGGAAAATACGGTACTTACTTGATCAAAATTAGAATGGGGACACCCCTTGCCCTCACAAGAACGCGTAAAACCAAGGAGTAGGGGTAAGACAAAGGGGTAAGACAGAGAAATGGAACGCAGCCTCTCTTAAGGGAGAGGGAACCCTATTCACAGAAAGAATTATTATATTTTTGAGCAATAGAAACACCTGTAAACACGAACAATGAACAAACACGTGTGGTTGTCTCCAATACGCTACAGTTTTTTTTCATAGTTTGTGCTATTTAGAGGCTAAAGTTAACTCTCCCGTTGAAAATGCATTGGAGCTAACGTACGGAATCATAGACCGGATAAAAAAGTGAACTAAGGGAGTGTGACGCCATCCACAGCAGTCAAATGAAGCTCAACGATGCCAGCATTTGGAGATGAGCTTCATATTTGGAAACCAGGAATATCGTAGCAACCAAAGAGCCAATCCGGAGCAAGTCTGTTGAATGTAATGCCCCTTCCCGCCTGCACCGCTGGTTTGAAAATGCTGTCAATCAAATCTGTTGGTAATGTTAGCGGGAGCGACCTCGGGGAAAGAAGCCGCCTGATTTGTTTGTATCTTGATCTATGGACAAAACAATGAAATAAATCACAGAGATCATGTAGAGCAGATTAATATGAACATTTTAAGATCAAAATAACGAGCCTGACAGCAGAGAGAAGCAGCGGTGATTTGATGGAGCCAGAAGCATGCCCGTGCTCACTTCTAAATTGGAACAAGGTGGCTAGCGGGTTAGTTATGTCCTTTTATACTGCTCTGGAAAAAAATAAGAGACCACTCCAAAATGATCAATTTTTCTGATTTGACTACTTATAGGTTTGTGTTTGGGCAAAAGGAACATTTTTGTTTGAGTCTATAAACTACTGACAACATTTCCCCCAAATTCCAAATAAAAATATTATCGTTTAGAGCATTTATTTGCAGAAAATGACAATAAAAATAAAGAACAAAAAAGATCCATGTTTTCAGACCTCAAACAATGCAAAGAAACAAGATCAAATTCATTTTAAAACAACATAATACTAATGTTTACACTTAAGAAGAGTTCAGAAATCAATATTTGGTGCAATAACCCTTATTTTTAATCACAGCTTTCATGCGTCTTGGCATGCTCTCCACAAGTCTTTCACATTGTTCTTGGGTCCTAGTTTAGACCTGGTTTAGTCTTGGTTCAGACCTGGTTTAGTCCTAGTTTAGACCTGGTTTAGTCTTGGTTCAGACCTGGTTTAGTCCTAGTTTAGACCTGGTTTAGTCTTGGTTCAGACCTGGTTTAGTCCTAGTTTAGACCTGGTTTAGTCTTGGTTCAGACCTGGTTTAGTCCTAGTTTAGAGCTGCTTTAGTCTTGGTTCAGACCTGGTTTAGTCCTAGTTTAGACCTGGTTTAGTCCTGCTTCAGACCTGGTTTAGTCCTAGTTTAGACCTGGTTTAGTCTTGGTTCAGACCTGGTTTAGTCCTAGTTTAGAGCTGCTTTAGTCTTGGTTCAGACCTGGTTTAGTCCTAGTTTAGACCTGGTTTAGTCTTGGTTCAGACTTGGTTTAGTCCTAGTTTAGACCTGGTTTAGTCTTGGTTCAGACCTGGTTCAGACCTGGTTTAGTCCCAGTATTTCACATTGTTCTTGGGTGACTTTATTCCACTCCTGGTGCAAGAACTGAAGTAGCTCAGCTTTGTGTTTGTGTTGGAATTCAACAGACGCTGGAATGGAATGGCTGTAATACATGTAGAGATGCTGATTTCAGACAAAAATGCAGTGGTCTCTTATTTTTTCCACAGCTGTACAGTCTGTGTATGGAATGGTAGAATGCAGTGAACCTAAATCATAAGAACACAAATCACTCAGTCTAGCATTATAGTAACAATGTATTCAAAATATAAAAGTACCCAGGCCCAGGAGTGTGAACTGCATCATACAGGTACAGAGAGGGACTGCGTTTTTAAGTCATTTCTGTAAACAAACCCAACCATCTTTGTGATCTGTGGCGCTGTGTGATTTGAGTCTCTCCACGCACAGTTGTCACAGTTATTCTCTCCGCTCAGCCTTCTCACTTCAGCCCAGATCACATCACAGACCTCCTCCAGCACTGTGACTCAAGACAGGCGCACAAAATACTGCTTTGTACACGACCGGAGTGACAAAAGAACCCAAAGGGAGTAGTACACTGGAAGAAAATTCCTAATGCAGTATATACATTTTATGATTCAGTTTGACACACTTTTTAAATTTATTTTATTTAATATTTTCTTCCATTCTAGTACCACTTTTTGGGGACTGTAAGAGGTAACTCACCGACACATAACCTCTTTTTGTCCAATTTAAATGTAAACACTTGAGAAAAATGATCTTGTGAGATTTTTTTCCATATGTGCATAATCTTGTGATGTTTGAATTTTTTTTTTTTTGAATTTCATTTGCTGAAATTTTAAGTATATATTTTTTCAATTAGTTTCATATTCAAAATAAAAATTAAACACATTATAAAAATTAACACAATTAATTATGAGCGGCAATTCAATGCACACACATTTTAAATTTGGCGTGCGGCAAGCGAATCGCTGCCAGGGCCTTTGAACGGCAAGTTTATTTATAAAAAGAATGAAGACGGGACGATCGACAAGAACGCTGTGATTAGGAGCTTTTGTCAAAAATAATTTTCCTATCACTGAAGCTGCTCCAGCCTGACGGATCATTTGAACGATAAACACGTCTGGACAAGTTCCATTGTTACCGGTGATAGAGCGAGCATGAGCGCACTTCACCAAACCACCAAACCACCAAACCACGCTCACAGAATTTGGGAAACAAATGAGTTAAGAGACCACATGAAAACTGACAAACTCAATCGCAAAGTGGGTTTGTTCATTTGCTCGCTCTCAATCTCCCTCTCTCTTACAAATCCTGTAATCAATTAGATTATTTTTTTAATCGCTTAACAGAACTAATATATATATTATCAGCAGGGGTGGGCGACCCGCGGCCCCAGAGCCGCATGTTCAAAGTTCAAAATCAGCTTTACTGTCAAAAACCATATGTACAGGTTCCACACACAGGGTTTGAAATTGCAGCGCCCCCTAGGCCCACAGTGAACATAAAACACCTGATAAACAATGATAAAAGGAGAAATTCAATTTGTCAACTGGACAAAGTTTATTTGGTCGAAAACGTTTCGCAGCTCATCCAAGCTGCTTCATCAGTTCTGATTAAGGGTGCTGATAGACACTGCTTATACATCTAGCTGCAGGGAGGAGCTAACTACACTGAAATTACTCCCACCTATCTGATAAACAAGACAACAAACACCATGACTAAAACATCACATATACCCGTAGCAAAACTACAGTAAAACCTGTATATAATACAAATAATTAAAAGTTCAAAGTTCAAAATGTACTTTATTGTCAATTCACTAACAGACATTACACAGAGGACTGAAATTGCGTTCCACCAGACACCAAAACACACAATGTGTAGCATAATAAAGCTCAAATGGTGTGATTTAAGCAGCAGTGTAATTTAAGCAGCAGTGTCAGTGTAATTTAAGCAGCAGTGTCAGTGTAATTTAAGCAGCAGTGTCAGTGTAATTTAAGCAGCAGTGTCAGTGTAATTTAAACAGCTGTGTCAGTGTAATTTAAGCAGCTGTGTCAGTGTAATTTAAGCAGCAGTGTCAGTGTAATTTAAGCAGCAGTGTCAGTGTAATTTAAACAGCAGTGTCAGTGTAATTTAAGCAGCAGTGCCAGTGTAATTTAAACAGCAGTGTCAGTGTAATTTAAGCAGCTGTATCAGTGCCATATCATCCTTTTGTTGTGGCTCCCTGTAACTTTGGAAAATAAATAATGAGTATTTAATTACAATGTATTTTTATTTTAGCTTGTTAGTTTTTAAATGTAATTCTTAATTTGTAGATAATGGTGTAACATTAAAATAAATTTTTTTTAATATTTTTGTCGCTCAAAATATAGCCCGATGACACCCAGCAGGTATGTGGCAGCCCGGACTTACCGGCACCTACACCAGCAGCAGGATTTATTGAGCTTTTCGACCCCTGGTAGATAAATGATGGATAAATCTAAGAAAAGGAAGGTTTCTGAGGAAAACAGAATATTTAATGCTACGTGGGCAGATTAATTTGCTTTCACGGCTGATGAGACTGGTTTATCGGTCTGTTTAATTATGAACGTTTCAGTACATAAGATAAAATGATGACGGAACACAGAAGCAGACGGCTTTTTTGGTTCGCTCCGGGTGGATAATTTAAGTTTGGATTTTTATTTCCTACGAGGACGACTCAAATAGACATTGTGTATTTCATTTGAGCATCAACCAAGTGCCTTTTGTTCGTAGTTCAAAATGTTTTTTGTTACATTCAGAAATAAAAAATCTGTGTTCTCTGTAGCATTTCATTGATTTTATAAATCCAAAACACTAGTCTTTTATACTTTTAGAGCATACAGGTCAAAATATGACATGCAGTGTTCCAAAAGGTTTTGTGGCTTCGGGTGTTTTCTTTTCTGTGGAAATCGGTCCAAATGGCTCTTTGAGTATTTAAGGTTGCCGACCCCTGTTCTACTTTATGGCATTTAATTTAACAGTCTCCATGGAAACAAGCAGCCACATTAAGTTAAGGCCAAGTTATAGGTCAGATCTATGGAGAAGTGGGCCCGTTCACAGTAAGAATACATGTTTTTCAGATAGTTGAGAAAAACCCAAACGCCTCTAATTGAATAAATGCAAAATACTATGTTTGTTTAAAGCCATGGACATCCAATAACATCACCATGGAGGCAAGACAGATACCGGACCCTCCACCAGAGATGTTACACAGATTTTTTTTTTTTTTGTTTTTTTCAACCATTGTTTTGAGCAAAATTTGTCTTGCCCCGGTACAGATGTTTTGTCCAATAATCAGGAAGTGTGTGTTAGCATGCTAGTTATTTTTGGCTTAACCGCCAGACCATCAAACGTACACTTAGGCGGAAAGTTGTGAAAAGAGCTTACAAACTCATCGCAGTGAATAATAACTTTTCTGGTGGAGGGTCCGTCAGATGCTTTTCTCCATGGAGACGTTATTACTTTATCTGGAATGTTCCACAGTACCAGACCAAGTGACAGGTCAGATCTGTGGAGAGTCGACCCTGCTCAGTCAGAATGCCTGTTTTTCTAGGTATTTCTGAGCTATAAAACCAGCTGGAATTGAATAAATGTAAAGTAGAGCTGTTTAATGCCATACTGTGGGACATTCCAGGCACAGCAATGATGTCTCCATAGAAACAAGCAGGTAACGGACCCCCAACCAAAAAGTTACACAGTGCACAGTGCAAGATAAACTAGTTCTGTTTTTAAATTGGTTGAACTCTGTGCCTACAGCCATCTACGAGCCCTCCTGTGAGGCCTACAAGCTCATGGGCAGCTCCTCAGGATTCTACTCCATCGACCCCGACGGCAGCGGACCCCTGGGGCCCACTCAGGTTTACTGCAACATGACAGGTGAGACAGCTACAGCTAACAGCAAACACAATACAGGTGTACTGCAACACTGCAATTCTGTAAGTGTGAGAGCGCGCCCCGTAACGCAAACCAGGGCTATCGAAAAATCTGCTAATCGGTAGGGATGCTCCGAATATTCTTGAACATTGAAAACACTTGACAAAAAGCCTCTACAGCAGGGATGTCAAACTCATTTTGTTCCTGGGGCCGTATCCAACCTACTTTGATCCCAAAGGGGCCGGATCAGACATGGTAAATATACCCCAAAAATAGCAATAAGTCCAAATACTGTATTTGTGCAGAGAAACACAAATCTATTACAGAAGTCATTTTTATGTGATGAACTGTTTCTTTTACAAAATATTATATTATGAACAACCTGAAACTTTAAGAAAAATGCAATTTCAACACAAGCATACAGGTTTCCCATTCACCTCCAGAACAAATAGCAATTAGTCAATTTTTCTTGGAAGATCCTGCACTCGGCGCCCACTTTTCTCATTTTTGACATTTTGCTGATGAGGGTGTCATGGTCAACAGTCAAAACGATGGTCCTTTAAGAACGTTTGGAAAGAGGCGAGTCTTCATTTGTGTTGCTCTGGTGGGAGGGGCCACGCACAGAGGCGCTGGAGACGCTGCTGTGCTAAACTGCACAGAAAAGAGGCGCAGAAAATTACCAATATTTTAATAAAATATAATTTAAATATTTTATTAGGAAAATCAGCCGAGGGCCAGATTAAAGGTCTTGGAGGGCCAGATCTGGCCGTTGTTTGCTCTACAGTATCTCTGTAATATCTTAAGTAAGTATAATATTTTGGATCTTGAAAGTTGTCAGGTATTTATGGGTGCCTGCCTTATTTTTAAAGTTTTAAATGGACTCGCTCCTAAAAAAAAAAAACACTAACCGAGTTAACACGAGAGCATTGACCAGAGGAGACTGGAACATACAGACGCAGGACCAAATTTGGCCAAACGGTGACGTCTATCAGAGGATCACAGTCATGGAACACATGACCTGCTCATGTCAGGAACTGTGGGTCCTTCACAACCTTCAAGAACACTCTGAAACACTGGTTGAAAAATAATCAAACATGCTCTCACGGGTAGATGTTCTTCTTGGGGTCTCTTAAGCTCAGAGAATGGTCTGTTGTGGTGAACTTGCATTTTTGTTTATTATGGGTTTTTTTTTTTTTGTTTATTTTGGGGTTTTCTTGGTTTATATTGGGTTTATTTTTGTTTATTTTGGGGGGGGGTTGTTTATTTTTGTTTATTTTGGTGTTTTCTTGGTTTATTTTGGACACTCTGAACTTTTCTGTTGCGAGCGACACATGGCTGAAGATTGGGACTTGGAGACTGAAGAGGACTTATTTGAGTATGATGGCCGTTGCTATCGTTTTGAGCATACGGATGAGGAGGTATTAGAAAGAATGAAGCGGAGACAGTTTGAGGAGCAGCGCACCAGAGAACAGCCATTGGTTTCGCATTACTTCTCAGAATCGTGCGCTGAATCCGCTGGCCTTCTTTCTTTTCTTTTGCTGGTAAAAAATCGTCCGGACTGAAGTGGGTGCTGCAAACACGATGGTCCAAACGTCTTACAGCTTTGCCTTTCATGTTTGGGTCCGTTCTCAAGGCAACGAGCCCCAGCTTCAATAATGTGCACTTCTGTTTCTTCTGTATGTTCCTCTAAATGTTCTTCTGTTCTAACCTGCCTTAGGACGACGGATGTAAAGTAGATATTGTGCTAATTCCGGCATATTTACATTTATGCTGTTTGGTGTCATGTTCATTAACATGCATTGTCCTAATTCAAATAAATAAATCAAATTAAATATTCGGCAACCGGATATATGTGGCCGAATATTGCAAAAAAAAAAAGCCACATTCAGCTTTCGGTGGCGTGAGTTAAAAGTCAGGCCGAATAGTGGCGTGTGACATAGGCTACGTTCACACTGCAGGGCTTAATGCTCAATTCCGATTTTTTTGTGAAATCCGATTTTTTTTGCGAGGCTGTTCACATTTCCAGTTAAATGCGACTTGTATGTGATCTCCAGTGTGAACGCTAAACTCCCCAAAAGTGTCCCGCATGCGCCTTGGAGGACACGATGACGTCACACGCAGCGAACGCGCTCAATGTTTACGGAAGTAGCCTAAAGTTGCTTTCGTACCGGAGCCAAAACACGTACAGCTTATTTGTTTTAAGGAGGAGACGGAGAAGGACGAGGTTTTTGGCCACAGCGTTTTGCGGGGCAGTGGCAGCAACGTCTGCAGAAAGGAACATGTGGGTGCGGAGTCACAGGCAAGGGGGTGGGATTGCTACGTGCTTCGCCGCTTCACTGATACGAGTTTATATACTATTTTCGCATGACGAGAAGAACGTTTGTGCACATTTGTGAACGCCTACTTGTACCACTCTCATTGGAGGAAACACACTCAGGTCGGATGAATGCGACCTGGCCGTTCAGACTGCAGTCGCATGTCAAAAGATCGGATATGTATCGGATTTAGGACCACATATCCAAGTGGCCTGGGTTGCATTTGAAAAAATCGGATCTGTGTCGTTCACACTGTCATTAGAAGATCAGATACAGGTCGCATAGAGGCAAAAAAATCGGATTTGGGTCGTTTCAGGCTGCAGTGTGAACGTAGCCATAATGACGCAACATGCTGTGACGTGGTGATCGCCTTCTTTAAAATGCTTTAAAATGACTGGAAAAGCTACTGGAATATTTCAAGAATATTAAATAAACATAAAAATGTATTCTATGCTATTTATATAATATAAATAAAATGTGAAAAAAATTAACAACCGCATTTGATTTGAAGCATTTACATTTTTTTTCAGTTTCAGCCACAAATTTTCATTTCGGTGTATCCTTACTAATCGGTAATAAAACTAGAATTTGTATTAAAAAAGTGCCATTCCCAGGACAGAAATGAACCTTTCTTGAATGTCTTTAGAATGATTTTGAGCTGCATCAGAACATGGATAAGAGCACAGAGACTAGAATACACCCATGGACCACTGAGGGAGTACATGGATATAAGGACACATGGGAATAGAAAAGAAAGTACAGTGGTCCCTCGCTATATCGCGGCCTCGCTGTTTTTTTTAATTCCATTTTTTTATAGTGTATAGTGGATGAGCTGCAAAAAGTCTTCGACCAAATAAACTTTGTCCAGTTGACAAATTTAATTTCTCCTTTTACCATTCAAGATTCAAGATTCAAGATTGTTTATTTGTCATATGCAGAATCAACACAAGGTCAACAATGCAATGAAATGCTTAGGATCAGAAGAACCGTTGACTCGCTAAGATAGTCAAGAAGTACTAATAACATGCAATAATAGTACATGGTAAAAAAAGTGTTGTAAAGTGCAGGGGAAGAGGTAAACAATATAATAAACAATATAAACAATATAATAAAATATGTAATAAAAAAAACAAGGTACAATGTACAAAGGTGCAGGTAGGATTAAATAAGGTGTAAGTATTTCACAGATTGCACATAATATGGTGTAGGTGTAGGTGTTGCATGTGGATTTCGTATTGCACATAGTATGATATAAATATTGCACATAGGTTATTGCACAGATTATTGCACATGTAACAGTAATTTACAGTGAGGTAGTGACAAACATGATATATTCATATAGAGCAGCAGCAGTAAACATAATTATGCATAATGAAAGGTAGTTTAGTGCAGTATTATTGAGAGTTCAGTATTATTTAGAGTATTACCCAGAGTTCAGTAGTCTGACAGCTTGGGGGTAATAGCTGTCTTTGAGTCTTTTTGTGCGTGCTGGCAGGCTCCTGTATCGTCTACCAGAGGGTAGCAGACGGAAGAGTCCTTGTGCCGGATGAGTATGGTCCTTAGTGATGCTGCGTGCCTTACGCAGACCCCTGCTGTGGTAAATGTCCTGGATGGAGGGGAAACTGCTGCCAGTGATGTCCTCTGCCGCTCGCACCACCCTCTGTAGTGCTTTGCGGCTCTGAGCGGTGCAGTTCCCATACCACACTGTGATGCAGCCCGTCAGCAGGCTCTCGATGGTGCACCTGTAGAAGTTTGTGAGGATGCTGGTGTTCATACCAAACTTCCTCAACTTCCTCAGGAAGTAGAGTCTTTGTCGGGCTTTCTTAACCACAGTGTCTGTATGTAGTGTCCAGGACAGATCCTCAGTAATGTGTACCCCGAGGAACTTAAAACTGCTGACCTGCTCCACCTCAGCGTTGTTGATGGAGATGAGGGGATGCTGGTCTACACGCTGTCTCCTGAAGTCCACGATCATTTCCTTAGTTTTGCTGACATTCAGAGAGAGGTTATTTTCCTGACACCAGCTGGTCAGTGATTTCACCTCGTCTCTGTAGGCGCTCTCATCGTTGTTGGTGATGAGGCCTAGGATGGTGGTGTCGTCAGCAAACTTGAGGATGGTGTTGGACCTGTGCCTGGCGGTACAGTCATAGGTGAACAGGGAGTACAGGAGAGGGCTGAGAACACAGCCCTGGGGTGCCCCAGTGCTGAGGACACATGTGGAGGAGAGGTGGCTGCCGATACCATTTATAGTATATCAACGTGCATTATGTTCTGCGCCCTGACTGGCTAAGGCAGGCATGGGCAAACTACGGCCCGGGGGCCATATGCGGCCCGTTAAGCTTTTCAATCCGGCCCGCCAAACTTGAAGAAAGTTTTAGGTCGTTTTCACACCTGCCTTGTTTGGTTTGTTTTAAACGAACCAGAGTTCGTTTGCTCCTTTGATTCGGACCTTTTAGGCTGGTGTGAATAAAAATCAAAAATCTCGATCCGGAGCAAACAAGCGGACCGAGACCACCTAAAAAGGTCGGCCTCGGTCCGGTTCCATACGAACTCTGGTGCGGTTCGTTGGAGGTGAGAATGCAGACCGGACTTGATCCGACACAAGTTGGCTTTTTGTACTTAACGAGCTCTCGTCGTATGTCGAGCATTATGGGAAACCGAGGCTGACGAAACTAAACTAAACTTACGAGGCTTACTTACGTTTTGCGTGAAGAGCAAGAGTCAGAACTTGATGTGCGCACATGAGCGCTGTCCTCCGTAGCCGTCTTGCCCTGTGTCTTCGTCGTTTGGAAATTGATTGTAAAATAGTGTAAACCTCACGATGCTGCTCAAACATTTGTGCGAACTGTAAAAACTGAGCAAACCATATCGCTAAGGCTAGATTGAAAACAGCACGTAACATTATTATTCTCCTCCTTCCGGGTTTGGACACAGCGTTTGGACAGGGCTCATTTTTGTCCAACGGCTGAGCGACCTCAGCACACGTGGTTTTGTTTATAGATGTTGGTTCGCTTGGGGGAAAACTGCAGTGTTAAATAAAAAATAAAAAAAACATTTGGTTCGGACCTAAGCAAGTGAACTATCGGACTTTCCTGGTGTGAAAACGACCTTAATTTCTCTGCAAATTTGGCGTTTTCCAATACCTGGCGTACTAGATACATTGACCTTTGTTGAGGTGCGGCATTTTGCTCCACGTTTGTGCTTTACATTTTAACCCCTCAGCCCTCCTGTAAAGATGAGCGGAGCTAAGGAGCTAAGAAAAGAAAAGTGGACAGAGAATGTCAAGTGTTTAATAAGGAGTGGACAAGTACATATTTTTTCATTCTGAGAATCGCCACAACAAAACTGACTCCAGACTTTGATCTGCTGGCTAAAAAGGGAGACCAGCAACAGCGTTCCCACTGAAGTTTCCCTGCTGTGTTATGTAAAATGCATTTAAAAATAATTTGTTCAATAAGCCTTATGTGTTGCATGGCATTTCTGTTAAGGGGTGCACATAAGTGGTGCGCAGGTGCACGTACGTTCTCAAAATAAACAATGCGCACCAGATCAAATATAATGTGCTCCGCATACTGGTGCGCTGTCACTGTTTCATCCTTGTGCTGGTTGTTGAGTTTTGGCACTGTGGACACACACTGAATAGAAGGAGCAGGACAAGTAGATCTGCATCTCCTTCTGTTTTTGAAAAAAAACACAGTCAGGAGGAGAGTGGTGATGATAAAAACCTGAATGATATCAGAACTTTCAGTGCTTTAAAGATCCCATGACATGGTACTTCTTGATGCTTTTATATGGCGCCTTAATGGCTCCGCAACACTGCAAACGAATTCCTCTTCAAAATCAAGACTCAGTGAATGAGAAAGCCTTGTGAACACAGCCAGAGCCAAAAACATCCCTCTCAAACACTCCATTATGGGCGTTGTTGCTTGAACGCAAATGAGTAGGACAGAGACAGGCCAGTGCAGCAGGCGGGCCGTGGCCAAACTCTCCTCTCTTTCCTCGTTTTAGCGATGCAATATGCGCTGGCCCCACTTCCGCATTTATGCGCGAAGGAAGATATGAGACGATTTCCATTGAAAAATAAACACATTTCCATAGAAAATAAAATTAAACCACTGCTGTTTCAGAGGTTTGGAGGCTCGGATAAAGGACATCCGAGCCTGGAAACACTCTCACGTGCCTCCAGGCAAATAAAAACCCACATCTCGCTTTGCGTAGCTCGTTTGCGGTCCAAACTCTATGGCCATGAGTTCTAGAGACGGTGGGTAAACATACAGACGGGGGGTGGAACTGCATTTGCATTTTTTCTTGAATGTGACGTCAGAAAGTTCCCTTGTTCAGAATCATCAGTTTGAACTTTTTTTCTTTTTTTCAAATGCAGAAAAGGATCACAAATGCTCAGTTTACACATTTCGTAACTTTTAGCCATGGGGGGGGGCTAAACAGGGTAGGGGAGCTCACATTAACGTTCAAAAACCTCAGAAAGTGCAAATTTCATGCCATGGGACCTTTAAAATAGTAACTGTTAGTAATTTTTAAAAAGCTGTATTTTATTAATACAATTTTCTGTGTTTTAAGAGTCATTTTAATAAATAGCTAAATACCGTGGAACTTGAAAGATGGACATTTTGTCGTAATGTTTTGTTCATTTTTAATTGAAATAAAGCACATGTTTTCTACATATTACATGTTATTTTTTGCTCTTATGAGGTGGATTACCAAAACACTAAAACCACCTGCTCCTGGTCCAGCCCTTCTGTCAAATTTTAGAACCCTTTGTGGCCCACGACTCAAAAAGTTTGCCCACCCATGGGCTAAGGGACTGCAATTCGTCAGCCATTCTCTGTGTCTCCTGTACAGCACAGAATGTGTTCAGTTTACCAAATTTATATAAAAGTTTGATCGATCGCAGTTTGACTCTGGAGTGCTGTATGTTTGCAAGTTTTCTCCCCGACAAAACGCACATGTCGACGAAACGTTCTCAAATATAATCGAAGGTGGCATGTCTGTTTATAAGAATCTTCTCGCCCAAAAGAAAAAAGAGCGCCAACAACTCCCCACAACCATGTTCTTCACTTGGAAAAAGACGCCTGCACCAAGGCGGAGCAGCGCCAGGACGGAGACGCCTGGTCAGAGGAACTGTGAAATACACGTATCACTATTAATATTTTTTTTGTTGTTGAAAATCTACGAAAGTTTGGGTGTTTAAATGAGAGAGATGTGAGAAAATGTTAATGCCAGTCTGAAAAAAGCGTAGAATGTGTGTGGTGAGGCGTTTACAGCCTTAAAACATGTAGAATAATTGTAAAATATAAAGTTGTCCTACTTCGCGGATTTTGCTTATCGCAGGTTATTTTTAGAACGTAACCCCCACGATAAACGAGGGACCACTGTACAGTGAACCCTCGCTGTATCGCGGTTCACTCTTCGCGGCCTCGCTGTTTCGCGGATTTTTTTTTCCAATTTTTTTTTTTTTTTTTTTCCAATTTTTTTTATAGTGTAACTTTTTTTTACAGTGTAACATTCTGTCCTGCGCCCTGATTAGCTAAGAGACTAGACCAGGACTAAACCAGGTCTAAAGCAGGTCTAAACCAGGACTAAACCAGGTCTAAAGCAGGTCTAAACCAGGTCTAAACCAGGACTAAACCAGGTCTAGACCAGGGATGGTAGGGACAGAGTCTCTGATTTCGTTCACGAGAGCGCCTGGGTGACAGGAGGTGTGGCCTTTGTTTACTTGCACGAGCCACAGAAGAGAGTGCGAGCCGGACCATGGAAGAGCCAAGAATCAACATGGACGGGCTTGGCGCCTGGCCGCGCGGCGTCCGGGGGAGCCACATTCGAGGGAGCCGCAGCGGGGGGAGGACACTCGCGCGCACAGAGGAGACAGTGGCTCTTCCCCGTGAGAGGACGAGAGGACGAACCCGACCCCGTCCTAGAGAGCTGTGGAGTATTGGCGACGCATTGATAGCGGTCTGATTTTGGAGCCGGGGTGAAATGCAACCAACTCTTGTGAGCGCAGGTTGGTCTTACCTGGTCTTGTGGTGCTCAGAGGCGTCTGTTAGCGGTTCGGCACTGTTAGCATTGGCTTGAGTCTTGCCCAAAATGATATCCAGGTCGCTTTCCACTCGACTTTCGCACATGGCATGGATATGTGGTACCAAAACAAACACACGTGTCTGCGCGCACGTGTCAGCGCACACGTGTCCGCGCGCACGTGTCACGTGCCCCCCCCCCCACACTATTAATATATTTTAATGAAAATCTACAAAAGTTTGAGTGTTTAAACAAGAGAAAAATGTTAATACCAGTCTCAGAAAGGTGTATAATGTGTCTGGTGAAGCGTTTTCAGCCTTAAAACATGTAGAATAATTGTAAAATATAAAATTGTCCTACTTCGCGGATTTCACTTATTGCGGGCTATTTCTGGAACCTAACCCCCGCGATAAACGAGGGTTCACTGTACTACGATTTAATGTTGGAAAATCACATTGTGTTGTCTAAAGAGTGTATTTTATTATGTTTGTGGTATCAGAATCAGTATTGAGTATCAAGTCTTTTCCTTAATATCAAAATCGAGTCTGAACAACACACTAACGCTAACACAGGTTTACTGCAACACGTGAAACACAGCGCCCCCTACTGCATACTACAAACACCAAACACCAATAACTTTTTGCTTTTTTTCATAATTTTAAATCTTGTTTTTGAATTATTAACATTAAAGTAAAAGCAGCAGGCTAATTTTGACTTCATAGCTATTTCATTTTACGACGTGTTTACTTGACAACAAAATATTACGATTATGCTAAATTAGGAAGACCTTATTACTAAAACATGACAACTTTTACATCTAAGAAAAAAACTAATTTTTTCGCAGAAACGAATTGTATTCCCTCAAAATTGCTGCAGATTTGGTAAACAAAAGAAAATCGTGTGTTGATTTCCCCATGGATTCCACAGGTGCATTGTGGGAGACTGAGTCCATTGTGTTGAGTGTAAAAATGACAAAATAAATGGACAGCGGAGTGTAGTTTCAGACTGCATCAGGCTGTGAATCGATCCACAACACTGTCCATGTCCTGAGAGAAATCATTAGAGCGGACTTCAACAACACAGTCACACACACACATCCATACACAAACACATACACACATACACACACATACATGCACAGACATTCACAGACGTAACTTCTTGGGTTCTTTTTTAAATGGAATGGAAGCTTTATTTGTCATTGTTATACAACGAGATGAGATTGGAAATGGACGGGTCACATCTTCCCCCTGTCAGGACAAAGACGGACCTTAAAGCAGCCGACGTGGTGCGCTAACATCCCACCTCTCTCATCAGCGATAGCAGAACATGAACAGAATAGAAAATGCAGATACAATCAATCACATACACATACACGATGCGGTGGAACGGTTTTACATGAGGTATCTTTTTGTTTGGAAAACATTACAGGAGGGATACAAAGATGCAATCTGCAATCATTTGACTAGTAATATGATGCTAATGTTGACAATTACACAAGCCCCCTGCTTTGCAAAAAATTAAAAATTAAAATCACAAATTTTGAAAAAAAAAAAAAGCTTCTCAAGCGATTTTCTCGTGTTCGCCCCTCCTGGGTTGTGGCGGGTCACATATTTAGAGGGAATTAATATCAAGATAAGAAAAGATTAAGATGACAAATGTAATAACACATTTCTGAGACAAATAGTAACAAATAAAAAAACTCCTCTGTGCAAATTTTATTGGGATAACATTTTTTCATATATTGACTCATGTTTTCGCTGTGTTTTCAAACATCTGACTGCTGCTGCGCAGTGGATGATGGGATATTGGAGGACGTGAAGGATACTACATGAAGGATGTGTTCTTCTGTGCACAGAACGAAGGACACATCCAAGCTTCTGTGCCAGATCCTGAGCTAGCTTCTGTGCTCACTCCTGAGCTAGCTTCTGTGCTCACTCCTGAGCTAGCTTCTGTGCTAACTCCTGAGCTAGCTTCTGTGCTAACTCATGAGCCAGCTCCTGAGCTAGCTTCTGTGCTCACTCCTGAGCTAGCTTCTGTGCTCACTCCTGAGCTAGCTTCTGTGCTAACTCCTGAGCTAGCTTCTGTGCCAGCTCCTGAGCTAGCTTCTGTGCTCACTCCTGAGCTAGCTTTTGTGCTAACTCCTGAGCTTGCTTCTTCTGTGCTCACTCCTGAGCTAGCTTTTGTGCTAACTCCTGAGCTTGCTTCTTCTGTGCTCACTCCTGAGCTAGCTTTTGTGCCAGCTCCTGAGCTAGCTTTTGTGCCAGCTCCTGAGCTAGCTTCTGTGCTAACTCCTGAGCTTGCTTCTTCTGTGCTCACTCCTGAGCTAGCTTCTGTGCCAGCTCCTGAGCTAGCTTCTGTGCTAACTCCTGAGCTAGCTTCTGTGATGTCCCTCACTTGCTTGTGGTTAAGCTGGTCCATTGCTTCTATCTTGTTCTTCAAGTTCTTGTTTAGTAACTGCAAAAGTTCTTTACTTTGCAGTTTCGCAAATGCCTGCGAGTCCTGTGCCTGCAAACGGTCATTCACATCCTGCAAGTATTTGACTGTCTCTCTGTACTTTAGGTTTTCAAACATTAAGGAGTTGAGATGATTACATTTCACATTCAAATCGGCGATATCTCTCTTTAGGTCATGTTGGCGTTGTAGAAGCGATTTTTTCTCATCCTTAAGAGTTTTCAGATTAGCTTCTATCAGCTTCTTACTTCCAATTTTATCCTTAAGTACCAGAACTTGTTCGTACAGCTTGCAGTTTTCTGTTTTCACTTCACTTGTGGAAGCTCCAGATGTGGCCATCTGGAGCTTCTCCTCAAGTGCGTCGTGCTCTTTCTGGAGTTTCTCTTTTTTCTTAAGCAGTTTCTTATTCATTTCTTTAACCTTGTTGTTTTCCTTGTCAGTGTGCCTGTAGCTCTCCAACATGACTTTGAGCTCACGTATTTTCTCTTGCTGTGTGTCGATTTCTGACAGAAACAGGTCATTCTCGGCCTGTATCTGCTGTCTCCTCCTATCTTTTTGCATGTATTCCCACACCTTCACCTTTAGAGCGTCATGTTCTTTCTGTGTTTTCTCAAGAAGTTTGTTCACTTGTGCATTTTCACTTTTTAAGGAGCTCCATGACACCTTGAAGGCCTCACATTTCTTTCTCCAGCACAACTCATTAGCAGTTTTCTGGTTTGTCTTCGAAATCTTGTCCTGTAAAATCTTATTTTCTTCCAAGCTACTGTCCATCTCGGATTTTAGTTCAGTGTAGCGTGCTTCTTCATCTCCTTGAAGCAATTTTGATTCTAACTGCTCAAGCTCCTCTACCAAAGTACTGTTTTCTTCTTGGATTGTTAATTTGTTCTGTAGCTCCACACACTCCTCACAAAGTGCCTGATTTTGTGCTCGGATGTGATCATTTTCAGAGTTTAATACAGCACGATGTTCTTCCAAGTCACATTGAAGCAGTTTTGATTTTAACAGGTCGGACCCATACTTTAGTTTGGCATTCTCTTGACCTAGTAAATCTCGCTCCAAATCTGAAATGGTCTGTTGAAGCTCTTCTTCTCTAGGCTTAAAATCTGAAATTACTTTTTTCAGATGTTGGATCTCTGAGTTTTTGGATTGTAAGCAAGTCTTTTCTTGCTCTAAATCTCGCTCCAAATCTGAAATAGTCTGTTGTAACGCTTCTGTAGGCTTAAAATCTGAAATTACTTTTTGCAGATGTTGGATCTCTGAGTTTTGCTGTTCACATTTCAACTCAAGATCATTTTTTTGCCAGATACGTTTGGTATTCTCTTGACCTCGTAAAGATTGCTCCAAATCTGAAATGGTCTGTTGAAGCTCTTCTTCTCTAGGCTTAAAATCTGAAATTACTTTTTGCAGATGTTGGATCTCTGAGTTTTGCTGTTCACATTTCAACTCAAGATCATTTTTTTGCCAGATAAGTTTGGTATTCTCTTGACCTAGTAAAGCTCGCTCCAAATATGAAATGGTCTGTTGAAGCTCTTCTTCTCTAGTCTTAAAATCTGAAATTACTTTTTTCAGATGTTGGATCTCTGAGTTTTTGGTTTGTAAGCAGGTCTTTTCTTGCTCTAAATCTCGCTCCAAATCTGAAATGGTCTGTTGAAACGCTTCTGTAGTCTTAAAATCTGAAATTACTTTTTGCAGATGTTGGATCTCTGAGTTTTTGGTTTGTAAGCAGGTCTTTTCTTGCTCTAAATCTCGCTCCAAATCTGAAATGATCTGTTGAAACGCTTCTGTAGTCTTAAAATCTGAAATTACTTTTTGCAGATGTTGGATCTCTGAGTTTTGCTGTTCACATTTCAACTCAAGATCTTTGATAAGTTTGGCATTCTCTTGACCTCGTAAAGACATCATCCTCTCATGTTCCACCTTCTCTCGTGTCAGAGTCGAGTTTTGGAATTCAGGATCTCAATGATTGGTGGATTTGGTGGAAACAAATCTGGATTTGGAGAAAATTTGCAGTCGAAGTCTAAGTGTGCTCTCTCTGGACTTACCCTTACAATCTCAGATCTGCTTTGAGTCAATGTGTTCTGTGAATTACAAAGCCAGGTCAAAGTTCAAAGCCTTCTTTGATCTTTGATGAGTCCCATGACATTGGAAGTTACCATGGTGACACACTGCATTACCATGGTGACACACTGCCTTACCATGGCAACACACTGCATTGCCATGGCGACAGACTGCATTCATCAGGCTTTGATGGTTTTCACATTCTAGAATGTGATGAAGTCATAATTACAGATGGTAAAAACTCACTGTACTACAGTATAATTTTGGATTTTAACAATATTAATTTTAGCTTTAGTGGGCCTATGCAGATTTAGGATGAATTAAGATACATCTCATCAGTAAAATGCTAGAACTACTGCATAATATTCAAAATAAAATGTTATAAGTTCACATACTAAAATCAAAGGTTTACAAAAGATGAATTTGTCTATTTTCACTGGGTAAAGCCTCATTTTAAGTGTAACAGCTACAGACATGGCTGACAATAGGCACTTTGACGCTAACAGGCTTGCTACACTATAATAGTGGTGATGCTTTTATGTAGAGGCAAGAGATGCGTGAAGAATCCCTCAGTCGTCCAGGTAGAATCCATGATTTATCATAGAGGCAAGAGATTTAGTCACAAGACAAAGGTGGTGTTATAATGTCAATTTCCAGTCTGAACTCAATTTGACAGAGTATGCAGTTATTGCTTTTGGCTTTGTAGGGCAGACTAGCCTGCTAACCGAGCTGATAGCTGTTAGCTGCACAGCTAATACAACACATTCTATCAGTAACAAGCCAGACAAACATATACAGCACAGACACAATATCATGTAGTTTTACAGTTGACTTACTTGTTCTGCGTCTATAGTTGATGCAGCGTGGAGAGTTGGTACTGATCCAGGCTTCAGTTTCAGTCGATTTGCAAGTCCAGCTCTGTATTGTCCCATGAAAAAAACAGTTGTCCGTGTTTGGTGCAGACATACAATGTTTCCATGGACAATAAAATTAAACCACTGCTGTTTCAGAGGCTCGAATGAAGGAGCTAAAACATACTCTTTTCTTCATCATCACGTCCAGGGACAGAGCAGTTGCCGTGCTTCACTCGTTTCGGAGCTCTCACGTCTCTCCTGAAAAAACAATCAGCAGCTAGCAGCTAGTAGCTCGTAGCTCTTTTGCGCAAGGGCCGGTCCAAATTCTCTGGGGTGATATCCAGAGAAAGGGGGTGGACATCCAGACAGAGGGAGTGGAAACCTTTCCCCTTCATAAGGGGAAAGGTTGTTCAAAATCGCCCGTTTGGACGGGCCTTTTTTCAAACGCGAAAAAGGATCGCAATTGCTCAGTTAACACATTTCGCAACTTTTAGCCATGAGCTGGCCCTTAAACAGGGTAGGGGAGCTCAGAAAGTGAACATTTCATGCCATGGGACCTTTAAAGGAGAAGTAACGTTTTTTACAATCTGAGCCTTATTTCGGTAATAAAACAAGTTGTTTTACTCACCCATAGCACTTTGTTGTCATATGGAGCATTTCCAGAGATGTTTTAGATTTGCGTTAGCCTAGCGTGAATTCTAGCTGTAGCTTGTGGCATATAATATATTCCTCGAGCATGTAATATATGCCCCGTGCGGTCTGGTGCTAAAGTTTGTGTTATTTGGAGACCGCTCGGGGCATTACATGCTCTATGCCCCGAGAACGCTAATCGCTCATCGCTAATATAAAACATCTCTGGAAGTGCTCCATATGACACCAAAGTGCTATGGGTGAGTAAAACAACTTGTTTTATTACCGAAATAAGGCTCAGATTGTAGAAAACGTTACTTCTCCTTTAAGTCAGAATATAGTATAGGATACTACACACACACACGCCACACACACCAGACACACACTCACACACACTACACTCTCTATGAAAAAAAATATTGACAGTGATGCTAATGATTTAGCAACAAGTACTGCAGTATCTGCAATCATTACTTAATCACCAGCACTTCACGCAATTCAACCATTATTCACATTAACCGCCCATCGCTGTAATGGGCGGTTTGGCTAGTAATATGATGCTAATGTTGACAATTACACAAGCCCCCTGCTTTCAGCTAAATATCTCCCTTTGATGCAGAAATAATATGACCACACAAAAACTGAATTAGTATTTAAACTAGTGCTGTCAGGCGATTAAAAAAATGAATCTAATTCATTACAGGATTTGTAATTAATCTAATCTATTATTAATCGCATTTTAAGAGTGTGAGTGAGTGCGAGTGAGTGAGAGTGATCGAGCGAGCGAGCGAGCGAACGAACAAACCCAGTTTGCCTTTGAGTTTGTCAGTTTTCAAGTGGTGAACACAGACAGAGGCTCCCTCTTTTCTTTGCTCATTCGTTTCCCAAATCCTGCGAGCGTAGTTTGGTGATTTGTTGGTAGAGTATTGCATGGAAAACACAGTGAAAGTGGAGGCATGTGGGCTGGATTACATTTTAATCATTTTAATAAGCCCAGATGGATTAATTCAATTCATGTTTTAATACCTGGCATTACACTAATCATGTTGTTTACATACAGAGCCAATTTAAACCTAATGCTAAGCAGAAAAAATGCTAAGTGCGTGTTATTTTCAGTAGGCCTATTAAGCATTCATTGTACTGGTAAACTGTTATTAAAGCTCCACTGGTATAATTATCTTAGGAAGGTGATTCTCAAATGTATTGTCGTAAAGCAGACCCGGGCATTTCAAGGCCCGGGGGCCAAATACGCCCGCAAGCCAGCGAAAGGTTGCTTGGAATTAAGAAAATAAAACCTACTTTCAAAATTGTACATAATGCATTTGTACTGATGATCATCTGTGGGACTTCACATCTCCACCTCAAACATGAACCTGACTTTGATGCACTTGTTAAAGCTCAACAGAGGCGAGATTTCTCTCACTGATCAAGAAAAAAACAAAACAAAAAAAAAACACTAAAACATGATAACTTTGATTTTTTTTCTACACAATTTGGCAGTTGGACAAAAAAATATTGTGACATATCTTGTATTATATTATTTGGTAAACAAAGACATTGTGGTGTCTTAATACAAAGTTAAGAAAGTTAAACTCAGAAAATGTGACTGAAAAAGAGTTACAAATGTTTCACGTTTACCATTGTTTTGAATTATTTTACTGGATAAATTCAGTTTTTGTCGATTTCAAACTTTTGGCCCTCCACAATATTTTCTGCTTCTCATTTGGCCCCTGGGGAAAAATAATTGCCCACCCCTGTCGTAAAGTATAGATGAAGTATGTATCCTGTATCCCAGGCTGCTTTGTTCCTCAGACAGGACTTGGTGTTTTCACTGTAAATGAAACGTGTTGAGTTCATACAGATATTGACCTGTCGTGTTTGTGTCCAGACGAGCGCGTGTGGACAGTGGTCACTCACAACAGCTCAGAGCCGGTGAGGGTGCAGGGCTCCTCAGTGCTCCAGCCTCACGTCATGGACCTCAACTACAGCGCCTCCTCTGACCAGCTGAGGGCGATAGTGTCCAGATCTGAACAATGCCAACAGGAAGTGGTCTACAGCTGCAGGAAGTCCCGCCTCTTCAACACCAAAGGTCAGTAAATTACAGCGCGTTTGTTTACAGCTTTTGTTCTCGTGTCGTCATCACAAACACACCTGGAGTTGTGTGTTTCATTCAAACACGTTTCACACACAAATCCTACGACTGTGTTTCACCGTGTGATGTCGTGTAGTAGTATAGAAAGTGCTCCCTTGTGTTTTTTAAACTCTGTACATCTTAACTAGTATTATTTGGATGATTTCACCTCTGGAATGAAACAAAACACAACTTTAGGTGGGTGATTCTCCAACTCAAGTCAAATTTGGTCATGATATTTTTCAGAAAATCCAACACATATTTTTAGAAAAAAAAAGTTATGTGCAGAAACGTTAACTGATAGTGGTTGTAATGAAATGACATAAATATTAAATAAATAATATTTCAGTTGGAAGAGCATATGTCTCAGGATCCAGGGGTTGACGGTTCGAATCCCGCTCTTGACGGGTTGACCGCATATGATCCCAGCTCCCACAGATGAGCGCTGCCGTTGTGTCCTTGGGCAAGACACTTAACCCCACCTTGCCCCCAGTGTCTGTGGACACTGGTAGCCCCCATGGCAGAAGATACATCAGGGTCCGTTGTGACGTGAGCCGTCCTCCTGTGGACCCGCCACCCGCGGAGGGATTCATGGGGGCTGGTACATTGTGTTCTGGGCAGCAGAACACTGCTTGGACTGCTGCCCCCGTGACCCAGAAAATGGAAAAGCGGAAGAAAATGAATGAATGAATGAATGAATAAATAAAGTGATGGAAATGGCTGTTGTGGAAATGACAATGTTTAGCATTTCTTTTAAAATCTCATGACATATTAGCATGCTAATCTCTGTTTTAGAGTTAGCATAAAATATACTCAAAATACACAATATAAAATGGTATTGTTCTCATTATTTGTACATTCAAAGGAAATATGAGGTGTTTGGAAATTACGACCAATAAACCTACTCTTGGTTTTGCAAAACTTGACCTTGATTTTGTTCTTGTTTCCCTTCCTTCCATGGAGCTAACGCTGCTATGCTAACATGAGCTCCTGTCACATCACAACTGATGTAGTTCAAGGAGACAAAGGTTTTTAAAAAAAAAGTTAAAAGTTATATTTTGTGGTGGAAATGACAGTGATCTCTAGGGACAGGTGTTATTTTTATGAAAAATAAATAAAATACTAATATATCTTTCAAGCACATGATATTTTTCATTAAAATAAGGAATTTCTGTGCCATTTGTCAATGAAGCTACTGTTGAATCAAATTTAATTTCAGTCTTATTACTGAGAGTCCAAAACCTGGCCAAGGGACAAAGGACATATAGCAAAAACACTCAATATAAAACCATATTTTATATAAGAAAAATAGTAATTTAACCTATGTATCATACATTTTTTGTAAGTTTGTCTTTGTGTCTAGTAAGTGCAGCATGAATAAAAAATGACAATGTTTTTATTTTTCTTATTTCTGACACAAATTCTTTGATAGTTGGAGAATCACCCACGTATGTTTCTGGGGCGGTAACAACAGTCTAACATGTCTTAAAGCTACAAGAGTCAATTTTGTGTAATGTAGAACCTTTAATCATTTGTAAGCAATTATTCCTGATGTCCCTCTGAATGCAGTCCTGGTATAGCTGCTGTTTTATTTATTTACAGTAGAATTCTGTCACTGTAGCTCCCCCAAACTTCATTACCGCCTCCTGTTTTACACCAGAAGCACGACAGCTCTCCATGTTTCATTCTGTTTCACATTAACCCACAATACTCCGACAATGTTCCTCTGTACGACCTGCCATCATGAAACATTCATAAATCCCACATCGCGCTGGTCCCTGGATGCAGCGCGAGCACAAACAAACAGCTGATTATCCCAGGGACATCAAACGCACCGCGGTGGTGTGTAATGGGAGGTTCCAGTTGGACGGGGATTCAGGTCAGAGCATCACGCTGTGGGGATGAGAGAACTGGCATATTTTAGTTTGTGTAAAACCAAAACACAAACTAAAATATGCCAGTTTGTGTTTTGAAAAGATCTGGAGAAACAGATGAGGAGAATGTTCGTGTAGTTAGCACTCGAGAATTGAGTGTTGGGCTGCTTAGCATTCAGCACGGTGGATTTAAAGGGACAGTGTGTAAGATTTTTACCCGTTAATTACCGAAATTGAAGATACCCATTCAAAAATACAGTGTTTTTCAAGCCTTTTCACTTCCATCATGAAATCAAAGTATTCTGTTGGACTTAAATATAGTCACATAAAAGGGGGATCTTCCCCATGTAGAGGCAGCCATTTTGATTACGAGAGCCGCAGAAGGACATTTGGGCTCCGCCTTTGCCTTTTCTTTATACAGTAGTTGTCAAAGGGCTTGTGGTTTTCACACAACGAGATAGTACGCATTTGGATAAACAACGACAAGCATGTTGCCGGATCACACTTACTCCGCACATACATTGCAGGAGCAAGCACATTCATCTAAGAGGAAAAGAAGAAGGACATAGTACCTACCGCGGCTGGGGCTTTGTTGCAGCGTGGGCCCACACCCCGGGTTCAGACCAACCTCCTCCCTCCGCGGTCCGGTTCCCGATTCCCCCCACCCGCGCACTGCGCCGGGTGCGCTTCACACATGCGAGAGGTTCGTGCGCGGCTGCCGGAACCCACCTCCGGGTACGCCGAGCTGTCCGCGTTATGGCGCGCCCGGGTGACCCTCGAGGTCACCACCAATGCGCCATCAATCCTACACACTGGACCTTTAAGAATGACATTAGGTGTAATGTAACATGGCTAGTGCTTAGAAAGTTGCATAATATTTTAGTTAGGGAAACACTGGTCTACAAGCAAAATGCTTCCGTAACAAAAGTAGTGAAATTTCTCTTGGTTTAGGTCACTAATAAAGAAAAAGTAAGTCAGAGGTGCTGATTGGCTATAGTTTCCAAGATATAGTATTGGGTCCAAATAGGAATTTTTTGCAAAATAAGGCAAAAACGGATCAGAAGGTACAACTACAAGCAACAGTTCTATCTGAAAGTCTGTCTGCACATTCACATACATTCAGTTTAATATGTCTAGAGGCCTCGAAATTGTGTGCGTCTAATGTCTTAAGATATTTCTTGTTTATTTCTTGACGTATAAAGAAGTGCAAGGTAAATATTTTCAAAATATAAATATTATTTTTAAGCAAAAATGCCTATTGTATAAACCAGGGGTGTCAAACTCATTTTGGCCCGCGGGCCGTATCCAACCTACTTTGATCCTAAAGGGGCCGGATCAGAAAAGTCCAAATATTTGTGTCGAGAAACGCAAATCTATAAGAGAAGTCTTTTTCTCTCTTTCTTTTACAAAATGTTATAATAGTATGAACAACCTGAAACTTTAAGAAAAATGCCATTTCAACACAAGCATACAGGTTTTCCATTCACCTCCGTCAACAAATAGGAATTAGTCCATTTTTCTTGGAAAATCCTGCACTCGGCGTCCACTTTTCTCATTTTTGACATTTTGCTGATGAGGGTGTCACGGTCGACAGTCAAAACGATGGTCCTTTAAGAGCGTTTGGAAAGAGGCGAGTCTTCATTTGTGCTGCTCTGGTGGGAGGGGCCACGCACAGAGGCGCTGGAGACGCTGCTATGTGCTAAGTACTTTTCTTTTTTGTTCCCCTTCTGTTGATTAGCGCGGTGTGTTTGGATAATGTCGATTAGTAGAGCCGACCTTCTGACTTTGACTTTGTACCTGCAGATGGCCGTCCTCTCTCCTATTGGCTGGACCAGAGCGGGGAGAGGCGGAGCTACTGGGGCGGCTTCCTGCCTGGAGTTCAGCAGTGCTCGTGCAGTCTGGAGGAGAACTGTGTGGACATGAACTACTTCTGCAACTGTGACGCAGATACAGACACATGGTACAACTCCCATACAACCACTGATCATACCTGCCCCAGCAGCAGAACCGGCAGCCTCCTCAGCCTCTACATCTCCTCCTCTTCACCATCTTTTCACATATGATATATTACTATTTTAACAATTCTTTCTTTTACACAATTCTTTCCATATGCATTTTATGTGCACTTAACACATTAACTTATGAGTCAAAAGTTTAGACACACCATATGATCCAGTGTTTGTTCTGTATGTTTAATACTGTCTACATTTGATATATACACAAATCTATGAAGTAAGATATATGGAATTATTTAGAAAAAATGTAAAAATATATGTAATCTGTCAGTCAATGTAATTTATAGCCAAATCCTCAAATTATCCACCCTTTGCTTTGTCGAAAAATATTCAGTAATTTAACTTCTTTTTTCTTTGCTACATAATTCCATATATATAACTTCATATATGTTTTATGTCTTCTTAAAGGAATATTAACGTTTTTTTAAAATCTGAACCTTATTTCTGTAATAAAACAAGTTGTTTTACTCACCCATAGCACTTTGGTGTCATTTGGAGCAGTTTTGTAGATGTTGTAATTTAGCGATATCCGTTAACGTGAGTGCTCGGGGCACGACGTTGCAGTCACTAAATAACACAAACTTTATCACTTTTCAAATTGCAGAAGCTCAATGTCTTAGTCTACACTTTCGTTTGACTCAAAAGTGGCCTGTAATCCGAGATTTAGCCATAGTTTCGAGTAGATGAGGAGGACAGTGCTCATGCGCTCATTCACAGCTGTTTTTGCAGATAAGAAGACGCTCATAACTTTTCTGTTGCGAGTGACACATGGCAGAAGATTGGGACTTTGAGGCTGAAGAGGACTTATGGAGGACTGAGGACTGAAGAGGAGTATACGGATGAGGAGACAGAATGGATATGGAAAGAATGAAGTGGAGACAGTTTTAGGAGCAGCAGAGAACAGCCATCGGTATCACATTACTTCTCAGATTCGTGCGCTGAATCCACTGGCCTTCTTTCTTTTCCTTTGCTGGTAAAAAAATCGTCCTGACTGAAGTGGGTACTGCAAACACGATGGTCCAAACGTCTTACAGCTTTGCCTTTCATGTTTGGGTCCCGAGAGCTGAGAGCGAAATCAGCTGTGACTGAGCACATGCGACTGTCCTCCTCATCTACTCGAAACTATGGATAAATCTCGGATTAGAGGCACTTTTGACTCAAACGAAAGTGTAGATTAAGACATTGAGCTTCTGTAATTTGAAAAGTGATAAAGTTTGTCTTATTTGGTGACTGCAATCTCCTGCCCTGGGCACTCATGTTAACGGATATCGCTACACCACAACATCTACGAAACTGCTCCAAATGACACCAAAGTGCTATGGGTGAGTAAAACAACTTGTTTTATTACCGAAATAAGGTTCAGATTGTAAAATTTGCTAATATTTATATTTATAAGTGGTAAACATAGAAAAAATACACAGTCTTTATTAAGAACGCATCACCCTTAAAGGGATAGTTTGTTTGTTTTGATGTGAGAGTCGAGAGTGTGAGGAGAGTCGTGCATTAACACTGACTTACCAAAAGGTGCCGAGTAAAAAGGCATTTGTTTACTCTGCACCTTTTGCATGGAATATGCTACAGAAGGACTGGAAACTAACTGATTTAATTTCCTTGAGCACTTTTAAATCCAATCTGAGAGCTGCACTTGTTTTTTTATAATGTTTTTAAACTTTTATGTCTTATCTGTGTAAATATGTAACTGTGTTTTTGTGTTTGCTGCTGCCTCTTGGCCAGTGTTGTGCAGTAACGCGTTACTAATAACGCGTTACTGTAACACAGTTACTGTTGACAGTAACTAATACTGTAACGCATTACTTTTAAAATAAAGGAACTCAATTACCGTTACTAAACGGCACGTTACCGCGTTACTGAACCTGCTCATTTTGAAACTGGCATCATGTGCGCGACTCGCATAGGCACAGGGGAATTTTTTTTCTCCCTTTGGTAAGGGCGGGATAAGTAATGATGATTGGCTAAAGCAGAGTAAGATTTCATGTTGAGCCAACCAGAGACACCCAGTGGGCGGTGGGCGGGGTCTACACACAATCCCAGCACACAGTAGTAGCGCACACACAATACACACACCCCGTGTCAGATGGAGAGTCCCGAGTCGAAGACAGAAGTATAGGCAGTATTTTAACCTCGTCGAGGTAAAAGGTAAAAACGTACATGTTACGTGCACATTGTGTCAAAGACCAAAGACTTTGTCCACGTCCAATGTAAGCAACTCGAATTTAATGAAGCATCTCTCGACGGTGCACGCTTCTGTTAAACTAGTGACCCCCAGCAGGCCCCATGATGATAATTGCATGCTAGGTGCCGTTAACAATGAAGGCCACGGTGACGGAGCCACGCCAGCTTACATCGCCACTTACAAGTGAACAGGCTAATAATACAAATAGGTGCGCAGTGATATGACTCGAGAAAAAATAGCACCAAGCGATTACGACTTCTGAATTTTTTGTGTTCCCGCTCACTTGCCGGAACTACGTTCATCAGGAACCGAGGCAGAACTCGGCTCACAGGACACTGTCGGCGATATTACTATTATTATTTTGTCATTTTCACACCTGCCTTGTTTGGTTTAAAACGAACCAGAGTTTGTTTGCTCCTTTGATTCGGACCTTTTGGGCTGGTGTGAATAAAAACCAAAAATCTCGATTCGGAGCAAACAAGTGCACAGTTCCATTCGAACTCTAATGCGGTTCGTTTGAGGTGAGAATGCAGACTGGACTCGATGCGACACAAGTTGGCTTTTTGTACTTAACGAGCTCCCGTCGTATGTCGAGCATTATGGGAAACCGAGGCTGACAAAACGAAACAAAACTTATGAGGCTTACTTAGGTTTTGCGTGAAGAGCAAGAGTCAGAACATGATGCTCACATGAGTGCTGTCCTCCGTAGCCGTCTTGCCCTGTGTCTTCGTCGTTTGTAAATTGATTGTAAAATAGTGTAAACCTCACGATGCTGGTCAAACATTTGTGCGAACTGTAAAAACTGAGCAAACCATATCGCTAAGGCTAGATTGAAAACAACACGTAACACCATTATTCTCCTCCTTCCGGGTTTGGACACGACGTTTGGACAGGGCTCATCTTTGTCCAATGGCTGAGCGACCTCAGCACACGTGGTTTTGTTTATAGATGTTGGTTCACTTGGGGAAAAACTGCAGTGTGAAAGCGAACCGCACCAAAATTTAAATTTTTTTTTTTAAATTTGGTCCGGACCAAAGCAAGTGAACTATCGGACTTTCCTGGTGTGAAAGCGATCTTATGTTCGCACCTTATCACCAAGACAAGTTCCTAGTTTTGTGAATTGTGTTCACTTGAGAATGGCAGTAAAAGTCTTTCTGATTCTGATTCTGATTCAGATAAGTCAGCATTAATGCATGACACTGCTGAAGGGGACGCCAGACAGATTCACATCAAAAAACCCGAACTATCCCTTTAAGTAACGGATAATCTCATGCTCTGTCAGTCAGAACATTATTGCACTGCCGTTCCTGTCTCTTGTATATAGCTGTCATTTGATATTTTATTTGATATTTTATTACTTATTTTTATATTTTATTCTGATTTGTACATATACACTTGTTATTTTTATTTTTATAATTATGTCTCATTTGTCTCTTATTCTTCTATTTTTTGTTCCCCTCTGTTATATACACTCAACAAAAATATAAACGCAACACTTTTGTTTTTGCTCCCATTTTTCATGAGATGGACTTAAAGATCTAAAATTCATTCCAGATACACAATATTACCATTTCTCTCAAACATTGTTCACAAATCTGTCTAAATGTGTGATAGTGAGCACTTCTGCTTTGCTGAGATAATCCATCCCCCCTCACAGGCGCCACATCAAGATGCTGATCTGACATCATGATTAGGGCACAGGTGTACCTTATACTGCCCACAATAAAAGGCCACCCTGAAATGTGCAGTTTTGTCTCACAGCAAAATGCCACAGATGTCACAAGCATTGAGGGAGCGTGCAATTGGCATGCTGACAGCAGGAATGTCAACCAGATCTGTTGCTCGTGCATTGAATGTTCATTTCTTCACCATAAGCCGTCTCCAAAGGCGTTTCAGAGAATATGGCAGTACATCCAACCGGCCTCACAACCGCAGACCACGTGTAACCACACCAGCCCAGGACCTCCACATCCAGCACCACAACCAGCCACTCGGACAGCTGCTGAAACAATTGGTTTGCAAAACCAAACAATTTCTGCACAAACTGTCAGAAACTGTCTCAGGGAAGCTCAACTGCATGCTCGTCGTCCTCATCGGGGTCTTAACCTGACTCCAGATCGTCGCCGTAACAGACTTGAGTGGGCAAAGGCTCACATTCGATGGCGTCTGGCACGTTGGAGAGGTGTTCTCTTCACGGATGAATCTCGGTTTACATTGTTCAGGGCAGATGGCAGACAGCGTGTGTGGCGTCGTGTGGGTGAGCGCTTTGCTGATGTCAATGTTGTGGATCGAGTGGCCCATGGTGGTGGTGGGGTTATGGTATGGGCAGGCATCTGTTATGGACGAAGAACACAGGTGCATTTTATTGATGGCATTTTGAATGCACAGAGATACCGTGATGAGATCCTGAGGCCCATTGTTGTGCCATACATCCATGAACATCACCTCATGTTTCAGCAAGATAATGCACGGCCTCATGTTGCAAGAATCTGTACACAATTCTTGGAAGCTGAAAATGTCCCAGTTCTTGCATGGCCAGCATACTCACCGGACATGTCACCCATTGAGCATGTTTGGGATGTGCTTGACCGGCGTATACAACAGCGTGTACCAGCTCCCACTAATATCCAGCAACTTCACACAGCCATTGAAGAGGAGTGGACCAACATTCCACAGGCCACAACTGACAATCTGATAAACTCTATGTGAAGAAGATGTGTTGCACTGCATGAGGCAAATGGTGGTCACACCAGATACTGACTGGTTCTGAGTCCCCAGACCCCCAATAAAGCAAAAACAAATGCACATTTCAGGGTGGCCTTTTATTGTGGGCAGTATAAGGTACACCTGTGCACTAATCATGATGTCAGATCAGCATCTTGATGTGGCGCACCTGTGAGGTGGGATGGATTATCTCAGCAAAGCAGAAGTGCTCACTATCACACATTTAGACAGATTGTGAACAGTGTTTGAGAGAAATGGTAATATTGTGTATCTGGAATGAATTTTAGATCTTTAAAGATCCCATGACATGGTACTTCTTGATGCTTTTATATGGCTCCTTAATGGTTCCCTAATACTGTAAATGAATCCTTCTTCAAAATCAACACTCAGTGCATGAGAAACAGAGATAAGATGAGAAAGAGTCATAAATATCTCTCTCAAACTCTTTATTCTGGGCGTTGTTGCTTGAATGCAAATGAGGAGAAAAGAGATGGCCAATAGTAGAGGGTGGGGGCGTGGCCAAACTCTCCGCTCAGAGCTCAGAGCCCACAGCTGATCCATTTCCTTGTTTTTGCACGGGGGAGGGATTTGAAGCGTTTCCACATAAAATAAAATTAAACCACTGCTGTTCAAAGGTCCAGAGGCTCAGATAAAGGACTTCCGAGCCTAGAAACACTCGGACATGCCTCCAGGCAAATAAAAAAAACGCATTTCGCATTGCCTAGCGCATTCGCAGTCCAAACTCTCTGGGCGTGATTTACAGAGACGCTGAGTACAGACAGACGGGGGTGGAACTGCATTTGCATTTCTTTTTTCGATCTGACGTCAATAAGGTGCCTTGTTCAAAATCGCCCGTTTGAGCTCCGATTTTTTGTAACGCAGAAAAGGATCGCAAATGCTCAGTTTAGACATTTCACAACTTTTAACCATGGGGGGGGGGGGGCTAAACAGGGTAGGGGAGCTCACATTAACCTAAAAACCTCAGAAAGTGAAAATTTCATGCCATGGGACCTTTAAGTCTATCTCATGAAAAATGGGAGCAAAAACAAAAGTGTTGCATTTATATTTTTGTTGAGTGTATTATATTTGATTAGTGAGCTACTGGACCCAAATAATTTCCCTTGTGGATCAATAAAATTTGTCTTGAGTTTGTCTCTACAAAGGTCTGCATGGAGACAAGCGGGGGGCATATCCTCTACCTGAAAAGCGAAATACCTTTTAAGATGAATATTCAGAATTAAAATTAACTAACGTAGATAATTAATTTCAGCTGTTTTTGGTATCCTTTAAAGGGATATGCCACCCCCAGGTCAAATTTGGGCATCTCCCCACAGTCCAGAGACTAAAATAAGTGGTGGAAAGCGTTTTCCTGCTCACCCAGCCATTGTCCGAGTCTGTCGCCACTGACCGCCGCGGTAACTGGTGCTCCTCCGCCTTAGACTGGAGTCTAACGTCGCCAGAGAAAGATTTCGGCCAAAAGGAATTAATTTGCTCGATGCGTTTCCCAATTACTTTGTGTGTAGTGCGCATTCATATCGAGTGCAAATAAATGTACAAATCAACACGGAGAGCTTGACTTGGTCATTTTGGGTGGGAACTATTTTCCAGTGCGCAAGAATACAGCCGTATCACGCAGCACGTTGTGCAACAGGGGAACTCCCTTCCCGGTGCATAACAGGGATTCCCCTGGCAGCGTGCTGCGTGATACGGCTGTATTCTTACGCACTGGAAAATAGTTCCCACCCAAAATGACCAAGTCAAGCTCTCCGTGTTGATTTGCACATTTATTTGCACTCGATATGAATGCGCACTACACACAAAGTAATTGGGAAACGCATCGAGCAAATTAATTCCTTTTGGCGGAAATCTTTCTCTGGCTACGTTAGACTCCAGTCTAACGCGGAGTAGCTGCAGATACCGCGGTGGTCAGTGGCGACAGACTCGGACAATGGCTGGGTGAGCAGGAAAACGCTTTCCACCACTTATTTTAGTCTCTGGACTGTGGGGAGATGCCCAAATTTGACCTGGGGGTGGCATATCCCTTTAAAGAGGGAGTATTACACTTCTCCAATTGTTAACACACAGCCCATTTAGATCACCATGTAATATTTAATACGTTTTAACGAGATCACATACGTAAACACTTCACTCATGTTTCTGATGAAGGAATAACATTATAACTCCAAAAAGTCAATTTATATTCGTGCAATAGCTCCTTTTTAAATTATCTGTTTTTTTTCCCCTGTAGGTCTAGTGACTCTGGCGTGCTGTCGTACAAAGATCACCTCCCGGTCAGTCGTCTGGTGGTGGGGGACACTGACCGCTCCGGCTCCGAGGCTGTGTACCGCATCGGACCCCTGCGTTGCTATGGAGACAGTAGGTGACCACTCGTAATGTAAAGTCAACTCATGCACAGGCCTGCCATTTACCTTCCCACGAGTTTCAGAATTATAAAAACGTAGGAATGTTAAAGAAAATATTACATCTTTTGAACAGGCAAAGTCATCAAAATCTATAAGAAGCTGAAAAACTATGAAGGGCTACTTAGCGCAAGCAGTTAGCTCTGTGGAAAGGCGATTTCGCTCATAATAAGGACAAATGCACGCTCATAAAATAAAAGTTACGCAGTAGACCTTTAAAGAACACATATTGTGCTTGAGTCTGCTAGTTATAATCTACGACGATCTTTGTGGTATAATTTGCACATTTTAAATCGCAGTACACTCCTGATCAAAATTTTAAGACCAGCTGAATTCACATTTTGCACTGTTGGAACTTAAGAAGGTTCTAAGTAGTGCTTCAAAATGCAAAAACAAGAAATGGGAGTGAGACAAGAAAACATTTTGAGTAAGAACCATTAGATAGGCCGTTTATCAGCTGATCAAAAGTTTAAGACCACAGCCTTCGCCCAAATCTTTGCAAAAATGTGGATTCAGTTTCATTTTCTGTCAGGTATCCACAGTGTCACGACCTCCTGATGGCAAAGGCTGTCCCTCAGTCTCTCAGGTGTTGTATTCGCTGTCCCTCAGACTTTAGGTGTTGTGCTCGCTGTCCCTCAGACTCTCAGGTGTTGTGTTCGCTGTCCCTCAGACTCTTAGGTGTTGAATTCGCTGTCCTTCAGACTCTCAGGTGTTCCGTTCACTGTCCCTCAGACTTTAGGTGTTTCGTTCACTGTCCCTCAGACTCTCAGGTGTTGTGTTCGCTGTCCCTCAGACTCTCAGGTGTTGAGGTCACTGTCCCTCAGACTCTCAGGTGTTGCAGTCACTGTCCTTTAGACTCTCAGGTGTTGCAGTTACTGTCCTTCAGACTCTCAGGTGTTGCGGTCACTGTCCCTCAGACTCTCAGGTGTTGCAGGCACTGTCCTTTAGACTCTCAGGTGTTGCAGTCACTGTCCTTTAGACTCTCAGGTGTTGAGGTCACTGTCCTTCAGACTCTCAGGTGTTGCGGTCACTGTCCTTCAGACTCTCAGGTGTTGAGGTCACTGTCCTTCAGACTCTCAGGTGTTGTGTTCGTTGTCCCTCAGACTTTAGGTGTTGTGTTCACTGTCCCTCAGACTCTCAGGTGTTGCGGTCACTGTCCTTCAGACTCTCAGGTGTTGTGGTCACTGTCCTTCAGACTTTCAGGTGTTGTGTTCGTTGTCCCTCAGACTTTAGGTGTAGTTTTCGCTGTCCCTCAGACTCTCAGGTGTTGCGGTCACTGTCCTTCAGACTCTCAGGTGTTGTGGTCACTGTCCTTCAGACTCTCAGGTGTTTCGTTCACTGTCCTTCAGACTCTCAGGTGTTGTGGTCACTGTCCTTCAGACTCTCAGGTGTAGCGGTCACTGTCCTTCAGACTCTCAGGTGTTGTGGTCACTGTCCTTCAGACTCTCAGGTGTTGTGTTCGTTGTCCCTCAGACTTTAGGTGTAGTGTTCGCTGTCCCTCAGGCTCTCAGGTGTTGTGTTCACTGTCCCTCAGACTCTCAGGTGTTGCGGTCACTGTCCTTCAGACTCTCAGGTGTTGCGGTCACTGTCCTTCAGACTCTCAGGTGTTGAGGTCACTGTCCTTCAGACTCTCAGGTGTTGTGTTCGTTGTCCCTCAGACTTTAGGTGTTGTGTTCACTGTCCCTCAGACTCTCAGGTGTTGCGGTCACTGTCCTTCAGACTCTCAGGTGTTGTGGTCACTGTCCTTCAGACTTTCAGGTGTTGTGTTCGTTGTCCCTCAGACTTTAGGTGTAGTTTTCGCTGTCCCTCAGACTCTCAGGTGTTGCGGTCACTGTCCTTCAGACTCTCAGGTGTTGTGGTCACTGTCCTTCAGACTCTCAGGTGTTTCGTTCACTGTCCTTCAGACTCTCAGGTGTTGTGGTCACTGTCCTTCAGACTCTCAGGTGTAGCGGTCACTGTCCTTCAGACTCTCAGGTGTTGTGGTCACTGTCCTTCAGACTCTCAGGTGTTGTGTTCGTTGTCCCTCAGACTTTAGGTGTAGTGTTCGCTGTCCCTCAGGCTCTCAGGTGTTGTGTTCACTGTCCCTCAGACTCTCAGGTGTTGCGGTCACTGTCCTTCAGACTCTCAGGTGTTTCATTCACTGTCCCTCAGACCCTCAGGTGTGGCATTCACTGTCTGCAGAGTCTCTGTGGAACTCGGCGTCCTTCTACCAGGAGTCTTCGTACCTGCACTTCCCTCCTCTGCACAGTGAGCTGTCCACAGACGTGTCCTTCTTCTTCAAGACGAGCAGCAGCAGCGGAGTCTTCCTCGAGAACCTGGGCCTCAGCCACTTCATCCGGATCGAGCTCAGCTGTGAGTCAACATCACACTCACACTTTTGGAGTTATATCTTAGATTTTATTTAGCTCTATTATTATTCGGATTCATTTGACAATAAATCTTGAACGTCATTTATTATTTACTTATAATTCTCATGTCCCTCTGTAGAGAAATACTGTCTGGGCCACACTCAATCTGTCGGGCCTCAGACCAGAACCAAACACGATCGTCCAGACAGACTTGTTTATTTCAGTAATTTTAGCTTCTCATGCCTCAGATTAAAAGAGTTTAGTGTTTTGCTCACTGATTCTGAAGAAATCCAGAATGCTTTTCAGACCCCTGTGATATTATGTTATTATACATGTCTCTGATTGGCTAATCCACCTGTCAATCATGGCCATCTGAACTCGGGCAGATTCACCGGTGACCAGACTCGCATCTTCGTAAAGTACTTGAGAAGTGCATATTCTCCCAGGCAAATTCTGTTTGCCTTTTAGAATTAGATATTGTATTTTATATTGTTTTTGAGTCCTTGCCTCAAGCGGAGGAGTTCAAGTATCTCAGGGTCTTGTTCTCGAGTGAGGGGAGGATGGAGCGTGAGATTGACAGGTGGATCGGTGCAGCGTCGGCAGTGATGCGGTCGCTGTACGGGACCGTTGTGGTGAAGAGGGAGCTGAGCCAAAAGGCGAAGCTCTCGATTTACCATCAATCTACGTTCCTCCCCTCACCTATGGTCATGAGCGCTCCCTTAGAGATAGGGTGAGGAGCTCAGTCACACGGAAGGAGCTCGGAGTAGAGCCGCTGCTCCTCCACGTTGAGAGGAGCAGCTGAGGTGGCTCGAGGGTCTGTTCCGGATGCCTCTTGGACGACTCCCTCAAGAGGTGTTCCGGGCATGTCCCACCGGGAGGAGGCCCCGGGGAAGACCCAGGACACACTGGAGGGACTATGTCTCCCGGCTGGCCTGGGAACGCCTTGGGGTCCCTCTGGAGGAGCTGGAGGAAGTGTCCGGGGTGAAGGAAGTCTGGGAGTCCCTGTTTAGACTGTTGCCCCCGCGACCTAAGCGGAAGAAAATGGATGGATGTATATTGTTTTTGTTCATCTTTAGACTTGAGAGAAGATTTCCAATCATTTGGGGAACTTTTACAAAATTGAATTTGCGCAAATTATGACGTTGATCACATGATCCTCTGAACAGACAAAGCTGTGGGGACCCCTGAAATCTCAGACACCCCCAGGTGGGTCTGGTACAGATGATTTAATATTATACAGTGCCACTCTGAGTATGGGTTAACCTTGTCTGGGTTTATTAGATTATCTATTCATCTAATCTACAAAGTCACAGAGGTGCACGTCTGAACGGGCATTGACCAATTTGATGCTCAGTCTTATTTCCTCCACCGCTAATACAGGAGTGCGAGAGTGTGCCGTACTACATTTCTATGTACAAATGTGCACAGTAAAATATGAAATCTCAGTGATAATGTCTCCAACCCTTACTAAGTAAAGAGCCTAAATAATGTAAAACCTTTAAGGACCCGACACATCACATTCCCTGTTCAATCCCACTCGTGTGAGCAGATCTCAGGACAGAGATGGCAGTTACGCTGCTGGTCTGATCTGCTCTTTGTAGTGTTTAGCCGCAGCCTATGGGACCTGGGGAGATATCGACGATGTGTCAGCGAACGCCTCATAAATCCAACATGCTCGACGGCTCCCTCTGCAGCCTTATATCATGTTACATCAGCTCCCAGCCCCAAAGCAGACAACAAACACTACACAGTCCTACTCCTGTCCACCACCGAGACAAACCGGAGACCAGAGGGACAGTGAGGACAAACGAGGAGGACAGTGAGGACAGGCGAGGAGGACAGTGAGGACAGGCGAGGAGGACAGTGAGGACAGGCAAGGAGGACAGTGAGGACAGGCGAGGAGGACAGTGAGGAGGACAGTGAGGACAGGCGAGGAGGACAGTGAGGAGGACAGTGAGGACAGACGAGGAGGACAGTGAGGACAGGCGAGGAGGACAGTGAGGACAGGCGAGGAGGACAGTGAGGAGGACAGTGAGGACAGACGAGGAGGACAGTGAGGACAGGCGAGGAGGACGGTGAGGAGGACAGTGAGGACAAACGAGGAGGACAGTGAGGACAGGCGAGGAGGACAGTGAGGACAGACGAGGAGGACAGTGAGGACAGGCGAGGAGGACAATGAGGACAGGCGAGGAGGACAGTGAGGAGGACAGTGAGGACAGACGAGGAGGACAGTGAGGACAGGCGAGGAGGACAGTGAGGACAAACGAGGAGGACAGTGAGGACAGGCGAGGAGGACAGTGAGGACAGACGAGGAGGACAGTGAGGACAGGCGAGGAGGACAGTGAGGACAGGCGAGGAGGACAGTGAGGAGGACAGTGAGGACAGACGAGGAGGACAGTGAGGACAGGTGAGGAGGACGGTGAGGACGGTGAGGAGGACAGTGAGGACAGGCGAGGAGGACGGTGAGGAGGACAGTGAGGACAGACGAGGAGGACAGTGAGGACAGGCGAGGAGGACGGTGAGGAGGACAGTGAGGACAGACGAGGAGGACAGTGAGGACAGGCGAGGAGGACAGTGAGGACAGTGAGGACGACAGTGAGGACAGGCGAGGAGGATGGTGAGGAGGACAGTGAGGACAGGCGAGGAGGATGGTGAGGAGGACAGTGAGGACAGGCGAGGAGGACAGTGAGGACAGGCGAGGAGGACGGTGAGGAGGACAGTGAGGACAGGCGAGGAGGACGGTGAGGACAGTGAGGAGGACAGTGAGGACAGGCGAGGAGGACAGTGAGGACAGGCGAGGAGGACGGTGAGGAGGACAGTGAGGACAGGCGAGGAGGACGGTGAGGAGGACAGTGAGGACAGGCGAGGAGGACGGTGAGGACAGTGAGGACAGGCGAGGAGGACAGTGAGGACAGGCGAGGAGGACGGTGAGGAGGACAGTGAGGACAGGCGAGGAGGACGGTGAGGACAGTGAGGAGGACAGTGAGGACAGGCGAGGAGGACAGTGAGGACAGGCGAGGAGGACGGTGAGGACAGGCGAGGAGGACGGTGAGGAGGACAGTGAGGACAGGCGAGGAGGACGGTGAGGAGGACAGTGAGGACAGGCGAGGAGGACGGGGAGGACAGCGAGGACACTGTTTTTAAACTTCCTACATGTTCACTAGAATCATTTGGATGTTTTCAGCCCTGAAATTGCCGATCTCTACTGAACAAAATGTAAAAAGGAGCTCTTAACTTGAAAAGTACAGCTTTGTGACGTCATGGGGTGGAACAGAGCATTTTGAGCTTTGGAGATGGATTACTCAAACATGTGGATGAAACAAAACAACACAACAGCAGATACGTTTTTGACTAGCTCAAAGCTTACAGTCAGTATTGCGTAGTATAGGACCTTTTCAAGTGGATTTATTATAAGTTTTATGAGCTTTCACCCATGTTATTTCCATCTTCTTTCATCATTTCCTTGATCAAAGCTGTATTTCGATTCATGCATGAGTCATGTTTGAGTAATCCTGTGTTGTCCTTCATTCAAGGCTTGAGTGCTCAGAAAATGCCTTTTTTTAAATTCCCACTGCTCTGTGCTTATTTGCGATCAATCAAAGGAGTCCAGGTCCTGTGGTTCAAACATTTCACCACAATGAAATTACACTGGTTTACAAGCAAAATGCTTCCGGAACATTTTTCTTGGTTTAGGTCACTAATAAAGAAAAAGTAAGTCAGAAGTGCTGATTGGCTATAGTTTCCAAGATATAGTATTGGGTCAAAATAGGAAATTTATGCAAAATAAGGTAAAAACAGTAGTTTATCAGAAGGTACAGTGTGTCTACAAGCAGCAGTTCTATCTGAAAGCCTGTCTGCACATTCACATACATTCATTTTAATATATCTACAGTTTTAACATCAAATATTTTTTCTAGTGCTGTCAGGCGATTAAAAAAAATAATCTAATTAATTACAGGATTTGTAATTAATTAATCTAATTAATCACATTTTAAGAGAAAATTGTGAGGGAAATTGTGACTGATTGAGCGAGCGAACGAACGAACGAACCTGCTTTGCGATTGAGTTTGTCAGTTTTCATGCATGGTTTGTTGGTTTGGTGGTTTGGTGGTTTGGTGGTTTGGTGAAGTGCGCTCACGCTCGCTCTATCACCGGTAACAATGGAACTTGTCCAGACGTGTTTATCGTTCAAATGATCCGTCAGGCTGGAGCAGCTTCGGTGATCGGAAAATTATTTTTGCCAAAAGCTCCAAATCACTGCGTTGTTGTTGATCGTCCCGTCTTCGTTCTTTTTATAAATAAACTTGCCATTCAAAGGCCCTGGCAGCGATTTTCTCGCCGCACGCCATATTTAAAATGCACGTGCATTGATAATGCATTGATAATTGATTGATCATAATTAATTGCGTTAATTTTTATAATGTGTTAGTTTGCAGTTTAATTAATTAATCTAATTAACACGATAAACTGACAGCCCTAATTTTTGGATTTCACATAAGAGAGATGCCTCCAAATTGTGTGCACTTGATGTCTTAAGATATTTCTTGTTTATTTCTTGACAGATAAAGTAAATATAAATATTATTTTTAATCAAAAATGCCTAAATCTATTGTATAAACTGATGCAAGTTTGATGTAAAACTTTATCATTCAATATCTTTAATACATTAGCTAACCTGCAGTTATCAATTGATTTTCAGTTCATCTTATCAATATAAATGAGATTTAGCCACTTTTGTAGACATTTGTAGACCAGTGTTAGCGATTCTCTTTTGTCAGATAGGAGTTTGTTTATTTGCTTCACAAAATATGCCTGAAGAGGTTTTAGATCAGCCAAGTTTCAGGAATTCAGTCTGTCCACAAGCGTTCGTCTGCTCTGCTCCCACCCGACAATCCTCCAATAATATTCAAAACCATGATACAGAACAATACACTACAGCTTCACAAACCTGATTCGATGTGGAGAAATTTCAATAGCGAAATGCACTGCAACTGTAATGTGATAGCGCTTTGAAGAGAAAGTGACATGAATGGAGAGCGAAGGGAGGGGAGGGGAGGCTCAGCGCATCAAAAATGAAACTGAACGGCGAATCTAGTATTTCCAAAATGATAAAAGGTAGTATGACAATCTAAATATGTTATGTGTTGGCATTTAATACCCCACAGAATAAAAATGCTCTTTCTTTAAACATGCTCTTCGCTCATTGTTCAAAATCAGGTACTGGCCCATTACACTTTCGCTATAAAAAGTAACACCAGCACTTTTGCCGGGTCATTTTTACCCGATATAATATACCCAATAAAAACTACTTGTCATGAAAAATAGATCAAAATATGACAACAAATGATAAATTAGAGTGGTTTTCTTTTATTTTCAACTGTGATATGTGTAACAAAATGAAAAAAAATAGGAAGACCCTAAAAACATGCTGAAAAATGACCAAAATGACTGAAAAAGTTGGAATTTTAGAACAAAAAAATCCTTTAAAAAAAAATAAATAAATAATGATACTTTGTGTTTGGTGCACCCATTCCTGGGACATGTGAGACTTCCCTGGTGAAGCACAGACGCCTCGACACACGAACAGTTTATAGTATTATAGTATTTTTTCAGTGGGTAAAAATGACCCATTGACTAAAATATTGGTTTCACCATAAGAATTCCCTTTGAAATCAGCACTTTGTGATATTTATTCATAACCACTGCACTAAATAAGGATAGATACACATTCCAGGACCACTCTTACTTACCTATTCCTTACATCCTCTTACATTAAATTCATTACATTCTTACATTCCTCTTTCACTGTCGCCGGGCGAAAATCAACCGAAAGCCTGTAAGAAAAAGTGGGCTCTAGGGTAGGGCAACACCTACACCTTCAAAGATGTCAAAAACAATGGTGAAGCCCAGAGACCCATGACACTCAGAAAAATGCAACATATTGAAAATCATGTAAATACTTTTGCTCGGGTGAAAATAGTGATCTTAACTGGAGCTATTAAAAAAAAAAATCACCGCCCAAACAACATCTGCGTGAGCCGTGACTTTGTTCTTCTCTCGGTCACACTTGAACGGCAAATGTCTTATAAGGCTGAGAAAATGTTTTGCAGCGGTTTGTGATCAGTGGAGACGGAGGGCCTTTTTCCATGGCAATGGTGTAAACTTGGCAGCCATGCGACGCGCTCTTTTGTCCATCACAAAGCACACCGAGAGAAGCCGATTTGTGTCTTTATTGCATTTTTGAATGAACTGCAAGGCCGAAACTCAAGAGCAAAGTTGTCTCGCATGAAGTATGGTTATCTTAAAGGTCCCATGGCATGAAATTTTCACTTTCTGAGGTTTATGAACGCTAATGTGAGCTCCCCTACCCTCTTTAGGGCCCCCCCCCCCATGGCTAAAAGTTGCGAAATGTCTAAACTGAGCATTTCTGCGTTAGAAAAAAACAAAAAAACAGAACTCAAACGGGCGATTCTGAACAAGGCAACTTTGTTACGTAACAGCGACAAATGCAGCTCCACCCCCCGTCTGTCTCTACTCAGCATCTCTGTAAATCACGCCCAGAGAGTTTGGACTGCGGAGGAGCTACGCAATGCGAAATGCGTTTTTTTTATTTGCCTGGAGGCACGTGCGAGTGTTTCTAGGCTCGAAAGTCCTTTACCCGACCCTCTGGACCTCTGAAACAGCAGTGGTTTAATTTTATTTTTTGTGGAAATGTGTTTATTTTTCAATGGAACGCTTCTCATCTCTCCCTCCGCGCAAAAACGTGGAAGTGGGTGACAGCGCAGAGCGCACAGCTGAAGAGGAGAGAGTGGAGAGTTTGGCCATGCCCCCACCCGCTACTATAGGCCATCTCTGTCCTCCTCATTTGCATTCAAGCAACAACGCCCATAATGGACTGTTCCAGAGAGATATTTATGACTCTTTCTCATCTCATCTCTCTTTCTCATGCACTGAGTGTTGATTTTGAAGAAGGATTCATTTACAGTATTAGGGAACCATTAAGGAGCCATATAAAAGCATCAAGAAGTACCATGTCATGGGATCTTTAAGTTTGTTTGAGCGCAACAATGTCAACTCACCATCGACCCATCGACGCCGAGTGCACGTGCAGCAGCTTGATTTCCTTCTTCGACAGCCTGATCGATTGCCTTTAACTTAAAATCTGCATAATACAGCGTGCATTTCTTCATGTGTTTTCCGTGAGCAGGGTGTGTATGTTAAAGAAAATTGTATAATAGTGCCTTTAATGAATTATCAAAGTGTTATATTCTTCCTCGTGTTGGTTCATCTCCTATTGTGAAACCATAGGATGGGACAAGGACAAAGACTGATTAACTGCTTAGACCAGGGGTGGGCAAAGTTTTTGACTCGTGGGCCACAAAAGGTTCTAAAATTTGACAGAAGGGCCGGACCAGGAGCAGCTGGATTTAGTGTTTTGGTAAAAACACTAAAAATACGAAGACCTTTATTTGTTTAAAATCATGCTGATGGACAGTAAGGAAGTTGTAACTAGGAACTGGCAAAAAGTGACTCATTGGAACTGAAACAGTGGATTGAAATAACTGAGGAAATGTATTTGATGGAAAGAATGACTCATTATCTAAGGTTGAAGGCGGCAAATTTGAGAAAAGTTGGTCTAAATGGATTGACTATAAGAACAAGAGAAATGTATAGTTTTTTCCTTTTGTTTGCTTGTTTGTTTTTTTCTGTAGAACCCCACAGATTTTGCTGTTCTATAGCTCTGTTTTTGAAAAAGCATAAATAAAAAGTTTTTAAAAAACTATAAATAACATGGGATATGTAGAAAACATATGTGCTTTATTTCAATTCAAAATGAACAAAAACATTATAACAAAGTGTCCATCTTTCAAGTTCCACTGTATTTAGCTTTTTATTGAAATGACTCTTAAAACACAGAAACTTTTATTAATAATTAATAATTTAATTACTAATAGTTTTAAAGTACTGGAAGTTCTGAGTAAACATGGAGCAAAACGCCGCACCTCAACAAAGGTCAATGTATGTAGTGCGCCAGCTACTGGAAAACGCCAGAATTGCAGGGAAATTAACCCCTTACAGTGGAGGGCCTTTTTTGAGCAATTGTCCCTAAAAGGTTACCTGGCCAGCCAAATGATATCTCTCTGTATTTCCTATACACCGCGATACCATTTGGACACTCTCCATCCACGCTCGCTCCTCCGGTTCCAAACCGACTCCGCGATTCTGATTCGTTCAAAGATGGTGACGTCAGTGCACCCGCCTTTGCCCGCAAAGTCACTCTTAGGCAGCGGAAGTTCCGCCTCAGTTTTGAATCAAGATGGCGCAATCTCTGATTGGTTCACTTAGCTGTCTGTCTACGCGCAACCGCAGCGTATTCTGTGGATCAAACGTTACCAGACTCACTCGCTGGTACAGCGATGAGTCATGGATTCTTCCAGGCAACCTAAAAGGACCTCTCCAAATTAAAATCATTCCTGTTATTGAAGTATATGGATTATATACAAATGTTTGGTCTCTGTGTAAAGGGAACATTCTCTAGTTTTACCCTCAGCATTTACATTCACTCCAAATGTGATTGGAAAAAAGTTACACACCTTGGAACACCAAAAAAAAAGTGTTTTTTTTATCCTCGCCTAATTTTTTTCTAAATATAAAAGGTGTCTATAGCTGCTGTTCATAGCTGAGGCCTAAAGTACACTATCTTTCAATACAATAAGTTGTTGACCACTCAAATTTCAAATTGGGAATCAATAGCTGTAAAAATAAACTTTTTACTCCACTTTTGGTTATACTTTGTCCAGGCGTTTTATACAGGGATCATGCCTTTATCCAAACCTATCCAAACCTATCCAAATTGGAAACATTTAGAAAACGTTTAATAACTTTTGACTCATTCAACCTACAGACATCATTGAGGGCTCTACTGAAAGCTTACAACTAGAGGAATCCATTTCTGCACACAAGGTCACTATATTATGTCCCTGACAATTACATTCTATAAAAAAGTGTTTTTTTCTATCAAAAATAGACCAAACAAGTGTTGAAAATGAAAATATGTATTGAAAAATTCTATAACACTGCACACTGTATACATTTTCGAAAAACCATGGACACTAAACGTTCCACACATATTTACAGGTTTTACACACTAAGAGTCTGGTGTGTTCCACTGACTGTAGCAGTCCCTTGTTTGAATAAAGCAGAGTGCAGTGTCACAGGTAGAACATTTTACAGCTGTCTTTGACTGACATCTTCTACACTTCAGCCTGCCATTTGTGCGCTCACCACTGCTGCCCATCCCTTCTTTGTTGCTCCGCTCGTGGTCGGGCTCCTTATCTGCAGTTGGGCTTTATTGGTACACAGTGATGACACTAGTAAGAAAAACACAAAAATATAACAGGAAATAAGCTCAAAATATGCTTTCTAAAATGTTATTTTCAAAGATCAAAGTCAGCTTTATTGTCAATTCTGCCATACGTGTTCAACATAGTGAATCGAAATTTTGTTTCTCTCTGGCCAAGTAGTGCAAAAACACAGTGTACAAAATACAATAAAGACAAAACAAAAACTATCTAAGACAAAAATCTAAATCTAAAAACTAAAATCTATTCTTATTTATTTTCTTATTTATTTTATCTAAACACCCAATAAATAATAGTAGGTCTATTTTACAAAAAGTGATCTAAATGCACAAAAAAATCTAATGTTTATTGTTTTATTTTTATTCAAATACTACATCAAATACATAATAAAATGATACTTACACACCCAGAAGTACATCCTTCATAAACAACGCCTCCTCCACACAGTCCATATCTGTTTCCTGATTCTCTCTCTCTGACTGCTCCAGAGCTGAAATCGACTTGTGCAGTCTCCAAACTTAAATATTTTCTCTTTCCAGTCCTTTTAGCCATATTTTCAATCAAGGAAACTCAAATCAACAGCAAAGGCACAAGACGCAAACTGCGCGTAAATTACGCACCGTTTACGCACGGACCGCAATTTCGCGTTACGCAGCTGTTTCACGTGGAACTTGTTGTGAAAGGCCTAACAAACTATATGTCTCCCTGTTCAGCTCCTGATTGGCTGTTCGCCTGAACTGTCAATCATCCTGTGTAACCTAACTTGTTGACTCAGCAAGCGTGAACGTCGTACTTGATTTTTACCGGAGCGTCACACATGATTGGACCTTTATAAGTCTCGCTCAGCCCAGACATCTTCTTACTGGCCGGTTTAGGTGTCATTTTTAAGTATACTCTCGTGTTTAGCTGCTGTGAGCGCGGTTTTAGCGAGGAAAGTTATATTTTGCTTGATTTAGGCTAAAGAAGTGGAAAAAAAACACTGGCGCTTATGTAAGTTGGGAAGACTTTCGCCATCGTATTGGATCTAAAACGTGTTTTGGACTAAATTGTTTTACTGGATTTTATTCGCTGGATCCTTACGGACAGAATGATACCAAGCTTGTGGTGAAATACAGATGTCTGACCTGTCCAGAGCCTTCAAAGGTAAGCAAAGTAACAAACCTCGTTTTGTGCTTTTCTGTATAAAAGCCCCATGTGCTCGGGGACTGATTGTTGTGCCGGGAAATGAATTGCATAGTCAAAAAGAGGAGACTGTAAGGTTTAATTTGATGTGTAGATGTCATGGGACACGTTGGGGAATGTGTGCTCTTATATGGAAAGAAAAAAAAAAACAGTGAACAAGCCCGTGCACGGGCCGGTCACAGCGTAAGAAGTTAAAACATTAAAACATTAACAAGGTTTATTAATATAATTTCTTCAAGTTCGGCGGGCCGGATTAAGAAGCTTAACGGGCCGCATATGGCCCCCGGGCCGTAGTTTGCCCATGCCTGCCTTAGACAAACAATCAAAGCAAATGCTGATTAGTGATGTACGTATGTATGTATGGTAAAGATTAACTTTGTTGAAACTGTTTGAACTGGGAATTTTCCGTTACGCCTTTGTGTTTGACAATAAAAGAAGCAACGAGGAGGTTTTCTTTGAGAACTGAGTGTGTGGCCTGGAAGGAGGTAGAGGCGGATATGCTTAACACATGCTACACCTCACTCTCCCTCATTACGAGTATAATACTTCTGTGTCTGTTTTCTCATTTGTTCCCTTTTGTTGATGTTTATTAGGAAAAATCCCTGACAGTGTGCATGAAGCGCAAAATAACTGTTCAAAACAAAATCAAACGAGCATCTTCCTTGGCGCGTCGTCTCTTCACCCGTAGCCAAATATGGCTGCTCACAACGAAACAATAAAGGAAAAAAATATCAGAGGGGACTGAAACATTTTGTATTTCTGCAGAATTGATAACACTTAATCTGAGGTGATAGAAATGTGATCTTCTTTGTAAATGATAGGTGACCAATGAGCTCCTTCATTTCACACGCGTCGCTGAAAAAAACAAAACAAAAAACAAATTTACTAAGCAAGTGTATATCCTCATGAGCTATAAATGACCAAACTACTACTACTACTACTACTCACTACTAAATAAAGTGGAACTGAAACCTGCCTGGCCCTCGCCTCTGTTCAGACGGACTCTTTGTTACGTGTGCACAGCTCCGTCGGTGATCACCTTCTCCTTCGATGTGGGGAACGGTCCCATGGTGCTCACAGTGAAGTCCCACCTGCCCCTGAACGACCGGCAGTGGCACCACGTCCGAGCCGAGAGGAGCGTGAAGGAGGCTCTGCTGCAGGTGGACCAGCTGCCCCTGCGCTTCCTACAGGCGCCCCCCGATGGACACACTCGGCTACGGCTCACCAGCCAGCTCTTTGTGGGTAAGAGACACACACATCCATTTGCTCCTGAATGTGCTTCAAACATTCAAAACAAAATTTAGTTCTTCATCGATTCTGTGAAAACCCACACAGTTTATCGGTGTTATTTGTTTTTAGTATTTATTATTTTCTCAGGAATAGACCATACATTTCTTTGATTGGCTCAACCTCCTGTCAGTTCCTAGTTTGTGAATTTAGTTCGCTTACATTGGCAATAAACTTTATTTCAGATTTGTGAAGAATCAGTTGTCCAGGTAGAATCCATGGCAAAAGGAGAAATTCAATTGGACAAGTTTATTTGGTCGAATACGTTTCGCAGCTCATCCAAGCTCCTTCTTCAGTTCTTCTTCAGTTTATTTCAGATTGTGCCCACCAGGACTGTAGAAGAGAAGAGCCTCTTTCAGACTTTAAGTGCACACTCACATTGGTGAGGTGGGTGCTCGGGCTCACTCACATCTGCACAAATGACCTGAGCCATGGCCCGATGATGTCATCATGTAGCTCTGTTTGTTTGTGCTGAAGCACTAACGCTGTAGCAGAGAAAATACCTGTTTAACTAATCGTGAGCCTGTGATATGTGCTCCTCTGCCAGAGCAGCAGCAGAAACAAGAAGAAGAAGGAGGTTGTACAACATCTGTGGCCCTTATTTATTATGATTCATTATCAGTGTGGAGCAGTGGTGTTGTTTGGAGCAGAGTGTATTCACTTTTTTCCTCTTATGAGTATGTTATGTTCCCATTGGTAGAGAAGAAGGGCAGTAACAAATAAAACCCAAGATGCTGAAGGTTATTAGAAAGGTAACTAAAAACGGTGAATTTATTAATTTACAGTGTAGGGAAAAAAACAAGGCAATGTGGTGGTGAAATAAATATGTTTAATCACAAGGGAATTGCCAAACTAAAGAGCCCTAAAACTAAGTACGACAAACACAAGGAACCTAATTAAAGTTGTATTAACGAATAAACAAAGTGTCTCAATATTAAATCAACTAATAAAAGGCACCAGTCGGCATAAACAACGAAAAATGAGACACAACAGAGGAAACGACAGAAATGGCGAGCTGTAACAGGGGTCCAGGTGCACCGAGCAGGCGGAAGACGGTCCCGTTTTAAAGTCCGCGCCCCCGCAGGTGGCCTCTGTGGATTGGTGGGGGCGAAAGGGTGCCTGGTCTATCCGGCGAACCGGAGACTCCCAGCCTCCATCCGGCGGTCCTTGCTCCTGTGAGTCCAGGGCTCATGGTCCAGATTTACATATAAAAGCAAGACAACAGCAAAAGAGTAAATAACTACAGGGGCCGAGGCTCGTCTGGAAACTAAAGCCGTGCGTGTGCACAAATGTGCCGTGCTTTGGCCCACCTCCTCCAACCATCCAAGTCCGAAACATGCCACATCTGGGCATGGTTGGTTTACACTCACACTGGACAGACATAGGGGTTTTCTGTGCTCGGGGCCGGTTCGACAGGGCTGATGTGAGGGCACCCTTAGTCTCGGCAGACTTCGTAAAAACTCAGTCGAAGTCAAATGTGTCATTATAACTCCTGTCTCTTGTTCAGGTGGGACGTCCTCCCGGCAGAGGGGCTTCCTCGGCTGCATCCGGACTCTGGTCATTAACGGCGTGACCTTTGACCTGGAGGAGCGTGCCAAGCTAGCCCCCGGTGTTAGCCCCGGTTGCCCTGGTTACTGCAGCGGCTCCAGTAGCCTGTGCCATAACCGTGGACGCTGTATCGAGAAGAGCAGCGGCTTCGCCTGTGACTGCTCCCAGTCGGCCTACGGAGGACCCAGCTGCAAAGAAGGTCAGGACCCGTGTGGACATGTCCCTGCACTGTTTGTGAAAAGAAAATGTCCTCATCTCCTTCTCACATGTGGGAAAGACACATTTCTTTATCAGAAGGTTGTCTTGACCACAGGGTTTAAAAAGCCTGTTCAATTTTTATATTTTTATATGGTTTAGTGGTTAAATTGTCCATCAGAAAGGCTACACTTTTTAAAGATTTAACCAGAGTTTCATAGATCTGTCAGTCTCATATAAACAATAAAAAAGAATTGTAGCTGTTGATTCGGAGAGGAGGTGGTTGATCTTTTAAGACAGAGGAAGAATAGATTTGACTCAGTGTTCATCGTGGAATCACATTTGCCCACAGACGCCATGTAAATGTTACTAAGGCTGTAGTTGACTAAAAAAACTGACAAAAAGGGAGTGTGGCATAGTCCTAGTAAAACTACATCTCACATATTCACAGTTCACTCCCCAAATTCAAGCGCACTCACTCCAGGCCTTCTTCTTTCTGTTGTTATGCATAAATAATTTGAAGAAAATAATTTGTCAACAATGTAAAATGTCGTCAACTAAGACACCATCAACTGAATTATTGATTAAACAAATAAAAGTCTCTTTGTTTTACACTGAGTGCGTTTACATACACATCAGTATCCCGGTTACGACACTATTCTGGATATGGTGTTTACCTGCGCTCCGAGAAACCAGGATACCCTATACATATAATAATAATAATAATAATAATACATAAGATTTATATAGCGCTTTTCAAAACAACTCAAAGACGCTTTACAGAAAGGAATAAAAAATAAAAATAAAATAAACAAAACAAATTAAATGAATGTGGGTCAAAGGCAATGGTGAAAAGATGAGTTTTGAGCTGTGACTTGAAATTGTTTACTGAGTCCGAGTTTCTGATATGGAAGGGCAGGAGTTCCAGAGGGTGGGGGCAGCAGTGGCAAAGGCTCGGTCCCCCAAGGTCCGGTGCTTGGATTTAACAGTGGGAGTGAGGAGGTTATAATCAGCTGATCGGAGACTGTGGGAGGGACGGTGGGGCTGGAGAAGTTCAGTGAGGTATGGGGGTGGCCTGGTTATGAAGAGCTTTGTATGTAATGAGGAGGATCTTGAAGTGGATGCGCTGTGGGATAGGGAGCCAGTGGAGTTTTTGGAGGACTGGGGTGATGTGGTCTCTGGTGCGGGTGTTTGTGAGGAGGCGGGCAGCGGAGTTTTGGACATATTGCAGTTTTTGGAGATCTGAGGAGGGAAGTCCGTAGAGGAGGCTATTGCAGTAATCAAGTCTAGATGTGATAAATGCGTGGACCAGGGTTTCAGCAGCGGATGAAATTCCTCATGAACGCAGGAAAAATATCCCTGCGTTCATGAGGAATTGGAGTATTCTGGATATTTACAGCGGTTGCTATGGTAACTATGGCACAGATGTGGCAAGGAGTTGGTATCTTTGCTACCTACAACAAACTAGATGCAAGAGATGCATTCAAGAAAGAGCATGAGCCTGTGGAGCTCTGTCACAGCTTCAGTAAAAGTCGTTTTTCAGAAATACAACACAGTGTCACAGAGTCGGTTTACTTCAGGGCTCTCAAGTTTTGAGCAGGGTCGTGCGTGAGACTGCGTAATTTCTGTGGAGCGGGGGGGGGGGGGGGGGGTGCAAGTGAACAATTTTTCTCGAGGGGGGGGCTTCAATTGCGTGAGAAATGCCGTGTGAGCGTGTGAACGCGTCGAATTGTCTCTCTCAATGCGTGAGACTTGAGAGCCCTGCTGTAAATGTTTGTCTAAAGAGCAAACTTAAACTACAAAGCAACTAATGAGAGTTATATATATGAAGTTATTACCTGATGGTTCTCAGTTTGTTTTATCATCACCGCAGTGTGCGCTTAGCAGCTGAAACTACACTCTACAGTCTGCCCAACAACAGAACAATCTATTTACTTGAAGAGCAACACAAACAGACACAGAGCTGAGCCTGGGGTTAAAATGGACCTGTATTAAACAGTAGACTGCTTTATTTTGTTTATAAGTGTATAATATTATTACTTAAAGAATCCTGGTAGGTGTTTGAGTGGTTTTGGGAAAGTATCTGCTCCTGTCGTTTTTGTTACTTGACTTCGCACATGCTCAGTACAGCTCCAGGTTTGAGAAATCAGGATCCTGCGTCTACAGGCCACAACATCCTGGATACTCTCAGAAAAAAACCCTCTTGGTTTCTCATCCCCAGGATATTGGCACATCCAGGAGACTGAAATCATGATACTGCGTCTACATGGAAAAAACCAGGATACTCAAAAAACCCGATCATATGGGATACTGGAGCGCGTGTACACACACTCAGTGTATTACCTTGCACTTTCAACTGGTGACTCAAGGAGCAGGACACATGAGGCTGAGGACCAACAGACGACTGACAGATAAAAGATTCAAATGACTGAGCTATAATACACCACGTTCCAAATTATTATGCAGATAAGTGTCATAAAGGTCAAATGTTTAGTTTTCCAGTGAACCTCATGGATGGTCTTGTGTCTCAGGCTCTTTGGGTCAGTGAAATCATCTCCCACACCTGTGCCCAGTGAAATCATCTCCCACGCCTGTGCCAATGAGTTTACCGGGTGCGTCCAATTAAAGGAAAAATGGCTTAAGAAGGACGTTCCACATTATGAAGTAGAGCACCATTTTCAAGCAATATGGGAAAGAAAAAGGATCTCTCTTGTGCCGAAAATCGTGAAATTGTAGAATGCCTTAGACAAGATATGAAAACCTTAGATATTTCACCAAACTTAAGCGTGATCATCGTACTATTAAGAGATTTGGAGCCGATTCAGAGCACACACGGATTTGTGCAGATAAAGGCACAATGAGGAAGGTTTCTCCAGACAAACACAATGGATTAAGAGAGCAGCTGCTAAAATGCCATTACAAAGCAGCAAACAGGTATTTGAAGCTGCTGGTGCCTCTGGAGTTCCGCGAACATCAAGGTGTAGGAACCTCCAGAGGTTTGCAGTTGTGCATAAACCTCCTATTCAGCCACCCTTAAACAAAACGCACAAGCAGAAACGGCTCCAGTGGGCCCAGAAATACATGAAGATTCATTTTCAAACAGTCTTGTTCACTGATGAGTGCCGTGCAACCCTGGATGGTCCAAATGGTTGGAGTGGTGGATGGTTGGTGGACGGCCACCATGTCCCAACAAGGCAGCGACGTCAGCAAGGAGGTGGTGGAGTCACCTCCATGAAATGTCTAAAAAATAATGTTCTTTTACAGCCCGGGGTGGTTGCAGGTCACACTGATGTTTTCCCTCCTTTAAAGATCCCATGACATGGTACGTGATGCTTTTATATGGCGTCTTGATAGTTCCCTAATACTGTAAATGAATCCTTCTTCAAAATCAAGCCTCAGTGCATGAGATATGACTCTGACTGTCTTCATGAGGCTAAATATCTCTCTGGAACACTTTATTCTGGGCGTTGTTGCTTGAATGCAAATGAGGAGGACAGAGACAGGCCAGTGCAGCGGGTGGGTGTGTGGCCAAATACGCTGCTGTTTCCTGGATTAGCAGTGCGCTGTGCACTGTCACCCACTTCCGTGTTTTAAGAGCGGCGGAAGATATGAGACGCGTTCCATTAAAAAAACACATTTCCACAGAAAATAAAATGAAACCACTGCTGTTTCAGAGGTTCGGAGGCTCGGATAAAGGACATCCGAGACTGGAAACACTCTCATGTGCCTCCAGGCAAATAAAAAAACGCATCTCGCATTTCGTAGCTCGTTTGTGGTCCAAACTCTCTGGGCGTGATTTCCAGAGACGGGGTGGACCTCTAGATGGGGTTGGAAACCTTTCCGCGAGTGTGACGCCAGAAAGTTCCCTTGTTCAGAATCGCCTGTTTGGGCTGTCTTTTTTTCAAACGCGGAAAAGGATCGCAAATGCTCAGTTTACACATTTCACCACTTTTAGCCATGGGGGGGCCTAAACAGGGTAGGGGAGCTCAGATTAACGTTCAAAAACCTCAGAAAGTGAAAATTTCATGCCATGGGACCTTTAAAAAAATAAAAGTTGAGTTTGTCCAGTTTTCTCGGTCTGTCTTGTGCTGGTGTCCTGTGAGCAAAATGGAACCAAAAACTAAAGAGCGAAACATGACCGAAGCTTCTATAAGGGGGCGGGACCATGCAGTGTTTGGAAGCATCTTATTGGTCAAAAAGATGTCAATCAAACTTAGACACTGATAGTAGCTTTATTATTAGAAAAAAAAACTGTCATGTGTCAAGTTTTCCCATATTTAAGTTAAATACACCTAGTTCTGGTTTAGTCCTGGTTTAGATCAGGTTTAGTCCTGGTCTAGTCCTGATTTAATCCCAGTTAAATCCTGCTTTAGTCCTGGCCTGGTGTTGGTCTGTGGTGTAGTCCTGGTCTAGTCCTGGTTTAGTCCTGACCGGCCTCATGCTGTCGGCCGCTGAAGCTGCTGACGATGACACTTTTTTATTATATCGGCCCAGCTGACGAAAATATGGAGCCTCATGCAGTGTGCATCTCTTTCAGATCCATGCGCCATGTTCTCGGTTGCTTTTGCACAGAACGATTAAAAAATAAATACATTTTTTAAAAATTATACAATAAATAGAACAGCCAAAATTTCTATCTGTGTAGAGCAGATCATAGAAATGTAATCTATGAAAAACTATGTGTTTGTAACTTCTTGCTGCAAAATCAGACTACCTTTATATGATTATAGACAGCAGAATACAGCTCTGGAAAAAAATAAGAGACCACTGGATTTTTTTGTGAAATCAGCATCTCTACATGTATTACAGCCATTCCATTCCAGCGTCTGTTGAATTCCAACACAAACACAAAGCTGAGCTACTTCAGTTCTTGCACCAGGAGTGGAATAAAGTCACCCAAGAACAATGTGAAAGACTGGGACTAAACCAGGTCTGAACCAAGACTAAACCAGGTCTAAACTAGGACTAAACCAGGTCTGAACCAAGACTAAACCAGGTCTAAACTAGGACTAAACCAGGTCTGAACCAAGACTAAACCAGGTCTAAACTAGGACTAAATCAGGTCTGAACCAAGACTAAACCAGGACTAAACTAGGACTAAACCAGGTCTGAACCAAGACTAAACCAGGTCTAAACTAGGACCCAAGAACAATGTGAAAGACTTGTGGAGAGCATGCCAAGACACATGAAAGCTGTGATTAAAAATAAGGGTTATTGCACCAAATATTGATTTCTGAACTCTTCTTAAGTGTAAACATTAGTATTATGTTGTTTTAAAATGAATTTGATCTTGTTTCTTTGCATTGTTTGAGGTCTGAAAACATGGATCTTTTTTGTTATTTTGACCATTTGTCATTTTCTGCAAATAAATGCTCTAAACGATAATATTTTTATTTGAAATTTGGGGGAAATGTTGTCAGTAGTTTATAGACTCAAACAAAAATGTTCTTTTTGCCCAAACACAAACCTATAAGTAGTAAAATCAGAAAAACTGATCATTTTGCAGTGGTCTCTTATTTTTGTCCAGAGCTGTATTTATCAAACGAGGTAGAAGTGGCTCAGATACCTGTCTCCATGAGGCGGAGCTCTCAGGTAGAGTGGGAGAAGGGGGTCGGGTTCGGGTCACAGTCCACGTCTTTCTCGCTCCGGTGCAACTCAAACTCTGTCCGACTCTCCTCGTCACACTTTACGTATCAGGTGCTTGGTGCTGGTGCTGTAGGAGCCCCTGTAGCTGCAGGTGACTCTGGCGACAGGTCCAACGGTGCAGTGACAGATAAATGAGCGGATTAAAAATAAGTCCCGTCCTATAGTGTGCCCAATATGACTCATAAATCACTAAGTCTACAGGGGACCCTCTCTCCTCTGTGTCTCTCTATGTCTTTCTCTCTCTCTTCTCTCTTTCTCTGCCCATCCACTCATCCTGTCAGCTGGCACGGTGGCATGCTGTAGTGGCATATTTAACACACTTATAACCTTTCCCTCTAGTACGGGGGTGTCAAATATGCAGCCCGGGGGCCAGATCCGGCCCTCCAAGACCTTTAATCTGGCCGTCGTCGGATTTTCTATTAAAATATTTAAATTTTCTATTAAAATATTGGTAATTTTCTGCGCCTCTTTTCTACGCAGTTTATCATAGCAGCGTCTCCAGCGCCTCTGTGCGTGGCCCCTCCCACCAGAGCAGCACAAACGAAGACTCGCCTCTTTCCAAACGTTCTTAAAGGACCATCGTTTTGACTGTTGACCGTGACACCCTCATCAGCAAAATGTCAAAAATGAGAAAAGTGGACGCTGAGTGCAGGATCTTCCAAGAAAAATTGACTAATTCCTATTTGTTTCCGGAGGTGAATGGGAAACCTGTACGCTCGGTGTGTTTGCAAAAAGTAGCGGTTCTCAAGGAATATAATCATAAACGCCACTACGAGACACGGCATTTCGAACAAAACAATAACGTGAACGGAGAATTGAGAAGACAGATAACCAAGATAAACCAATTATTGCTGGGACTGAGGAAACAGCAGTCTGTAATAGATTTGTGTTTCTCTGCACAAATATTTGGACTTATTGCGATTTTTGGGGTATATTTGCCATGAGTTTTCTGATCTGACCCCTTTGGGATCAAAGTAGGTTGGATACGGCTCCCGGACCAGAATGAGTTTGACACCCCTGCTCTAGTATCTCTTCTTTCTTTCTTTTCTAGTTTTTCTCACCCTTTAAATCTGTGTTTTATTATTGCTCTTCCAGCCCCTACCCTCTCTCCTGTATCATGTACATGGGTATCTGTGACCGGTCACGCAGAAACCCGCCACATGTTGGCATTAGTGAAACCCAGATAAATGAATTTTTAAGTAATTTTTATTTCTTTCAAAATTTGTGATTTTTGTTTTTTTTTGCAGAATGTTCTAGTTGAGATCATGAAGAAGCCACTCCATGTTTCAGATAACATTAGTGACGTTAAAGGGATAGTGCAGTTTTTTTGTTTTTGTTTTTTTTTTTATGTGAATCTGTATGGCGTTCCCTTCAACAGTGTTGTGAGATTAACACTGACTTACCCATGACAGCGTCGTCTGGGCCCAGTTCTGCTCCGGTTCCGCAGTGCACGAACGTAGTTCCGGTAAGTTAGCGGGGACATTTAATAAAGCTTGTTTTTCTTCTCAAAACAACATTTGTTCAAAAAGTGATATATTTGCGTCACAAACAGTTTACGCTTATGGCGGATGTCGCCGTACCGCATCCGCCGTAAACATCCGTTTACAAGTGAACAGGCTAATAATAGCTAATCTGCGCGCAGTGATACGACTCGAGAGAAAATAACCCCAATGCGAATTAGGCTGCTGAATTTTTCACGGACAACTGTTTGTGATGCAAATATATCACTTTTTGGACAAATGTTTTGAGAAGAAAAACAAGCTTTATTAACTGTCCCCTGCTAACTTACCGGAACTATATTCGTGAGCTACGGAACCGGAGCAGAACTGGGCTCAGACGATGCTGTCATCGGCAGGGCTCTCAAGTCTCACGCATTGAGAGTGTGACACACGCAATTTGACGTGTTCACACGCAACACATGGTATTTCTCACGCTGAAATTTAGTTATGTAATTCAAGCGCAGCGCTTCTGTGCCCAGAAATCGGTTTAGGCACCACGCGGTTTCAGCGCCATTCGTCCCCCACCCTCCCACCCCTGCTCCTCGCAGAAAAAAAATAGTCACTCGCAACCCCTCCCCCCGGAAATTACGCAGTCACACGCACGACCCCGCTCGAAAGTTGAGAGCCCTGGTCATCGGTAAGTCAGTGTTAATGCACGACACTGCTGAAGGGGACGCCATACAGATTCACATAAAAATAAAAACGCACTATCCCTTTAAAAACATACATTTTTAAATTTCAAATTGGCTTGTTTTTCGGAAAGAAAGGAAGCGTGCATAAATCACCATAATTTCCCACGCTCACGCTACCGCCAATCATGTTCCGAGTAGCGCCGATATGTTTTCGCTTGTTCGCCTATCAGCTGTGAGGAGCTCGTGAATATGTACGCGGCACTTTAAAGGCAAATTAACGTTTTTTACAATCTGAGCCTTCTTTCGGCAATAAAACAAGTAGTTTTACTCACCCATAGCATTTTTCTGTCAATTGGAGCAGTATCGCAGAACTTATGTTGAGCCGTTCTGTTCTAGTAATGATCCCGTATCTGTTAACATGGTGCTGTATCATTTGCTCGGGGCATTACTTTGCGGTGTCCAAAT